>CAVLJG010000007.1:45167633-46408998 GCA_963669975.1 Acanthoscelides obtectus
GGCCAGAGAGAAAGTCACATAACCTCCACAACACCGTGATCTGAGTTACCCAGGGGGGACAGGACAGCAGTGCTGTAAGGGGCAGGATGCGTGGTCAGAAAGAGATCCAGCAGGCTACTGGAGTGTGACGAGACCCGGGGGAAAAAAGTAGGGCTCGTCACCAGCTGGGTCAGCCCTTGAGTAAGAGCGAACGCTTCGACTGCACGACCTGCTGCATCGGTCTTATTTGAGCCCAACCAAAGCTCATTATGGGCATTGAAATCACCGAGAAGAACTACCTCTGAAGCGGGGTGATTGATGTTCAGGTAGTCGATCTGGACGGCGAGGTATTCGAGTAGGTCATCCCAGTTATGGTTCGAGGGAGAGCGATAAAGGCAGCAAATAAATTTGGGTGATGTTTTGGAGCTGAGGCGAAGCCACAGAATGTCCTTCCGGTCTGATTCCAAAGAAAGATCCCTGGAGCAGGAAAGACTGCTGCGGACAAAAGCCACAACTCCCCCGTTCTTTCTCAGATTGGAGTGCACCTCGTAGTTTGGGAAGTTGAGATGGTTAATCGGTGCAGTCTCTGAGATTTTTGTCTCCGCCAAGAAAAGCACGGCGGGACGATTGGATTGCAGGTAGTGATGAACAGCATCAATGTTGCTGTTGATCCCGCAGATGTTCGAAAAACAAATTTTATCTTCGATGTTGTTCCCTCGAGCCCACCCTCCACCCGGACATTCCGAGAGTGGAGTGAGTTTACGTCCGGAGTTTTTAGTGCTCGAGGGATCCATCATCATTAGTTTCTTTGTTTTGGTAGATAACCGACTGCATAGCTTAGGTGTGGAAACATGCGGACATTTATAAGACACCCTGGGAAAAGCTAGCGGGTGGTACTGCCTCGGTCGACTGGTCCTTGTCTACCACCTTCTTTTTACGTGTTAGTGATGTTGAATAGACCTAAAGTGGCCCGTTGGCGGACTTGTACCGCCACCCGGCAATCGGTACTGAGGTATTCCTTAACGCGTGCACAATCACTTGGACGGGAAGAAGTTGTATACTGGATACTACAACTTCCGGAACAAGCATTTGCCACGGCCCTCGCTCAGTAGGGTTAAGAACTCAGTAAATCTATACGGTACCGACAGCAGTAAATATCGATCGTGTGACAGTTACCATAAGCCAAATCCCATTTCTAGTTTTTCATATACTTCACAATCATTTATCCTACATCGTTCTGCTAGCACTTATAGTAGAACAAGATGTCATGCGTTGCAGTACCCCGATCTCTATACTTCCTTCAAAGATGGATTGATATACTCGCATACAACCCAATTTTCTCTTTGTGTGCTATGTATAGCCCGTGGCTAGTTAAACATTTAATTGTTATTCGTAGTCTCTCTCCGTTCAACCTTAGAGATCGTGATGTGTTGGAGCCGAGCTACAGCAGTCTCTTGAACTGCTTCTAAATATTCCGAACCATTTGTTTAGATGCCTTCTTGAGAACCACATGCTAACAATGGTCCTTGTAAAGCAATAGGTAACACCTTATAATAGGTTTGGCGACATACGAGATGAGCTCCGCTTATGGTAAATTCATCTGCTTTCCAAATATTCTTATCTCCCATCTCACTAGAGAGGATATAAGTATTGGTTTCATACAACATCTTGCGACGTTGCGGTGTTCCTACATTGTTTTTTAGCTGTGGATGTCGTTTGCCAAGGCTATATTTGTGTTTAATATACATAAAATCCAGAACGTTTGGATGACTCCTCCATATCTCTCATACCATTATATGAGTGCTACCAAAATGTCGAACCAAAGATCAATGTTGATTTTTTGACTGTTTCGAGACAGTTCCGTCCTTCGGCGATTTTCGAAATGCCGCCCCGCTTTGGAGATACGGACCTCAAAAGTCAGGTCTATACAGGGTGTTTTCAAACTCCGTCATTTATTCCAACTGCCTGTAGGATTTGATATACCAAAAATGACCTATATAAGAGTTGCATAATAAAAGGAATAGTAAAAAATTAAAAAAATTAAGCAGTATTATTACGCAGATTTTTTGATACTCTCGACCACTGCCGTGTAAAATCTTAGCGTTTTCTGTTCACTACTCTTATCGTTTATTTAAATTTGGCAAACTTTTTGTGTTATTGTATGGTTTTCAATACGAGCCTTTGGTTCGATCAGTTTTATCAGTCTTTTAATAGTGCGTATACTTTTATTTGTCTGATTATTTTGTGTCCATGTTTATGAAAAGAATGAACCAATGAACATACGGAGAGTGCCAACAAAATGAAGCAGTAGAATATATATTTCCTTTAAGAAATCATCCGGCCCCACATGTTTCTAAATTTAGTTATTAGACTCCCTGACACAGAATATTGTAAAGAACAACGAGGAGGTCAAGCTGGAAAACTTCCTCAACCTGAAATATTTCAAATTGAGAAAGACATTTTAGAAATGGTCGAAACGGCCCAACAATGAGTAAGTACTAGAGCCATAGCAGCTTAAGTTGAGGTCCCTCATAGTAAAGTGTAGACGATAATATGACAAGAAGACTATTATCCTTATCATTATCAACGGGTAAAAGCGGTACGACCTGACGATCATCCTACAAGAGTTGTATTTTGCCAGTGGCTTTCAGAACAATTCGGCATAAATGAAGATTTTACAAAATTAATTATTTTGTGTACAGGCGAGGCCACATTTACAAGAAATAGAGTGTACAATTCCACAACAATCATGTTTGGGCGGTTGAAAATCCGCACGCTGTAATAAGAACTCATTTTCAACATAGATTTTCATTAAATGTTCGGGCTGGCGTGGCAAATGGTATGCTTATTGGACCCCACTGTTTTCCACCTCGACTGGCCGATGAAATTTATTTAGATTTTCTTCGACCCAATCTGGCACAATTATTAGAAGATTTTAGACAGAAGTTCATGAACATCTAATTACTGACTTTCCAAATAGTTGGATGGTGCATGGACCCATTTCTTGGCCTGCTCGCTCCCCGGACTTAATGCTTTGCGATTTTTTGTGTGAAGCTATTTGAAAGAGTCAGTGCATTATGATGGAGCAGAAAATACTCTTGAAGAACTTCAACTGCGCACTGAAAATACTTTTGATTTAATTCGTGGACTCTAGGACTTTATTTTCGAAGATTGCAAAGAGTGGTGGATTCGCCGATCAGGATTTTGAGGTAGTAATACAAATCGGGACAATTATGAACAGTTTTTATATAATGGTATCCATTTAACTTGATAAATATTTTTTTTAAATAATTTTTAATAATGCTAAAACACCCTTTATATTCAACCAAATATTGTGACAGTATAGTAATTGGTTGACTCCTTACATGAACAACAATTACCTTGCATAAATCTACGCCCTGTATAATAATGGATCGAAGACAATATTTGTGGCATCTTAGGAATATTTGAGACATTGCTTTCGCTTGTTGTATCATATTTATGTAAATTTCAACCTATGCTACACCTCTAAATACTATTCCCTAGTTGTCCAGGAAAAAACGTTGGAAATGTTACATCTATGGTAACAGAGAAAGACGTTCTAATAGTAACGTAATCTAATTGTTGGCAGAATTACGTGGTAAAAACAGAGCCCACCTGCTTGACGCCATTTTTACATGATTATCAAAAAAATCTGCGTTGCTCACTTTGACGAGCCGCCTCTGTACCAACAGTGCAATCCGGAATATCCAAATATAAATTTCAGCAGATTAAGCTACCTCAACAATTCTGGCTGTGAATGCCTGACTGCCTTTCCAGGCTCCACAAAATAAAAGACACAGAAGCTGCTGTATGCGCGAAGCTGTGCATAGCAAGCAAGTAAAATATATTGGAACGCGTCACTGGAATGGAGATGGAGAACATGAAAAATAACATTCCACAGGGTGATAAAAGTGATAAAATGCTGGATTAGCGTGAGAATTGTCTGGTTACTGATGAGAGAGGCTTGGAGTATATGTTATGCTTTGAAATTGAGTAGATTTTGCAGCTGTGTCAGTCTAGGGATAAACGTCGTACGCTAGAGCCTTGAGCGCTGATTTCACGTCGCAACCCATAAGCGTCCACTCAATGACTAAGATACATGAATTACTATTTCCTCAGTCCAATGTGTTTCGAGAAACAAAACGTAAGTAGTACATATTTTCAACTTAAAACTTGCTCACGTAAGAGTGGAAACGTCGATAAGTTTTTATTATAAAAAATGCTATGAAAGGGAATTCAAACGTAAGAATAACTTTTCTGAACAGATACGGTCTAAATTAATATAGGATTCGTATAATTAATTTCTATCATTATGTTTGTTTGTCTGTCCATCTCGTGGTGGTTTTCCAATCTTGTAGCCTCGGAAACTGCTGCATCGATTTTACTGAAACATTTTTTTCGCTGTTTTTCATTGTGCTATGGACACATACAATGGTTATTTTAACGAACCGATGTTTCTCGAAATAACTATATGCAACACGCAATAAGGCCAATACTTTTAAACCCCGACCAAAAAAAGATGTTTATCATAAGTTTAACGTGCCCATTCGTGGTAGTATACCTTCTAAACGGAAAAACCGATGATAATTGTCTCGAAACTTAACATTATCGAAAGCATTTCTCGATATGCGAAGCTGGAGGCATTCTAGGTTTGTAATTTATGCTTAAGCCATTTCAATCATTCTAATCTACTCGAATTTGTTAATTAACGCAATTAATATTTGTGAAAGAAGAAAAAATATTTACTTCAGATGACTTTATAAGATAGAGGTTTTGCAAGTGAAGTTTTAATTAACGGTCCGGAATACTCCGCGAACGCTAAAGACAAAAATTGTACGAAACGCCTTCACAATAACCTCGTAATCCGCAGACATTAGGACTGGAGCGGCATACTAGGTGAAGAGCGGCTGTAAGGGAGTGCTTTCCCGCCCCTTTCAACCAAAAGGAGGAAAATAATCACCAGAGCAGCATGAGCGGAGCCCTACAGGCAGGCCAAATAATAGGACGGCTCGCAGCAGCTCCAGGGTGCTATACTTGCGGGCCCCATTGTGCTATTGTGTCCATTGTGATCAACGTTTACGGCTCTGTCTCTCTATATTCACTTACGGTCGATTCACCTTCTTGCATTATTGTGTTTTTAATGAATAGCAGGATGATATCGTACTAAATATTCTCGGTGGCATTAGAAGTGTTACATCCAGAAAAAAATAATTTCTTCATATTGACCTTTTGGCAATGAGGTAGTCTTACATTAAGAATGAAACGACAACATTCTCACAAAATTTAATTGACAAGTAAAAAGAAAAAAAAAACAATGTGTTGGGCGATCCCGCAGCTGAATACACTCTTGTATACGTCTAGGCATCGACAAAATGAGATGATCGATGTCTGGTTGTGGCACCTCATTCAAAGCAACTCGAACTTCGTGGATTAGCTGTGGCGGAGTTTGTGGCGTATGGTGCAAAGTGGATAGTCTCCTCCTCATCATATCCCACACATGTGCGATGGGATGTAATTCCGGTGAACGGCGTGGCCACTTCGAATCATTAACGCCTGCTCCTTGATGGAAGTCCAAGCCGTAGTACGACGAGCAATATGGGAACGTGCGTTGTGTTGCTGAAAAAGGACGTGTGGACGGCCCTGTAGATACGGCAGTAAAGTGGTTTCACCTTAAACAAGGAGAAGGGGTGATCGGTTACCATAGGCAATATCCCTCCAAATCATTACTCCAACAGTCTTATGTACATGTCTCTCAATAGCAAATCCAATATCACGCCGTTCTCCACAACGGCGTTTTACCCTCCTACGACCAACATGCGTACCTAGACAGAATAGCGATACGTTGCTGAAGATGAAAGTATGCCATTCTATCTCTCAATGTCGCCGTTCTCTGCTCCAATTCAAATGCTGGTGGCAAAAATATCTGTACTACTCAGTTCTCAGAAACTGCTTTATTCACAAAAACTAGGAGATAACATTTTAAAAAAGGTAAACAAAGATAAAACGTTGTAATTGTTGGCACAGCATGCTTTAAAAATAGCCATTATGCTGCAAAAAAACAAGTTGAATAACAATACAATAAATTGGATCTTGATACCTTCTCGACATCTGTATGAACAATAATTAAATATAAAACATACTAAGTGACATATAAATCCGAACACCCAGTTTAAATGGTTTTATTTTAATAAAAGTTGGTGAATGTATTTATGTTACTGTAAATAACAAGTGAAAAAATTTTCAGCCTTATCGGTTGGACATTCCGGTTTTTATACTGCTTTTTTTTTTTTCATTAACGCTCTAAAAATGAATATTTCTGCCGCAGTAAAGAATCAACGTTGGCGGATTTTGGTTCTTGACATCCTTTACGATCGGTTACGATGCCTAGAGTACGGAGACCTGTACGATTTCGTCAACTTAGTGAGTTTGATAGTGGCCGTATAGTGGGACTTCGGGAAGCTGGACTTTCTTTTCGGGCAATTGCAATTAGAGTGCAAAGAAGTGTAGACACTGTGGTTAGGTGTTGTCAGGCATGGCTTCGAGAAGGCCGTACGCAAAGAGCAAGGGGCACTGGACGCCGCCGTAGAACAACAGACCGTGAAGATCGCCGCCTACGATTATTGGCCTTAAGGGACCGTTTCTCCACTACCAGGTCCATTGCAAATGAATGGTTTGCAGAACACGGAAGACCTATTGGCATGCGAAGTGTTTACCGACGAATGAGAAGTTTTGGCTTGTTTTCATACCGGCCACACTGGGTCCTCCCTTTAACTCGAGAACACCGACGTAATTGCTTTGAGTGGTGCAGACAACGGTCACTCTGGGATCAGGAATGGAACAGTATTGTCTTTAGTGACGAGTCTCGATTTTGTTTACGCATGCACGATGGTCGTGCCAGGGTTAGAAGGCGACGTGGTGAAAGGAGGAATCCACAGTTTTTTGTTGAAAGACATGTTCATCACACTGTTGGAGTTATGGTTTGGGGTGCTATAGCTTATGGTTCCAGGTCACCATTAATCTTCATCAGAGGTAACATGAACGCGCAGCGTTATATCCACGAAGTTCTAGAACCCCATCTTTTACCCTATCTTGACACCCTGGCAGATTCAACTTTCCAACAAGATAATGCCCGACCGCATGTTGCAAGAGTCACAATAGACTTCTTTCAACATAATGATGTCACATTGTTACCATGGCCACCAAGATCTCCCGACTTATCCCCAATTGAGCACGTGTGGGATATGATGGGTAAGAGATTGCTCAATTTGCAACGTCCTCCTCAGGCTCTAGAAGCACTTCGAGAGGAGTTGGTGGTTGCCTGGAATGAGATACCACAGGAGGACATTGACCACCTGATCAGAAGCATGCCTAGGCGCGTTGGAGAATGCGTAGCACATCAGGGTGCATCCACACATTATTAAAGGTCAAAGGGCTTTAAAGCAGTGCAATCATTTTGAAATTTTTATCATTTACTTATTATGCTTCATTAAGTACTTATACAAAATTTTATTAAAATAAAACCATTTAAACTGGGTGTTCGGATTTATATGTCACTTAGTATACAATAAGCTATGCAAATCATGGAATTTTAACCAGCTACAACAATTGCGAATACCAAAAAATAGCGTCGAGTAGGTTGACTCCGCACTTCTCACGCAACGCGGTCATCAGTTCATAAAGGACTAAGTTCAGCACAAGTTAGTTACAAAGTTGGTTACAAATTTGTAGAACAAAGAAATTCACTGATCAATTCCGTCGAACAGCCCTACCCGTAGTACCGTCCATCTGGCAACGTCGCCCCTCTCCAATGACACGATGCGTCTGTCGTGGCAGTGCGACAAAGCGCCAGTCATACGAGGACACTTAGTGCCTTTTCAGACACACACGGTTTCCGTATAAACGGTTCCGTGACGGTTCTAGTAATACATGTATTTGAATGAGCGCTTTCAGATGTCGCCGTGACCGTGCCGTTACCGTAGTGCGGCCGTGCAAGTCGACACGGTCGCGGTTCCTTCACGGCGGCCGTAGAGCTAGTAGATATTGGTTATGCATGAGTTCGTTCACATACACACGGTCGTATAGGCTCCTGTTTAAACAGCGGCGTGTATACGTATTTATTTAATATAAAATATAATGTCAAAAGAACTAGATACTGAGTTATTAATTGCTTTGATAGAAGCTCGTCCTGTATTATGGGATAAAACATCACCAATATATAAGAACAGAAATGAGACGAAGGAAGCGTGGAAAGAAGTCTGTATAGAAATGAACAGCGATTTCCATGTTTATAGTGAGGAAGAAAAAAATAAATATGGTAAGTTCACATATTTTCTATATTTTTAACATTTGCCAAGGTAAAGCTCCTACATTTGACATAAAATAATCACTCAAAATATTTCGCACGTTATTTGCTGGTAATCCTCCACGTGTTTCCCGCTCTCTTGGTAGTTCATCAAGGCCTACAATTACATCTGTATCCTCAACCTGGTATCCATCTCTGTCGCGCACAAAATTATGCAAAACGACACATGCCTTAACTATGATTACTGCAAAGTCAGGTTCCAGGTTTATCGCTCTGTGCAATATCCTCCTCTTGTTACTTAAAAGTCCAAATGTGCATTCCACATACCTCCGAGCCCTACTTAGACGATAATTAAACATTCTTTTTTTTATTGTAAGTTGAGATCCCCCAAATGGACGAAGTAGATGCTGGTGGAGGGCAAATGCTTCGTCTCCAACGAAATAATAAGGTAATTTGCAATTGTCTATTCCAGTAACAGTTTTTTCAATAGGTATTTCGTGATCATTATTAATAATTGATGTCCAAAGAGATGATCTTTTAAATATCGATGAGTCGCAATCTTTTCCGTAACTCCCAATGTCTACATACACAAAGCGATAATTTGCGTCAGCAACAGCCATTAAAACTACAGACGAATAACCTTTGTAGTTATAATACATGGAACCTAAGGGATTACTGATTCTAATATGTTTTCCATCGACTGCCCCTATACAATGAGGAAAATTGGCTCGTGTTTCGAATTCTGTGGAAATCGATTCCCATTTATCTTTAGTTGGTGGAGGTATGCACTCTCCCAACATTAAACACCATATAGTAGAACAAACGTCTTTAACAATACCGCTGATGGTTGAAATGCCAAGTCTATACTGAAGGTGCAAGTCAGTAAATGTACATCCACTCGCCAAATACCTAGAAAGAGAAAGTTTCTATTATTTATTTTTGTATTTACAGGTAAAGAGGTTGTAAAGAGGTGGGTCAACATTCGGGATGCATTTAACAAGTTTTTGAAGAAAGAAAAATCGTTCAAAAAGTCTGGTTCTGGTGCCTCAACTTTAAGCAAATACATTTATGCTGAACAACTGAAGTTTCTAACCAAAATATTTACGCATAGATCAACTGAAGATAGTTTATCTGCCAATCCCGTCCAAGCAACTTCCGACGCCGATGTTTCAGAAACTGATACTGAAAATAATAATACCCAGCTTAAATCACCTCCTCGAAAGCAACTTGGCTCTCGAAAAAGAAAAATAGACGACGTTGAACTCAGGATGATTAAAGCTTTAGAACAGCCAGAAGATCGTCATATTTCATTTTTTAAAGGTATCGTCCCATCGTTACATACCTTCACAGACGATGAAACTTTACAATTTCAGACTGGCGTTTTACGATTAATTACCAATATCAAGCAGAGGCGGTTTCAATCAAACCAGTCACTTCCATGTGCCGGAACTTCTGTATATGACAACTATATTAATCGACAAAATAGTACAGAACATGTTCACCGTTCTACTTTGTCATTGCCAAAAGAGCCACCTGCGACTCCTTCAGGAATCTGTATTAACAGAAACATGCCCGCATATACTACAACAAATTATCCACATGAGGCAAACGCACGTGAATATTTTGAACAATACAACCCCACAGCGGAAAATCCATCTTCAGTTGATAGTGCTTCTACACAGGATTCTGTGTACGCGGATTTAGATTTCACATAGTTGTCGATTATACCGTTATTATTAAAACTGTTATTTGAAATGAGTTAATATTTTTCAGTTTGTTAGTACATGTAATTAAACAGAATTTACAAAATATATATTTAACTTTATTTACTCACCTAAGCGTGACGCACAACATTTGTATAGGCTCAATACAATCCCTCATGGCCGTGTTCTTTTTTTGTAATGATGGTTTTAATCGTTCATGTAATTGATCGAATGATTTAATTGACATTCGAAAGTAGATGAAGAACTTATCCTCATGTTCTCGGAGATCCATAAACTTCGTATAAAAATCACCTAATTCCCTTCTTTTGGCAACATATGGATGAATCCAATATATTCTTTCCCATGTTTTTCTACTACGACGCAAGCGACGTCTGTCAAAAACAATAAAGCTATAGTTTTTTTTCTATCCATACTGCCAATATGAACACCAGCCCGACACTGCTATTGATGTCACAATGGGTAACCGGACGAAAACCGTTGTAGTTGTGAAGCGATTACATCCGTGTATGCGGTCGCCGTATAAACGGAAACCGCGTGTGTCTGAAAAGGCACTTACGAAGGCCGGTCGCCGGGTGATGAATCCAGACCGCAGATCCAGGGACACGTGGCGAAAACAGTTCTCTATCGTTCTAAGTTTTGGAGGAAAATCTATTAGGGTTGAAATATGTCTGATATGTATAACGGGATTGGAAATGTAAAGATATGTATACTAACATCAAAAAATTGCAATTCGCCCTCTAGATATATTTCAAAAAGAAGTTTGAGCGTTTTTATTTTCCTCGTTATTGGTATTACTCTCCGCCACCACTGGGTCGATTTTCGGAAACTACAAAGCTTTTTCCGTCTCGTATATTAGTAACCGTGTGACAGACTGACAGGGATGGGTGACATGTTTTTCATAATGTAAATGTGTCATTTTGGAAATTTTTATGGATTACACTATACTTTCGCGTTCGTAGGCATGGGGAACAATTAACAAGTTCGTTTAGTTTTTTAGCCATTTTTGTTTGTTTACGACAGATTTGCCACGTCACTTTCATACAAAATTATGTACCTAGGTTGAACCCATTTTTTCCTCAAAAGAGTTTGATATGTTGAGTGCATGATACTATTGTGAACTTTGATTTGCTACTTACAACGCCCACCTACAAGTAAATGAGAAAGTTATCATTTTATAAGTTATGTCAAGTCATACACTGAATAAAAATTCACATTCACAAACGAAAGTCATATTAAGCAAAAATGGACTTAGCCTAGTCCGGCTCTGAGGTACAGAATTATATCATCATATGTATGTATCTACTTGGACCAAGAACAAAAGTCATTTTTAGTTTTGCTCTGAAATATTACCTTCTCTGTTTTTACCTAATGTTCTATAGAAATGAAATCGAATTGAAACATGCAACTATACGAAACTAACATGCGGACTTGATGATGTGTTCTCACACATAAGTAAAAGTCACATTCTTGAATTAGAGAGGTACCTTAAGCAGATATATAAAAGAGCTGAACAGTTCCCTTTCTGCATTCCAGATGTCATATTTTGGGAGGAGCCATAGAAAGAAAGTGCGACAACACGTCTGGATCAGAACCGCCAAAAAAACACCGAGAAAGAAAAATCAGTGAATCCGATTTTGACCAAAATAGCTCATCTAATCAGGCAGCCAAGCTACCTGTACACTATATGTAGAGTGGCCAATATATAATTGAGTGATAATTCATCATCACAATCCCACAACGCACCCGTATTGTTAAAACGTCTTACTTAAATAACGAGTCGATTGGTGCAACGATTCGGAAGCTACGACAATATTTCGGTCAAAATAATGTGCCCAGTGTCAGCACAATTCGTCAGTTGGTGCGAAAATTTGAACAAACAGGTGAAGTTGAAGACTTGCCAAGGTCGGGCCGTGTTCGAACTGTTCGTACTCCGGAAAATATCGAGAGAGTTCGTGAAGGTGTAGTGGAGCACCCTGAGACGTCTACCAGACATCGTTCTCAAGACTTGGGTCTTCGTCGCACGTCCTTATGCACGATTTAAAAAAAAACTGTAACTTCAGTTAACCCAAGAACTACAGCCTAGTGACAATAAAAGTCGCGTACAATACAGTCATGCAATACTGCAGCTTAATACCCAAAATAACGATTTTTACCGACAATTGATAATGAGCGATGAAGAATTGTCGTATCTGGGCATTAGAGAACCCTCGTGTCATCCATCAACGACCACTATGGAGCTGTCATTGGACCTTACTTCTGACGCTGCAGGTAATTCTCTTACTGTCACTGGGGAGCGCTACCGTGATGTGGTGCCAGGCTTTCTAGCTCCTCAAATAGAACAATTTAACCTGCAAAACATGTGGTTCCAGCAGTACGGAGCAACTTGTCTGAACGTTTAATTTCTCGATTTGGTGATGTAACTGGCAACCAAGGTCACCGGATTTAACGGCTCCTGACTTTTTTATGGGGATTTTTAAAAAATAGGGTTTATGCCAACAACTCAAATACTGCAGAGCAGCTTCTAGAGGCGGACATTTGTCTGATTTTATTTTTCATACATTATTTCTAAGTTTTTAAAATATTGAGATGGAAAAATGGACGTATTTTATTTCATTTCACAAATATTCAAGATACAAACCAGTGAGTTACATATCCGCCACCCTGTATAATAAAAATACTTTGTAAAAAGGTTTCATCCTCGCCTCCTATCCTCCTCATATATTTCACTAATTTCCTAAGAAGTTCAAATTTTAAATGTATACAGGAGCAATATATTTATTATTTATATAAAAACTGAAAATCTATTACACAAAATAATGGATTATGCAGAGAAACTCCATCATGTAATTTTCTCACCACATAATGCTTAATAGTACGACTATAACGCATTATTTAGTATGATAACTCTAATTACGAATGTCCGAGGCTAAACCCCACTATTATCAGATCAGTTACCATGAATAAGTTAATAGGGTAAATGTAATAACCAATGACTGTAGAACACAGAATACAAGATGGTTTTACTTCCTACACCACTGGGAGAGGAAGAATTGTATGTTCGTTGATATAGTTCAAACTTTGGAAGAAAATTGCATTAATTGCCCAATACGCCTAAGTCACTAAATGAAGTCAGATTAGTAGCTCTCAGTGATCTTAATGTTTATTTTTATGATACTGGACAGTTCCGTTTATTAAGCTGATATGCTTTATATAATTGCAAATTAGGGCATAACTTCTTGGGAAATCAATTTTCGAGTTTTGTGGCAGCGTTACCTGACATAATAAATTCAAATCTAACGTGTAGGGATCTTTAGTATTTCAAATTATACTAAGTGACATATAAATCCGAACACCCAGTTTAAATGGTTTTATTTTAATAAAATTTTGTATAAGTACTCAATGAAGCATAATAAGTAAATGATAAAAATTTCAAAATGATTGCACTGCTTTAAAGCCCTTTGACCTTTAATAATGTGTGGATGCACCCTGATGTGCTACGCATTCTCCAACGCGCCTAGGCATGCTTCTGATCAGGTGGTCAATGTCCTCCTGTGGTATCTCATTCCAGGCAACCACCAACTCCTCTCGAAGTGCTTCTAGAGTCTGAGGAGAGTCGGGAGATCTTGGTGGCCAGGGTAACATGGTGACATCATTATGTGAAAGAAGTCTATTGTGACTCTTGCAACATGTGGTCGGGCATTATCTTGTTGGAAAGTTGGATCTGCCAGGGTGTCAAGATAGGGTAAAAGATGGGGTTCTAGAACTTCGCGGATATAACGCTGCGCGTTCATGTTACCTCTGATGAAGATTAAAGGTGACCTGGAACCATAAGCTATAGCACCCCAAACCATAACTCCAACAGTGTGATGAACATGTCTTTCAACAAAAAACTGTGGATTCCTCCTTTCACCACGTCGTCTTCTAACCCTGACACCGACGTAATCGCCTTGAGTGGTGCAGACAACAGTCACTCTGGGATCAGGAATGGAACAGTATTGTCTTTAGTGACGAGTCTCGATTTTGTTTAGGCATGCACGATGGTCGTGCCAGGGTTAGAAGGCGACTTGGTGAAAGGAGGAATCCACAGTTTTTTGTTGAAAGACATGTTCATCACACTGTTGGAGTTATGGTTTGGGGTGCTATAGCTTATGGTTTCAGGTCACCTTTAATCTTCATCAGAGGTAACATGAACGCGCAGCGTTATATCCACGAAGTTCTAGAACCCCATCTTTTACCCTATCTTGACACCCTGGCAGATCCAACTTTCCAACAAGATAATGCCCGACCACATGTTGCAAGAGTCACAATAGACTTCTTTCAACATAATGATGTCACATTGTTACCATGGCCACCAAGATCTCCCGGCTTATCCCCAATTGAGCACGTGTGGGATATGATGGGTAGGAGATTGCTCAATTTGCAACGTCCTCCTCAGACTCTAGAAGTACTTCGAGAGGAGTTGGTGGTTGCCTGGAATGAGATACCACAGGAGGACATTGACCACCTGATCAGAAGCATGCCTAGGCGCGTTGGAGAATGCGTAGTACATCAGGGTGCATCCACACATTATTAAAGGTCAAAGGGCTTTGAAGCAGTGGAATCATTTTGAAATTTTTATCATTTACTTATTATGCTTCATTAAGTACTTATACAAAATTTTATTAAAATAAAACCATTTAAACTGGGTGTTCGGATTTATATGTCACTTAGTATAGTTCAAATTGCATTTAATTGCCCAATACGACTAAGTCACTAAATGAAGTAAGATTACTAGCTCTCACTGATCTTAATATTTATTTTTATGATACTGGACAGTTCCATTTATTAAACTGAGATGCTTTATATAATTGCATATTAGTGCATAACTTCTTGGGAAAGCAATTTTCGAGTTTTGTGGCAGCGTTACCTGACATAATAAATTCAAATCTAACGTGTATGGATTTTTGTATTTCAAATTACCATCAGTCAATTAATTTCCAAGATATTTCAGAACCAAGTTTTCCAGAGAATATTTTAAAAATCTTGTATTGCGAACATTTGGCATTTTCTGTCAAAATGGACATTTTATCACAAATCTCCTAACTAATCGCCACCTTCAGTTCTTTCATAATTACATACTTTTCCACACTTGACTACACAAGAAATGATCAAGAAATTATTTCAAGGGGGCAAAAACCTACATATAGTACATTATACAATATACATGTATACAGCTTATGATAATCTAAAACTTGACATTATTGACCTGACAAGCAATCCAAATTGTTATACGTATGCTAATACAAGCGGGATCTTTAAATATCATGGAAGATATAATGTCTCCTCTGCAAAGCTTGCACGTATGTGCTGTCCAGAAAAAAAGCTGTATTACTCCTTTGGCACCGCCCAACCTTGAAATGTTCATAGCTGCATATATGCCCTTCAGACTTTCTCTGATGGCTAACTAGTAAAACACTGTGTCTCGTAAAGTGGAAAAAGAGCCGTTTTTAATGAATTCACCAGAATTTGAGTGGGAGGAAAAACGAACAAAACAGCAAAGTTATATTAAAACCTTCCTTTACAGAACTTTTTCCGGTGCATGAGGGTGAAATTAGAAAAGGGAATTGTAAGCGGCTCCGTAATGAGTATTCGTAGTTCTCGTGATGGAATAAAACTTCAGATCGTAGTTTGTTCGAGCGAACAAAATGAGAACAACACCTTAACTCTTTGAGGTACTAAAAAAATACTCTAGCGGTACGAGATACCTAAGTGTGTTTTATTAATAAAAAACGTAAAAAATCTTAATGCTTATACTAAAACAAAAACAAAAAACACATTTTGATACTCTTTTTGTGTGCATTTTTTCAAAAAAGAGGTGGGATAATATTTAACCCACCATACCGTTTCAGCATTCATTTTAAGTGGTACCTCTGAAAACAGGTTTTACTTTTTCCTAAACATAGCGGAACTTGACATACACTGCAGAGTTCGTATTTCGAACTCCTTTGAGCTGCAGTACGCGCATCTACGTCTTGTAGACCGAATTGGTTGATGAGCGCTTTGAGTGAATCTAACAGCTTCTGCTTGATATGGTATGTGATTTTTAATTTGGATCGGCAACAAACCTTCTGGATGTTGCGAAGTCTTGACTATTTTGCTGGCCACTAGATGTTCTGCTATATTTAGCCGAAATTCTTTCATACTCATTTTGGTTTCATTTGATAAAGTATGCAGAATAAACGCATTTACAATTGCAGCATCAATGAAGAAAAACAGGATTCCGTGCCACCATTTTTTACTTTTACGATCAAGACCATAAACTGACCTCATCTGGTCAAACTTGTCAACAGAATTCATGTATCTATTATAATCGGTTAGTACTTTAGGACACGGAACGTTTTCAACTGTGCCGTCTTTGGACTTTCTTTCGACTTCAGTTGTCTGGTTTGGGTTATGAAAATTTGACGAAAGGTATACAACCTCTTATCACACCATTTATAAGCTGAAAGACCTGAAGAACATGTAAACCAGTCACAATAACCTCTTTTCATAGACTTATCTTCTTGAAATTTTGGCATATCTCTTCGGGTACTTCTGACTGTGCCGCAGGCGTATATTTTTTTCTGAACGGGTTGGTTGAGCAAGGGAACACTCGTAAAAAAGTTGTAAAAAAAAACTCTATGATATCTGTTTTGAAGCCCAACTGTTAACTGCATCACAACTCTATAACCTAGATTTTTACCTTCTGAAGGACCAGTCTTTCCAACATAAATGTCAAAATCCTGTTTGATCTGCAAGCTTCCACACTTTATATCCCCGTTTTACCGGTTTAGCTGGCATATATTGTTTTAAAGTTGATCGTCCCTTAAACTTTATCATTGATTCATCAACTGATAAATTCATGTGCGGACATAAACAGGCCTTTGAATTTTTCTTCAATTGTTCAAGAAATGGACGTACTTTGTATAGTTTGTCAAAGTTTGGGGAGTCACGGTTAGGCAGCAGGTTATTGTCGTTCAGATGGATGTTGCTAAGAAGCCAGCCAAAACGATGAACGGTGCTTATTTTGCTTATATATGGATCATGTAAGCTAGGCTGAGTACTCCAATAATCTCTATATGATGAAGTTTCTCTATACCCATCAAAAGGTTGATTCCAAAAAACGTTCAGATCTCGTCTTCATCTGTGGGTCGACATGCTTTATTATTTTTTCTAAAGTTCTGCTCAGCGTAGAGGTTTGTTTGAAATACTATATGACTAATCATTTCATCCGATATCAACAACTGGAAGAGGTTATATGGTGTTTTATTGGGAAATTTCTGCACAATTTTCTGCAGTCCAGACGCATTTTCAAAATTTTCCGGTTGTTTATTTATAATATCTTTGGTCCACTTAATTTTCCACAGTTTTTGAAGTTCACTGAGAGGAACAAGATCTTCTGGGTCCCACTCAGATTCCACGATTTCTCCATCAGAAATTTCAGGCAATAACATGTTCTCAGGCTCGGGCAGATTGATGCCTGCTTCCACATCCTCTTGCTTCGAAACACTGTCATTATCAGACCCTCCAGAAGGAATATCCTGATATTCTAGATCCGACGATTGGCTAATCGCGTTGATTTCTTCATAAAGCTCAGCTTCTGTCATGCCAACCAGTCTGAACGGTAATGGTTCTGTTATTGTTTGTCGCCTTGACATTATCTAAAATAATAAACTTCCACATTATTACGAAAAAGTGTCGCTTTTGTCATTAAATTTTTTGTAAAAATTAATTCTTTACTTTGTATAATACATTACACCAAAAAAGTAAAAACCCCTTTTAAGCATGGTGGGACAAAAAGCAACCCGCGTGTAAAATAACGTTTTCTATGCCACTTATAAAGCCTCAAACTTTGTATATATTTAAAATATATTCACTCTGAAGAAAACCAACAATTTCTCACCATATTAAACTTTTTTTCTAACAAAAAATATAAAAAACTTACCGTTTTTCAAGAATTAACCTGTCACGTCTAATTGTAAACAAATCACTAAATTAACGTGCTTCTAATTGATCAGTGCTGGCATCTATGCAAGAGAAGTGTTAGTTCAACCTTTATACATGTTTCCGTATGGTGGGACACAAAATAAACCGACGTACTTCAAGGAAAAATAAATAAAATCGGTGGTTTAAATTACAACCCACCATACATCAAACAGCACAGAAAAAGTATTTCAAAATTTGTACCGGCGTACCTCAAAGAGTTAAGAAGCACAGTGTCACAGAAGTACGGGGAGGTGTCAATTGCTGCATTGATCTTGACACACTGGAACACGTGCACCTGGTTGGAATGGATATGTTTTGATTTTTGTATTCTGTTAGGCAGAAGGCTTCTTTAGTCTTCGAACTTCCATTTAGTGAATGCCTACCCGTACAGCAAAAATTCTGGAATGAATTGCTGAAGACTAATAACGGCAGGGTCACGAGAATGATATTAGGGTCTTGAACCGGTTTGACAACCAGCAATATTAGGACAGCAACAGACGAGTGGAATCAAAATCAAAACTCTCTAACCGTAGATTACACTTCTAGGGAGCGACGTTTCTTTCGTCGGATATGAACAATTCACGATCGATGGTTGGACAATACGCTAAAAGGGTCATCATGAAAGTCAACAACGGCTTTGTAGGCGACGTGGTATCCGTATTCCATGCTGCTGTGAACCCCAAGGATATTATAGGCAGACTATACTGAGGTTCTAGTATACTGAAACTAGAAATTAGGTAAAGACTTCAATAAATCTTTAATAAAGTTGCTCTATAAACATGTCTTTCTCTTTCTTCTGAGAATAATGATAAAATAAGAAAATGATCATGGTGGCGACATCTGTTTTTAAGTTGAGCACCAGTAAAGTAGAGGTGGACATTGCGTTTATATATTGTAGCATCCACATTAGATCGTTGATATTTGTGCTTCAGTACAAAATTCTACTTAATAAATTGTTCGAAGATATAAATCTAGTCACAGAATGCCTATTCTCTAACAAACATCTGGTTAATATTCAATTTATCGTGGAAAAAAACCTTGTTACTTACAACTACTTTTATACAGCCTAGCTTGACGATGACCCTACGCATGAGACATCGCAATTTCATATTTCTGCATAAGTATTGCATTTAGAAATAAAGCCCTTAAAACAAAGCACCAAAATGTATTTTCACTGGAGACTCTCTGTCCAAGCGCTCCAAAGTATATTAACAAACAAGTATTTGTTCCAAGATAGAGTGGGTGAATCTAACGTTTATTTTTTCAATCTACCGCCTTCTGACCTTTTCTTTAGCAATTTGATGTGGCAGCCACTACGAGTAGACAGCCGTTCTGATTTCAACTATAATTAAGTATTTCTCTTAATGAAAGATGAATACGTTACATGCGTACCATAATACCTTTATTATAAATAGGATTACTGCATAAATGTCCCCTAGACATAAATGGTGCGTTTGCCAAACATACCGGCAAAAGTGGTTCCTTTGTCTGTTACATTACGAGTAGACGGCAATTCAATGCTCATCTTGATATATCCTTAAGAATATATTTATATCCTTTTTCCCAAAAGGCACACTGTTATTTTTTATAAAATGTTCAGTAATCGCTATCATAACAATCTAGATACTGCACAAGATTTGATCCAAAGTTCGAGCAGGTATCAAATCCTTGTTTATGATCCAATTCGCTCCCTAGTCGCAAATTTTGCGCCCGGGGTCAAATGAAAAAATAGGTTTTTGTAGCTAAATTAGGTGACTTATAAGGTATTTGTAAATTTAATATTATGATATTTCTAGTTAGAGAAATGTTTTACAAGAAATTGACAATATTCGTTAGATTAATTACTTCAAAAGCTCTTTCTTAGTGGTCAATTTCCATTCTAGGTTCAAATTTTGCACTCCGGATAGTAAGATCGGGCCTAAGTGGCATATACACTGATGATCATTGGATTGACTTTTCTCTTTCCATACCTTCATATGCTACTGCTGCTGGGACAACCATCACGAATTATTTGACACAATGAACGCTAATCTGAGAAACCCAAGCACATGCATATTTCAGTTATATCGATGCATTCCGCGGCGGGTAAACCCAATATAAGTTAACAAAGGACTTATGACCGACTGCGCTAAATAACAGGGTAAAAGTAGATATGTAGTGTCAGTTCTGCACCGGTATTACGTAACTTAAAACATGACATTATATTTTTATGACATTATGTGGATTTTTCGACGGAATGTCGGTTTTGTTATAAAATATCACGTATTAACCAGCTGACATCATACACTTCATGCTCACTTGGGCGTGGATTGTACTAGCGTCACACTCGGGGCTATCACATAAGTCGACATTTTACCGAGGTTTTTTTTGACATTTTATGGTTATTTTACGTAATAGCCGTGCTACGACTGACACTACACCGTTGAAATAGTTTAGTGTCAGTTACCAATGACTGAGAAACTGGTTAATGTGTTAATACACCAGTAATTACAAATCATATTATAATGACACATGCCTTTAGAGATTACATATTATAAGCAAGCGCTAAAAGTGAAATGAAGCAAACGTATTCAAATTTCGAAATCCCAGCCTCATCTTGCTTCTCTACAAGTACCAGATATAAAGTTCCGGGTTCCTAGCAATGTAATAGGTATAGGTATGCTCTAATGTCTTCCCCTTTGGTACGACATACTAGTGACATTCTGAGATCTCAAATACAATATACGACCATCATCTTATAACAAATTTTATACAGGTAATACGCTTGGATGTTGGCCTAAAGTTATATCAATGAATTTTTTGTCAGTACCTAATTGTTAAATTCAAGAGTAACTGTAGTGGTTACATTTAACTTGATCTGATATCACGATGACACCAGATATTTTAGATCGTCTTTGTGAAATTAGGATCAAGTTAGGTGATTCTTCAAAGTTTACTTTTATGTTGAAGAATTCATCAGAAAACTTTGTACCAGTATCATGCCCTATTTGTTACCTTACCCGATTGCAAAAATGTGTATGACGATATAAGCTCGACGATATATATAAACAAACAGATTTATCATGTTGTCTGTTAATACACTAAGTGACATATAAATCCGAACACCCAGTTTAAATGGTTTTATTTTAATAAAATTTTGTATAAGTACTTAATGAAGCATAATAAGTAAATGATAAAAATTTCAAAATGATTGCACTGCTTTAAGGCCCTTTGACCTTTAATAATGTGTGGATGCACCCTGATGTGCTACGCATTCTCCAACGCGCCTAGGCATGCTTCTGATCAGGTGGTCAATGTCCTCCTGTGGTATCTCATTCCAGGCAACCACCAACTCCTCTCGAAGTGCTTCTAGAGTCTGAGGAGGACGTTGCAAATTGAGCAATCTCCTACCCATCATATCCCACACGTGCTCAATTGGGGATAAGTCGGGAGATCTTGGTGGTCCTGGTAACAATGTGACATCATTATGTTGAAAGAAGTCTATTGTGACTCTTGCAACATGCGGTCGGGCATTATCTTGTCGGAAAGTTGGATCTGCCAGGGTGTCAAGATAGGGTAAAAGATGGGGTTCTAGAACTTCGTGGATATAACGCTGCGCGTTCATGTTACCTCTGATGAAGATTAAAGGTGACCTGGAACCATAAGCTATAGCACCCCAAACCATAACTTTAACAGTGTGATGAATAATATTCATGAATGAATATGTCTTTCAACAAAAAACTGTGGATTCCTTCTTTCACCACGTCGCCTTCTAACCCTGGCACGACCATCGTGCATGCCTAAACAAAATCGAGACTCGTCACTAAAGACACTACTGTTCCATTTCTGATCCCAGAGTGACCGTTGTCTGCACCACTCCAGGCGATTACGTCGGTGTTCTCGAGTTAAAGGGAGGACCCAGTGTGGCCGGTATGAAAACAAGCCAAAACTTCTCATTCGTCGGTAAAGACTTCGCATGCCAATAGGTCTTCCGTGTTCTGCAAACCATTAATTTGCAATGGACCTGGTAGTGGAGAAACGGTCCCTTAAGGCCAATAATCTTAGGCGGCGATCTTCACGGTCTGTTGTTCTACAGCGGCGTCCAGTGCCCCTTGCTCTTTGCGTACGGCCTTCTTGAAGCCGTGCCTGACAACACCTAACCACAGTGTCTGCACTTCTTTGCACTCTAACTGCAATTGCCCGAAAAGAAAGTCCAGCTTCCCAAAGTCCCACTATACGGCCCCTATCAAACTCACTAAGTTGACCAAATCGTACAGGTCTCCGTATTCTAGGCATCGTAACCGATCGTAAAGGATGTCAAGAACCAAAATCCGCCAACGTTGATTCTTTACTGCGGCTGAAATATTCATTTTTAGAGCGTTAGTGAATTAAAAAAAAGCAGTATAAAAACTGGAATGTCCAACTGATAAGGCTGAACATTTTTTCACTTGTTATTTACAGTAAGATAAATACATTCACCAACTTTTATTAAAATAAAACCATTTAAACTGGGTGTTCGGATTTATATGTCACTTAGTATAATAACTAAACTAATTAAGACGCGTATTTTTTGAGTTGACCGGGTGACCGTCTCCCTATAACATCTGTCTTGGACGGGAAGTATTAAGGTGTCATTCCACACCGCCACAGAGACAGGAGTCGGCGACACAAAGCGGCGACGCGGAACCAAGACCAAAGTGCCTGTTTTTAGAGTTTCCTATCAATTGGTTGTGTGATACATTAAATACTAGCTTACGTTTTATAATCTAGTGGGAGTAGAACGATGCAATTCCATTACTCCAAAAAAAACTGCCCCCAAAGGTGCATAATGCAAATTCTAATGTCCGAATTTAAATATCCCATAATGACACAGATATCCTACCAAGCGAAAAGTACAAGATTTTTGAATAATTACGTATTCATATACCATATAAAATTAGCCCCTTGTCACCGTCTCGCGCGCTAACTGCTATACCTCATGTCTCTGACTCTTGTCGCTGTCCCGGCATCGATTGAGACCTCTCAAAAAATGCCAGTCATGAGGGTATGCTAAAATTGTATTCAGTAAGGTTAGATCGATAATTAATGTAGGTAACAATGCGATTCCTATGTTTAAGAAGTATATCTGAGAAGCCTATATGCAAGTTACCGTATAAATATCTTCGAAATGTAATGCTTCCTCAGCTTGGTGTGATGTGTAATGACCAGAGTTTTGCATAGATAAGGAAATATTCCACTTATAATTAGAACACGGATTACCATCAGAATCAAACAAGTAGTGTAACTAAGAATATACGCTTTCAGCGAGGTGTTCGATATTTTGCCGCTCCTGAGGGGCGTAGCTGCTACTTTTAATCAGTCATCAGCAAACGTCATTGTTGGCAGTAAATTCTGGAAGGGTGTATATATATATATATATATATAACAGCAAGTAGGAAAATAATGGGCAAAATCCGCAAAAAGGAGGAAAGTGGATTCGAGCAGAAAATAGGATAGGTAACCCGAGTGATACGTATTTCTGCTGGTTGGCTTCATCAGGCCCGAAATGAATGCACATATGGAACTACAAAAGTAGATACACATGCCCATACATCCGGATACGGGTGTAACCTGAGGAACCGAAGTTGGAGGGAAAAAAACGACACACGAAGTCCACAACAAGAGCCAACCTACACATTGTAGTATAAAATGGCTATACGACCTCGAATCTTCAAGAAGACGTCTAACCACCACCACGCGGCCGGTTATAGCCACTTGCTGTGGTACTTCAAGCCCAAAGGATCTACAAAGAGAATATGATCATGCGGAGAAAAGTATATAACAACAAGTAGGAAAATAATGGGCAAAATCCGCAAAAAGGAGGAAAGTGGATTCGAGCAGAAAATAGGATAGGTAACCCGAGCGATACGTATTTCTGCTGGTTGGCTTCATCAGGCCCGAAATTGTTGTGGACTTCGTGTGTCGTTTTTTTTACCCCTCCAACTTCGTTTCCTCAGGTTACACCCGTATCCGGATGTGTGGGCATGTGTATCTACTTTTGTAGTTCCATATGTGCATTCATTTCAGGCCTGATGAAGCCAACCAGCAGAAATACGTATCGCTCGGGTTACCTATCCTATTTTCTGCTCGAATCCACTTTCCTCCTTTTTGCGGATTTTGTCCATTATTTTCCTACTTGTTCTTATATACTTTTCTCCGCATGATCATATTCTCTTTGTAGATCCTTTGAGCTTGAAGTACCACAGCAAGTGGCTATAACCGGCCGCGTGGTGGTGGTAGACGTCTCCTTGAAAATTCGAGGTCGTATAGCCATTTTATACTACAATGTGTAGGTTGGCTCTTGTTGTGGACTTCGTGTGTCGTTTTTTTTTTCCCTCCAACTTCGTTTCTTCAGGTTACACCCGTATCCGGATGTGTGGGCATGTGTATCTACTTTTGTAGTTCCATATGTGCATTCATTTCGGGCCTGATGAAGCCAAGCAGCAGAAATACGTATCGCTCGGGTTACCTATCCTATTTTCTGCTCGAATCCACTTTCCTCCTTTTTGCGGATTTTGCCCATTATTTTCCTACTTGTTGTTATATACTTTTCTCCGCATGATCATATTCTCTTTATATATATATATATATATATATGTAAGCTCTGATTGGGGTCATGGAAGAGTAATATAGCGGCATAAACAACAATGTGACTGATTTATCCATCTAAATGAGCGACGCTTCTGCCATTACCAATAGTTTTGCAAACTAGCACAAACTACCTGAGATCTATAACGAGCCTGGTGCCGGTAAATATCATAGAAGTTTCACAGACTAGATCCAGCTTAAGCCATGGGCGTACATTTGCAGATTTATAGAGCAATGCATAGAAACCGGCTACAAAATGTTATCCTCAAAACTTACTTCAGTGCAGAACCTCACCTCACGTACTTCAGTGAATAGCTTGATGGTCCCTGAAGCAGCTTACTTTGACTTATTGGACATTTTTGGATAAACGAGAGAGTGCACCATGTCTTGCCTGATAGTGACATGAGTTGCCTTGGATCATGAGACACAAAATCCGAGAGTCATACAATGACCATGATATTGGAATCTGAAGCTTGAATGCAGCCTTCTCAAATCACCACTGTGTTAGTTAAAAGTGTCTTGGTATACGTGTTTACTGGCCAACTTTCAGATGAGAATTGCTTAATTTGAAGCTCGCTTACGATTGGAAAACTGGTTGTTGTACAAGTTATCAGATGACGGTCAGTTATAAAAGCTGCTATCCTTGTCTTTTACCTTCTCATGTACGTATACATATACATCGCCCCAATCTATGAGGCTAAACAAATTTTGGTGTTTGTAATTGAGATACGCATACCCTCTATTTTTTCCATTTGACTCTAACAATTTAAAAAATAAATATTATTTCGGTCGGGGAACGATAACCCGTGCCGAGTTCGGATCAAACTTTGAATTTGATATTGATATTTGATATTATTTGACAAATTAAACACTGCTTTATTTGTGTCTCATGTTTCTTAGACATTTATCATTAAAATGTTGCTATTTACTTAATTTTATTTTCGAAGTTTTCTGTTTACAGTCAGTATATACCTGCCTGTGTTCTTGTGACATAATAACAATTGTTTCTGTTCTGTTTATGCGCATCTTATGCTGGCTTTTTTAATAGTTTTAATAGTATAACGAAGCAGTAAAAGAATACAAAGGAAAATTTATTCGTCAGATTTACCGCAAAGTGGACCAGAAAGCTCTTCTTTCGATATAATGTAGCATTTACCTTGGGCTGATGGACTTTCTTTAGCTAAATTAGCAACAATTTTTACGTTAGTTTCGTCCTCTACGCCGTCGTCAAATAAGAGATAAGACAGAGACGTTATCTGCAAATACCATAAATGTTGGCTGAAAGTTTGTGAAGCTGCATTTGAAATAGTTTTGTCAATTCTTTCGTAAAACTTTATTGCCTTTAAAAAGCATCAATCCTGGTTAGGTGTTTTTACCGCTAAAGTGCATTGGAACCACGGTTTCACGTATTTTGTCACGATGAACAGGCATATATCTAACGGACCTACCATATCCGTATTAGAAAGAATGAGCAGGGAACTTAGTAACGCTATTTTTAATAAATAGATTGCTCTAGCCATCCATCGAGCTTGATGCATGTTGCCTGGCGGTCGAATCTTAATTTTTTCTCCGTCAGGGAATGTTAATGCTAATTCTCGATAGTCGTCTCTAGCAATTTCTTTGGTCAATTTATGTCGATAATATTCTAGCAGCTTGTCAGTCTCTGAAATATTCAGACATGAATTCTTTTCAGTATAAATCTGAATTTTCTCGCAAGTCAGGGCTTGTAGTCACTTGGTCGATCGTTGATTCAAACACGCGTTCTAACACGAATTCGTAGATGTGCTGGCGGTAAGCAAAAATCAGCATTTCTTTATTAAGTTTTGTTCTTCGGTGTTCCTAAGACACGGCTTTTCTTCTTTTATGACTAATTTCTTGCCCACCCCAGTTAAATGACCTGGTCGGCCTGGCTCTCCCTGCTGCTGCAAGAAGATCCTATCTTTTTATCTTCATCAATTGAAGGGCATCGACATTGTCCAAGTTCGTAACTCTTATCGGCGTTGCTCAAACACTTCTTTACAAATCTCTCCAAACTTGGTATACGGTAACTAGTTTTATAGCATAGGTTGACGCTCCCATTGACACTTAATTTCACTTCCCGAATATTATGAAACAAAACTGCTAGTACTTGTCCATTAGAGGGAAGTTTCAAACTGGTAATTTGATGCTTTACGTTCCCTATTAAAAATATTCCCTTTTAATTCCTTCGACATGTTGACTGAACGAAAACGGTACATTTATTAATAGAACAAAAGCGCACTGTAATACGTTGCTCAAATATGCAAGTTTTGACATGATCCTACGCAACTCAGCACAGGTTGCTCTGATTCTAGATACATACGAGTACAACTTCATTTCAATTGTTTTGACATTGTTCAAGCAAAATTAGAGGGTTTTGCTTTTGAAAAAAAAACAACTTTCATGTTTTTGGGACGCCCTAATATATATATATATATAGGATGATGTCAAATATTCAAAAGTGATTTCTGGCAAATGAATTAATTTCAAGAAGCGGCGTAGAAAACATTTTTTAATTCAGCCGTTCAGATGTTGCATAATTTTGAGTTGAGGCTTCATGACTCATGCTGGTTAGAATTTAATATGATATTTTTAACGTATTTTCAACCTGAGATCATCGTTGGTATTTTTTTTATTAGTTATTCCCAAGACCGTCTAACATTTATGTATTTCAAGTGGTCAGCAACATATAAACAAAATATCCGTAATACCCTCCAATCTCTACAATGGTCAAGTTTGCACAAGAAACAACAATCTGCCGATTTCATCTTGTACACCTAAAGAGCTGCAATATCATGGAATATAGCTACATTTGTAGTTCTGAAGGAGGTAGAGGCCAGAAGACCAACTGCTTGTCATGAATTGCTTCTTGGAAATATCAAGATATACTAGATTTGTACATCCGAACCTTATTATAGTGATTTATATCCTATGATTCAAAGTATCGTTGCCCATTATAGAAGTACTACTAGTCAACAGCTGTAAGTGTAAATAGTTTCCATAATCCTCGAAAGTAAATTTAGTGCAAAAATAAATACATAAATCTTAACTCGGCATAAAGTTATGTCTCTGTAGGGGATAAACGTATCGACTATGAGGCTAGTGGATTTTTACATTGAAAATTGTGTGTAGTATTTTGGAACAATAAAATCTCATCTTACTGCTGTTTAACAATTTTTATTTTCTGCTTTCAGTCAGCCTCATCAATGATGGAGCTTAGGCCTCCCTCTACCTTGATTATTATAGGACGTTTGAAACCCATACTTGAGGAAGTCACGTGATTTTTGGATATATTTTCTATTCCATAGTCATTGCTTTTAAATGACTGGAGCTTAACATCTATGATTACAGTATAATACAGTTAAAGGGTGGGCCATCCGTTGGTTTCTTTTTTATATTGGTATTAAAACTACAGTCTTCAATAACATGTAACACTCGATACTTTGTTCAAAAAAATACACCTCCGGATTATTTATGAAAAACAATTTCAGTTAAATGGCTGGCGCGGCTGGCCTGGCAGCAGTTCATCCTCTTAACCCAATTTTGAAGAACATTTTCAATAGTTTGTGGATGTATTTCATCAACTGCTCGACGGATATGTTTCTTAAGAACATCAATTGTTTGAGGATCGTTAGTGTAACAGCGGTCCTTAACAGTACCCCATAAGAAGTAACCCATAGGCGTCAAATCACAGCTGCAAGCTGGCCAGTGAACGTCTCCAAAATGGCTGATAACGCGATGACCGAACTTAGTGTGTAAAAGATAAATTGTTTCACTGCTAGTGTGGCATGTTGCGCGATCCTGCTGGAACCAGATATTGTACAAGTGCATGTCGTCTAATAGTGGCCACAAAACACGCCCCAACTTGACTCTATAGCGTTCCCCGTTTACCGTCACGCTGTTACCATCTGCATCTTGAAAAAAGTAGGGACCAATAATCCCACCACTCCAAAAGCTACACCAAACAGTTACTCTTTTTGGATGCATTGGTTTTTCTATGCCGACATGTGGATTTTCAGAACCCTAAATCTTACAGTTCTGCTTGTTAGCGTAACCTCCCAGATGGAAATGACCTTCGTCCGAAAAGATTATTTGGCGACCAAAATTGACTTGATTTAGAACCCACACAGAGAAACAATATCGAAGCAGATGGTCATTTTGTTTCAACTTTTGCATAAGTTGCACCTTGTAAGGACATAATCCCAGGTCGTTATGCAATATTGTCCGCAGAGAAGTGCGACTGATGCCCACTTGTTGTGCTCTGTTACGAGTTGGCATTCTTGCGTTTTCACGCACACTCTGGGCAACAGCAGCAATGTTTTCGGCTGTACGTACGGGTCGAACACGCTCATACCTTCTGTTATCCACAACCAGTTTCACGAACTTTCATCACGAATATTCGTATACCAGTCGCGGCCAGAGCCTCATTCCGACTAAATAGTCTTCTCAATTTTCGCAAAGTTTCTGCAACCCTGCACACTTTGAAAATAGTTTTTCAATATTTCCCACATTTGTTCAAGATTAAAACGATCCATTGTTTACAGCGGTAGTTTGACACAATATATCTGTCAATATGTTGAGCATGGAAGTGTTACCAACTGTCAAAATAATACCAACTCAAAAAAAAGACAACTGATAGCCACCCTTTACATATCGGCTTTCTCTGAATAATGAGGATAACCTAGTGTGAAAAAACATGTCAGTTGGACCAAAAACACAAGTTACATCCAAAACAGATTTTTCAAATGCGACACTTCCAGCCCCTTGGACATGAGTATGTTTGCCTCTGATACTGTTATGCTGTCCAACGAGTAGTAAATGGTATATCAATGCGAATGTGCAGCGGGGTGCTGCATCTTCGCATAAACTTGGAAGTTAGCACAGCAATCTAAGATTAAAGAGAATTTATTGGGGCGCCAGTTAGGTGTACCCAAAACTTTTCCATTCAAAACTTCCACCTCTTTCTATCCAAGGGCGTCGATTGAGGGAGATGAAAGCTGATGTTAGATATCCCGCCAAGTTTCAGACTACTTAATACTTTTGATTTGATCCCTAAATTATCAAGCATGTACTTACTCCTGGTACAATCGGAAGTGTCACTATTCTAAAAATATTTTAGCCGAATTGCACCCATCAGGTATAATCCAAATTTTCATAGCTCTCTTACGTTGACTTTCTGAGTAATCGATCGTTGTCATTCAACGGGGGACACCCTGTATGTGAAAATTACTATCCATATCACTGAATAGCAATTCAAACCATAGCAATGCACTTGTGCACACATGTCTCTAAGTACCTCCACGAATATTCGTACGTTCCTGGCGGGTCTACACTCAATTTAACCGCCATTACGTGGGGTAATGTACATGTACGTTTCGGTAAATGAAGAGGAGAATTAGCAAAGCCAGACACCATTATCTCGATTGCCGGACATCATCGTTTCCAGTCAGACGAAGCATATCTTCCCTAGATTTTGCTTTTATGATTAGTGCAGGTTGATTAAGTCGTGCACTGTGCTAGAAATTTTCAGGAAAAATATAGCAAATATCATCAGATTGTGGCGGAAGAAGTGTAACTATGTTACATTAGTAGTTTTGACAGCATCAAACTTGCTCGAACTATGTCGGTTCGACAGTTGATGTGCTTCTCATGACTAAAAACCATTTTTACCGAATCTAGGTGACAGGGTGTGGATACAAGTCTTGGGGTGCGTTTGTAAATCACTTGGAAATGTAATACTGTACATAGTAATGGAAAGTAAATTGACAAATGAAATTTTACTCTGGAATACTGTGAAACTTTATTCTTTAAACGCTTAAATTATTACAGAGTCATGTAGTTTTCTGCACCATTATTATAAGAGACCCTAGGAATAAGGTGGCATCTATGATCAAAGATATATATTCTGCTAATTTTGAGGACTTTTTGATCACCAAATAAAATACAGAAGCAATGAACCATGAGAATGACAAGTGACAGAACTCTTATTCCCAAGGTTTTGAGCTCGGGAAGAAAAGCACACTTTTACGTTTCAGAATAATTACTTAGTTCTATTTCCGAATGCAAGTAACAGGTACGCCAAACAATTACTAACGCTAAAATTGTTACAGAGTAGTACAAAGTACACTCTGTGACAATTTACGAACGCAGCATTGTATGCCCACTGCTTCCTCTTGTTTTCATCATCACAGATGAACTGGGTCATGTTACATACATAGAGATTAAGATCATTCAGTTATTTTGAAAAGCTCACCCTGACCAAGCCCCTCAATCAGCTGGTAAGCAATTTATAAATCAAAATAAAGTAACCCTCCTAACCTATTTTCTAGCCCTACGGAGGCAATTTAATTTGTTATCCCAAAAAAATACAGGATGTCCCGTGGATAAATTGGAAACTATCTATTGGAAAGTAATGCAGCATACACTGTACCCCCCGGATCTCCATGCAAATTCAATTTCTTCCGCGTTTTGTGCAACACTCTTGATGCTATAAGATAGATTCAGTTGATGTGATCACCTTTTTTAGTTCTTCACATAATTCCATGCCGACTTGAACAAGCAGCTGTATGACTCTAACACAATCTTAAAATGTTTAAAGCAAATAGACATACTCATATCAACAAGATCTTCTTAACTCGTTTAGACAGAGTGTTTGGTACATGAGCCGACGTAATCCTTTGGGAAATTGTTGATTTTTAGTGAAAGCCTTCTAGTGTTAACCAGATTTAATTATTTTACCTTCATATGCTGAATTCCGTGAAATGCTGCATAAATATCGTTACAATTTTTTGTTTGTCGAGATAATAATACAAAATAAACGTAGTAGAGTTCTGAAATGCATGCTCAATCCAACGAAATAATTTGTGCAATTTTTTATCTCGGCTTTGATCACAGAAGTTTTGTGGCTTACAACCTATCCAAGGATGTACTACATATCGTAGAAATAATTTGTTACGCGATCAAGATAAGAGAATACGATTGGTTAGGTCAATGATTTTTTATTTTATCCAATCTGAAACTATTCTCGAAATGACTGCCTCCACTTGATTAGAAAGGTGAAGGTAGTAATTCCAAAAAAATAAATAGGTAGGCTTAAGATTTGAAGTTAATAACTACCCATACAATATGTACTAGGGTATTCATGTCCAAGGCTTACAACACTTGTAACTTTAGGTCGGGAAAGAAAACAATTTTACCCAGGAGTGATTTGAGTGTTATAAACCTTGACCATTAATGCATATTGTCATAGGCCCGAAAGTATCAACTTGTATAAAAGGTATTCCTAAGCCTACCTGTTTATAGCTTTGCAATTACTACCTTCAATACTCGCCTTAATTGGATTCAGTCACTTCGGAAGCAGTTCTTAGCTGATTCAAATTGAATAGAAACGTGAAAGACTTAAGAAAATCATTGACCTAGCCAACTGTTTTTCTGACAGCATAATAAATTATTTCTATGATGTGTAGTATATCGTTGGAAAGATAATAATTAACAGAACTTTTTTTAATGCATTGTAGATCTAAAAAATGGTACCCCTTGTATCAACTTATTTGCTCTGATTAAGCATGCATTATAGAACCCAACGATGTTGATTTTGTGTTATTATCTCAAGAAATAAAAACAGCTATAACCATATTAATGCGCAATCCCAGGGAATTCAGCATAAAAACGCAAAAACATCATACGGTTATCACTAAAAATCATCAAACAGCATCCCCAGTTACCCAAAACATTTCATGTACCAAACACGCTGTATACCTTCGCTCCTGTTTCAGAACTTAAAAAGAGTGTCTTAGTTTTCGTCCTACAAAGGATGCTTGCATGGTTGCAACTTTCGAAATGGTAAGGACGTCACCCTCAGCCATCGATCATGAATGTTTATTGAACGTTAGTGTAATTCGGTGACAGCTGCCGGCAAGATGCGAGTTGGAGTTGAACGATAATCCGAGTTGGCTATATTTCATCCCTTTCCGCTACAGCACCCTTTCCAACCCTTGGCTCGTGAGTCGGGCCCCTCCCTGACCTCAGTGACGTTGCTTGTATCTTGTATCTTCAAATTAGTTGGTTTGATTTTTGAGATATGCATTTAATTATCGACACATAAATACAGGGTGAGTTTTTAGGGTGTTGTCGGTCGATTCTAAAAAATGCTTGGAAAAATTAGTTTCAAAAATGTATGGAAATTATATGTTCCTTACGCGAATATCAGGCGGACTGTGGTCCGTGTTTATGGATCACTCCGTCCGTATCAGTTGATTTCTACGTAACTTTAAGCATCAATCATTACTGATGGCCTGGCTACACGATCAATAAATATCACATCCCCTGGTAAATACTGATCGATCACAGTAAATACTAACCGTGTGACATTCGCTTTACTCGGAAAAAACATCGCTCTCTAGAGGCGCACCTTGTATATTTGAGTATATGCTGAAAAACCTATTCTAAGAAAGGGTTTGGATAGCTACTTCTGAATCTACGGCATGTTTCATTTTTTCGCCATTTATATGGTTTTTATATTCGATGCATCATTTATACTATATATCATGTGGTATTTATTTATGCTGGATTGAAATTCCTGTAAATCTGAAAAGAATAATTCAGCCTCAACCCTCCCAAAACATAAACCAAAACAAGGCACCCCAAAGCAATAAAAATATACATTTGAGTTTTTCGAATGAGGATATCTACAAACGTGTTAATGACGGATAGAATTTAAAATACGTTTGAATAGCTGACAACTTTGGGATCTCAAGCCCGTTTTGTCGAAAAGTCTGCTACTCTATCAGCAAAAGTAACAGACCTACGAGCTACCAAAGTCAAGTATTTTTGACAAATTATCATGTAGTTCCTTAAGTAGCCATCCAAGCGTTATGTTATGTCAGACTGCTTCCTTGCCGCAGTTCTTTCAGAGTGTACTAATATTGCAGGGTATTCCATTTAAAAAATGCATGTTAACTCTGCCATGTAGTTATGAATCGCCCCGTAGAGAGCAGCGTAATGTCCAAGTAAGGATCGGTTTATCTAAATTCGCAATTCTGCACATTTATTGATTTTTTATTTCATACTCAGTTCTTTGATGTTGTCTGATCTTTCTTATCTGTAGGGTTTCTATGAAGATTGGATGCACCTACCAAAGCTGCCACAAGGGCAACGGAGCACACACTGTCTTTATGAGAATATTCGCGTTTATGTGACTGGCAGACATATAAAAAACCTATAAAACGTCAAAAAACCTATAAGATGTCACCTTTCAGAGGTTTTAGGGCAAACAGTCAATCCACGTTTGTTCACTAGGATTGTTGTGAACGTCCATCTGCGGAGGAATCACTCAACTAAACTACACGCATTGTTGGTTGCATGTGGTCTGCAGTTTTTATCGTTGGTTGAATAGCACGAACGCTTCTGGATGTGTATAAAATCAGTGATATCTGCTGTGTGAGAAAATCATCACTGAATATGCTGTGCCCGACGGGTTATTTATATGTTGTCCTTTCTGAAGGCAGGCTATGTTCAAAGTTAAAACTTTGAGGAGAATTACGGGAAATCATTACCGCGCGCCCGTTGTATGTAGTTACTGTTAGCATGTATATGACTTGAAATTCGACAGTGTACTGTGAATATAATTATTTCGTATCTCTCACATTTTTGAAATTCATCAAATTTGCATATTATTTCCAGAATGGATAAGAAAAGGTGGATTCGCAACTAATTTCTAACTTTGAATCTCAAGTAAGTGTATTTAAGACAAGAATCCAATGGAATGATTATCAACACATACAACTTACAGCTTAGACTTCCAGCAATGCCATCTCTGAAGCAGACTCTACATCACATCAGAGCCAAACATTGTTAACTGAAGCCTCATGACGTTTAGGCAACACATACAACTTAGTGCTAAGTTAACATCTTGTAGAAAAACCTACATAATGTCAAAAAATCGATATAACGTCACTTTTCAAGATACGTAATACCCGTGCGTTCACTAAAATTATATTGAGGTAAACAAATTAAACTCTTACTACCTTGTTTAGCAAAATATCATAGTAACAGTCATGAAAACAAATTCTCAAAATTCTTCTTTAAGACCCACATTTTTCTGCTGTCAGTTTCACGAGAATTTTTAAAAGAGTGTAATTTATGAAGTCAAATAAGTTTTTCTCCGAAAATTCTTACAATTATGTGGTAGAATAATTCCCTATAAGTGTGTTCTCGCATATCCCATTATAACTTCCATTTTTAGGCTCATATTCACTTCTAAAAGCTTAGACTTCTTGAATATAAGAGATTAGGAGATCGATGATGATGGCAATATAGAAAAATAAACACCATTCAGACTCCAATGCAGCTGTTTTTGGATATTACTTATGTTAGTTTTATAACACAAGAGGTTGCAATACAAGATCGCCTACAAACGTTTTCAGGCTTACGCCACTGTCCGTCTATCTGCACGATTTTGACTCGCCATTTCTGGAATGGATCAATATTTTAGAGAGAATGGATTATCTAGCATGTTGTTGCAATGTTTCATTCATGACCTTGTATACCGGATTCGATCCAAAGCCTATATTCTTGTTGTTAGCATAATTGTCAGGGTAAATGACTTTTGTCTTGCCTTCATTATCTTTGACCGATGACTTTCATAGTGTATTAATTTCAGATGTGATTAGACAAGAAATTATTTTTTGCTTCAAAGCATTAAATGGGCTTGCTTTAGTTGAGCAATTCAAAATTACACAAATTCTTAAGTACTCCTACTTTCAAATTATTTTGTTTGGTTGGAGACGACCATAATATAATTTCTTTAGTGCATAATGTGTGCAAAGTTATGCAAACAGACATCATACTGAAAGACACATTTCGCATTTGCTTTCCATACATAACGAGAAAGTACCTACTATTTCCAATGATCGCCTATGTCTATTGTTGTTTCTGTAACAACGCCATCTCAGAAACGGCTATACCGATTTTGATAACATTTGGTAGCGGCAGCGGGGTGATCATATTGTTTCCAAACTTCATTTTTCACATTTTTTGACTTTCAGCTCATATGTAAGTCGGAAAGCAAAGATGATTTAAGCAACAAACGGCCAACATCACTTATATCAAGTATATTAAAAAACGATTACAAAAATCTCTGACAAACGGTATGGCTTTCAGTTAGGTAGATCAATGCATGAAGTCACAGCTCACTGAACCCTGCCAATCAATAACGCAATGGATGATGAAAAGTATGCAATGTGTTTTTCTTGACCTGGCTAATATACTGTCGATCATCAAGAGCTGCTTAACACACTTAAAAATATAGAAGTTAGAAGTATATGCCATGATCAGTTTATTTATCAAATTGACTCCAAACAGTTGTTATAGATGATGCAGTAGTATCGAAAAAGAATAACATGCAGAGCCCACAAGGCATAGTTTTGAGACCCCTTTTGTTTACGGTATACGTCAACATGGCAAAAGTGAGAGAAATCATTAGTTTCGCAAATGATACAGAATTTTTAACAAGGTGACCATTGGAACGATTTATAAATTTTAATTGAGGATAATTCTGGCAAAACTTTACAATTCTTTAATAGTAAAAAAAATGAATTGGAAACGCCATTTACCTCATATACTTTAAGTCTTCCAAATTACGGATTTCTGACCATATTCAAGGACAATTTAGCAGTCAAAGGACAAAAACTATTCAAAATAAATTTTGAAAGAGGTATCAAATATTTAGGAATATATATTGATTGCCATTTTAGATGGAATTAACAAGTTAAGCATCTAACGAACAAGCTTTGATATCTCATAACGTATATAATATTATTGGCTGAGGAGGAACGTCAAATAGCTATACAGGGTGTCCCGAAAGAAGTGTGCAATATTCTACCAGCGGTTTCTAGAGCTTAAAATAGGAAGAAAAGTTTATATAAACATAGGTCGACAAATGTCCGCTCAGGGCGCTACGGTCTTTTAAAGGAGCTCCCCTGAAGATGGTTTTTCCTTAATATTTCCGAAACGTGTTGAGATAAAGACACAAAATTTGGTATTCTAGCCCAGTTTTCTATGCTGGATTTAAAAATATTAAAAATGTTAGACTGTTTTGTTTGGAAGCGTATGTAACAGAGACGGACTCAGGTTAATTTAGCCCCAAAATTTTTGTGAGATTCTATTTTTAAAATTCAATTTTAGGATTTGAAAATTTAGGATTTTCTACATACAAAAGGTACTCTTATTGACTATCGATAATTTGTGCCATTTTTGAATAAAATCAAACTAAAGAGTTTGTCACATGATAGAAAATGTACTGCGAATTTAAATGGATTGTTGAATAATTAGCCATGGCAACGAAAAAACTAATTTAATAATTGGTAAATATTACATAAATGCGTATTTCTGTTGCAACATAGCTAACATTTAGGCAAAAACAAAAGAAATACATTTTTTCTACGAACGAAATTGAAATTTGTGTTAAAAAGAAGCCATACAGTTGAATATACTTAAAACTAGCATTACAATAAGTGTTCAAATAAATTCCCATTTTGTTGGAAACAGAGTCTCGCTCGACGAACTAATGATTGCGTAGCCCGAAAAGTGGAAAACCTATTTCTTCTTATTTCATTTGCAGCCCCATGGATTCTTTGAAGTAAATCTTCTTGAGTATTTATTTCAGCCGAGTAAACTAGGTCAGGTGAACGTGGCGTCGACGCTATAGGACCTCCTCGGCCTAACCACCTGTCTGGAAAATTGACATTCAACCAATTTCGAACATTGCGTTTAAAATGTGCAGGGGCGCCATCATGTTGAAAAAACATATTTTCTTGAAACTGCTGGCGCACATCCAATGGTATTATATCCATGAGCTCATTCTGAAGAAAGTTCAGATACACCTCTGAATTAAGACGATTGGGAAGTACAATAGGCCCAATTACTCCTGCCCATAAGTTCAATGAAAATCTATGTTGGAAATTTGTATGGTGAACAACTTTTTGATTTTGAGCTGACCAGTAATGGATGTTATGGAAATTAAAAGCACCCGTCCCAGTAAATATTGACTCATCCGATCATAATATTTTAGGAATAGTGTTTTCATTTGCTAATATCCACTGGCCAAACTCGATTCGTGGTAAAAAATCTGCATCCGTTACATGCTGCAACCGTTTAAAATGATAAGGATGTAATCCTTGCATTCTTGTCATTCTTCCTATCTAAAATTATTATTTTCAGGATAACTATCAATTAGGTATTAATAAATTTTTCTTACTATTGATCGAGGTATATCCATAATTTCTCAAACATTTCGTATGCTTATTTGCGGATTATTTTCAAACATATTTAAAGCAATATCCGTACGATGATTTCCCAGTGACCTTCCTGAGCCCTGCATGCGCTGAAAACTTCCATGGTTTGACAAATTCCGGTGAATATCAGTAAACATTCGACGTCCAGGTACTATGCGACCCAAAATGCATGTCAGTCAGTTCTCTGTCTGTAAATATTGGCATTTTAAATCGATTTAATAAAAATTTTGATTTTAATCTAGTAATTCTACACTGCTAGCAATGTCAGCTTAACGTCAAAATAAGTCATAACAAATCAAAATAACTGTTGTTTGCAGTCATAGCTAACTATGTATAATCAACAATTCATTTAAATTCGCAGTACATTTCCTATCATGTGACAATTTTTTTAGTTTTATTTTATTCAAAAATGGCACAATTTATCGATATTCAATAAGAGTACCTTTTTATGTAGAAAACCCTGAATTTTCAAATTCTAAAATTGAATTTCAAAAATAGATTCACAGAAAAATTTTGGGGCTAAAATAAACTGAGTCCGTCCCTGTTACATACGCTTCCAAACAAAACTGTCTAAAATTGCTAATATTTTTAAATCCAGCATAAAAAACTAGGCTGGAATACCAAATTACGTATATGTCTTTATCTCAACACTTTTCGGAAATTTTAAGGAAAAACCATCTTCAGGGGAGCCCCTTTAAAAGACCGTAGCGCGCTTAGGGGAAGTTTGTCGACCTATGTTTATATAAACTTTTCTTTCTATTTTAAGCTCTATAAACCGCTGGTAGAATATTGCACACTTTTTTCGGGACACCCTGCATAAGGCAAAGTTGAGGTAATCCAAAAATGGTTCTTAAAAGTTATCATGAGCAAACATTTTCTATATCTATCGGATGAGCTATATAAAGAGTTTGGAGTTTTTGATGTCGAACGTTTTTACTTTCATTGTTTAACATTTTATCAACACAAATACAGTAGACAGTATGTCAGTCATGCATATAACTTTAGAAGTAACGAAATCAAACTGGCTATTTCGAGAAAACCGTAAACTGTTGGCCGAAAATGTTTTATCTTGAGCCCGAAATATTTGATGAACTTCCGCAAAATATCAAAGAAATAATGTCAAAGATTCAAAAGACTTCTGTCTGAATGGCTTCATGAATAACCAAGAATGGAAGTCCATGAACTGCTTAATTCAGGACTGCCAAAGTAACGCCCAAACAATATCATGCGTATCATGTATCATAAATGTATGTAAACATTGTTAAGCCATGTTATTACACGTTTAATACCTTATAAATTGTATTGTTAATTATACTGTAGAAACCCCGCTCCCTCCCCATAATCTTTGGCGGCAGATAGATTTGTAATCGCAACAGAAAACAAGTGCCAAATGTAGCGTCGTCCGTCTATTTTTGGTTTTCCCTTTTAATTAAAGCACGTGAAAGGCTCAGGGATTAAAGGTAAAAGGGATGAAGATGAAAAGAGGCGTTAGGATGGTACACCTGAATGACGTTACACGCGCCGCCGTGCTGCTGCAGGTGCACTCCATTCTTTACTTTTTTGTTCTATCCTAATTGGATTTTAAATGCAGTGCATACAAGATTACGGAGTGAAAGATTTTTACAAGAAACTGGAACTTTCGCGAAACGGAAATAAAGCTAAAACCCTCAGGCATTTTATTATTCTGGGAATATACTCTGCGACTTAGCGGGGGTGCCAATTAAAATAGCTAGTAAGTAACGAAGTAAAATGGAATCAACAATCGCGTCAAACATTTACGGAACTGCTTCACTCTATCAATCGTCTTTTTAACAGATTTATTTATATATTATGTTGCAGTATTGTTTTCCTGAATGGTCACCGCATCACGAGCAAAGTGATTTGATTCAGATCAGTAGTATTTTTTAACAGAGTTATACAGAAATGTTAATAATAGTTACAACAATCGGAAAGATAACTTTCTCCAGCATTGTCTTCCTGAATGAACAACTCCTCACGAGCAAAGTTAATTCTTTCATTCAGATCGCTGGTTACAGAACTGTTCGGAGTAAAACTATTTGATATACCTACATATTTAGTTGCAGTGTCGTAATAAGTTGTTAGCTAAATACAATATTTAGTGAGGTTTTCCAATACAGTACTTCTATCATTACTTGAATTCTAGTTTGTCAATATCTCAGAAAAGTATATTTTATCAATAAGTCCTAGTCTCTAGTCATATCTTGACTTCAGCGACAGCTTGATTTTCTGCTGCGAGACAATACATTCCAATGTATATCATTGTTTGCTATATCTTAGTCGATATTTGAATACTTAAGTGAAATAGCCTTCCATTTCTATATACAAATTCTTGGCAGTATATCGTTTGTACCGTTGTTTGAAACTTGGAGACAATGTGGGTGATTGAAATGTTGTTCCTCTGGATTCCATTGTTTATACGGTTCAATCTTCTACAAGAGTTCATCTTATGACGATTGAATATTAGGTAGCAATCGAGAGGAATATGATTTGTAACATCAACCCACACCAGCTTCTCATCTTAACATGATTTCTTTTTCAAGAAATATTAAAACATGATTTTCTCCAAAAGAACTTATTTGACAAATATGTTAATATTCCCATTTCATTATAATTCAATTCAAAATTGATTTGATAATTTGATTGATTAAGTGCAGTAGTAAATATTTGTCCCATTGGGGAGCTAATGTTTTCCTGTTCTTATGCACCTGTATCTTATTCCGTTTATAGGAACAGTCCATGTTATTTTTCGAAATATTTCTTGCAAAAGAAATTTTCCACCCTGTATATTAATAAATATCTTTTTCTCACTACTAATCTGAGAAATCAGCAATATTATGCCTAAGCAAATAATGGAAGCAGAAGACACCTAGTTAAATAATAATGTCATTTGAAATTGTATCCTGTCAATTTCCAAATATTTAATATCGGCTGAGAAATAATTAATATAGTTATCTTTTTTCTTCCAATGGACGAGAATTGACCATTTTAAAAATAGTTCAAATAGTATCTAGCACTAAAACCGAAAACTAAATAAGAATATTTTAATTGTACAATGATGTTTGTTTTTGTACTGACATTCTTGTCACTGTCAACAAAAAATAACAAAACAAGTTTTTATCGTTGTTGCTGTGGATTCGGCAGGGAATTACAATTATTAGTATGCATCTTAATGGTTTTGTGTTCAAGTAATTATTAAATGTACCGCCATTTTGTAGTAGGTAAAGGTATTGACTTCATACTCTAGGGTTATAAAGTACGCGTCAGGGGCTTCAAAATGATGTGCCACAAGACCCCCAATTTGCATATAACTTTTTTCCAAGATGGCGCCCAGCGGCCATCTTGACATTTATAAAATATGGTATCCACGCATCAATTTCATTACCTCAAGTTTCAATTTTTTGAATTGATCCGTTCAAAAAATCAAAGGTGAGGGGGACATTAAAGAAAAGTACGGTATAAACAAACGCTTTAAGCTGACCCGCCAAAATCCATGAAAAGAACTAACACGTTTAATCTATATCTCACGTGAGCTGGCAGTTGTGAAGCAGAAACATTTCCTTTGATGTAGAACAAACTAAAATGTACCGACGTCTCGGTTGGTTCGGGTCGATAAGAACCGATAGAAGCGACCTAAATATTCACAAAGAGAGAGAAAGAGGTAAATAAATGTAGCGTGATTCAATATGATTACAGAAAATCAGGTTACTGCACCCATGATCATCATCGACCGCACGATTCCACTTCTCCAATTGCTACTGTCATTTGTTTTGTTCTCTGTTATTTCAAAACGACCTATTTATATCGTAAGGAAATTATGTTAATTTTTTGCTATTCGCTTAGGTGAGATTGACGGTTCAGGTAATCACTTATTTGAATATCAACTAGTCATATACTGAGTGACAAAAAAAGGTAAACAACTACGTATGTCTATCCGATTTTAATAACTTTTGGCATACATGTTCAGTGTCCCTTAGGCTGGTTTTAGAGTCACGCCGACCGGCCGCTGACCGTCAGCGCCGACAGGCGAAATATATGAAAGTCTAGGAAGCGTTTTAGAATAAGGCGTAGCTGTCAGTGCGGACGCTGGTTAGCGCAGATAGCTCAGCAGCCATACGCGCCGCGCGTCGGCGGCGCGTAGCAATCAGTGCTGAGTGCTGACCATCGCTCGCGCGCTTTTGCCTTCATTGAGCGTTCTAGTGTCGAACGGAGTGGACGCTGTCAGCGTATACAGGTACAGTCGAGTCATCCAGTACAAAGCAGCAATGATTATTGCTCTCCGCATTTTGCGTCTGCGACTGAATTCCGTGGCGATCAGCACGATACTAAAACGTTTCGCGCTGACGTCAGCTTGACACCAAAACCAGCCTTACTAGTAAAATGAATTTTCAGCTTGATTCGTCAGCTGACTGCAGAAGCTGGTTCAATGGTTCACTGACTCGCCTGGGCATCGTGCTGACAAGGTGGTCGACATCGTATATAAAAATAAAAAGTTATTTGAGGAGACGTGTCTCACGCAGGTATACTCCCGACATTTTTATATGAAGCTGTATCATTATTTTTTGAGATTATATATGTATGTGGTGATGTGCCATCCTATTCTGGGATACCCTGTACAGTGTGCATGCGACCTTTATCGTACACTGTTCAATGATCTGCCTATTGTATTCTTTATCCCCCAACAGTTACGAAGATTTAATCTCAGCTCAATAAGTTATTTTACGATTGTACGTTCATGTGATCTACAGAAACGTGAAGGCTTACGAGTCAGTTCACATGTACAAGACTCACTCTTTTCAGAGCATACATATGAACACATAAAATTTCCTCGTCCTGCATAAAACTATACGTACAGGCAGTACATGTATTTTATTTCAAGGTTCAGCGGATATGACTTCTGTTCAATTTCCCTCATGGTGCAGTGCAGGCAAACAGCAGGCTTTGCAATCGACGGTTCATCAATTGACTGAAACCGACTTCAATGTTGATAACTGCTGACATTGTTCTCCTCTCGCCATTATGCCATGAAGAATGGGCCCGACTGTGTGCTCGATGAACGCGATATTGATTAGCAAGGCAGCATTAGCAAATGCCAATAGATTGGTTGCACTACGATAATGCTAATTATACATTGGTTTTGGGTGAACACAGAGATCATGTAATCCTTGGTGGCTATCTATTATATGCTACTCAATTGAAGAAAAGTATCAAAGACCGCCCACGGTATGAGTGACACTCAGACGAAAGATCGTCGATGCACATCAGCAAAGGTACACTTTTCAATAGGATTTATGCTGCGATGTTGCTTGGCAACTTGTTCCCTACTTTCTTCTCTTTTTTAGATGTCTTATGATATCGGTACTTTCCCAGCTGACTAAGAAGAACATAATATTATTCTTACGGGACTTTGGTTCGAGTGGAAAAGGATCCCCCATCAGAAGGTCTAAGGTTAGTTCTTAAATTTATAATCGGAAAACATAAAGCCGAATTGACCTGCTTTTCAGCTTCCCGAATTAATGTATGTAAAAAAATATGCTACACATGCTTTAATATATTGTAGAATTTTTGGAAAGGAATCTCTCTGTCTCTTAGGCAGCAGCGGTGACCGCAGTAGTAGACTCTTCGGTCTCCTGATCAGTCGACGTGCGCTGTGCGGGTTCGAATCCTGTCCCAAGAGAATTTTTTCTCTTAGCTATGAATGTTGGGATTGTCCGTAGGTGGTAGACGGTCTCTGACTGTCGAACGCAGAGGTATCACCCGGCGGATCTCGTACTCGGGGCAAGAATGAATGCATGTTACATGCACACGTGTTCCCTCCCCAGAGTCCGTGTGGCGTCCCCCCTTTCCCCTGTATCCCTCTATAGCCCCACGGTACCCCATGGGTGTTTAGACCTTAGGCCTTCGTGGTGGTCGGAGTATAAAAAAAATACCTCTTGATAATTCTGAATACGGTATGATTTGCGAATATGATAATGTCCGTTTGTGACTTTGATGGGAACTTCCTACTTGTACGTGCAACCTCCATTTTTCGCACGTTTTCTCTATGTTGAGCATCACAGGTCCAACAAATCAACTGTTTCAAATTTCTTACATTTAAATAAATAAGAAGGCAAAGCCTGAATACCCTAGTATCGTGACTGCTATGAGGAATAAATCGCACGATAGCTGCATGTTCACACCACCGCGGTACGACAGTTTTCTTATCTTTCTTATACCATATGTCTTCTGATGAAGAAGAACTATTGTTATTATTGCTTATAGCAGAAGATAAAAGGCGACAAAAGGTAGGTATTTTGATCATAATCATTAGTTAATAATAATTAGTTGTTGTGTTTAAGGAAAAAGAAGAAACGGATACCTACATGATATCAATAAACAAAGAAGGGTATAATTATGGAGTTTTCATACTCTAATGCCCTAATTACGTAGAGATCCACACACAGTTTTTACGTATACTTCCGAATGACTCCTGATTGTTTTGATTAAATCTTAAGTTTAAAATGATCCCGCACCTTATCCTTTGTCCTACAACTTTTAGAGTCTTCGTGACTTAAATCGCACAATATTGGGTACTTAGCTTGTTCAATTAATTTTCTCCGTTTTGGACATCGTGAAAAACGTGGCGATATACAATACCAACCGCGTCAGCAGCGTTTCTGAAATGAAACGCTGTCAAGGTGATAAACCGCGGGGCACCCCACCGCGCTGGTATCATCGGTGTTATTTACCGCTCTGAAAACTGAGCACCGCATGGACAGCGGTATGATTATCGCTATCACCTTACCGCATCGGTGTGGGGATCCTCAAGAGTTTATTGCCGCGAGTTTTAAACTGAATGGTTCTTAAAGAAGTGGGAAACGCATTTCCTGCAGATCGTGGTTTCGACTGAAATCCATATTATTTGAGGTAAGAAATGAATTGAACTTCAAAGTGACAATTCTGTTTTGATTCTAAACTAAATCGTGGCGTGCGTGTTCGGCCAAACGAAATAGCCAATTTAATTTTAATAGCCCTGCTATAATTGACTCTGACATTAATCCCTTAATGCCGACCATCGGTTTACATTCTTTTCTCTAAATCACTCAAATAGTTATAATGAATCTGAATATATGAGTATTGGATACCCTGTATCTTATTAATGAAGTGGAGTATAAAAGCTTAAGTAATTCATCTTGCTTAGTTCTGTCTATCAGCTGATACATTACAAACCTGACTATCCATATACATACATGAAAAACTGAATTAAGAAATTATAAGCAAGTGAAATTGGAAAAGCATAGTATAAATATAACATAAATATATATTAGTACACAAAAAATTTCTAAAAGTAGAACCATGTAAATAAATATGACTTCATTGTTCCTTTTGTTTAGCTGACACTATTTGTATTACAAGTGGCTTTGCAGTTGGTGTATTGCATTTCAATTTACAAATAAAGATTATTGCTGTTATTGTTGTATATATCAAATTGACCTTGACCCATAAGGTAATCACAACACAAGCCCCTCCATATCTATCAACCAAATTTATCAGATACTCAGATGTTAATCAACTGAACACAAAGAATAAGCATATTTTGGTTATCCCGAGACATTCAACATCTCTATTTAAAAGGTCGTACGTATATACTGCTATCAAGCTATACAACGCGTTGCCTACCGAGTTCACTCACTACTCTATAAAGAATTTCAAAAAAAGATTGAAGAATTTTATCTCTGATTCCATTGCCCAGTAAGTAGACCATGGCCATGAATAAGGACTCGTTACAGGTTTTTTTTTTAACTCTTGTTTTCATTGGGATTAGAAAATATACATCAATATTTGTTGGGTTAAGTTGAAAAACGCTTTTTAGCGACACTTCGCCTTTTTATACTTTGTATAAATAAAGCCGGATTATTATTATTATTATTATTATTATTATATTTTAAGCGCATCCCACTCGAATTTCAAATGTTTAACTACTTTCCGTAGGTTTCAAGGTGTAAACCTAAGGACATTCTACTAGTACAACATACTACAAATTCCGTAAATCCCACTGCATCCTCAGCGCTGCATGTTTTGTACCGTATTCAGTGAAGTACACATAGAACGCGTACGTTAGTTAATTCTAACATTGGTAAGCTATCTACAAAATTGTTAGGAATGCGATATCAAATCTATCAACGGTGGTATCAAATTTGAATAAAAATGGACACGCATTATGCGCTTCTCTTCGTTAATACAAGCAACCTGCTATATAATGATGCTGAAATGAAGCTTAGGTTGCATTTTTTGATCCTACCTCACATATTTTCTGTGACTCAGAAAAACCGACAATAATAAATACATCAAAAAGCATGAGTAAAGGCTTAGAATACATTACCGTTGATCGACAAATATAACAGCATTACCAATAAGCACCATAACTAGTACAACAATCTACACAACAATAAATAAATATTCTGCTTTACACGAAAATAGCTTACAATTGCTATAAAAACGAATAATATAATGACAAGCCTTGGAGGGTACTTACAAGTAAATGCACGATAATAGAGAATTAAGCTCGGAAAAATCAAACAAGAAAGTCGCTGGATTCATTAAATTCCGACGCCGCCAGCTGCGATGCATTGCAAAAGATTAAGATGTGTGTTCGGCAAATGGGGTGGTTCGTATATTGCAAGAGATCCGACACCACGGAGTATTTACAAAGGCTTTTTGAATTGACACTTAACTATCTTCTTCACAAATTGCTCATCCTTGGGTCGACGTAGATAAGCTACTATACAGGGTTTGTCCGGAAAGTAATAGGACTGAGTCGATTTAAAAAAATTTATTGAGCCAATCGTTACAATTCTTTAAAAACTTTCAAAATAGGCTTCTTCTGCGTCGATGCAGCGCATCCAGCGCGATTTCCAAGCATTGAAGGCGTCACGGAAGGCATTCTCCGGAATAGCCTTGAGAGCCGCGGTGCATGCTGCTTGGATCCCTCTGTCGTCCCAAAATGCTTGCCTTTCATCGGCCTTTCCAGGCGAGGAAACAAAAAAAGTCCGGGGGGGCACATCTGGGCTGTAGGTCGGCTGCGGAAGCGTTGGGATGCCGGCCTTGGTCACGTAGCTGTTCACAAGAAAGGCGGTGTGAGCCGGGCCGTTGTCGTGGTGCAACTTCCAGTCGGCTGCGATGTCTTGTCGGACCCGACTGACCCTTCGTTTGAGTCTCCTGAGCACTTCCACGTAAAACTTGGCGTTGACGGTTTGTCCAGGAGGAACAAATTCATGGTGGACGATGCCTTTGATGTCAAAAAAGACAATGAACATCGTTTTCACTTTGGATTTGCTCAATCTTCCCTTTTTTGGGCGAGGAGACGCCATCGTGTGCCACTCGGAAGATTGCCTCTTTGTCTCGGGATCATACTCAAAGATCCACGACTCGTCACCTGTGATTACGTTATTCAAAAATTGTGGGTCACTTTCACACATGATTAAATTTTCTTGGCACACTTCCACTCGCCACAATTTCTGGTCGTCAGTGAGCACTTATGGGACCATCTACGCGCACACCTTGCGCATGTTCAAATGCTGTGTCACAATGTCATGAACCACAGATTTTGGTAAATTTAACATCTGGGCAATTAAACGAATACTTAGTCCAAAAAGGCCCTTGGTGTCACCGAAACACACCACATCTTGCTAAAGCAACACTTGATCATATCAAACGTCTGTCGCAGATTTACCGGGTTTTACACAGAACCTAATCGCGTACCTCTGCTCTAACGAACGCTGCATTTTCGGCTTGCACCTCTCACAGAAACACGTCGCGCGAAAATGCCTGTCCTGACTCTCAAAGTGCTTCGAGACAACTGACCAGCCGCTCATTCGTTAACTAGGAACGCCCTCCACCGAATCCGCGCACGCTCCGAAGTACAGTCATGGCGGAAGAAAATGAGTCCTAACTGTGAACATTTTTGAATCTGATGTAATACATTTTTAGATTCAATTAGAAAACGTAATGCTTCTATTTTTAATCTACCTGTTGGTCTGCTGTTAGGGCAAAATCTCGGCAACTATTGTACAGCTTTTAATGAAACTTGGGAAGGGATAAGATACAAGCCCGTAATGGGTGATGCTTTTGTCTGCAGTCAACTAAAGTTGTAAAGTAAAGCAATATTAGTTTTCAGTAGCGAGCAGACTATATCTACGTTACTACACCGCCATACCTCTTATAGAAGATAATTCTACTCTAATTTCATTTGTTATCGCACCCAGTGTCGTAGATGATTGCCAGTAAGCATGAAAAATCACTGTAGAAGGTTGGCCGGATAAACAACAGCTAGCTGAATTATTGAGAAACCAAAACGCAAAATTTACCAGCTGAGTATTAACTTTCGGATGTTTAATGATGCACAACTCATCGTGTTTATTGTGATTGTAGCTACTTTCTGTAAAATTCGCGTTACATTCGTCCGTTGTAAATTAACTTCGTTACCGCATCTGTCGCGTAGAGCGAAGTTTCATTTTTGTAATACGCCGTACTCGGCGCCGGGAATGTATGGCATTCGGTGGGTAAAATACTATGTTATTCCGTGGCGTAATAACCTGAATTTCAGATGAATTAACTAAGCGCTTTCCGTGCAAAGGAAATGAAAAGCTCCAGGTGCAATAGTGCTGTGCTTAATGAAAATGGCATAACCAACAACTTTGCATTTATAAAGCTAAAGTTTTTTCGTTGAAAACAGTTCTTTTACAGACCTTACCGGTAGCCTGAATATTCTATCTTACTTTTCCACTCGCAGCATCATTATTTAGCTGTATTGACAAATGAGTTTAGATATAGTAACGAGAATTCTCGTAAATGGCGTATGACTCAAATTAGGGCAAAGTTGCGTAATTAACAATATGCCTGACATTATTTGTAGTGGGACTTCAGAATAAATTGTACATTAACAGTTCCACTTTTCCTCCTCTACAAGATGGCATAATTAGATTATCAATGTGACGTCTCGTCCCTTGTCCTCAACTCAAGCATCAACTTTATACAGGGTGGCCCATAAGTCCTTTGAGCTGGAAAAAAAGGAATAAAACCAAACTAGTTACATTATGAAGAATTATTATATTTTGTTATCATCTTTATTGAATGGGAATTATGTTTTAAAAATCACATCGTCTAAATGCAATCCATTACGATCACGGCACTCATATAAACGACGTCTAAAATTGTCGATGACTACGCGGCAAGTCAACACTGTAATGCTTGCCATTTCTTTTCGGTCATTTTCTTTCAGGACATCAACTGATCGCGGAGTGGTGTCGTACACTTTACTCTTGAGGTAGCCCCATAAAAAGAAATCCATTGGGGTCAAATCTGGACTACGTGGTGGCCAGGAAATGTCTCCTCTTCGAGAAATGACTTTGCTGGGAAAAAGTTGACAGACGACGGGCATAGAAGTGTTGGAGGCGTGGGCAGTTGCTCCGTCCTGTTGAAACCAGGTCTGCGTATTATAGCCTGGACAATTCTGCAACGCTGGTGTCAAAAACTCTTCTATCAATCATTGCTACATACCGCTCCGAAGTAACAGTTAATGCGCGAACTCTGTCGTCCTCAAAAAAATAAGGGGCTACGATGCCATGCGCTGACATAGCAGCCCAAACTGTAACTTTAGGGCTGTGTAAGGGCTTCTGATGCTTACGCCTTGGATTTTCGGGGCTCCAATAATGGCAATTTTGTTTATTTACATGCCCGTTTAAATGGAAGTGAGCCTCGTCCGAGAACAACACATTATTGAGCGAAGAAAATCGATTCAACATTTCATTCGCAAAGTTTAGTCTCTGAATAGCGTCATTATCTTTTAATTCCTGCACTAACTGAATTTTGTAAGCGTGCAGACGTAAATCTTTCCTTAAAATCCGCTGTAAAGATGTTCTGGGTACGTTTAGTGCACTGGAACGCTTACGAGTAGACTGGGTAGGATTTTGACGAACAGACTGTGCCACAATGTTGATGTTTTCTTCAATACGAGTTGTCCTTGGTCGACCCCACCGCTGTTTATCTAACGTCGAACCAGTCTCTTCGAACTTAGCAACCCAGTTCTTAATCGTTTGAGCTGTTGGACACTTTGTAAAATTGTGTAAATTATGGTATTCTCGATATTTACGCCGCGCAATGGTTGCCGAATCATTATTTTGATAAAACGCGCGCACACAAAAAGCACGATCCGCTCCAGTGAAACACACCATGGCGACTGAATTCCCAGATACTGAAGATACTGCCCCCACCTCGCCCGCGCCGCTCACGCTCACCCGTTAAATTTTATTCAAATTTAAAATTTCAAAGGACTTATGGACCACCCTGTATATCATTATGATATATTTAATCCTGATTCCAAAAATGTATGATACAATATGCATGATATCGCCAAGCCTTAGTTATTCAAAAAAAAACAGAATTTCCCAGGAAGGCCTTGAAATTTTTTGTTTCGCATCCCACATGTATCCTGGCTTTATTTGAGATGAGATTTCAAAATAAATGCATGTTGACATTGTTGACCATTCTTAACTACAATACGGTAGTAAATTTTCAATTCGTTTCTTCTTCTTTCGAATTTCATCACCCACTTTGTTTTTTCACATGGACGCTATATTGGAATTCTGTACATTTAAGTGAAGGGAATAAGAAAGAAAGATGAAACCCGAACACAAAATGAAAATGTTATTGATGGTAATAACAATAAATAAGCAGAGATAAATCATAGCAGATGTTCAAAATGTTGTCCGTTATTTTGTAGGGAGTCTGACTCTACTCTGTAAATTGCTCACTGCACGATTTATTTCCTTTCTTCTGAGTCTTCGAAATTCTGTTACTGTATCCAGTTTGTCTCTGGTCTGGTATACGAAACAAATGACTCTCTGACAATTTCAAAGCCTACTTCTGTTTGTGTGAAGCTCAGGTTTGGAAATCTCAACATACAGTTTTGAAACCAGAATCTAAAACTTTCATTCATCTACGTAAGAGTCCAACATGGCGTCCATAAGAAAAAATAAAGTTAATGCCGCAGGACAAGAGCCGAAACTTCATATTGAAATTCCAATTATGTCATCCTGTAGAGTAGAAAAGCGCCTATGTCATTGTATAATTTATCATAAAGCCAGGAGAAAACTAAAATGATGGTGGGCAAATTCGGTTTTCTGTGTCTCTCTACAGAAGTACTTTGACGTTCTAAGCTTTTTAAGCGGCATTTTGTTAATTACCCAAATACTTGTCCCTATTTAAGACACTTCGTATCTCTTACCGTTTCTGAGATCCCAATGTGAGGGCGAATTTGAAACACACGGTATATCCTTATGCAGCAAGAGTGTTTAACATTATATTGTGTGAACATGACCACTTTTGCCGTGAAAGAAACATATTGAGTAGGATTATCATGCATGTATATTCTATCTAAAGGCGTGTTGGTTTTTATATCCATATATTTTTGTGACGTGCAGTATATCAATATGTACTAGTAATGATTCATTATGACCACTAGGAAAATCCATAATTACGAAAGTACTTTGAAGCGAAAAAGCTATTGATCATTGTTTTGGTACTATTTTTACTATACACGCCAGCGACGTATTGCAATCACGAAAATGACATATTATGTCAAGTACATCACAAAAACGATAACACTTATTTCCGTCGGTGTGTCTGTTCGCTAATCGTTGACCACTCTATATCTCGAAAAACGTGCTCAGGTAGTTACAATCCAAGTGAAGGCATGCCCAAGTATTAACTGCGATCTACGTCTCACCACTGTCTTTTAATACAAAACACGGGATTGATATTCGTCTTCCAATGGCACTTATTGCTTCAAATTTGTTGTATTTAATGGATTTGGGATCTAGAAAAACACAGGCTTTCTATTATAAAGTGGCAGAGATTTTGGAAAAAATTTATTTCCTTTGTCAGGGCTCCTTGTAGTTAAAAACTGTGTCTAGCCATATCCCTATAACAGTCCTTCATTGTTTTGCTGATAAGTAGCTGTCTGAATATCAATAACTAGGATGTGCGTTACGTTTACTATTTGACCACCTCAGTTTTTATTCCAAAACGTCGGCAACTTTCTAACAGAAAGCTGCGTTTCTTTGAATTCATATAGGACGAGTATTTAAAGAAGCGGTATATCATGCAGTCAAATCAAAAATTTTATTTGCGTTTTATGATTTATGAATCGACATGGAATTTCAAAACACCTGCTATGAACTACTTTGACACTACGTAATTAAATACTGGCAAAGCTTGATATACATGATATATCATAATATTCGTAGTTAACTTTACCGCCATTCATAGCATGGCTATTAGGCATAAGGTGAATGTGTTACAATGAACTATTTAATTTTCAATATTCTTTTGCCCCAGTTCCAAAGGGGGATAATAATCCAAAATTTGCAAGAGAACTTTCTCAGTCATGAAATATACTCTGACTGTATCTAATAGAATAAAGGTATGCAACTAATAAACTAATGATAATTATAATAATAAAACATATTTGCAAACACTTCTATAGACTTCGAAGCTTTCTCAGATTCACTGTCTCTCAGGAGCTCATTTACAAACCTCCATAAAAGCACCAACATATCGCTAATAACCTGTTGAAATACATGCATTTGCCATTATCAGAACTTTTTCTAAAGAAAACGTAAAAATATATTAGAAAATAAGTGATGATCCTACTTCCTATTTTAATTAAAACGCGATAAGAATATGAAAGACTTGAAATATTTTATCGTCATGAGCTTCATTTCTTCGTATACCCCTGTTACAAGGACTGGTCTCGTTCTCAACTATTTTTGGCTAGGCTATGAATTAACATGTTCTGAATTTGATTTGCTGCTCTTTTTATGCGACCTTAAAGTTCTTCAACGGTTGACACAGATTATACATCTTATGTTAGGCATAATAGTGCGTAAGTTGGCGATAAAATAGACCCCCGTCTGCCAATCCGTCGATAGGGAAAATTAATCGCTGCACACCCGCACTGCTAATTATAGTAAACACTTATTCCTTATCATTCTTCATCCACATTAAAGCGCACTTACACTCGAAAATGGCTGAAGTCTAAAATATGTCTACGCTGAACAACATCCTGTGCTGATGCACTTCAAGTATCACTTGGAACACGAGACTGCAAACACTTTCGCGTCTGTGCTAAAAAACACAGCAACAAGTGTTTGCCTTCGTACTGGCTAAAAATACTCTGACAATAACGCTCTTTGTCTACCGCTATACGAATAAGGGTTCAACTTTCTCTTACAAGTTTCTGTCATCGCGGATGGATTATCTTTGCGGATGATCTGAAATTGTGGTTAACTATTCCAAAAGGTCGGTATCTTTAGTTATAAAATTGGTAATATTCAGATAAATCGTTGTGAGGGTGCTTCTTTGAACTGTAGTTTTTGAATGCAACTGGTTGTGGTTTGGGCGCCACCTACTTCCAAGCACTAGGAAAAGAAATAACACGTAAACATTGTTGCATTTCTGGCGCTAAAGGAGATACAAGCTCACGAGGTACTCAAACATTCATTGAACAAAAGAAATAAAGAAAAATTAAAACGAGGACAAAGACTGAAATGGTTTCCAGTAAAAAAATGCCTTGGAAGGTGCTTTGCTGTCACCGCAAGGCAACCGAGGGCAGGAAGTCCCAGATGTATCTGTACTAACAGTTCCCCACAGCTGGATGATTAAATGTAGTTATGTGTACGGCTAAATCCCCAAGAGGGTGAGAAAGAGGGCTCCGACAAAAACAATGCCAATGGAGGCCGATTTCTGTAGAAATGTCCACAATCCCGATAAATCCCCAACACTGAGTGTGAATTACTTCACTGACTCGGGTTGTGCCGCTGTAATGCCACACGAGATCACCGGAAACAGCACCAAGTCACCTCCAGCTCTCGTATTTACGGTCGACAGAAATTATAAAAAATGATCTTTAACGAGATTGAGAGTAAAGTATGATTTTCTACCTTAAAGTTATTAGAATGAGAGAAGAAAAATAAAATTCGATATTTTTAAGAACTGCTATAAAACTATGTATTATTCTCAATAAGAAAAACATTGTAATAATAATTTACTTTATCAAGATTTAGTTAATTCTTAGTCGACCATAAAAAGAAAATGTAACAAGCCTCACTAGCGTATGGTTTTATTGTGAGAAATTGCAGAAGCCTTAGCCACCCATACTCTCTGTAAATTTTGTATTTAGCATATATTTTTGAAGATGGAATAGGAATCATTAATATGTAACCGTACTCATTACTATTGTATTGATTCTCTTTCGCATGAGAGAGCTCCTCAAATTTTTAGCTTTCAGGGTGCCTTTCCTGATCAAGGTATACCTGACAGTTTGTTGTCTAGGTTTCAGGCACAGTCTGTATTGATCAGAAGGAACTGTGCAATTATTTGCCTATATGAACTGCTACAAAATCAAATTGATGTTAATGCGATTACGAACTTTAACGCCTCACCTTTCAGAAGACCTCCGATTGTGACAGATCATGCACAAATCTATTTTTGAAGCTGCCCATATTGTATGTAGGTAATTTATGTCATATCTAATTACTATAACGTACATGCTGACAATCTGAACAGCATTCTGGTAGTAGTTAAGAAACTTCTACACCTGTTGTAATCCGTTCAACTTCATGCAATTAGTTTTTCCTCGTATTTCGATTATTTGATAATTTGGAACATACATGTATTTGTGTATGTTTTGTATTTCAGTCACTTTGATGTACCCTCATTTTTGAAATGTTCTGTAAATTGTTTTTATAACTATTGGACAATAAACTGTATTCAATTATTTATCTATACTCAGTGACATTAGAAGTGTTACACCCAGAAAAAACAATTCCTTCAACTTGATTTTGTGGCAATGAAGCAGTCTTACATCAACAAAGAAACGATAATATTCTCTCGAAATTTTATTGACAAGTAATAAGGAAAAAAAATAATAATGTGTTGGGCGACCCATGAGCTGAATACACTCGTATTCGCCTAGCCATCGACAAAATGAGATGATCGATGTCTCGTTGTGGCACCTCATTCCAAGCAACTCGAACTTCGTGGATTATCCTTGGCAGAGTCTGTGGCGGATGGTGCAAAGTGGATAGTCTCCTCCCCATCATATCCCACACATGTTCGATGGGGTTTAAATCCTGTGAACGGGATGGCCACCGACGTACTCCACGGCCTTCTACGACCATCGTGCCTACCTAGACAGAAGCGCGATTCAACGCTGACATTATGCTATTCTGCCTCCCAATGTTGTCGTTCTCTGCTCCAGTTCAAACGTTGACGGCAGTCGGGGGAAGCAGTAACCGTGGATGGTATGAAAAAGTTCAAGGGCTCGAATGCGGCGATACAGTGTACGCATAGTAACAGGTCTACCTTCTTCTCCCATCCATTGGTCAGCGATCTGACGCGTATTAACAAAACGGTCTCGTAGGGCTAGCTGTCTGAAGCGCCAGTTGGCCTTCTCCGTGTTCCTCTATCTTCTTCTATGCACACACGACACACACGCATTACCGTCATTGCAGTACAGTTAACACGGTAGCCAATTTTGCGATTGGACAAACCAACATTTCGATAGAAAATAATTCTACCCCTGTCAAAGTCGCTAATATGTCTATAATTTGGACGTCTTTGAACTCGAGGCATTTCGGTATGCTTAACAGTAGTAAATGAAAGGGCAATAAGCAAAAATATATGTACTACTCAGCTCTCAGAAACTGACTTCTCCACAAAAACTAAAAGATAACATTTTAACAAAGATAAACAAAAACAAAGATAAAACGTGGACATTGTTGCAACAGCATGCTTTAAATATAGTCATTATGTTTCCAAAAAAACAAGTTGAAGAAATTATTTTATTCTGGTGTAACACTAATGTCACTGAGTCTATTTAACTACCTTATTTAAATATGCTTCCGCATCATGCGGCATCATTCTTTGAAGTGATTGCATAAATTGTTTTGTTCTTTGACGATTTTTGAAAAAGGCCTTATTTTGAAAACACGACGAAGAAACTTTGAATGTCACAATTTTTGTTAGTTATTGTCAGAATGACATGTACCTCTTGGTAGCACGTAGGACTCTAGCATTCTATTCGTAGACACCCAAGTTCCTTCAAATACCCGATGGTCATGTAAATTAATTTGGGATATAGCCCAGCGGATATTAAGCAGGATATAAGTTAAATCCTGTTCATATCCAACGGTTTCCGCGTATTTCTAAAAATAAACAACCATATGCATTGCCGAATTTGGGGGTTGAATGTAGTGAGTTTTTCATTCTCCTAGACTAGACCTAGACCGAACTGATGATTGCTAATAAACATGGAACAACGCTGTATACGGTTGGTCATAGTTACAGAGATGGAAAGCAAACAGATCCTATTCAGTAGGGATGTAACGAATGTCAATCTTTAGGCACTCACAAACGCGAATGCAACTATTCACTGCCGATATTCACAAATAAGAATGTGAATACGAATACTAAAATATAATAAAGCATACTTGAACGAGGGAAGACAGTGACTTGAAGGAGGAAAGACAGTGACTTGAAGTTTGATATTCCTGATTATTGAATTGCTGTTTTAAAAAATGAGAATATAGCAAATAAATATCTAGCTAGGGACAAGTGTACGGGGAAATCTATGATGTATGAAATATGTACTGATAGGTGCGTAAAATTGATGGGGTTCGAACTGTATAAATGAATTGGTGCCAAAAAAATTGTATATACCCTCTCCCGGCCCCGATTTTCAACCTCTACAAAAAAAATCTGAAAATGGTCAAGAGCCTCAAAAACTATCAAAAAACGTCATTGGAGTAGTAGTAGCAACACACAAATCCAAGGGGTCCCCCAGTTCTAGGCGGTTATAAGATTAGCGGACAGACCGACAGACAGAGGCTGACGGAAATGAGTTACATGGTTTTTCGTGATCACATAATCCAAAAAACATCTCATTTTATAAAGTTTTCGCGACTACAATACTTCCCCGCCAGTAGGCGTGGGAAGGAAGGAATATGTTTTTGTTTATTGGAAATTGTTATTAAATTACAGCTACATTGGTTCTACATACACACTATCACATTTCAGTTTGCTCGGCTCATCACACGTCCGCTTTACTAAAACTCAGTTTAACTGAACTCAGCTGAGTGATATTTGTATCACTTGCAGCGGGTAGGTTAAGTTTATTTTGTTTATATGAAAAATTCACCGAGTTCGAATTCTGAAGTTTTTAACTTTGCTTACAATCAGATATTCCCTAATTTGACAATTTCATCGCTTTCTTGTTTTATTTAAATTCGTAATATTATTTTCATATTCTCTTTTTCTGATATTCATATTGTCAAGGTATTGGCATGAATTTCGCGAATGCATGAGCGAATGAGAATATTAAGAAACATGCGAATAGTCGCGAGCGCAATTATTCGTTACATCTCTACTATTCAGCCTGTACATAATGGTATTTTCAGATCGTAAAAAACGTAAGATTTCATTTACTTTACATTTCCCCAAAAAATAATTCAAATCTTTAGCTTATCGATGCCTTCACGGCCTAATCAATTTAAACGTAGCACCCGAACGAATTCGTCATAATTTTTACCTCATCTCCTAGAAATCTTCATTTGGTAGGTGCTTGATAGGATGAATCGGCAAAAATGAGAAGAAGCTTGTTTACCCGTTTTTCTCAGTTGCCTTTAGAGGATTTACTGGTGAGTTATGGACTGCTTCCCAATTCTGACACACCGTTTATAAGAAGCGCCGATGAAAAGCCAGCGAAATTGAGAAATAAGGATGTGTGGGAGGATCCTCCCTATGGGAACAGTATACCCTAATGTACAAGAAGCGTTTTTATGAAACCAATCAAATTATGTTCTATAAACAGTTAAAATAAGCAGTCGTTATTTCATTCCTGTGAACTACTCGAAGCAGAAAAAACTTTTTTGTAATGATTTAAGAGGAAGGGGATTAAAAATATCCACCAAAAAGTGGCAGGGCAAGATCTTTGACTTCGTCCCAGTTGATGTCTGTTCATAAGTGCCGTCCTCACAAAATGCGGAGCTATTTTGCCTGGTTGGCCACAAAATTAAACCCTTTCGCATTTTTGAATCCCTTTACTACTAGTAAATACAGAGCCAATTTTATTACTGAAATTGTTGTTGTTGATTTCACTTATTTATCTCATTATTGTGACAGTTTGGAGGTCTCAGGCTACTTGGTAAAATGCTCAATTGGTAAATTTGAAAACGAATGATGTGCATCGTACACTATCATGCACCTTTCCGTGGTGCAGATACTGCGCCGGCTTTATCTGACAACGTTGTCGAACGTTAAGCAATTTATCAGATATCAACTTGAACTAAATTAAATGTGGTAATGTTTGATAGTAGATAAAATCACATTACATTCGTCGGCAGTATGCGTTTCAAGCCAATAATGGCATACTTCTCCCTCTACCAAGGTAGCGCTAGTAGATCTTAGCGTTAGCATTTTCCCGGTCTAGACAGTTCCTTTGAAGGTCATTAAAGTTATTCATGCTTGTTCGAGAGCAGGCAACTAAAGTGGTGTGGATGTAGTGCTTACACATAGTAGTAGCAATAGTTGTAGTAGTAGTAGACATTTATTCACACCATAATATAACATAGTAATAACAATATGTAATTGCTAAATAAATAAGTTTCAATCCACAGAAGGACAATGCTTGAAACGCTGAAATGCTAAAACGTGTGACATTACGAAAACAAAAAAAAGTTAAAAGAAACTAGAAGAAATGTTTATATCAAGGAGCTGTATATGTAAAAGACGATATATTTGAATGAATATTTGATATGAGTTCAATAATATGTTCAAGATCAAATTAAAATGTTCAATGAATCATCGAAAAATATCTGTTCGTTGCAGCAACTGGGTATAAGCTGGTATGTTTGCTTTCTGGATTAAAAGAGACCTTTCTTGGGAAGCTGCTTTTACTTGTGAAGGGGACTCTATTGTCAACACTATACGATACATACTTAATACAGTTCAGAGAAATTCAATTCGCAAACGCAATTATTAGTAACTCCATATCGAGCTAGATTCTTTTCGGTGGGAGATCAATAGCTTAGCAGCCCACTCAACCAGGTAGAGCTTTAAGTTTGATGCTTCTCGCTACAACTTGTTAATTTTTTACACGTGACTGATAAAACAGTATTTTTACTTTTAGGGTGTCGAAAATTCTAAACGGTCTTCTTTCTAGATGAAGCCAAAGTTTGGAACTCGTACCCAAAGCTTTATAACATAATTGCCACAGGTTGTCACATCAATAATGTAAAACATGAATATTTTACTCTATAATCACCATAAGTATGATTTGGTGTGTAGTTTTCATCTTTTGAAGCAATGTTTTTATTCTGCAGTTACAGCATATACAGGGTGTTCCTTAATGATATGCGAATATTTGAGAGTGTGAATCTACATGAAAAATTAATGTTAGTTTGTTTTATAAACTATGGTCCAAAAATGTTTCCTTACAAAAACTCGGGGTGTGGAAGTTTTAAGAAGAAAATGGAAATTATTTAATATTTTCAGAACCGCTTCAGATATTTCACTGATATTAAGTACGTACTGAAAGTTAATAAAGTTGCATACTTTTCAATTTAAAAATAATGTTTAGCTTTAACAGTGGTGTGCGTACGGGTACCGACTTCGATACTTTTTAATGCGCCACTTTTGAGTAAAAAAATAAAAACCGTTCTATTGACCGAGAGAATTAATATAATAATTGAAGAATGCAGCTTAAATATCTACTTGCTCTGTAATATGTCACTGGCTTTTGACATCTGACAAGTCTCTATTATGCAAATCTGTTCGCTGTAACATCTTTTTCATTATTTATTCTTTACAATCTTGTTAATAATGGTGAATTATTCAAATGCAGAAATGGCGGAAATGCATTACGTATATGGCCTTGCAGACGGTAATGGTGAGCAAGCCAGACGGATTTATCACCGGAGTTATCCCGATCGTGCTTTGCCGGATAGTCGAGCCTTTTCTAATATTCATCGTCGTCTTGTTGGAACTGGTTCTATCCGAAAAGGAACATCTGAAGGTAGATCTCTAAGCGTGAGAACACCTGAAATTGAGGAAGCAGTGCTGCACGAAGTCGAAGAACATCATGAAACGAGTACGAGGAAGATCGCTTGCCATCAAATTGTTTGGAGAATTTTAGTGGATTTTATGTCATATCCTTTCCATATTTTAAGAGTACAGGCATTACTTCCCATTGATTTTCCAAGGCGTGTGATCTTTTTTTCTCGAAATGTCATTCAGAATTTCCACAATAATCATTTGTGGGCAGAAGAAAATCCGTATGCCGTAACCGAAACCCATTTCCAAAAAAAAATTTCCATTAACGTATGGCCCATTCTTCTTGATGGGACGACCTGACGGGCAGATTTACCTCAATTTTCTTCAACAACAGTTGCCTTTGCTGCTTGATGATGTTTCGTTAGTAATAAGAAACAATATGTGGTACATGCATTTTCAACAATTTTTGTAATCATCTCGTTGGTTTACACCACTTTCGTTACTTTTCCTTGAAATAACAAACAACATGTCTACCTTTCGCCATTCGATAGCATTGGTAAGCATTGATTACAATGACCTATCGTTACCAATGTAGTAGTAGCTTTCTAAAATTAGAACATTAATTATCGCGAATCGATACATTTTCCATTTTGATTGCCTTCTTTTCTTCTTGATACCAAAATCAATATGTGCGGTATTCTACTCTGGCAAGGGCTCGACGATAGAAATTTTAATCTGTTAGCTCTAGTTTCATGCGTCACTAAATCGGTTCATAGTAACGGAAAGTTGGAGACCGAAATCTGGAGACAAATGGAATTCTTTATGGAACTAATAGTCTACGATATACTATTATATGTCCAATATACAGGGTGTTTCAGAACTATGGGATCAAACTTATAGGGGTTATTCAGTGTAACAGTAGAAGACATTTGAGTATAGGGACCCATACCCGGAAAAGTGTCGCTACGGCACTACGGCCCCAAGACGCGTTCAAATTTAGAAAGACGATGGATTGCCTAAATAGGATTTAATGCATTTAATGTTTGCCTTTTGTACATGATATCATCACAACAGTTGTTCAAAATGTCTTCCTCCACCCTGAATACACCAATTTAAACGTCGCACATGATTTCGGAGGACTTGACTAAAAATTTTATACTCGTTTTGAATGATTTCAAATGCTGCTGTAATTCGTCCAATTAAGTCTTACTCTGTTTCTACTGGAGTTTGGTAAACCAAAAACTTTACATGTTCCCACAGGAATGGTGTATTCAGGTTGGAGGAAGACGTTCTGAACAATTGTTGTGATGATATCACGTACAAAAGGCAAAAATTAAATGCATTAAATCCGATTTAGTCGATTCATCGTCTTTCTAAATTTTAACGCGTCTTAGGGCCGTAGTGCCGTAGTGACACTTTTCCGGATATGGGTCCCTATACTAAAATGTTTTCTACTGTTACACTGAATAACCCCTACCAGTTTGATCCCATAGTTTTGAAACACCCTGTAGACGCTTATATGGGAGCAAAGTTGCGGGTTACAGTCGCTAACAGAAACACACTTAAATTTTTTGTAATTCTGTGTACTGCTGAAGAAAGAAAAAAAAGGTTTTCTACCAAGCTCAGCATTATTTTTTCTTATATACGAGCCCCTTCCCACTTCAGTTGGCCCAACTATTGAAATCTTAGGTTTTGCAGGGTGTTATAGGTTTAAAATATTAACAATGAATATTTTGATAATATATAGTAGAAAACACCAACTCTATCACTCCCTAATCAAATTTGCAGCATAAAAATAACACATGGTGCAATTACAGCATATCAACCTATTTTTATTTCAATGAAAATACCTGCAAGTCTATAACGCATAGGTAGCTGTGAAAAATATAGGCCATGACAATTGTTTTTATGTATTAATCACAGCTGTCAGAATACGTTTAAAATAGTTTTGAGAAGTTAAGGTTTTCAAAATGGGTAGAGGAAAGGTTATTACTGAGAAAATTCGGTTACTGATAATTAAATTTTTTAATTCTGGGAAATCAAACTCAGAAATTGCAACTTTGTTAGACTTATCGCGGTACAGTGTGAGAAATATTGTTAGAAGATATAACGTAACTGGTTCAGTCAATATTAAGCCACGATATGTGAAAAAAAGTAATATCACAAATGTCCACCGAAGAGCATTAAGAAAAATAATGGTGAAAAACAGGCATACCAATTATTTACAATTAAGTGCTCTGTGGAGTGACGCTGTTGGAAGGATAATTTCGAGGTCCACAACTCATAGAGAGGCCCACAAATTGGGATTTAGCACTTGCAAGGTAAGTTTTCTTATAAAAAAAAAGTGAAGTAAAAACCCTAAAGCTGCACAACTTGTTCATAGGCCAAAGAAAAGCCACTATTAACTCCACTGCAAAAGAAAAATCGGCTTAGGTGGGCTAAAGAACATAAACAATGGACACTTCAACAATGGTGTGCAATACAATGGAGTGATGAGGCCCGATTCGAAATTCGTGTTGGTGACAGTCGCAGTAGAGTTATTCGCAAAAAAAAATGAAGCATTCCATGTTGACTGTCTAAAGAGAAAAGTGAAATTTCCAGCATCCATTATGGTCTGGGGCAGTATGTCATCAAAAGAAGTAGGAAAACTTCATTTTATTGATGGAAATGTGGATACAAACAAATATTTGGCAATTTTAGAAGAATCGCTTTTACCAGTGGTGGAAGAATGTTTGACATCCGGCCGAGATTTCGTGTTTCAGCAAGATGGTGCAGCGTGCCATACCTCAAAAAAGGCTATAAAACGGATGGAAGAAAATAATGTACCACTTTTGAAATGGATTTCTAGCAGTACAGATCTGTCACCTATTGAAACTTTGTGGCACGAGATGAAAAAGGTTCACAACATCCTGCTCGTACAATCACCGAACTGAGATAAAAGCTTCAACAAATATGGGATTGTTTTACACCAAATTTTTGCCAAAACTTGGTCAACACTAAGCCCCAAAGAATTTCAGCCGTAATAAAAAATAAAGGTGATGTTACCCAATGGTTACTTTGTTCACTTCGCGCATTTATTCGCACATTGTTTATTTGTTCAGATGTTCTATTAGTTATAGGTCTAAGTGATTTCAAATATGGATTTTTTACGACTAGAGTGTATCTAAAATGTTTTTGAGAAAATAAATTGTTTTAGAAGTAAATAGTTTCGTTATGTTTAGTTAATAAAAGGCATATTTTGGTACAAATCTTAAAGTGGGCCAACTGAAGTGGGAAGGGGCTCGTGCGCTATAGAAGAACTTCTGACTAACGGTTAGACATACCCAAGTATAACCTGTCAGGTTTGCATATCTTAACGAATAGTGAACTTTACATGATACATGGAATACCGAACCGTTACATCTGCAATGAATTTCAAATGACAGAACATTACCATCAAAAAATTTCACAACATATACGACGTAACTTCCAGTAATATAGTATTCAGAGATGTGTATTTCCATATACTTCTGAGTTCAGATCCACTCCAAGCAAAAAGCAAAATTAACTATTTTCGTTTATACTGTAATAACAAAAAAGATTGTGGATGGGAAATCAAATTTTTTCTCCTCAGTGATAATAATTTTGAGATTAGGCAATATAACACGGTGATTTTGCATTTCACTGCTTCTTATTTAAAGTCATTTGTACTATGTATATGAAAAAATCCGATATGATGACTGACTTCTCAGGATGACAAGAGTGTGAAATATGACACATTTTTCAGTTTTAAGTAACAAGCGATTCAAAACTCAACCTTCTTAGCTTTTTTACAGCAGACATTTACTTAATACCCAGGCGTTATCTTTGTAGCTGGCTTCAGTATAACAATCCCACTTTCTATGTTATACGCAAACCAAAAGCATTTATAAAACATCAGCATTCTAACAACCCTGCAGAGCGCGGTGGCATTTAATGCTTGTGCTTCCGGAAAATGCCAGACAAAGCCTAGATAAAAACCGACTTCCTTGAAATAGTTAGGTGATGTAATCTCGACATATTTTCTTTTGATCTACATTCCAGTTTAAACGCCGATTCGCATTGCTTCCACACTTAATTCCTCCTTCTATTCTTCATGTAACTAACAAAGTTAGCAAGGTCATGGTAATATAATTGACCTCATTCATATAGAAAGGGAAAATCAAATGATGAATAGCATGTACACTCCGCACAAATGGAAGGAAAATTTAGTGTCGAAGGGCCCTGACTCACAACCTCTGTAACCCGGATATCGATGATCTAACGCACTTATAGTAATAGACGCCATGGTACCAGCGTGCGAGACAACTGTATGAGTATATACTATATGATCGTACTTTCCAGGAAAGCAACTTGAAAAATGTTTATTTGCGGTCTGGATAAATGAACAAAGGTTTTAGTAGCGCCAGGAGTCGGTTGCACAATTCTGTAACGCGCCGACCCGTCTTTTTTCACATCTTGAAACCATGGATATCATTTCATCAACCGTGCTATAAGAATGTCGATCCTATCCCCTTAATCACGTTTCTGGTTCAGCTACCGAGACGTTGTAGTTTTGCTATAGAAGTAACACTTCGACTGCTCGGAATCTAGATAACCCCAATTTCAAAAATAGAATAATTCATAGAATGAACAGGTTAATGTCGTAGGAGACTCTGTATATACTGGATCCGGAACGTTATTCAAAACTCCCAAAGTTGGTTGGTAAGGATGCGTAAGAAGAAGTCTGAGCATTTTCGATATCTTTCACATGAAGCTTGGCAAGCAGCTAGATTTTGAAGGGTCTATGCAGCCAGTCTCAATATAAATAACAATAACAATAAAAAGGAACAATAATAAAGGATAATATCGAAACATTATAATAAAGAATTACGTCATATACCTGTATGTATCATCAGTTTTACCTAATTTACCTATACTTAACAAATTGGAAAATACTAGACGAGGAGCTGCACGTTCGACAGTCACAGACCGTCTACCTCCTACGGACAATCACAACATCCATAACCAGAAGAAAAATTCTCTTGAGACTGGATTCGAACCTGGGCAGCCCACGGCGACCGAGTAGTATACCCATTGAGAGAGTTTATGGACATGCATACTAAGTTTTAGGGGCTCTAGATATCAACAGTTCACATTCTATGTAAGAATTGCTTACGTTCTTAGTGATGTCTTCGGCCATTCAACCCAATTTGGATTATTCTTGCGTTATTTTGCATGTTCACCACTCAATTTCAATAAGAGTCACAAGTTGCAGTACGACGCTTGTTGCTTTCAAACCATCATCATATTTTCCTAACGGTCCGTCTGCCTGCGCGCTGATCCTTAGCCTATCTTTAACTTAGAAAGTGATCCCCGGATTTTCACAAAATCTGTACACAAGTTTACTACTATCCCAAGCACGAAACAGCTAGGTAAGTTTTGAAATTCTATAAAGTGGCAGCGGAACTAGCTGCATAGAAAGATCGCTCAAACTGCTTTATTTACTACAAATCTTTCAAATACGGCTTGGAGTAGACCTCCAGCAATCCATCTTTTATTTTCCTCGCCAATTGGCGAGAAGAAATCGCAAAAAATTGGAATGAATGAAATGAAATTTTGTGGGTATTACATGACCTGTACATCACGCATTTCTATTAATTCACCTGTGGCTCTGTCTGCTCGCTGATTCTTGGTACCTATAAGTACCGCTCGAATTTTGATTAAAATTTAAACGTAGCTACTACAATGCTAAGAATGAAAAAGCTGCAGGTTTTGAAACTCAATGTAGTGGCAGTTATGGTTAAACAATAACAGGTACAAAATTGGGGATGGGGTGGTCTACAATTCTACGCACTCTAAGACACAATTCAAACATAGATTTTTGCCCTTAAGACAGTATGGTAGAAGCATTTTATATATTCTCGTCGAGCGCAATAAAGCTAGAAGTCAAACCTGCTGCGCTGGCTGGCCAAGTTGAAGCAACCGCAACGTTGTCAGATGGTCGGTACTATAGGTAGAGCGGAATCAAATTTCGCAATACTGTCATATGTGTTAGGATTAGTAGCTAACTGTATAGGTTTATTTGGCTGACCTGATCCGTTTAATTCTGTTGTCATACACGTTCGTAGTTACTTTCTGTAACCGAGGGGCTGACTTGTGCCGAAGATAATCCTTTATGGATTGATGTCAGCGTTACGTGAGATGTGCGGAGTCAACCTACCTGACGCTGTTTCAACTGAAATTTAACGAAGTATCAAAGATTGTGATTCATTTTGCAATCTCTTTAGACATGTACGTCTTCTCCAACCAATATGGTTGGAAGCATTCAGGACCATGCCCCAAAAAAGTTTCTCCATGAATTGTTCAAAGTTATGATCAAAAACCTAGTGAACCATCCACATCAAGGTTGGCAGGACATAAACTCGTTTGTATTGAACAGAACACGAGACGAAGATGCCGGGTATGCTACAACATTGAGACGAAGCGCTCTATTTTTACGTATAAGTGTTGTATTGGATATAAAAACCGCCCACCGTTGTGTTCCTTAGAACACTTTACATTCATCATAGCCTATAAATATGTTATAAATAATGTAATAATATATTTTTGTAAAGTTGTATCGTCATTTTTCATCGTTTTTATCTTTTACCGTTTCTTTAATAAATAATATCCTGATATCCTGATTGAACAAGGGAAAATATAGGTAAACTCTATCGAATGTATGTAAATTTGCTACTATTTAGCACTGAGAAATTGAGGTATATGCAAGCATCCGGTCAAATACCCTAGCCGTATAAAATGTTATGTCGGCCAAATGAAAATGATGCGCGAGCTAGTATACCAGTATACAGAAATGATGCAAGTGATGCATCACCGGGCTCATAAGGTTGAGAACTCAAATCATGACAAGATTTAAATCTTATGATAGAAATATCAGGACTGAATTCAAATAAATCCGTCAACGGCCGTTTACAGAAAACGTAACGTCTTATTGGACATGTTTGTGTAGAAATTTTAATTAGTATTGAGCAGCAACAGAAAGTTATATACATAGTGTTACTTATTTTTTTCTTAACAGATAAACTTCAGAGATAAATCACATTGAAAATCGAGAAGAGAAATACACTTTCTTTGATAACCGAAAGAAGGTGTTCTACAAGCTTATTCTGAAATTTCTATCTACTTATTATTCATCTACGATCATGGAGAATTAAAGCTCGCTCAACTGCCGGAATGCAATGTTACACCTGCTGAGCTGCCGTTTCTCGCGCTTTTGCTTTGCCATCTTTGTAAACGTTTGAACTATTTCACAGGAAACTACCCAGTTAAAGAATATCTACCTGACTTTGCCAGGCTAAGGTCTGCTTGTCGTCGGGCATAATTTCCTCTTCCCTTTTCCCAAGTAGGCGGGCAACCAGCAAATCCATGGCAACTCCAGACAAGTACTCAACTCCTCAACTTCGCAACCGCCGCCGCGTGCAGCACATGTCGAAACTCGCACACTCCTCGTTCGTTAAATTTGCACAGCGTCCCCGGTTAATGCAGTTTTCGAACTAGAAGGGGGTAATTTAACTTTTTAATTGTCCTTGGAACAGGTGTTACAGCACGACCATTCTTTCGAGTAATGTTGCATAGAACAACGAGGTAGTTTGGGTCTGTTTGTGACAGTAGCCCAGCAATATTTCGCGTATACAGAGTGAGTCAGATATAAATGCATTTGTTCCAATGAATGGTCGAGCTCGTCAAGGGTAACCATTTTCTCTATACTAGTTAGTCCAAAGCCCTCAGATATTTTACTGACTATTTCCCTCGTTTTAATTTCTACTAATCACAAACGCGTCATTTTGAATTACAAATTGTTTCTAGATGGAAAAATTGTATGACAGCACCTGTCAGCAGTTTTTCCGAATTTACCCGCGGCAAAACTTGACAGCTGTTGTCACCAAAAATTACAATACCTACAAGTAATTATGGTCTCCTAGGATACCAGAAAACGACACTAAACAATTTTTCTGATTTTATTGTCAACAAATTTTGTAGTATTGTTTTTAAACAGTGCTAGTCAGCTTATGTAGCGAAAATGAATCGCTTTGGAACTGATTCTTTGATTAATATTGATCTAGCTATTGAGAAAAGTGTACCGTACAATACCGTTAAAACCCTTAAGTGAACATGAAAACAATTTACAGAATTCTTCAAGGAACAGAAATACGAGCTTTTGGAAACTTCAGGTTTAGAGCAACTAAACCTAATTCTGAAAGACATAGTCTTGCCAAACACCATTGGTGCATCTAAGTTTTCTGAAAATTTTTCGGAAAAATTAGATGCCCTTATGATATTACGAGTACTTATGAGTATTTCCTCCCCAAAGATATAATTTATAATTGAACCAGTTGCGATTAACCGAACGAGCTCCTTCAAGTCATGATGAAAACAATTGCCTAAGCTCAGCTGGTGTAATGGTAACAACATTCATATCGTTCCGTGTCGAGCGACGATGATTGATATCAACACGGCAGCTTAGTGTGAGCTAATTAGTGTGAGGAATTTGACTGAAACTTTTTCAAAATTTCAATACTTTCAATTACCATAACAATACAAAAAAGCTTGTAATAAGTTTATTTGCGTATAAATACACGTAATTAGATATAGTAGAAATCGCGGAAAAACAGAGCTGTCAAAAAAAGTTGAAATCCTATATACGATTAGATGTATTAGTAAGTGGTGAGAATGCATAAAACAAAACTCTGTTAACACTGTCTGCTGATATGATTCGATATTTCAGTATTTCTTTGGTTTAGATATATATCTTCCTTAAATACAACACACATATATCCAGTAATAATAAATATACGTCAGGTGGTACGGAAAATTTTTGGAATAAGAAACAAAAACCAAAATGTTTTTGAAATTTCTAGTTATAGAGGCTGCTAAACTTATATGGACAAGATGTGTTGATGCTCAGTACAATGATGATATAGAAACAAGCGATTTCCATTTGAAAATTTTGAGTTTTGCTGGTTTTCACAATTCAACCTCACTTGATTTTGAAGTATAGAACAAACTCTGCTCATAAAACCGCTTTAGTAAAGATACCGTATTTAGGACAATTTCAACTACTGCCGAAATGGCTGGCAGGAGATGCCCTTTGAGCTTTTATGTGCGATATTGGCTACAAAAGCTCTGCCCTGTCTAAAATAATTCCATTCTACAAGGGGATTAAAGAAAAAAATATAAGCATTTCAATGAGATTTGGTAAGAAGGGGTAGAAAGAGGTATAGGATTATTGTACATCTAAATAAAATATATTCAGAACCTTGCGTAGGATAAAAAATAAAAAAATTGAACAATATGCAGGGTGTTCCATGTTTCAACATGAATAGTTAGTATCTACTCTGCTGCATATTTTAGCCGAATTGCTTTCATCAATAACTATACTCTGGCGACAGATGTCTAAGTAAATTTCTAATGTCGACTTTTCCAAATGACAATCGCCGCAGTTCATAGTGGTACACCGTGCACCCATGACTCTCATTTATTCTATGAATTTGGTACAGATATCAAACTAATATTATCTCAAGCAGAGGTTTACTTCCTATAAAATAGAAGATGCATGTTGCACTTACCTTTCAGCCACTCACTTAACAACAAACCCATGGAAAATATCTTCAGTCACCATTCGTACACTGACGCTGGCCGAAACGAACTGGATTTTACCTCGTTCTGTGCGTAACGTACATAATCAAGCCACAAAAAGGTTATGTAAGTTTAATGTATTTCTATTTTTAATTGGATTCTTTTATCAGCTTCAGTGTTTTGCCCTTACAGTTATTTTTGAAAGTATGTAAGTAAACAAGTGCTATCGACTAATATAAAGTCGCAACCTGAAGATAGACAACCTAATACTATATTCTAGCGTCCAACAAATTATCTGAGTTGAATTCGTCATAACTATGTTTGTCCTCCCTGCACTTATAACTTTAAAAAGGTTAGTGTCTAATAGATGGCTCTGTAACCACTTATATACTATATGCTAATATAGTTAGCTACAGCACGTTTCGTGAGACCCTAACCTTTTCAAAGTAGATTTCTAACTAGTGCGGTGAGGAGAAACATACCTGTGACAAACTCTCATAGATGATTTTTGGACCCAGGGATATAGTGTCAGGTTTGCTGATGTAATACATTAATCAATGATAGAATTTAACACAATGATAGGACAAATGCTCATTCGCGCAAAATTGTATGTGAAACGTTTTGCATGAACTAGAACAAGAGAGAGGTCATATCGATCAGTTCTAGACTAAACTAGCTTTTTGTCCCAGGGCCTTACCGGCGGTACGTACAGGTGATGCAACTAATAACTTAACCAAATTATCAAGCATGCAAGTTGGCTATCAATATACTAATGCCATCAGAGGTACCAGACCTGATAGCATTAGTAGATATTTACCTAATGTTCGTAACAGTTTCAAGCGTAAGAAGTTGTGGGTAACATTCACATTTATATTCAGGGTATTTCAAATTCGACACTCACAACTGGGATCTCGAAATGTGTGAGCTTAAATGAGGGCAAATTTGCGTATTTAGGTCATCAACAAAGTGTCGCTAAGAAAGTTTTTAATTCCAAAGTACATCCGGAGAGACGGAAAAAAACTAATTTTCCCAAAATAGTCTATATTTTTTTATGACTTTATTTGTAGTGGAATTTCAAAATACATTGCACAATACTATTGCCACTTCTTCTCCTCTACAAAACAATGAGTGAACTTACTGTACGACTACATCGGGAGTCAGAATGTGACTTGTAAGCAGTATTTTAAGCTAGACCTTATCTGAGCTTTGTACACAGTAAGAAAACATTGTTCTTTGTAACGTGTATCTCAACAAGGCCAAATCGATAAAACTATAAATTGGATTACTGATACCGATAGTTGTGGGCCACTGTTTTTGATTATATGAACCATCAGGGCTAAGGGCTGTCATTGGGTTAGTCTTCGACCATTTTTTGAGACAGAGTGTGAGTGCACTTTCAAATCCTCCGCAATATGCCCGGGCCATGAGACATCTAAAAGAGCCCATCTTTTCGATACGACGATGAAGAATCGGTATGTAGAGACCAGAAGCTTTATGGGCAATGACCACACAAGCACCCGTATGACGGTCTTAAGTCATCTGCTCCGTTGAGTGGGTAACTATTGGATAATGCTTGGGTACTAAGAGCAACGTCCATAGTGAAGTTGACCGCAGAGGCCCTGGACATTGGTTCTGCCTCAGCTTTGAAGTTGGACAAAATTATTACATCCTGCCATCTAAGGAGTGAGGCTACCATTTGTATTTTTTCATCTAATAGTTTAAGTATATCAGTTAAAAGCGTTAGTTCATGAAGTCCAAGTTGGAATAATCGGTCGAAGAGCGTAATAGACAATGTTTAGAAATCGAAGGGCAAGCATTTAATTTAATTACATAGGACTTTGGTGAGAGGATTAGATCAATAATGTGGAGCCATTCCATGAAAATTTTAAGTAATTAAAGAGAGATTGCCTGACGTGTTCAACAAAGCGGTATTTTGACAGTTTTTGATGAAAGGTAAAGGTCAATAGATGATTCGTAAGAGGCTGATGGGGGAATATGAGTTTCACCTAATAGTCTAGGATTCCATGTACCACGAAATATTCGGCAGATCATATATGCAACTTTGATTATTAAAATAAAGTCCAAAGTCTTGAAAATTGGAGACAAGGGTATAAATATACAAAAATTGTGTCACGACGTATCCTCAGACACCACTACATGGAAGTCAGGAATATCCGTTGTGGAATCCACTCTGATTGGATAAAAGTTAGTATTACATGATTTTACTCACATTTTTACTTTACTTGACGATATCAGTAAAAGACCTCTTATCATTAAGAAGTGTCTGATCCCTGTACTATTGCGCACCAATATTAGACATAATATTCATTTGAAAACTTACCACCACGGATTTATCGAAAACTACTGATCAAAGAAAACGCCGGGACTCGTCAAAAGATTTGTCAAGGGGGACAACTTTTTAACCAAAAACTACTTCACCCCCTGTCACCCTCTACCCTCCAGGGTTGTTCCCTTAAAAATTTTAAAAGACAAGGTGTATCGAGTAATAGCTTGTTTGAAAAGTCTTTCGAAATATTTTATTTTGACGTTTGATTCGTCGTTTCGTTTTCGAGAAAATTAGAAAAACATTATTTATCTTAATTTGTTCAGATAGAAAGCAAAAACACACGACAAGTGTTCAAAATGTTGCCCTTTAGGGTTTGCCAAATCTACAGTTCGTTTATAATTTAAAACGGTAACTACGAATAGCAATTCGGAAGATTATACGTGGCAACAACCAAATTAATAACAACCCGAATTTTTTTCCGCATTATTTTCATCAACACAGATCCTGGGCGAACTGTATTTATTGTTATACTGTCATTTGATGCTAAGGGGAAGAAATAATTTAATTTGCTGTCAATTACCTCTGTGACAATCTTGGGATTGTGAAAATTAATTTATTGATTCAGATTTTACTCTAAAAATGGTTTACACACTAGCTGAAAGAGTGGAAATGATTCTAATTTATGATGCCCAAAATCAATGTGCTCTGCAAACTGCCGCCACGATTAACGCTAGACATCCGGGGAAGATAACTTCGCATAGGTATGTTTTGGATGTCGTTACCAAATTTACTCAAACTGGATCTGTTGCAAATAAAAAACGTGATAATCATCCTAATACGCAAAATTGTTGCGGCGACTGGTATTTCATTAGGCTCTATACACACAGTTACTAAACTCCATAATTCCATCCATTCAAAATGAAATTATTGTAAGAGTTAATCGAAGATGATTTCGATAGGCGAGTTGAGTTTTGTGAACAAATGACTGCAGCGATTAATGATAATACCATTCATGTAAAGAATATCTGCTTCAGTGATGAATGCTCATTTTAGCTAAATGTATTTGTTAATACTGCCGGTATTGGAGCAATGAAAATCCTCCATGGGGGGCAGAGGGTAAAAGGGGGTGAAATAGTTTTTGGTTAAAAAGTTGTCCCCCTTGACAAATCTTTTGACTCGGCGTTTTTTATTTTAATCAGTGGTTTTTGATAAATCCGTGGAAGGTATTTTTTAAATGAACAGTGCGGTTAGTTTATTTTTGATAATTTGTGATGTAGATCTATGTAATTTTGCGGAATATTATTGCTAATTGAACATCCTACAATATATTCAAATCTTATTTTCGCGTCGTAAGCAAGCACGTGTGTGCCACGTCCAAATTCGCGTGCCCCTATTGGCCATGCGAGCCATTAATGCCTGGACAGGCAACGATAAGTCAACACAGGCGAGTGCTCACGTTTATTTTGCGTAAGTATATGTGAAATAGGTCGATGTGACATATAGATCACCCTCAATTGCTTTAATAATGAACCGATTAAACCAAACATAATCTAATTGAAAATATAATTGTGTGGGAAGTACATAGTGAACAAACTTGAAGGCATTTTTTACTAATTTCTACAATAAGTTTCCGTGACAGATCCAGTGCCATGATTAAAGGGTTTCTCCTGAGTTAAGCAAACAAAATAAAACGCAATGTTTTTTATCATTAAATTACCAGGGCAGTACATAGAAAAGTAGTAGACAGTGGTCCTCAGGAATCGAATCTTTGTACTGAAAATGTGCAAATTCAGTTTTATCTACACTAAATAGCAACAATCATCCTATTATATTTTTGTGTTGATTCTATTTTGTGTTAAGAATAACTGAGCATCAAAGGACACGGACATGTTTATCACCACCGTTACTGAAGTCACTTCCTGACTCAATCGAAATGTTACAATATCGTGCGAATATTAAACGGCAATATTGCCATGGTGATGCACTGGGCTGGTGAGATGTGCATGAGCCACTCGGCTATGTCCGTGCCCTGAGCCGCCAAAATGTATTCTGGTGTCAATCGAATTGAACAAAACTTCTCGGGATATCGTATATCTCCAATTTGCCAGGCACAAATTATAATACAAATAGCCATGTCCGTCCGGTGAATGGCGCAGAGGATATGCCGCTTCCCGCAATGGAATTATAATTTCCCACATCTAATGAATATTAATGATAGAAAAAAATTCCTCTACACTGAACGATGATAAATGGCCAGTTTGAGTAAAGAAGCGTTTATGCTGCTGGAAATATTCCGCATTCCTATTGTCTTGGAGCCTGCAAAATTTTCCACAGCATTTTTATGAACTTCCACATAAATATAAGCTTTGTCCATGCGAGCAGAGTTATTTATTTTTGTTACTGCTTTGAAGTTTATTATGCCAACATTTGTATTCAACATGCCCATTAAAGCGATTCTCCGTTATAGCGATGAATGTCGCATTAAAGCTCGAGCTAAAGGAATACAACTTTTCGTTCCTCAGTACATTATGCTTGCGTACAGGATTCCCCAGAATAAGAAGATTTGACTTCGATTGCTTCGATACAACCTTCAGCAAACGACTAAGACTAAAAATGTCTTTATTGCGCCAACTAGTTACTATGCTGTAATTTCATTGGAATACACAACGTCCCCCAAAAGTTATTTAAAAATAGACATGATATTATCTTTAGTGTTCTGCATGTATCTACGAGATTGGTGAGGGTATCTTCTTCTGATATGTTCCACATGTTTAAAACCTCAGGAACTCATCTAGCTGACTTGTAATTTGCGTATTTTTGTTGATTTATAACTAAATGACCTATTTCACTTTTCTCCCAATCTCAACTGTCAATAAGCTATCGCCTATTTTCCACAATCTATTATGAAAGAAGATATGCACCCTGTTACACGTTCGCTTGAGTTACAGACTTTACGACCTGTCCAAAAAACAAGGCGTTTGAGATTTGTGACCTCTGTTGTATAGGGACTTTTGTCCTTTCACTTCATGGTTGTACGTCAATAGCAGGTTCTTCTACGTCACGATCTAGTCTCTGGTGCCATCATCTAGGTTATATTAGGGGCAAGTAGGTAGAAAATTTCACTAGGTACAAAGCGGCACAAATTTGCTTGTTCACATCGCAAAGGAACAGTCAATAAACGTCGCTCTGATTAATTAAAGGTGATAAAAAGTGGTCCATTGAAATCAGATGCAGACGAAGATGCAGCAATTAGGATATATACTCGTATTTTTAATCCGTTTTTAATATGTTCTTGTCATGCAGCTGTGTGTAGTTTGTATAATTTTGACGATTGTACCATGTATCCAGCTTTCACCAGGTTACTGGGTGTTTCCCTCAACCTAAACGTAAATAACATTTAGAAACATCCTCACATACCACTGTAAGTTAATTATTAAAATTCATTTTGCACAATTGTTGCTACTTTTCTCAATGTTAATGCAGCTCCTGATGATGATGGCAAAGACCATTGAAAGCTAGAGAGATCTTTGCTTAAATTTTGTCGAAGTACCCAACAAAAGGCGGAAGCTTTAATTTTTCACCTAACCGGTCTAGACGACAATGACCACGTCTATATATATATATATATATATATGTATATATATATAAAAAAAATAGGAAAATGATGGGCAAAATCCGCAAAAAGAAGGAAAGTGGATTCGAGCAGAAAATAGGATAGATAAACCGAGCAATACGTATTTCTGGTTGTTGGCGTCATCAGGCCCGAAATGAATGCACCTATGCAACCACAAAAGTAGATACATATGCCCATACATCCAGATACGGATGTAACCTGGGGACGAAGATGGAGAGGGAAAAAATATGACACATGAAGTCCCAACAAGAGCCAACCTACGAATTTTCAAGGCGACAACTAACCACTAAGCCCAAAGTATCTACAAAGAGAAAATGATCATGCGGAGAAAAGTATATAATAAAAAATAGGAAAATAGTGGGCAAAATTCGCAACAAGAAGGAAAGTTGGATTCGTACAGAAAATTGGATAGGTAATCCGAGCAATACGTATTTCTGCTTGTTGGCTTCATCAGGCCCGACATTAATGCACATATACAACCACAAAAGTACATCCGGATACGGGTGTAACTTGAGGAAACGAAGATGGAGAGAGAAAAAAATGACACATGAAGTCCCCAACAAGAACAAACCTACACATTGTCGTATAAAATGACGATGAAGGTAACCATGGAGTGCCGCAGGGACCCTTCCTAGGACCGCTGCTTTGGAACGTGCTCTACCATTGGGTTCTTCCGTTGTTACTGCTGAGATGTGGTTATACCTTCTGGCAGACAGAAACTAACTCCATCAGCTATTAAGGACGAGAATGCCAAGATACGTAGCCAAAATGGAATTTAGTATCAGGCTGTGTGGCTGGACAAATATCTGAAAATGATTAAACAAATTAGGCGCACCACTGACAAGGTAAATGAAGTCGTCGCATTTCTGATACGGCTCCTGTCATCTGATGGAGGGTCCAGTAGTGAAAGGCACAGGATTTCGACAATTTCGGCAAGGCGATCAAGAAAAATTGGTTAGAAGCCAGTGAAGAGTAGTGCTGAGTGTGATATGGACTTACAGAGTGGTGACGACCGATTCACTGCACCAATTGATTTGCTGGCTGAAGAGAGATATGCCCTCTATATAAAAAGGTGCCACCTGGCCATGGTGGATGGACTAGAAGGCTGATCCCAGATTCTAAAACTTGGATTGAGAGTATATATTTATTACGACAGCTACCTGAAGAGGGCAGGAAAGAGAGAGTTCGCGAACTGCTTATAGTGCTACGAAGAGGACTATACTCCTACTCATCTACCCGAATGTGGAGACTCACTGCTGGCAATTTTGCTATGCATATAAGCGATAACAAATGCGTTGACATTCAATCAATGGTGGGACCGATGATACTGAGCAAGGTATACTAGGACAAAAACATGCCAAGAAACCAATAGTAGGTTCCTACTTACTCGATTGTACATGTACATAGATGCGAATGTATGTACATATATGATACAGTGTAGATGACTAAATACCTTTGTATGAAAATCTAGCTCAACGCTACCCACTATGCAGAAATGCTGTAGTCATTACCCTGGTTAGATATGCTGCTTCTGGGGAATGTCACACTTCGGGCATGAAAGGTTGACAGGTCCGATTAGGTCATTATAGTTTTTTCTTTCGATTTTCTCAACATCAGTATGACATGTTTCCTTAAAAGTATACAGGGTGTTCCATAATTATTGCGACAAAATGATAGGGGTTATAGAGGGCATAAAAATATGCAATTTTGCCTTATAAACCCCTGTTGGTAAATATGCCGTTTGAGCACTACAGTTAATTTTACCTTAAGAGCTCATAGGAGAAACAAAAAATTCACCAGCTGCAAAATGTTCGTCTAGCACATTTCATGGTCTCGCCGGTTTGTAAAAAAAGCCTGCTGTGTTTACATTTTTGTTATCGTGCACCCGTACCACCTTTTAAAAGTCCAAGCCATGGGTCCAGCAGACTATCTGCCGCGTCGACGTTTTTGTCGTTGGTGGCTGCAGCAGGAGTTGAGGCAACCAAACTTTGGTCGCTACGTTTTGTTCACTGTCGAGTCCTGTTTTACAAAGGACGGTTATTTTAATAGCCGTAACAGTCACATTTGGGATGAAGAAAACCCTCATGCCATAGCCATCCATAGAGACCAACATCAGTTTTCAATTAACATCTGGTGCGGCATTGTGGACGAGCATATCATCGGGCCATATCTGCTTCCACCACGTTTGGATGGGCATGCTTATGGTCGATCCTTACAGCATGTGCTACCGGAACTATTAGAAAATGTGCCACTGAATATAAGAGCCAACATGTGGTTTCAACACCATGTCGGTCCAGCCCACTTTTCTTTACAAGTGCGGCAGTATTTGGACGACAAATTTCCAAATAGGTGGATAGGCCGAGGTGGCCCTGTGCCTTCGCCTGCGCGGTCACTTGACCTGACCCCACTGGATTATTTTATCTGGAGCTATCTGAAAGCTTTAGTGTACGAAACTCCTGTTCCCAACCAACAAGAGCTACTGGGAAGAGTGATGGCCGCGTCCGCACATGTTCAGGACATACCGGGGGTATGCCACAGAGTTCGCCGATCATTGAACAATCGTGCACAGCTGTGTATTGAGCAAGGTGGAGGACACTTTGAGCAATTACTGTAGGTAAGCTGTTTCAAGAAACTGATCTTTTTTTTTGCTGCAGCCCAAACGGCATATTTCCGAACAGGGGTTTATAAGGAAAAGTTGTTCATTTTGATGCCCTCTACAACCCCTATCATTTTGTCGCAATAATTATGGAACACCCTGTATATTGTAGAGCTTTCTGGTTTTTATATATTTAATAGTATATATGTAGAGGAAGTGTGTTAATTTTGACATCTCTCGTTGAACTATACGTACAACTTCTCTTCTCCATTCCTACATTTCAGTACTAGATGTCCGTCTTTCAATTTAGTACATACACCTTAAACATCAATAAAATAAAAAAAAGCATTAACGTTATCCAAGCGGAAAGTTCAAGGCGGATGCAAAGCTATAAAGAACCAATGACGGTACGGTTACTAAGGCTGACATTTGAGTGTTTGGATCGTGAAAGTTGCCTGTTTTGGTCAGGGTCGCAATCAGACGAGACGAAACGTCTTCCTTTTGACATTATGGATTGTTTATCAATTTCAATGGCATACAGTTTCACTTTACAAGTAACACTGGGAGTTACTATTGGACAAAATGCAGATCTCTCAATTCGCATTAAGCAAGTGGTAAGAAATAATTGGTTTTCATCGATATACCATGGTACCAGAGAGATATGACAATTGGAATACCGCATATGCAACACTAACGTTACTTTTATTTGACATTCACAGTGTTAATGTAATTAGTTTAATGTTAATTTTTTAGAGTTGACGTGTAAATATAATGTGTTTTGACTGCCTCAAGGCTAATAGAAGTTTTTCACGATCAGAAATACCAGATACGTAAACGCTAAGGATAACCTATAGTCAATGAGTTATTATGACGTAAATTTCAACGTTTACGTACGCGCTACTTGCGACTGCTAGAACACTATAATGCTCCAACTCGTGACACTTAATTCAACCAGCAATGCTCATCAGCCTAAGTACAAGTTTAAGTTGCGTCTCTCCATGTGTATGAATGTGAATATAATTGTTATTCTAGCTTCTGTACGCCTGTGGTAATACTTGAAATACTTGAAAGATGGTATCTAGTGATTAATGTATTCTAAGTAACATGTAAAGTAATATTTGGAAAACTTAGAAACCGGTCCTGCTCAATTCGTTTAAGCATCGCAAGGTTTAACTTTATTATCCGCGAATTTTCCTTTCTGGGTGGCCATTAGCAGTATTGTTGCAGGAGAGTCAGGCAGAACGCTTGGCGAAATGAGAAAATTATCCCAAAGAAACTCCAGACACGAGAGGTTTTTAATTCGCCAAAATTTATTGCAGCACCACACAGCCAAAAGAAAAGACATCAAGTAGAGACCTTTTATAAAGAGAGTTTTATTCCACTACCGACTAGACCCACTAATCGTGTACAATGTAGTAGTTTGAAGAATTGGATAACGTCTTCTAATAGCAACAACATTCTCATAGTTTAGCCTTTCTCTATTATTTTTTTTTCAGAAAGAGTTTTATTGCTACCTTCCGAGAAAAATACAACATTGTGAAATTTCAGTAGTTATTTAGTTTTTATAACATACTTGGTTTAGCTGCAAAAGCCGCACTTTCCACGTTTCAAAATTTCAAAGGGCCCGAAAACTCCCCCTACTTTGTGAAAATGATATTTCAAGAATAATTTATTTTTGATTCACTGAGCACACACGTACATACAGTGCTTTCAAAGAACTACTGTATGGGTCGAGTTAGCAAGCTGAAATTCGAGGTATTGAAACTGATGAATGAAAACCGTATTTTAACACAAAAGCGGCAGTTGAAAATTCCAAGATGGTGGTTGGGTGCCATTTTTGAATACTTTTTGAATGTAACAGGGGACGGGGCGGCATGTGATTCCTCACTTTGAAGCATCTTATGGGTACTTTATAACTCTAGAATAAAAAATCATCATATCTCAAAATGGGGTACTGACTGGCTTTAATAGAAGAACATTAAGTCGCTTATAACTAAAATATCAATCATCAAAGCACTACAATATATTATCAGTTTCCTTGTTCTTGGAAAGATCTATCGAAATATGTAACAGAATATGAAACATTCCATTTCAAAAATTGTCAAAATCTATAAAAAAATTTATACTGAATGTATGTTCTATTACACACTGAGATAGGCCCTTAAAAAAAAAAAGATTGTGTGTACAATGTACAAAAACGCCCAAATTGGACAGCATGTCTGTCCGCCATTTTAAAAGATAGTGGTCTTATGTTCCAGGGTTATAAAGGATTCATAAAAAGCTTCAACATGTTGTATAACGCGACTTATTTGAAAAAATATCACAAGATGGCGACCATACGCCATCTTGAAATTTTCAGTTGTTACCTTCACGTTAAACATATTATTCATGCGTTAATTTCACCATCCCGATGTTAAGCTTGCTATCTTGACGCGTTCATATAATAAGTAAGAGGGGACTTTTTAAAAGACTGGTATAATAGAACAATTTTAACTAAACAGCAAGATGGATATTACATTGGGCCAAAGCTTTCTGAACATGAAGAGAAAACCTATACTGGATAATTCATAATGATGAATACCTATTTAAAAGCTTCGAAAAATATCAGGATTTCAAAAAAATTGGCGTCTCATAAAATACTACTCTGCCAAAACTCATATCGCATCTTGTATCTTGCTCTGATGGAGCAGAACTACATCAATTTCGGAACCAACAATCTGCCGAAGGTCTTCATAATCATGATAGTCAGTTTTCATAAATAAGCCAGTGCATGTGTATCAGAACATTCTGATATGTTGTCATCAATTTGATCACAAAACAAATATACCAAAGAAGATAGTACACTTTGTGAAATTAACAAATAACAACGTCTACTTGTTTAGAATATTATGTACCATCCAAGAATTAAATGATATACAGGGTGTTTTATTTAAAATAACCGTAACAGCTGGGATCAAAACAATCCCGAGATTAGTCTTTGAAAATGGTGAATCTTCCAATTGTATTTCTCAGATCAAATACTCAGATAATTGTTATGCTGAAAAATATATTTTATTAAAAGATCTTATAGGAAGGTGTTGGGAGGTGTCATGTTCATCTTGACCGTGATCCCTAGAAGGTGTACTTATGAAAAATTCAATTGCAGCACTTGTATCCGACGATTGGTTGATAATATCCATTGGGGGTTAAAACAAATGAACTCTGTCGCCTGTAATAAATAAAAGTCATTGTCTGAATCTGTGATACCATTTATTGGACAGTGTAGAGTCGAATTATGAGTTTCAACAACCTAGAGCCACGTCTACACTTGTGCACTGACCCTTTCATCTTAAAAATTGTAAAAACCTTGATATGACGTTGTGAAGGTTATAATTAAAGGCATGGAAGAAAGCACCGACCTTGTTGTGCCCGTGAGAAGTTGACTGCCCTACTGGGTTCTCTGAATTCTGTATTCCAAAATTAACATTTAAAAATCAACTTTCCCTTATATTGACCCTGTAAGGATTATGGTCAGGATTGACCAACCCCTTCTATAAGCTATTTGAAAAAAAATTCTTTCTATAAGTTCTCCGAATTTTTATCCGAGAACTTGGACCAGCACATTCACCATTTTTGCAAACCGGGTTAACAATCCCCCATTTTTCAGAAACAAAATCATAGGATTTTGATCCCACGAGTACTTTTGCTTAGAGAGGTGAGAAATATAATACACTGATTTTTCACACAAATCAAACAGTTGTCCATATGTTTTGTGCGGGCCATTTTAGTAAATGGAAGCTTTTTCAAAAAACGACTTTTCTGTCTTACTGAACCTCAACAAGCGGACCCTGACCGTGTTTGGACGATAATCATGGACATTTTGATTATCCGAGGATTTCAAGTATGGCATGGTAAGCTTTGTAGGTCTCCTTCTCTAAGAAAAACATCACAAATCGCGTAGTATACTGAAACATGGGAAATTAACAAATATCTGACTTCATTTTCGATTTTCTAGGCAACATGTAACGTTTTCCAGGTATTAAAAGGAATCCAAAAATTGAATGATATAGAGAATCTCCTATTTGAAATAGCGAAGTTGCTACCTACTTTCGGTACAATCGGAAATACCATTATTTTGGAAATAATTCATCTAATTACTTTCACTAATTGTCCTGCAACTCTAAATTTTCGTAATTTTTCAACCCTAAATTTCAGTGCATAAAAGCTTTTCCAAAAATACGACTTTCCGAGCATCAATAATGTGCTTCGATGATAACCCAGTATTCTTTCAACATGTCTTCTGAGTATCCAAGTATTTGACGTATAGAAAATAAGCAAAGAATACTTCAAATCTCTCATATCGCCATATCGCTCACACGGGATTGGAATTGAAGCACTTGAATAACTTTTGAACAGTATTGCATACTCTAGGATTGTATAAGGTATTTCCATGATAACTCTTTCCGTTTGAGAAATATGCAAATGAGGTAAATTTTCAGCGCTGTGGAAATTTTTGCAAGACGATATCATCAATGCCAACCATTATTGTGACAGAATAAAGATTTTTTATGGTCGAAACAGGACAGAATCAGTGAAATTAACCTTTGGATTCAACGAAATGGAGCAACGGCAGACTCATCTCATCAAATACTTTACTTATTGATCGAAAAGTTTCAGGGCCGCATCAGTTTGTGGATGTTAGACGTAAACGTTTTGACGGTTTAGCATATTTTCTGTAGATTTGCATAAGGCACACTGCATGGAAATTTTATGCCTTGAAATTTTTATATCAGGTATTTTCATGGTAATTTCTACCGGCCCAGATGAATATAGAAAGTAGTATTTTTGACATTTAACCGCTAATGAAAAATGTTCCGCTCCACGGACAGATAGCGACTTTATATACTATTCTTAATAGTGAGCACCAATTTTTAGCTTTGCTGAAACTGTTGCAAATTTGCAATATTTTTTTGTGTATTTCTTCTGCGATATCTATCTTTTCCACTCTTGTAACAAAAAGCAAAAGAAACAATCAGCATTCACACTGCATTAGTCGTTTTTTCAAGGCATGGAGGTCTCCAAAACCTACATTTTTGTATATTTAAGGTCCTTTTTCTTAAATATCCCTTTGGCTGGTCATCTGTTTTACCATCCAGGCATCAATATTAACGTCGCTATGTTGTAAACGTGTACAAGTCTTTAGATGGTACGCTTTTCCATAGATGCAACAACACATACTATTTACATATATCTCATTTAGTAGCCGAAATATCCATAGGTGAACAGTATAAGTATATAGGAACATAAGTATTATGAAAGTCTCAATATCAGAACGAATGATGAAATTTTCGATTACCGATCTTATCACATTTCCCATATCCGAAACATCATTTCCGTCATTAGAGAAAACGGGCTCATCTTCTATCTCTATGCTTTCTCATCTCGCTTCTGATTGCCCGCCACTGCTTCGCATCCGCAATCCTCGCAATCTCGAAAGCCCATTAGGAGCAATAAATCCACTATTTTCCGATATTTCTCAGCCCCTTTCTCTTTTCATTCAGGCCCACGGCTCTCATCAGTTGCAAAGCCTACTGGATCCGATGATCTGATAGGGATAGAGGAAATTTCAAGCGCAGAGACGTGATGACAAGCACGTACCGGAGTGCTCGACAACAAGTCAATATTACGAGTATATTCTAAGAAACTTCTCGGGACTAGTTTTCAGCCTTCAGTTTACGCGTCGCTAAACAAATGTGAAACCTAGAACCAAAGTCATTCAAGTCTTGAAGTACACAAAAAAGCAACCATTTTGCACTTTCGTTTAACGCTCCGGTGTCTTTGCAGAAGGTGTATTAAACATGTGACGTCTACTTAGGATTTAGAATGCCACCTTTAATTTTATTCTACCTTGCAAGTTTATTTTAAATTTAAAAATGAATTCACACTTTGATCAGAACCTGTCGCTGCAATGTGCTGTTTCACATAATAAAGGAAATTCTGTTGCTATCAAACTAATTAATGTACCTTGAACTACAATATATATTAAACAAAATTAAAAATAAAAAGTTTCTCTTTAAATTGGGTAGTTTGCCACATGGAGACTAGAAGACTGGAAGCGAAACTGAAAAGCACGGTATCAGATACATATCCAGTTGAACAGGGTGTGCCTCAGGGATCTGTATTGGGGCTTTTGCTGTATGTGTTAACGATTTGCCCATTCATAGCTCCGAGTGGTATGTTACCATGTTTGCGGATGATACTATTATAACTCTATATGCTATGACTATTGATCACCTCTATGCATATATTCATAATCTAGTGCCAATGTATTAGACTAAATTGTAGTAAGACCATTACAATAAATATTAATGTCCAACGTACTAATAATACTGAACTGGATGTGTACGACCTTTCTTTTACTGATTCCTGCTAACTTCTCGGTACGTATTTGGACTGTAGGCTAAATTTTTCTGAAAATATTGATCATGTTTGCAACCATTTAAACGAAGCATATGCTATTCTACAAATACAAGATTTGTTGAAAGAAAAAGGTTTATTGCAAGTCTATCGCGCATTAGCTTATAGTCATTTATGGTCTAGGCAAGATCATTTGAAATTGAAAGAGTCTTCGTAGCCCAAAAGCGAATTATCATATTAATGTATGGAATGAAACCTCTCGATTCCTGTAAAGAAGTTCTTAAGTCTAAGGAAATTCTCTGTATCTACATTTTAAAATATATTACTCACGTTAAAAGATTTAAAATTTTCCCGAACAATGAAACTTACCGAGAATATAATAGTAAGAACCAAAATTTTAACTCTACCAGGTATTTTAGAAGGTTCCCGTACTACAGTTGTATTATACTTTACAACAAGTTATCAATAGCAAGACAAGGCATCTACATTTCATTTAAGAATAGTGTGAAGAAAATATTGATAAGAACATGCTTTTTACAATCTAAAGGAGTGTATGGAATGTACAAGTCTATGGTCAAGCTATATGAAGTCTATTTGTTGTTATATTTATAGGGTGTCTGCGAAAGGTTGGGAAATCTCGAAAGTGGAGGTACTATAGACCAAAATATGTGAATTGACCTAAACATGACTTAGTCCAAAGGTGATAGTTTTCGAGATACAGGGTGTCAAAGTTACAATTTTATTTTCTATTTTTCCTTATTGCTTGAGAAATGTTTCAGATTTTGACATAAAAATTGGAAGAGGGAGGTTTTCTAGTATGAGAAAAAATTTGCTAATCTCAGATCTTCTATAAAGATAAAAATAAATAGAGACTATCGTAAATCTTATCAAAAGTGCTGAAAATATTATAAATAACGATCCGTCTCAATTTTGGAGTTTCATTAGAAATAAAAAAGGGAATAGCAGCATTCCTGGCGCTACGAAAATGGGTGACAGTGTTTTTACAAATGCTCAAGATATTGTTGATGCCTTTAGTCAATACTTCTCTTATGTATATAATATGCCTGATGTTAACCTAGCTGATAATTTGCCTCATAAATATTTGAACTTACCTGTTTTCGTTATTAGGTCAATTTCAGAGGCTGATGTCGCATCGTCTAAGAAATTGAAGAATAAACTGATCATAGGGCCTGATCAGATACCTACTTTTCTAGTTAAATATTGCATTATGCCGTTGTTACAATCCTTAGTTTACATTTATAACCTAATTCTGAAGTCCATCTCGTTTCCAGAGGCTTGGAAACTAGCTAGAGTTACTCCAATATTGAAAAAAGGTGACCCAGCGTAAATTGATAACTATATGCCTATTTCAGAATCTGTAATTTTGCAAAATTATTTGAAATAATAATTTACACGTTTATTTTTGCCGCAACGAAAGAGTCATTGTCTATCCATCAGCATGGCTTTGTCGATAAGAAATCATGTATCACTAATCTGGCCTGCTTGTCACAAACCATTGGCGAAACCTTGGATGACAGAAGCCAGGTTGATGTCATTTATATGGACATGGAGAAGGCATTTGATAGAGTAGATTTAGGTATCATATTGAAAAAACTGAGTTTTTTTTGGTTCTCTGAAGATCTTTTGTCGTTGTTTAACTCGTATTTTTTTAACAGGAGTCAATATGTTGATTATAAAGGATATCGTTAACAACTTATAGAGCCTACTTCAGGAATTCCCCAAGGCTTGAATCTAGGACCCTTACTATTTATCTTATATATAAACGATCTAACTCTTGACTTGCACTGTTCAAAGTTATTATATGCAGAAGACCTTAAAATATACAACTATGTCAATACTATCGATGACTGCCTTGTCTTGCAGCAAGATATTATCACAGTGTCTTCATGGTGCCATGCCAATCATCTTAACTTCAATGTGGACAAGTGCTTTGTTCTGTCTTTCACAAGGAAATTAAACATCTTAAATTTTAACTACTACCTTGGACACGTTAGCCTTAAGCATCAAGAGTAAGTCGATGACTTAGGAATCATATTTGATCAAAAAATGTCTTTTTTCAACTCATATTGACACGACTGTTTTGTCGGCTAATAGGATGTTGGGATTTATCATGAGGAACGGTAGAGAATTTTCTATGTCAGTACTAAATATTCTATACAGGGTGACTTTGAAGTTGAGTCATTAATTTTCAGATAATGATTGTAGAAGGAAGATAAACCAAAATATGTGTGTAAAAATAAAAAAAAAATAAAAAAAACTTTTTACCTTGTTTTATAAAGTATCCTCCCGACAAATATTTCAGTGCGGACCTGTATTTGATCGTGAGGTCCCCTGTGAGGTCTTAAGTCACCTGATTCACGAGCCCGTTGTACTACATTAACAAAGGCACGAGGGGTTGGTTGCACTCGATTGGGAAACCGATCCGCATAAACATGTGCCATTTTTTATTTCGTTTGAGCCACGCAACAGATACCACTATTCACTGACACTGACTGTATACAAATGAATGAAATAATTGTAAAAAGATCGTTCCAAATTCTTTCGCTTTTTTGTTTCCGATGCGATGAACCGATACAGCGGATTATATCCGTTGTCGCCAAACACGAGGACATAATATTATTATTGAGACAGGGCGGTACTCAAACTTCCAAAGGGCTATAACTTTGTTACTTTAATTTTACCAGAAAAATGGTAAAGGAAAAAACATTTCTTTTGATCAGATCTACTCACTGTTAAAATAAATGACTCAACTTCGAAGTCACCCTGTATATAAGTTATGTACGTAGCAAGTTGGAGTATGGTATGTTGATTTGTTACCCACATTGCGCAACACACATTAGTCAGAGAATATTTTTGAAATATATGCATTTTAAGAAAACTGGTTTATTCCTGGAAAGAGGATTTGATTACTCTTTGCTGCTTAATGAAGCAAACTTTATTTTTCTTAACACACGACGTATCTTTCTAACAACGAGTTTCTTGTACAAACTCGTTCATGAGGACATAATATGTGAATTTTTGTTAGGTAAAATTCCATTTACCGTACCCAGACGCAACACCAGAAATTCTAGAGTATTTTATTGTGAATGCCCTAGAACCAACACTTTAGCTAAGTCGCCTATTTCGATTATTTGTAAAAATTTTAATTTGATATGTAACAGCTGTGACATCAATTTTTTCCCTATCTCGCCAGTTTATAGTTCTATTTTGCAGATCACATTCAATATGTAACTTTTTCGAAATATATTTTTTATATTATTCAAGTGTTTATTTTTATATAACATTAGTTATAATTTTTCTTTTACATGAAACGAAATGTTGGAAATAGATGTATATCTATGAATCTATCTTTGTATCTAAATGGCCAGCAAAATAAAAGTGAAAGTGAAATCCAATTGTACAACCTGTGTAAGCTTCCATATCGACGGCGTCTTAAGTTAAGCGTCAATAGGTCTGCATCGGACTGTTAGCACTGAACGGATTTCAAAATTCTTTACATAGAATGTAACCAAACCAATCAAAACTAAGTCTCTTAACTAATTAACATTAAACTGTTGGCATGCACTCCAAGAAGGGACAAGTGTTTCGATGTGTGTTGGTAACGTCATAAAGACTGTCGATCAGTGGACGCACCTACGTTGACTTCACCGGAAGTTCAGGTTTCTTTTTATTACGTCATGTGAGGACGAGCATCAAAATGCTACACTGAACATGAGACTGCAAATGGCCGTCACGTCCGCAATCTAATGGCTGCGGATACGTTAAGTGCACTATGATAAAGATTAACCGTTTAGTCCGACTCGTCCGATGTGAACCTGTGGACGAGTACCTTCACTCGGAACAGTTTAGGTTGAGTAACTTAAGCTGGTCCAGACTTGCTGAGAATCCGGTGAATGTTGCCTTCCACGGTATAAATACAATATATTCAAATAACATAAAATATGTATGAATTACCTCTCGATACCCTTTTGTACGCAACAAAACATTTAAATTCTACCAACTGCTACAAGCACATTGTGTCCCACTCACCTACATCTGCGCTGTATCCTATCTCAGTTGCGGCATCTCGGGAGCTGGTAAGGAGGTTAAAGGGTCGGCTCGCCCTTCGCCCTCGTCCTTTCAAGACCTACCGCAACCGACGCTCCTCTGCAACCCTATAAGGCGCTCCCATCGCGACCAACGTTGCCGCCTGCGTCAATGCCAGACCTACGGCCATCTTTGCTCCTTGTCTAGCAGCTTAGGGGCGTACGTAGATGGTGATGCAGCTTGCAGCGATCTGAAAGGGCATGATGGTTTGGAATATTATCTTGAATTATGACAACATATGTTGGCTTGAACTGTTTCAACGTTTCGCCTTCTTACAATTAGATTAGTATGATGGGGTTTAGACCTTGCGCTCACAAAATTTTAACGTCAATATAAGACTATTTAAGAGTAGTAATTAATAATAATGATTGATGCTGGAAACCCCTGCTATAACGATTTATCTGTTTACAGTACGAGTATGTATTACTCTATCGAAATGTTTAAAACATTACAATAAACACCATGCGCTGCGAGTGTCATAGTCCGGCGGGGATATTACCACATAACACCTACTTTATCAGGGAATCTGTAATGCTAAGGTTTGTCACACACAAGTTTCTAGCGCCATGCTCCGATCTTTTTATAGAACCTATACGAACTGTTATAGAACAATAAATATAGAATATCTAGCGCCATCTTTTTCCCTCTTACACTGTGGAGCTAAACTTAATTAAATATTCAAATTATATACAAGATATTTTAAGCAAAGTAAGGCTCAAACTGATTTTTTTTTAAAATTTGTATTTTTAACACAATACATAAAAATAACAGTTATGCAAGTTGTCAGTAATATAAAAATAATCGGTTACCGATGTACCATCGTGTGCTTAAAAATTGGAACAGCACCTAATCTGTTATCAGACATGCATTGCCAAAGATCTCTTAGCAGTGTGACAGGCCCTTGTTATTTCTTTATAAGGTCATGGATAGTTCAGGAGATACGCGATATCCATGTGGTGGTACCTATGTAAAGCATAAAATAACAATCTTCTTGAGAACAAATGAGCCATTAAATTTACTATTAGCAATTTCTCTACTCCCTTCATGAGTTTAACGACTATTCCGGACACTTTTGGAAACCATACCTAAAAAGAGAATTGAATTTTATTACGTTTATGCTAGGTAAATTATTCCAAAAATTGTGCAAATGGTAAATACTGTAAAAGTTTTTAGGACACCAAAATGTTCGAATCATTGATTATTCACTGATTGCACAGTGCATGTACCTCGTTTATATATATAATCAAAGTTATTACTTACTTGAAGGTTCAAGTTCAGGAAGGTGTAATGTAGGAAAAGCTGTTCTGTTCAGACCTTTCTTGGTTCCAGGCACTTTATCACTGCCCGGAAAATGTAAATCACACATCAAATGTCTTTTATACATTTTTTTTTATTATCCAAAACTGGATTTTGCACTTGCTCTCGATTTGTTAAAATGAACGGCATCATATTTAGGAAATGTATGCCTTTTACTGATTGTATCGGTACAACCAGGCACCACATACTTTTAGAATCCCCGCTTTCGATACACACACAGATATTAATTTGTAAACTTAAATTCAGTTTAACGCTCAATAGATATCAGTATCACAACTGTGGTTGTACTCCGTACTAACTATATAAGATTATTTAGTTGCCTACCAAACATGCCTTCAAAGTCACTCAACTTTCTTTTATAAACTAGGTGTTATGTGGGTATTAACCAAGCATAATCCACCAACAAAATACAAAACACGAGTGAAGTGAAACCTGTGATCATCTTTTTGGTTTGGAAAGTATCCCGCAGATCTTTTTTCGAAGTTCGTTCACAACTTATTGAGCGACTTATTCGACTTCGTATATGCAGATTCTTATATATTTCTTTTGCAGTTTTACCCTCTGTCATACTACACAATATCTAATTATGGGAAATTTGCCTCGAATCTGCTGTGCAGTAAATTATCGACTTTATGTGCCATATTGTACACAACAGATCTAATTTCAGCGTTCTATGCCACAAAACATGAAAAAATTCCCTGCGCTCAAAATTGATTCTTCGATCTGCAGCTGTTGTCACGAGAAGGAAAAGATCCGTCATAGTAGCAGCGCCAATAGTCTGGTTAGAGTTTTCCTTACGTAGAGAAAATTAGCAAAAAGGTACATATGGTTTCGTTGGATGGAAACAAAACGGTTTAGCATGCTATGTCCAATTGCCACTGCCAGATACACTTGGAGGTGTATTACCCCCGTAGAAGACCTAAAATATATTTCTCCAATAAGCTGATCGACTTCCTTAGAAGTGACCAGTGAATAAACCAGTGAGTCCCAGTGGAGGATCATGATTTAGCCACTCACAAGAATCGTAAAGTAACCTTCTAATTGTTAATTAGTTGTAATATATTGATTTTTTCTAAAAAGCGCAGATAGTACCTATGATGGAGGGACAAGTCCACAATCGACAATTTCGCAGGCATCCAAAAATGGTGGTAAATTATTTGCACAATTTAGAAAAAAAGTTAGAAAAAAATGCAGTAACGACTTTCTCTGAAAATAGATAATACCGCTACCAAGGGACTCAGGGATACGCGGAGGTACCCAAAAATAACCGGAATAGCATTGCAGTGGACGGAGCTTGTGTAGTACATATTTCTGCCCCAAGAGGCATACAGCGCAACTCATTACCAGTTCAGTGCCACCTGAGTCGAACTGGCTTGTTTCGTTCCTCTGTAGTTATTATTTTTGCTAGAGTTCTTTCGTGTTTGTTTCATTTTTTAAGATGGCAATCTTCAGTGAGCAACGTGCAGCTGTGAAATTTCGCTTTCTAATTGGTAAAAATGCTGCTGAAACTGTTTTAATGTTGAAAAAAGCTTAGAACGATGATGCTATGGTAAAAACTCAGGTGTACGAGTGGTTTGCTGATTTTAAAAATGGCGACATGTCGATTGATGACAAACCTTGCTCTGGACGTCCATCAACTGCCCGAATCGACGAAAATACCGAAAAAAATCGAGAACTTGTGCTATTGGGAGGTTTTAAGATTATTGCGAAACAGTGTTCGGTAAAAAAGACCCGATTTGTGGCAGTCAGGAAACTGGTTCTTCCACCACAATAATGCACCTGCGCACACAGCCACCTCTGTTCGACACTTTCTGGCAAAATATGGCATGGTTCCGCCGCCTCACGCACCTTATTCGCCTGACCTGGCTCCGTGCGACTTTTTCTTATTTCCACGGATGAAAAGAGGCATGAAAAGATGCCGCTTTGACGACATTGAAGAGGTCAAGAAAAAAACGAGGAGCTGTTAGACATTTCTAAGGAAGACTGTTTCGAGCAGTGGAAGCACCGGTGGGACAGTGGACAGTATTTTGAACTTTGTCAAAAAGCTTAAAATAAATAGCTTTTAAAAAAAATCCGTTTTTTTAGGTACCCCTTCGTTTACTGCTCTCCCAAGACAGTACTGTACCAAATTTATTGGAATTTCAATGAACGATTCTTTGGTTCTAATAATTAATGAAGCATTATCAGGAATCTAATCGATTTCAACCAACCCCTTAACTGGATATAACCGGCTCCTTAACTTTACAACAATTTTCTGAGGGAAAGGCTATTTGCTTTTCGGAAGATATGTGCATGCCTCGACCTTCTGGTAACATAACACCTTTTTAGGGTACGTTGGAAATTCTCAGTTAAGGTTGTTGTTTGCGGTGACCTAAATGTCGACTATTCTTAACCAACTATAAGTACCATGATGTTTCAAGACCTTTCGGATCAGTAAAACCACTGTAATGAGCCCACCCGTTACACCATCGGCAAGAACACAATATCCAGTGTATGATTGAAAACATCTGCTATCTATCTGTAGGGATATCAGAATTAGGAGTGCACGATTCTGCCATAACCAATTCGACATGGTTATGTTCAGTATTGAAACTGCGGCGATTGACAAATAGCGTAGGACATCCGAGTATCGAATTTTATGTGAGCCGACAACAGCTTTTTATAAACCGGTTCTCAAGTCAAGTAGGCCGGCGAAAGCTGCCGCCTACATCCTTACTATCGCACAGCCCAGCAGAGCACGCCCGTGCATTAGTGATAAGTAATAATAATCGTGTCAAACTTACAAATCTCATTCAACGAAATATCAGATATAAGTTTTCGGTGCCCAGATTATTGATACCTTTGCACTTTATTAAGTCCGCGTGTTTAGGACAAATTTCTAGAACATGGTAGAGGTATTTTTAGAGCAACGTTGCTACACCTACCGATCAAAATTGGTATGGTCTGAATAGTTTCCGACCTCCACATGATGATGGCAGCACTCTCAAATGAAAGCTAGTGAATTTCTTTGTTCATCTGTTGACAGTTAGTCTAGAATGTTTCAGCCATTTTGGACGCGCAGTTGTTATGCAACAATAGTTTGAGTGAGCTGATGTGAGTGATTTTGTGAAAATGGACAAAATCGAGTATCGGGCTGTCATTAAATATTTGTGTTTGAAAGATAATACGCCTACGCACATCAAATATGAGTTGGATTGTGTGTATGGGAACTCTGCTCCGTCATTTACCACAATGAAATTTTGGGCAGCTGAATTTGAACGTGGCCGTAAGAGCTTGGCAGACGATGAACCAAATGGTGCTAGACGACCGCCGAATTGAAGTGAGAGAGATAGCAGACCTTATGAACATTTCAAAAGAACGTGTTTGTCATATATTAAATCAACATTTAGGCATGTGCAAGCTGTCAGCGCGTTGGGTGCCGCGTTTGCTCACATTAGACCAAAAACGTGTTCGAATGAAGATGTCCAATGCTCTGTTGGCATAGTTAAAGCGCAATAAATCCGTGTTATCTCGCCGTATAATTACTGTGGATGAAACTTGGATATGTCGGAGCCAACTGGCAAAACTAGCCGTTCAATAAACAGCCTAGCCTCTTTACCAAACAGCGCTGTTCAACTAGCGGCCTGAATGATGTTCAGCCATTTGATCAAACAGCTAGGCAACTGGCTTAAAGCGATAGCGTTTAACTACCTGCCTAGCCTGTTCATTTGAATTTAGTTCCACTTTCTGCCACCTTGTGCCGAAACTCTTAAAACTGTCAATATGGCGTCGGCAAACAACAAATTTGATGGTGTTTTCCAAAGTTTAATGAAAAATAGTACAATGGAACAGTGTTGTGACAATAATAATGTGAATTTAGCTGTGACTGACGAACAGCTCAAGGTAAGTTTGTTTTGATTCCTTCGTAATTATTCTTTGTTCTATTGTGAAGTATGTAATAAATTACCAAGGGTATATAATTAATGTGGTTTATATTTTATCATTGCAAGATCGCATGGAAAGCTTGAACAGCAGAAAGAATTTTGGAGGTTATGAACGACATAAAAAAAGCTAAGGTTGCCATGAGTTCTGGACACCGAAGGACGGCAATGGATTATTATTGGATGGGCAAATACGACATTATGACAACTGCAAATGAAGATTCTTTAATTTTTAAAAGACTCACGGCGACTGATCCCACAGTACGCATTTTACCTAGAGAACAGTATTTTGATATCTTGTTAGATGTACATAAATCCTGCGGTCATGGTGGGCGAGATAAAATTTGTGTACGACATAAAGAACAGATATTATATTCCTAAGAAAGCAGTAGAAATTTTTGTGTCTTTGTGTCCTATATGTGAAACTAAAAGAAACGCACCAAGAAAAGGTATTGTGACGAAGCCAATCGTCTCACGTGATTTTAATTTAAGAGGACAAGTCGACCTTATGGATTTTCAGTCCTGTCCCGATGGTGAGTTTAAGTGGCTTTTAAATTATCAAGATAATGGAACCAAATTTCTGAAACTTAAAACAAAAAGGGCTGCTGAGGTAGCTTTCGAGCTGATGAAGATTTTTTTGACATTTGGAGCTCCCTACATTTTACAATCGGACAATGGCCGTGAATTGCCTGCAAATGTAATAAAAGAATTAGTTACAATGTGGCCTGAGTGCAAAATTGTTCATGGGAATCCACGTCGTCCCCAAACTCAAGGCAGTGTCGAGAGAAGCAACCAAGACATCGAAAATATGCTGCGAGCATGGATGCATGAAAACAAATCAACAAACTGGTCTGTGGGCTGTTTTTTGTGGTGCCCGAATTGATTTTTTCAAAGAACCCCCTTTATAGAAAATATTTTTTTTTAATTATTCTGAAAATTCAAGGATAGGTACATACTAAAATTCGTTAATTTTTTGCCTATTTTTAGATAACTTAAACGTATAAGAAGCGGAATTTAATCAAACTAACAGTGAAATTATTGTTGAACATACGTTTATGTTATAATTAATAAACGAACTCGCTTATTGTACTATTTTAAGTAAAAAACTTTTTTTTATTATTTTTCACTTTTTTTTTATTTCATCCCTCTTATTTTTTTTTCAATGCGGGCACTTATTCCCAATGCGGGCACTTATTGGTCAGACACCTGTTTATTCAATGTTACGTATATTTTACATAACAGATACAAAATTTTATTTTGAGTAGTTTTAATTTAAATTCAATTAATAAATGTATAAATTAACATGTGTTTTTACTTTGAGTTTTTAACACAAAACTTCACTACAGTTAGAAATTTACAGGAAATCAATATCAGGTAAGCAGGGGTTCTACCCAACACGGAAAAACATGGCAAGAGGTCTACGACACAAAAAAGTTTGGGGAACTCTGCTATATATCAGTAAAATAGTGCGTCACAGAAAAAAAATACCTGAGGGGAGGTTTTTATTGTAGCAATATTTTAACGGTATTATTTCCAAACAAATATATCTTTCGTCCGTGAAGTTTGTCAACAATGTATTAGGATTGAAAGTGTTAGTATTTAATATAGGTATTATAATTGGCTATATGTATTTTGTTTCGATCCTAACCTAAGGTAGTTAATTTTTGTTAAAATAATGGCGAGTGAAAGCACCAACTGCCTCAGAAACAACGACTGCCAATATTGTTCGTTTTGTCATTGACAAATCAGTTTGAAAGATTGTTTAAGGCCGGTTCTAGCAAATAAGTATTATTAGTAGGTAGTATGAATTTTCCGAAAATCTCAATCACATGGAGTGGCGGTAGCGCCACCCGCGATCAAAATATCACGAGCTACCTACTACTGCCCGCCGAGTGGAAATTACTTTTGCAAGATTTAATCTTTAATCAAACAGTCGGCAAGCTGATTTGAAAGTATGCTTTCAGGTGCGTCAGATAAGTGGAGTGCTTATGCAAGACGGCGTTGAGATTTCCTTACGCTCAAATTTGAAATTATAACAAGATATTATTACCTCTTTTCTTTCATCATCCAGAAAGTATGAGAAAAATTATATTTAAATTGTAAATTGGGATAACCGCTAAGACATTCAGATTTTATAAAAGTTATCACAATGATGGTAAAATAATGTAGTATATTCGAGAGAAGGCAGGTCAACTTGAACATCGCAAAACGTGCAATTTCTTGGCTTTTTAGACAAAATTCTGCTCTGAGATATACCTAAGCAGAATCGTAACGGTCGATACTAACAACTTTCATTCGACACAATTAGTGTTTAAAAAAAATAAGCGCTAAAGAATAAAGCACGCGTGCAAAATTAAAGAATTAGAACAATCTTATAAAATTGTACTTATTTCTGTAGGTTTCCGTTGGACACAAAGGCAAAAAATAGCTCTTGTATAGATATAGCGTTATAGTTACATCCTTCCCTAGTGAAACTGTGTCATGTTTACTGCATCAAACTTGAAAAGCATAATGGAAATGCGTTCATGAAGCAAAAGGAAAGGTTCACCAAAAAGGATATACATATTCGATCTACAGAACAAAATATTTAACTCGCAAGTTATTCTAAATCATAGCAGCATACTGAACTACAGGTCCGTAGAGGCCTCTACTATTTATTGAAGTTTTGTTGGTCTATAGCATGCACTTGCTCTGATATCAAATAGATTCAAAAAGGATCAAACTGTCTTTTGGTGAGACTTTTTTTACAGTGTATTGCTTTTTTGTGACATTATGTAGGTTTTTCTTCAAGATCTTAACTTAGCACTAGCTGATGAACACGTTGTGAACTGGTTTTGTAATTATACATGTTGCTTGAACGTCATGATGCTCCAGTTATCAATATTTGGCTCTGATGTGATGTAAAATCTGCTTCAGAGATAGTATTACTGGAGGTCTAAGCTGCAAGTTGTATACTATAGCTAGAAGGATGTGAGGCATTGCGAAAATGTTTGATGTGTGATGTGTCATTACTAATTTTTCTGTGATGTCTCGAAGTGCTCAAAGTTTTTGAAAACGCAAAAAAAAGGAAAAAATCGTAATTTATAACTTAACCAGTCTTTAGAAATGACAACATATAAATAACCCGTCGGGCACAGCTAATAGATATACTTCATTGGCAGCATAATCAGTGATAGTTACACATGCAGACCAATACGCATAATCATCCAAATGCGATCTTGCTATTCAACCAACTTTCATCTCAGAAATTAAAATTACAGACTATTCGGATTCACAAAACATATGCAACCAACAAAGCGTGTAGTTGAGTCATTCCTCCATAGATGGACGCTCACAGCGGTCATAGCGAGCAAACGTGGAATGAACTATTTGCACCTCAAACACTCATTATTTCTTTTTACGTTTTATATGTTTTTTACATCATTCCCGTGCGGCATATCTGGTTAAATCTCTAAACTTCACTCAAGAAAGGTTACTTGTTATTACTGTCTACTATCAACTGTCACTTAGTTTTCTATTTTGCGGACCTCTTTCGTTTAACCCACCGTTTTGCGTTGGATCCAAAACCTTTAAAAATACAAAAAAAAAACGCAACCAAAACAGTCGAAAGCTTGTATATGGTGTGCATAAGAACTCTGCATAAGATTACCACTAATCATCACCTAAATAAGCACAGTTATTGTGGTAAATAGCGTTACGAGCCTACAAGTCGCGACTTATCACGATTTTGCTGACAAAAATGTGGCTATCAAGCATTTATATATTCTCTGCGTATAAAAACCAGTGATGGGCGTTTACGCGTATTCATTAATTGTCTACGTCTCGGTGGAAATAATGCGTATGCAATGTATAGATTCCGTATACAATGTATAAAATGATGTATAAAATGATGAAGACAATGTATAGAATAGCATAAGTGAGGTTAGGTTTATTCGCAAACGTCAGAACAGTGAACCGACAACTTTAAAAAAATGTGGTTGGACGCTCCAAGAACAAAAAAATCGATGAACTAGTGGTTTGTTGTTCCTAATTTATTTGAAACTGTATCTTTGTATACGTATATAAATAAATATTATATATTTTTTAATTATTTATAAACTGCTTTCACAGTCAAACCAATAATGCAATGTTGCAGAATTTGTACCTATCCTGAACTTTCAGTTCCACCTAACATCGGAGAACCATTAGGATAGGTCTGGAATTGATCTTAAAGAGATTCGACAGAAATGTGTATTTGAGCGTAGAAAACAAGGCGTTTCAGCAAGTTACAGTCATGTTCTGTGTCCTTCATGACTCCTTCTCTCTCTCTCTCTTCCTCGTACACATGGAAGTCTAAAAGGGAAAGGGACTTTCGCCAGCACTGTATGCAAGTAGTTGAACTATGATTTGCTATTGTACACATTATATACATTGTATACATTGTATACGTGAATATCGAGACGTATATATTCACCATTGTATACGCGTATACAATGGTATACGTATTATATATGATATATACAATGCGGCCATCACTCATAAAAACGCATAAAAAGGATAACTGAGAATGGCTTCGAGTAGGTTGACTCGGCATTTCTCACATTTTACTATCTACAAACAAATCCAAATATCACTGTAGGCGAAATAAGCACGAGAAGCGTGCATTTCGTATGTTAGAAAGGGTGCACCAGAAGCAACGCGGGAGGCCGCAGCTGCGTCCGTGATCTCGTCACTTGAATTGCTAGGCAACGTGGTAATTCTATCTCTTTCTAACATACATATTGCGTACACATTACGACGTCAATGGCATATGGATTTTTATTTTTCTGAATGTTTAGATACATACAAAATTATTTACACTGAGATTAACCAAAAATATAGCTCAGGAACAGGAACAGAAATTGTAAGCGAGCGTTACCTGTGATTATATGATGCACGCCTGCCGTCCAGATATTCAATAACCTTATTTTTTACTATGCGTTGAAGTGACCAGAAAGTAGACAACTCAATTTTGAGAATTTTGGAGATTGGCCTCCGTACAAGTGGCCAACAATTCTGAATCAATGGACTATATGTATGGGCCTGTCCGATTGATTTGCCCCTTTTTATTTCTCTGTTATACATGCTTGTAACTAACTTTTGGCTAACCTGTGCTGGACATAATCGTTTATAAACTGATTATGACGTTGTGTCAGAAGTGCAGAGTCAACCTACTTGACGCCATTTTTTAGAATTTAATTTTTGTATTTCTTCGCCATCGCTGGCGGAAACATATGAGCCTCTATTTTATGAATGATAAAGTAGTAGTTTTTTGTCAAAATCTATCAATGTGCCAGAAGTATTTTCAAAATTCCCGGAGAAATAATTTTAAGGACTGTTTCTATGACTCAAAACACTCGTCCCCAGAGATAATTAGTAATTAATACATTATGGTGACGATATCTGTTAAATATTAGCGAGAGTGATTTTACTGCCTCTTAGATATATAAACGGTGGCCGTATGATTACCCTTCTTATCTTAAGGAAAGTGAACCATTCACATCTCTGAACTCCGAGTCCTACTGTGTACCGCATGTTCTAACGTAGATTATGGAAGTTATAACGAGCTGCAAACTTCCACGTAGGAGTTTAGTTATCCTAAGAGGATCTGCAACATAATTATGTTTGTACATTCAGTATAGCAAGAAGCTTACTTAAACATAAACTTCATTATTTAAAGAGACAAAAGATTCTGAAGTTGAACGTAGTGCTCGATGCTAAATTTAGTGCTTCCCTCAATTTTATGCGAAAATTAAAGACAAATTTAAGAGAATGGAAAAGACATATGAAAATAACTTCCGCAAAAGTGCAAACTAAACTGGACAAATTAGTCGCAATCGGATTAATTTTCTAAGTGTTTTAGTAAAAAGAACCTACAAATATTACACCATTTTTGAAAGAGCATTAAATAGCTGATTCATTTGCTGATTCAGTCTGGTAAATTTTTTTTTCACAGTAAATAGGCAAAAGTTTTTCGCATTGAAACCAAATGTAATAATTTTTTTAACATACCATGCTAGTTTTCAATGGAGTGAATAGTCAGACAAACTACTAATTGTAGCCCAGGATAAAAAACATAAGTTAGAAGTTCTTTATAGTCATAACAGGTAAAAAATGAGCAATAAGTTGGGATTGTCTGAAAAAACCTAAAATTGCCAATATCTCGAAAACTAGAAAGCTTTTACTAAGGTCATCATGATTTTATCTGATTGATCTGAAGCCAATCTACCTCTTGTCTCACTCTGGCGTGTTATTTCTTATTACTTACATAAGCCTTGGTATGACTTACTTGAAGCTTGTTATCATCACCTGTTACATCACTTGCAACTTATTTGCTTTTTATTACAGGAACTATAGCAACTAGTTGTTCTTGGATTTGCTTCGGATTTTTTGAGCAATCTTATTCAACATTTTAATAAATCTTTATGCTATCAGACCCAAATTTGCGTAAACATTTTTTGAAACAGTTTTTTTAAATATAATCAACAAGAAGTCATTAAAACGCTATAATGTATCAATTATCTTCCTTTTTTGGGAGCGTCTATTTAAAGTCCATTCAAAACCCTTCAATTTGTTTTAATCTGAATGTATGTTAAAATATAGATTTATGCGTCAATTTCACCACTCTGCGTTTAAGATTGCTAACTTGACTGGTTCAAAAATAATTAGGGGGGGCACCTTCCTGAACAATACTGTAATGGATCATAAAATATATGGAAAGGAATTTCAAAACAGAAAAATAAATATTTTGAGATTTTCCTAGTGAGATCCAGGTTTATTTTTTATCAATGTTTTTTTTAACAAACGTGCACCTTAAAAGCGTTCAAAAATATAAGAAAGTATTAACTGTACTATTTTGAAATTCATCATTTCAAGAAGTCTAAAAGTATTCATAAAACTTGTATTACTTTTACCACAGACATTGTTCTTTTGTGGATAAATTATGTCTATTTACTCATTTTATGTTACTTGTATATACCTATATATACCCCTGATGATGTAGAGTCTGCTTGAAAATCAATGTACTTGACGCTATTATTTATCTGTTACTGTTTTTTATATTTCTAGCCTTACGCGGGTGATTGATGAAGTAGATAAAATGTGCACAGAAGTGTCGACAAAACTCTAAAACACAGCATATTATCAGGAGTAACACCTTTCGCTTTATGTTACCATAAATACCACCCCTCTATTTAAAATTTCAATTATTTAAAGACTACACGAAAGTAGACAATGTACTAATTAATTTAATCAGGCTAATGTAATGGCGAAATCCAGTATTTCATTCATGTAACGTTCAATATCGATCCTCAGCGACGGTATATAGCGGCAACATCCAATCAAATATCAAATACTGTACAATATTGTATACTGTTACAGGTGTACATTGAATGATTATTAAAGCTGATGTACAGGATAGGCCCGCATGCTAGTAATAAATAAAATTCAAATTCGACAAAATTGCTTCTTCCGAATTATTCACACTGTCTGATAAATATTGTATCCTCAATCTGGAGATTGCACATTGTTAGACTTACACTGACCATTTCCGAGGTCGCAATACTTCTCCATCCTTATCCTGGACACATTCATTATGAAACATGCTCGTAGTACTCGGACATTTTAAACACGGAATATGACTAAGACCTCGATATACTCGAGACTACTAATATTACTAAATTGAACTCCCATCGTCCCTTCAAAGCTACTCCACTTTTCATCGTCTACGTCAACATAGCTCGTGCGACAACTATATCCGATAATATAAAAGTACAAAAAGTTTACACGAATTGCTAAGTTTCATAGTGTTGTAAGGCAACTTGCAAGGAATTATCTAAGCAGTAGCATATATTTCAAGGGAGCAAGAAATTTCTTACTTACAAGGGTCGACAGGCCAACCCGAGCAGCAAAACCATCCATGACCCACCCTAAACGTGCGCAAAAAGCTGTGGACCGTTTTCCTCGTCTATTTTCGTACCCTTAATAAGTCTCGAAAGTCGATAGAATATCACGGACTCGGACAAGTTGGCAATATGTGAGGGAAAAACGATATGAAAACCTTGGCGCTGAGAGATGACCTTCCACGTTTATAGATAAGAAGATCATATTTAGGCAGATAGAAATAACCGAGCTGAACCTTGCTAGTTTTAAGATATTGCTTTGATAGCAGCTCACTGATTATTTGTGACTCGTCGTCTACTTCCCACTCAAAGTAGAGAAAGTATTCAAAATCTTGATACGTTATGCTTATTTCTGTTAAGGAGATCTATGTTACTTAATGCAATCGGCCTGCCTTGAGAATCTGTTTAACTGAATAATCTCAATAGCAGCGACAGCAATGCTAACGAAGCTGTATGTCGTGCAGTAAAAGGAATCTCAGTCTTATATTTTACCTATAATGATTTATTATTCTCGATAAAATCTCACCAAGTTCGCCGTTATATGGTCCTCTAACACTTAAGTGTTTGAAGATCTCAAACTTTTCAAGGAATCGTTGCACTTTCAGTTATTGTTTGAGCTTTCATTGCCTATACAATTCTGATATTTTGATGCTCGATTCGTTATCTGCAACAACCTTCAGATGAACTAGAACTAGAATCTCAAAACAATTTTATAGACGGATTTTGAAACGAAATTATATTTTTGAGCTATTTACAAAAGCGATGTAAACTGGTTAATTTGTTATTGCAAAGAATAGTCGATTTTGAAACTTATTCACTACCGAAAAATATATGACAGTATCTAAAATAATGGTTCAATCTCAAACCTGTTATAGTAAATCACATCCAAAAAATTATTAAAAAATTGCTCAACAATTTCTGAAAATTTCTCATTATTGTTACTAAATTCTTCATTTAAGTGGAGTTTTTCGACAAGATATCCACAACGTAACCTTAGCGACAAATTGAAGGACCTTCACCTTCTTTTGTAGACCATTTATTTTAGGTACGACAATACTGCATAGTTTTCTGAATATCAATGAAACAACTTTGAGGTTAAGTACAAAAGCTGCCCAACAAAGTTTTTCAACTTTATACGTAAGATTACTGGCCCTTTCATTTGCCATTGAAATATAACTTTGTTGAAAAATGTATGCATACATTTTTTCCACAACTCACTCCATTTTTGGGTTGTTAGCTTCATCTACTGATGTATAACCAATCCTATTACAAAAAAAAGAAAGGAGATGTACATATATGATCTCCCACAAATATCCATTTTCCAGAATTCACTCTTCCAGGACGCCGTATGTATGGCTGTTCATGGAAAGAAAATTTTCTCTGAACTGCAACTTCAAGAAATATGACGCCGACTCTACTGGGGGACTTAAAAGTCGCATTCTGATGAAATATGAACATTCGTTGCGTAATAAAGTACTCTGAACAAAATCCACAATAACAATTTTGCGATGGCATCTAAAATAAATTTCCCACAAAAATAATGATGTAGGGAGTATTAGTATGTTGTCAAAGCATAGAAGGTATCCAGTTAAGCTGTTATTATTTATGGTTAATATAGGGCAGCTCTGATACTAAAGCTAGCTAACAGCCATGAAAATGGCGAAAGTTGCGGCAAAATATTTCATTTGGAATATTGCAAGAATTATTAAAAAAGCTTCCAACTTAATGCCTTGTTTCAATAACCTTAAATAAAATATGGAATTGAAGTCGACTTAAATTATTCATACTTAGATACATGTACGAGGAGTTGATAAACCAAAGGAAAAGCTTCAAAACTGGCACTTTAGTAAACACGCTTTGGAATCAGATTTTACTGTAAAACGGGAGCAAAGCTCTATTCTACACAAAGACGATGACAATTGCAAGAGATAGGTAAAGCTGCCATAAAGCTCTATAGCTTCTATCAATGGCATAGGGATGCATGATAGGTAAAATGCCACGGATCCCAGCTGGATGGGGTCTCCGGACTGAGAGGGCCGTGAGCAGAGGAGGGTCTTAATATTATTATAGCCGTTATCGGGTCTGATAATACGGCACAGCTTCCGTAACCCTTTAATCACCAAAAATAAAGTCAAGGCCGCTAGCACTGATTAGACCTGGCATTGATTTGAAATCGAGGATTTATTGTTCCCCAATGGTTTTACGAGTCTGTCCGGAATTTAATAGATTGACGATCGCAGTTATAGGGTAGGTTTATAAAATGAGAATTGTGAAGGTTAAGGGTACCTGTATATATGTATTGTGAAAGCTGAACACTCCTTAGACATTCCAGTATTTCCGAGTGTAAATAGTAGCCTAGGTATCTACCACGTCTTAGTGGGGCGCAGGAGCAGTTGGAATCATATCTGGCTTGTACGTCCCTAATTAGCTGTTTTGATTATGGCAAAAAGCTTTCGCAGTGCTGCAATTTTAACTATACATTTTCTTAAATAGTAAGATCCTAGGCCCCTCTATCACGTGACTTGTTTATTTAGACGTTCGATTGACATTTTGTCGGATACTGTTTTTATTAGTGGCACAAACCGGACATCTCTCAGTTGCCCAAATCTACTATCCCCTATTCTTTTGAAATTCTCTTTTCAAGCTTCAAAGGATCATGAGAAAAACTAATATATAAGGAAATGGAGTCACGTGCATATGAAAATACTCTCCATATTTTTCAAAATCTGTTACACGATGGTGGTCCGATTACTTCGGAACCAGTTGCTGTTGAGCTGGAGCTGCTTCGCCGAAATGTCAGTCTGATAAACTTCTGAACATTTGTGGTATCATCTATTGCCCAAGATAGAAAGTAATTATTACATTATGCGTTCAAGTATCAAAGGAAACGGTGTTTATTTTGTCAAAGAGACAGGAAAAAAAAGGTGTGAGTCACAGATTATTTAAAAATTGCCTCTACTTTCAAATCTTATTGTAACTTTCTGCATTAAACGGTAACTAGACATCAGGAACTTTATACCACCAGTATTTTTTAAGCAGATTTGGGATTTGCTTACATGAACATACTGTTCTTAGCAGCATCGCCTACTTCGCATATTAATATCTTAAGATGATGATGTCTGGCTTTTCATAAATGGTGAGCGTATCTTGATTTTTTTAAAATGACGCATACCGCCACTGCTCAACTGCTCCACATCTCAAAAAATAGAGGACGCCTCCTCTAATGCCTTAGTTTTATTGTGGAAGGCATACACAATTGGATATGTAAGAAAATTGAAAATAAACCGTCAATAATATATGTGCACATCATTATGGCACAATTGAAAATCTGTCTATAAGGAGCTACATAAAGCAATAGCATTAGGATCTGAAGAAAGATTTACTGTTTGTGCAGACGTACTTTCAACGAGCTCTCTCCGAGCACGATCCGTAAAGCCGTTGAATAAATTGCATAAAGCATTTCAAAAATGATGTACAGCCCTTATTACTCACGTACATGAGTGCGGAACTGTACGCCTGACCGGCAATATATCCAGGGGATTCCCTATGGACGTAAATGGGAGAGGCGATAACGTTACATTAAAATTATGGTCACCTTTTAAATGTTTTAGATGAATTTAAGAGGCTATGGTAAAAGCTATCTTTATGGCATACGTAGCAAGCATAACAGTAGTAGGTCTACTTTTGGGTATCTTTGACAACCGGTTGATGCTCGATGTGTTCATGCGATAGGTTGGACTACTAAACGTTTTGAATAAAACTAATGCTGCACGGCTATATAAAAAGTAGGCCTAATGAGCATAGTCGAAAGACCTCAGTGCCTTGGAACGTGTACACAACTGTCTATAGCACATTTCGCTTGAGTGGTCTCTCATGAATAATCCTCATTTGTTTCCATGCAATTATACGTATTATATGTGTTACTCACATCACTCCAATTTATAAAACTTGCAACTGACAGCTAAAATGTTTATTCAAGTATATCCCTGTACCCTGGATTGTTAGGAATAATTAAAGACACAAGTCATGTAACATTTTTTCAAAAATATTTTTTTTGTATTAAACTAACCTTAAGGAGTGATTCTTTCATTATATGATTGCTTTGTTACAAAAACAAGATAATAGCAAACTAGTTAAACTGAATATTTCAAATTTCAATGAAGTAAAAAGTCTCAATAAAAAATGTTTAAAGTCAATTCGCTCCATTCATGATACTTTTATCTACTTATATCTTCAACTACAAAAATATGGAACTTTCTGTTTAAGAGATCTAGCGCTTCTACCTCTTATTGAGCCAGTTCTACTTCTCATGGTAACCAAGCAGTTGTGACGTCGATATTTGGGGTCGCGTGACCGAGGTCATCAGTGGAAAAGTCAGACAAATACCACAGATCGGGGTAGTTACCAGTTATCACTTTTTTGAAGTTCGCCTGGATTACACCCTTCTCGCAGACCTTACGGAACGGTATGAAATATATAGCTGTTACATTTAAAATAATATAGTCAGCGCTCTTGGCCGTTACGTCACAGTTTGGTATTCGGCAAATTTTTGCCGCTCTCCGAAATTTTTTCGGGTTTTTAGCGTCTACTGTGTTGTACTGAAATCTAATATGCATTCAGTTTCTCCCCATCACCCAAAAGTTCTTAGAGAAGGGAGAATATAAAATATGAAAATCAAAGCGTTTCATTGGTGAAATTTTAAAAATTAAAAAAAAATAACAAATATACTTCTTATTGTATAAAGAAACAATTTATTTGATTGTCTTTTTTCGCTTGTATTTGTCAGCAGCGGTTTCACGTTTAATGGTCCAGCAGTATTCCGCCAGCATGTTTGGGGTCCATTTTCCACTATAGCGCTTCTCCATCTGAGCAATTTGCTGGTGAAATCTGAAAACTGCATTCCAATTGTCATGGAAGAATGCTAAATGGAAATGAAGAAAATGCAGCTTAAGTGACTTATTGCAACCTAAGGCCTTATAAGATTGGATAAGCTCTTTAACTATGTATATCTTTGTAGTTGTCCGACTTTTTATTGCGTAGGAAGTTGCTACATACATTTTTGTCATCCCATGCCCTTCTTTCCTTTCTCAAGGTGTAGTTTTAAAATTATGTTCCTTAAAAAGTTCCCGTATTTGAGGTCCAACGACAATTCCATCATTAAGCTTCGCTTCACTTATACGCGGGAATTTCCGTATCAAATAAAGGAATGCATTTCCTTCTCTATCTAAGGCTTTCAATATTTTGTGAAGCCTCTCTGCAGTCCTGTGAGCAATGCTATAACCGAGGTCGGCACAGATATTCCACTTATGATCTTCATATTTTATGCTTTGGCAATATGCGCATGTTTTGGTATGTTTCTTTCATATTTACAGCATGACCAACGGGAACTGCCGGCCGTTTGTATCCATTGAACAACAAAACTGCATTAAGACTTGTTTTCGAAGAGTCAATAAATAGTCGCCACTCGGTGGGTACATAGGAAATGCCAAGTTCATTCAGTAAACCTTGAATATCATGACAGTAAACTGAGTCATCTTCCATAGAGAAAAATACATGCATAGACTTTCTGTTCCAAAACGTGGAAATGTTCCCACCTTTTTGTAACAGGTTCCATTGCTGCAAACGAGATCCAAGTAGTTGTGCCTTTCTTTTGGGAAGATCTAAATCACGAACTAGACCATTGAGCTCTTCCTGAGATATAAAATGTAGCTGTTTGCTTCTATTATATTCGAATACTACTTCCTTCACAAAACTTGAACCGGCTTCTGGCTCCTCTTTGTCAGAATTATCTGGTTCATCATATTTCTTTGGAGGGTTAGGAACAGGTTTGCTGGTATGCTAGAAAAGTCATGAAGTACAGGTCTACAGGCTGAGGGTATATTAGGATACATTATTTTATGCTTGCTTTTATGAGAAAATCCCAGAATGTTTATTAAGCAAAAGTAACAATCATCACAATGATTCTTAGGTTCCCGCCAAATCATTCGCACTCCAAATTTCATTGAAGTGCGAGTACCCCGTAACCATCCTGCTAAGGCTCTTGAGCAAGTGCGACAGCATGTTTTGGGAGCACAAGTATTGTATTGGCAACTTGGACCCGAAATATAACTCGTAGGCTTTCCTTATAAGTGGGCTCATGGTCTATCGCTGAGCTTTTAGTGTCACCTCACCACAAATATAACAGAAACTGTTCGGATGGTTCACACAGGATCACAAAGGCATTGTACTGTAACGCTGATCCTCCGACAAGCGGCTGGCTGCTCATATACCCATGTCGAACATCTAGTATTTTCTAGAAACAGCGGGAATCAAGAGATCGGAAACGATTGTTGCATACAGGGGCCATTCAATAAGTAACAGTCTGACGACTATAGGGTACGGCGAAATCTGGAATTACATGGGGTTCAATGAGTATCTACTTTATTTGAGGTCCTAGGGGGTCGAGACTTCGTAGATGAGGGACATCCCCAGATACGCACATTGCGGTGTTGCCAGATTGTACATACTTTCCTTAGACTAAGAGAAAACTTAGACTTAGTAACGTCGTACCCCATTATGCTATATAAAGATAAATATCGCGCACACACATCTTAAAGCATGTTGTTAGTACTCTCTGGACTCCGTTACCTGATACGACAATTAAAAGGTCGGTGTAAGGGTTAAATATGTAGAACTTATCGAAATAACGTATTTGTTTAGCGGAGAGGATTTTCGTGCAGAACAGTGATCAACGCTATATTTATGAAATAAGCAAACAGATCGAGTCTTCGTGCCATAGGCGCGGACTAATCTTTAGCGCATCTGCTACTCTCTATAGTACGCATGAAATAGGTAACAGGGGACCGCTGTTTTCATTCTGTGCCTTTAAATCTAGCACGAGCTGTTGGCCTTCTCCATTGATCGTATTACCGGGCATTGTATAATTTTATATTGAAGTCTGATAACATGACGCCTCAAATTGCACACCGATGTCAAATAAGTTGTCACTTTGACAAATATAATTGAAGTGCACTCATAGGTAACGACAAAGTTTTCGAGACGAAGACACACAACTAAAAAACGTATGTCTCTGAGCTTACCAAATAAACGTTCACCCACAGGGGTAGGTTGCATGTGTATGTATGAGGGAGATGGAGATATATAAAGAGATATTCGTAGTCTTACTTTGACCTTTCAAGAACGGTGACTACATCTATACCAACTTTTCCAGCTTGTCAGTAGTTATTGTTCCATATTACGAAGTTTTGGAAACTTTTATCGACTTGACAAGTAGTTATTTATAAATCAAGGCTTTCAAAACTGAGAAGTTTATTTTCATATTTACAATTTTTTGTTATTTTTAGTCACATATTTCCAGCTCATTAAGAATTTTGTTGAAATTTAATAATTTGATTCTGGGTTTTAAGCTCGGCCGTTTTGCAATTTAGAATATTTGGCGCACTTCTAACTGGATGGATTTTGCCATATTAGACGAAAACGTGTTTTTTGGGATTCAATCGAAAGTGTTGGCAGGAACGAAAAAACTATTCATACAAGATTTTTAGCTAAAAAGATCCGACTAGTGGCAAAAAAGTTATGGCCGAAAACCGAGGCAAACTGCAGATTTTGGCACTTGGTAATGCGACGATGGTTTCTCGCAGATATTTGAAATTTTTCAAATTCGTAGGATTCGTACTTCTAAATAACCACAACAAAATTGGAGTAGATTGGTCAAGTAGTTTCTGAGAATTTGTAATTGTTTATCCCAAAGCACTTGTTTTCCGACCATCACTACTAGTTTATTGAGCAATATACAGGGTATTTCATAGTTAAATACACTAGTTTACCTTGCCGATATGAATCGCAAACCATTCCGGAAGATACATGTTATTTTTACGCAAAAAAGGATGGGTTACGTTTTTTCTTCTAAACAAATTCAAACATTTCGTATTTGCGAGTGATTCGTAACAAAAGATGATACACACATCCGCCTTGTTTTTAAATGTGTAGTAACGTATGTTTTTCGAATATCGTAGCGCATTTGTTCAATTACTAACAAATACGAAATATTTGTATTTGTTTAGAAAAAAAGAACGTAATCTTCGTTTTTCGCATAAAAATAATATTTATCTTTCGGAATGGTTTGTGATTCGTATCGGCAAGCTAAACCCGTGAATTTGCTTTTAAATGATCATGTTTGAATGAACCCTGTATATTGCTCAATAAACTAGTAGTGATGGCCGCAGATGTTTTGGGATAAACAATTAGAAAATTTCACAAAACTACTTAACCAGTATAATCCAATTTTGTTGATGTTATTAAGAAGTACGAATCCTCCGGATTTGAAGAATTTCAAGTAGTTGCGTGAAATGATCGCCGCGTTACCAACAAGTGTCGCATTTTGCCTCGTTTTTCGGCTATAACGTTTTTGCTATTAGTCGGATCTTTTTACGGTGGCCTCATTTTGTAGGTCTCACAAATACCTAAAACTCTTATATTAAAAGTTTTTTCGTTCCTGTCGACAATTCCGATTAAATCTCAAAAAACACGTTTTTTCATTCTTTGTTGTCGAATAAAAAGTTTTCCCACAAAAATTGGTGTACCCATTTTATGGGTTCATGTTTTAAATCCCCCCGTGAACAACTTGCACCAATAAAACCAGACTTTACAATTATTTCGGGGAAAGTTTCTAATATGATTAGGCTACAACTTTTTCCAGGAGTAGTATCAACTTACCGGTTATTTGCTGTTATTTACCTTTTTTTGCTGGCTTGAGATTTTTTGGTTGAAACCAACGAATTCCATCAGAGTAGAACAAGCTAAGTCTATATGTTTATATTGCATTGTTTGTCGCAAAAGTTTAGTACATACTTTTGACTCATTTGCCTACGGTGGACACGTCTACCTTTATTAGGCTTGTGCCGCTCTTTCCAAGTTATGTAAAAAGTACTATGTCTTGAAGGTTTCTAACACCACAATTATTGCACTCTTCTAGTCTTACCTAGTCTGGATTCGTTGGTTACAACTCATCTCTACTTTAACAAGTTGGTACTCGGAATCTGTGGTCGATGACTTTTCAGATCATTTCGCAAGTCCGGAAGTCAAATTTGTTATTTTTCTGGCAACTGGAAGAATCATTGATGACACGTCTTAAGCTTTTGGTGTTCAGAAACATATCGTTTTGTGTTTTGTTAGTTTCAGATCATTTCGCAAAATTCGGCAAATTGTAATTCAGAGAATATCAATATGGATTATTATCACTACTTATTATCAATGCATGGCCAAATTTTTAACCAAAAACTACTTCACCCAGTTTCACCCTCGGCCCCCTAGGGTCTTCTCTTAAAAATTTTAAAGACAAGGGGTATCGAGTAACAGCTTGTTTGAAAGATCTTTAAAAGTCCTTTATTTTGACGTTTGGTTTTTTAAATCAGTCGACTCACTTTCAAGAAAATTAGAAAATTCTTTATTTATCTCAATTTGTTCAGATAGAAAACAAAAACACACGAAAATATCACTTTTTATTTTAATATCAAAATATTGCCCGTCAGGGCTTGCCAAACCTGAAATTCGTTCATAATTTAAAACGGGAACTACCAACATAAACAGTAGTTCTGAAAAATAGACGTGGCAACAACCAAATAATAAACCTAATTTTATTTCGCATTCTTTTCATCAACACAGTATTTATTGTTATACCTGTTTAGTTATTTGTTGCTAAGGGAAAGAAAGAACTTAATTTGCTGTCAGTTACCTTTGTGACAATCTTGGGATAGTGAAAATTAGTTTATTGATTCAGATGTTACTTCCAAAATGGTTTACACACTAGCCGAAAGAGTGGAAATGATTCTAATTCTAATCATATGCTCGGCAAAGTGCCGTCACATTCAACGCCAGACATCTTGGGAAGATAACTTCGAATAGGTATGGTGAAATTTTGGGTCATTCTGGAATAAATCCTAATACTTAATTACACAAAATTGTTGGTGCGACTGGTATATTATTAGACTCTATACACACAGTTACTGAACTCCATAAATTGCATCCATTCAAAATGAAAATAATGCAAAAGTTAACCGAAGATGATTTGGATAGGCGAGATGAGTTTTGTGAACAAATGACTGCAGCGATTAATGATAATACCATTCATGTAAAGAATATCTGCTTCAGTGATGAATGCACATTTTATCTAAATGGATTTGTTAACAAGCATAACTGAAGGTATTGCAGCAGTGTAAATCCTCAGTCTTTTGTTGATGCGCATACCCAGTACCCCCAAAAACTTAATGTATGGGCAGGGATTTTAGGAAACAGAGTAATTGGGCAATTATTTATTAATTGAAATTTGAATGGAGAGATTTATTTGGATATGTTGGAAACTACCATCAATCCGCTTAGCACTGAAGCCATTGAAAACCAAATCGAAGAGGATGGAAACCCTATACTTGATGAGGCTGAAATATATTTCCAGCAAGACGGCGCTCCTCCTCATTATGTTCTTCCGGTCCAGCAATGGCTATACAACGAGTTTCCGGGTAAATGGATAGGGCGAAGAGGAGCTATAGAATGGCCTGCTAGATCTCCTGATTTGGCACCATTAGACTTTTTTCTATGAAATCTGTTGTGTTTACTCCCCAACGTGAAAGTTTGGATGAACTTGATACTGCCATATTCAAAAACATGTTTTTGAAAATGTCCGTCAAGAATTTGAACATCGCCTGTATCATTGTTTCACCGATAACGGGCAACATTTTGAACACTTATTGAAATAAAAAGTGATGTTTTCATGTGTTTTTGTTTTCTATAAAGATTTTTCTAATTTTCTTGAATACGAACCGATTTTGAAAAATCAAACGTCAAAATATAGAACTTCGAAAGACCCTTTAAATAAACTATTACTCGAAAGCTCTTATCATTTAAATTTTTTAAGGGGATGACCCTGGCGGGCAGAAGTGAAACGAGGTGAAGCAGCTATTGTTTAAAAAGTTGTCCCCCTTGACAAATCTTTTGACTTATATCGACGTTTTTTCTTTCAATCAGTGATCTTCGAAAAATGCGTGATGGGAAGTTGAACACCCTCTATATGCAGAATACCAAAAGAATTCCAAAAGTCTGTTCCACAGAAAGCTCGTGCCGTGTGCCTTAGGCCTACATAAGCATTTAATATAGCATTCGAGAATCTGGAACTCTCATATACGACACAGGGAAAAGCGCTAGTAAGGGAATTATATATATGGCTGGATAAAATTCACAAAGGTCGGTAATATTATCTCTTGGGAACGTTTTGAATTAAATTGTATACAACAAAATTGTCAGCGGTGGCGGCGGCACATACACGGGCAACCCAAGGAGTACAATGTATACTATAGTTAAGCTTCGGATATATTTATAGTTTATTGTTAAATCCAAAGGTTAAAGCACAAAAACTAAGGGAGTAAAGAATGATAACAAATGGGAGATAACTAGTACATTGGCAGGAGTACTACGTAACTTGTCATTATGTAGGGTTTTTATGACAATATGTAGGCTTTCCTCAACTTAGAATTAGCTGCCGTTCACTTCATGCTCACTTGTAGCAGGCGCGGAATTAAATACTTACACTTTAGCAGCTTCCTAGTCAACAAGTTACATTTTATGAGTTTTTTGACATCATATAGATTTTTCACGTAATAACCCTACAGCAGCTGGAAGGAGCATAGTATGATTTGTGTGCTAATAATCTGTTCTCATGATAATGCCATTAGTTCCTTGTCTCAAATACACTTACTTGATATGTTTGCAAAGCTAAAAATTAGTTGCGTAACCGCTTTCTCTTATTCAACCTGGAAATTACAAATTATGCAACTTTGATGAATTTCAAAAAAGAGAGCGATAAGAAGGTGAAGTATATTAAAACTAACAGGTGAGAAAATGTGGTACATTCTGGATTATTTATTAAAAGTAAAACAGTTATTAAGTAAGTAATTTTCATTTCCAGTGATTTAGTTTTATAGACATTTATTTTACAATGTCAAGTGGAAAATGCAAATCATCGCTTAGATGTGAGCCAGTGTGGAGTCTCCACTTCCTATGCAACGCCGTCATCATTTCATAAAGGTTAATCGCAATTGGAATCCTTCGAAAAAAAAGTCAAAAAGGTCTCTATCTGTCATTTTTTTTAAGTAAACGTACTATACTGAAAGCGTTATTAAACAAAAAATATTGGCCAAAAAAAATTGCGTTAAAGTATTCAAGGCATATTTTCAACAAAAATATCATACAAACATACATACAATTCGATGAATCAGATGAGGTCGTCGTGCGCTTGTATCGCGGATGCGTTGCAGCGTTTGAGAAAATTTAATTATTTTTTTGACATAGTTTATATCCGCTCGGGTTACCTATCCTATTTTCTGCTCGAATCCACTTTTTGCGGATTTTGTCCATTATTTTCCTATTTTTGTTATATACCTTTCTCCGCACGATAATTTTCTCTTTATATATATATACAGGGTGACTTCGAAGTTGAGTCATTTATTTTAACAGTGAGTAGATCTGATCAAAAGAAATGTTTTTTCCTTTAACATTTTTCTGGTAAAATTAAAGTAACAAAGTTATAGCCCTTTAGAAGTTTGAGTACCGCCCTGTCTCAATAATAATATGATGTGCTCGTGTTTGGCAACAACGGATATAATCCGCGTTATCGGTTCATCGCATCGGAAACAAAAAAGCGAAAGAATTTGAAACGCGATGTTTTTACTACAACCTTATTCAGTTGTATTCAGTCAATGTGTCAGTCGGTAATGTGTGAGTGAATAGTGGTGTTTGTTGCGTGGCTCAAACGAAATAAAAAATGGCACATGTTTACGAAATTGCTGAACTTGTGGACATGATTCTTATTTACGGGGGGGGAGTCTTTACAAAATGCTGCCGCGGCATCACGAATTTATGCGGACCGGTTTCCCAATCGAGTGCAACCAACCCCTCGTGCCTTTGTTAATGTTGTAGAAAGGGCTTGTGAATCAGGTGACTTAAGACCTCACAGGGGAGGGCATGCCGGTGCTCAAATACAGGTCCGCACTGAAATACTTGTCGGGAGGATACTTTGTAAAACAAGGTAAATTTTTTTATTTTTACACACATATTTTGGCTTATCTTATCCTTCTACAATCATTATCTGAAAATTAATGACTCAACTCTATTGGGTAGATAGCCAAATTGTCTACTCATCGTCTACAAGAAAATGATGTAGACAATTAAAGTCTAATCCATAATCCGATTCCTTGGCAGTGCCCAGCCATTCCATCCATATCCAGCTCCGTCCTGTTATATTGTACGAGGGCAGTTCAATAAGTACCCGTCTTTGACGATAGAGGGCATTCCTGACAGAAGTTAATGTTATCATCCTGTGCTGCCATCTATCAAACGACAGCATAACAAATTTCAGGTTGATTGATAGGTTAGTTTGGATTTGACAGCCATTCGAGTAACACGTGTTTCGTGATTTTCGCTAAGATGGAAAAAGAGCAGTATCTTTCGGTAATTCGCTTTTTGTTTTTGGATGGGAAAAAATGCGAGGAGATAAAAGCAAAGTTGGATGCTGTTTACGAATTTAAACGTGGGCGAACATCCGTTCTTGATGAGGATCGACCAGGACGCCCGGCAGACGTGGTTACCGAGGAAATCATTCAAAAAGTCTAGTGCGCGAAGTAGCAGAGACCGTAGGTGCGTCGACCGGAACGGCAATAAATATTTTACATGATAAGTTGGCTATGAAAAAATTGTCGGCCCGATGGGTGCCGCGATTGCTCACGGTGGACAGCAAGCGAATGCGGCTGTTAACTTCGAAGCGGTGTTTGGAGCAATTTAAGCGAAATCCGAAGAAGTTCTGGCATCGAGTTGTCACCGTCGATGAAACCTGGATTCATCATTACACACCAGAAACTAAGCAACAATCAAATCAATGGATTTCTGCCGGTGAATCTGCTCCAAAGAAGGCGAAGACGGTCCCATCGGCCGGAAAGGTCATGGCGACGGTTTTTTTTTTGGATGTGATCGGCGTCATCCTCGTGGATTTTTTAGAAAAAGGAAGAACGGTTATTGGACAATACTATAGTGAGTTATTGTACCGCTTCGACAAAAAATTGTAGGAGAAACGGCCACATTTGACGACAAAGAAGGTGCTGCTTCACCACGATAACGCACCAGCACATTCATCCGGAGTTGTCGCCGCCAAACTGCATGAATTGCGTCATGAAGTGCTGGCCCCCAGCGACTTTTTCTTGTTCCCTGATATGAAGAAATGGCTCGCGGGGAAAAATTTAGCTCAAACGAGGAAGTCATCGCCGAGACAGAGGCGTATTTTGGAGAGCTCGACAAATCTTTTTCTTTGGGGGGGTTAAAAATATAGCAGGAACGTTGGGAAAAGTGTACCTAAAAAGATATTACTATGAAGTTAAGCAGTTTTGAGTATTTCCGTTTTTCATTTTCTCCAGAATCCAATAATATGTCGTACATTGACATTCTCTCTATTCACCAGTGCAAAAATCCAATATGGCGCCTGTACGAAAAATAAAGACTGATGCCAGGAATCTAAACGTCATATTCAAATTGTAATTATTCTGTGGTAATGTTAACGAACTGGTTATTTTAAAGTCTCATTTCCCAGGAAAAAATAAAATCGATTTTATGAAAATTTGGTTGTCTCTGAAAATACTAGAAATTTCTAAACTTCCTCAGTATAATTTTCTGGGTTACCTAAATAAGCAACTTTGCCCCCATTTAACCGACTTCGTATATCATGCCGTGTCCGAGATCCCAATCGCGAGAGTTGAATTTGAAATACCCGATATAGTAGCAAACTATACCTACTAACTATGAATTGTTTGATTCCGCGCGCAAATAAGTTTCTTTCTACGTCTGTCACTTCGCCCTCAAGCATCTTAGAGGTAGTCCTGGCACGCAGGAAGCCTTCAAAAACAGCGGATCGTTAAAAGAGACGTCTGGTTTCTTGGAGGATGAGCAACTATAACGCAATCACTTTAGAGTACAAAAACCCAATCTCTCGTGTTTTGTTTAATTCGTCATCAGTTTTTGATTGTCGCTTTCTACGATACCGCGAGCATTCAAACCACCCCTCTACGCGCCGCCCTTGACAAATTCCAACAGCTTATTTCATATCCGAAAAATGTATAACAGGCGGCATTTATAGCTATGGATAATCCCGGAACGGATTCCATTTTAAAACAGTACCGCCGCATGCCAGACATTTATTAAAATATAAAATTATTGTACGAGTAGTTGGATTTGTTTCCGTATTCCAGCATTTGTATGTATTATTTCATTTCCCGTACATATTCGAGACTACCTAACTGTTGTATAGTTTTGCCTAAAAGTCAGCACAATAATGATTAAAATAAATAATTAATGTTTTCATACAATGAAAATAAATGAGTCACAGGTACAAACACATTTTTTCTAGATGTTCAATAGCTACCAGGCTCAAACGCGATTAAGGCTTGATTTTAGTCGTAGGATGACTTCGGAAAGATGCTACAACCTTTGAGACAAAACGAGTTTACCAAACCGTTTATAAGGCCTTTATTGTAGAAGAGGCACCCCTAAACAGTAATGATATCTACCGGCATTGACATGTTACCCAATACAGAAAAAGTACCCCAAGACCTCCAATTGAAGAGCCACCCAACTTTAAACAGGTCCTTTTAACTTTCAACAATTCCTTCAATTCCAATAGAATGTCCTATTACTTCATCGCTTTGAGGATGCTTCGTAACGAGGTACCCCAATCACTGTGGAGATCTACTAACCTTGTGAAACATCCCCAATGCTAAGCTAACCCTCCAACTCTTGAAGAGACAATAGTTACTCTCTTCGGAAAACCCTTCTCATGTTGAGTAAGTCATCGAAACTTTCTAGAGGTCTTACAATTTTGAAGAGGCACTCCAACTCTAATGAGATTTACCAATTCTCACTGATTCTGCAGATGTCTCCTCCCCAATTCTGTACAGACCCCTCAATCGTGAAGAGATCCTCCTGAAGACAATAAAAAACCTTGTAATGCAAAATAGGGCTTTAAAACCATTCAGAAGCTCTCAAACCTCTTGGTGGCTGATCAACTCTGACAAGGTACATTCCCAAATATCCTCCTTCCAGGAGAACTAATCCAGAAAAGGTCTCAGGTCTTGAGGAGGAGTCTCACTCCTAAAGAGGTTTTTACCTTCCCGTTGTTTCGTTTTCAATGGGTGATCTGAAACCACAGTTTTAAATTTTGGATAAAGAAATTCGTGGCCACCATCCGTAAGAGGCAAACTTTAAAATATCAGCTATTTTCATAATTTTATCGCAGTAAGCATTGCAAAATATGGGCAACTTTGTATACGGTTGTCTAATTCTCAAAATAGTAGTTTCCGAGATATCTAGAAAAATCCGTTTTTCTGTTACACACGAACTTTCACGATCAGTTTATCTGTCGTTATGGCGGTTTCCATTTGAAAAAATTCACTTTTCAGGTTTTTTAGAACTTAATTTCAATTTACCCGCGCTGTATGATTACTTATCTAAATATCCAAAGCTAACTAAAGTAAGTTCCGATCTATAACAAAGATCTACAAATCGACAAAGGGCGGTCGTCCTACATGTGTGATTTTTTACACGAAACTAAAGATATATCCAAAATGGCTCGATAAGATACAGAAAATGTGTTTGAAATTCTGCAAAATATCCTAAAATTGGATGATCCACTGAGTATCCCCCTTAAAATATGCAAGATATCAACCTCCGTTGTAACAGGAATGGCGAACATTTTGAAAATCGATTTAGCTCCATAAATTATATCAACCTTTTAAGATTTCGAGTAATCGATCGGAGTTATTCGTGGAACACATTGTATATGCCTTAAGTACAACTTGAAGAGTAGCTGGATACGTTCCAGCTACCACCACTCTTGAATTGATTGCATGTTAGCAATTAAAGTTACCTGCAAACTTATTTACCAACCATGTAGTCGTCAGAATGTACGACAAAGCAATTTGGCAAAAAAATACCTTGCAAACGTATCCGGTGTTAGCGCAACAAACATCTCTGTGCTTGATAATTGAATTATCCACACCTTGCCTGTGTGCTTAACTAGTTATAGACTAGGCGTACTAGTCAAAAATGGAAACTGTTTTAGAAACGAAATCATAATTTTGTGAATACATGGGAAAAGGAATGAAAAACATTTTACTGGAAGTTGGTTGAATCACATTTGAGTGTATGTTCGAAAAGCTGTACGTGTAAGTGAGAAAAAATGTTGGGGATTAAAAGACATTGCAGCAAAAAAATCAGTTTTCTCAAAAACTTGAGTTTTCTTTTTTTTAGCGCACTTGGACGATTGCGGATAGTTTTCATTAATAATTTCAGGAATATTTTGCAGCTCACTTTGAGCTTCAGGAACCATCACTATAAAAAGTCAAATTTGGGCTAGAAAGTATGATCTCACACACTAGCCGACATCAGTGTTGCCAGAAATCATGCGGCCAGGGAAACAATTCTGTAACAATTCAGCTTGACTCGCCGTATGAAGAATTCCGACACGATCATTTGCTCAAACAAAAAAGTAGGTGAAATGCTTTACTTGTCCTAATCTTGGGATTTACTCAAGGATGGACTAGATATTGGTTATAAGTCTGACTTGGTGTATAAGTTACTTTGTGTGGATTGTTAAATGGTTTATATAGGTCGAACCAAACAAAATCTGAAAAATCGAATTTCATCTCATAAATCCTCTTGCAGCGAAATTCACAGAAATAACAAGCAGCTCATGGCTTTGGCATCTCATCATTTTCAGAGTGATCAGAGTTTTAATGTTTACTCTGTCAGCTCATTGCACTAAGATGCAGTTATAAAAAACCTAATCAGTAAAATAATATCGCTGCATAATAATGTTGTGAACAAAAAAACACACATACGATCTCAGTCAGATTTATAATTTCTATGAAGAAATTCCTCAGAGTAAGAACCTAAGCAGTTTTCATGTTGCTTGAATGATCGCGGCTGCTCCTCGTATACATACGACTTTCGACGAAATATATGTGATTCCTGTTTGGGTTCAGTTATTTTAATTCAGTAGTCGCTGGCATCTCACATTTTATTAATTTTATTTATTTTGGTTTATTTTCATTTATTTATATGTGACGTAGGTGAATTCACTACATCCCCTGTAATGTATTTGTTGCAACATTCATTTGATAAGGTTGCTCTTCTGCATTTTTTATACATATTTATTGCTTTATCTATCCGGTCTCCTGGGACTGTCTGTTAGAGGACTTTGATATTTAATACAAGAGTTACCCAGCATTTTCGTATTTCTAGCTTATCCTTAAAAATTATATTATATTTTTTTTTGAAATTCCAGATAATCCTAAAATGCATTTTCCTGTTTCAAAGCGAGAAACAAGTATGAGGTTATTTGCATTGTTGTGAATTGTCAGAGGTGTCATATGGTACTATTCGTCATTATTCGTCAGAGCGGTCCGGTGGACCTTTGCTCTTAGTTAAAAGTCTGGTCGGTCTGTTGGTCTGTCAGGTCTGGCTACCCAGATACCAAACATGTTTAAGGGGAAAAGGGCAAGAAGGAAAGGAAGGAAGGAAGAAATAGAGCAAAGAAAAGAAGTAAGTCATTTGAAATAGCTTAAGCATTATTGCATTGGCTACTCGAATTATTTTGTAGCTCCAAAAAATAATTTTGATCGGCTTTGTATACTGAAATAATTTTGGCTCGTCTGAATTTACAATTTAATTTTGATCACAGTGCGCGGCGCGGCCTATAATGTTTGTGAACTTGCTCGACTGTGTAGACTACTGAATCACGCAACAGAGGGTTGCTGTGCGATTCGGCTTGATTATAACGCCGTAAACTTAATTTTGAATTCCTGCACAACAAAGGATAAAGCTGCCGAAAGATAACTTGGAATTTTGTTTTCAAAATATCAGTATGTTTCTGCCAGGTCAACCACTTGTCAATGATGACTCCAAGATACATGACAGATTGCTCCCATGGTATACGAGTTCCATTCACTGATATCTCTGAGGGGGCACTCGACGTTTTTTGGTACAATAGGTTGCCTGCATTTTCGAAGTATTAATTTTGATCAACCACCGATCCACCCACTCCAATACTTCCTCCACCGCACTCTGCAGCCTGTCGTGAATCAGGTTACCAGAACAAGACTGGGCTAGCAGTGCAGTGTCGTCAGCATAGAGATAGACTTCACAGTTGCTGGGGCAAGGGACGTCATGTATATAAAGTGAATAAAGGATTGGTCCTAAGACCGAACACTGAGGAACACCGGCTCTTACGGGACGTGTTGTTGACAACACATTGTTAATTTTGATCCGAAACTTCCTTCCTTCTAGAAAACAGTTTTAGTAGCCAAAATGGAAAACCATTTTGGATCAGCTTATACAAGAGGCCCATGTGCCACACCTTGTCAAATGCCTTTGATACATCTAAAAGCAAGATACCAGTGTTTTTATTCAAGGTGAACCCCCTGGTTACGTGCTCCACCAGTGTAACTGAATGTAGCTCCGTACTATGCTCATACCGAAAGCCGAATTGCACGTCAGGAATCACATGGTGATCTGACGAGAAATTCTCAAGGTGACGATAAATCACCTTTTCAGCGAGCTTAGAAGGAGCTGACAGCAGACTAATGGGACGGTAATCCTGGGGGAATATCGAACCTGCCTTCTTTGAGATCATGATGACTTCAGCGATCTTCCACGCCTTAGAAAAGTCATTACTACTCAGAACTTATTAGTTCTGAGCATTGCATTGATTATTGCCACCAGATAAGTCAAAGCCTTGAGCGAAAGCAACTTCAGTGCTTTGTTGATGATTTGATGCTCTCCAGGTGCTTTACGCACCTTTAGGTTCTTAATGTCGCCTTGGAGCTCTCCTGGTGTGCAAAAGGGAATCTCAGAGGATTCCCTTGATGTGCAATGCTGAGATTCATCTGAAGAGTCTTCCGCGGAAGAATCTTCTGAAAAGGAGTCACCGTTGTTAGCACTGATGTTGATATCGCCATTCGCTCTGAAATATCTTCAGACAGATCTTACAATTTGTCGTTCCTCGTCAAGGTCATTGTCCAGATCATAATTGGGAGAGAACTGCCTTCCCATGACGTCAGCAAAAATTTCCACTTTATCCTCAGTCCTGAGAACTATGCCTCCAGGACCGTGAATATGTGGTACTTTCCAGAGAGGAATACTTGATTCAAGCATCTCCGCCAGAAAGTCACTCCACCACTCATGCGGAATTCATGGAGTACATTTCTCACTTCATGGACGAGATTCGTCGCTCTACGAATGTCATCAGGATGACAAGACCTTTTTGCTTGCTTAATCGCAGCCCTCTTTTCAGAAATTTTCCAACGAATGTTAGCAGGGAGAAAAGGTTGCCGTGTCGCTGCACCGGAAGCGCAGCAGCACGCTGTAGAGTTTGGTGAACGAAACTTGTCCACTCCGATTGAGCAGCATCAATTCCGTTCTCATAATGCATGACCGGGACGCTGAGAAACTCTTTGAGAAATGACTTGTATACTTCCCAATCAACTCTTTTCCTTAGAGGATTTTCCTCCTCCACGAAATGCCAATTACCTTACAACAGGTAGATGGTTACTATAGATGTCATACAAGATCCAAGAAGCAATACTGAACCTACAATTTTTAGATATTGCAAAATCTATAACATCCGGTGCCTGAAGGTGGTTGAAAGGATGGGTGTCGTATGGTATTTGCTCAGAGCTTTGAATACGCTTAGCGTTTTTGAAAACTTGAGTATCTACACTGGTCTATTATGGAACGTGCAAAACGTATGCATGAATTGTTCGATGTATTCAGCGACAGCACGCATACATGTGAATCACATTGTTTTGTTCTGTTATGTGGCTGTCAGCCTTTTTGTCTGAAAGCGATCCGTTATTCGGCTGTATGCGCTTTATACTTTATGTACAGTTTTAGGCTTTATCGGTATATTAACGTAGTTACCAATTACAACTGAATTGCTACTAAAGGTTCAATAAAATAAACCATATACAGGGTGTCCCAGAAGTCGACGTCAAGCCGAAACCGGGTGACAGGCAAAGTCATAACAGCTATCAGAAAAATATTTAAAAAAATTTTATGTATGTGTTTTGAAAATTATAGGTCTTTGAAAATGATATAGAAATTTCACACCCTACGGCAGTCTGTTAACTCCTGTTACCACAAATATTAACTTTTTTTGGATTTTATTTTTACAATGTAATGATGAATAATGCATCTTCAAACTGGTGTCTCAACCTTACTGCCAACTTTTCTCGTTCAGGAAAAATTGCCACTTATTTCCCAACCAAGTATTCCAAAGTAAAACTTTGCTCAACTTTAACTGACTGTACTGGTAAAAAATGTACGACGAGAGTTTGGAAAGTAACCCTAAAAGTTGGCGCATTTAATAACGATTCGAAAATGGTATAACACTTAGAAGATTACTCGTTAACTTATGCACAATTTTTATTTGAAAAAAAACTGATGAAAATTTTTCAAAATTTGCTAATTAAACAGCGATTATGAAAACGCACAAGGACCTTTAAGGACAACTGTTTGCACAACAGTGGGCGTCAAAATGCTGCTGATGATGATTTGTCTTTACAGCAAATGCTCAAACTGTTTTCCTTCAGCCGCAATACAGGCTCGACATCTTCTTAGAAAAGATCGGGTTATTAAACGAGCGAATCCACGGTCATTAACTAACTCAGCTGCTTCCAATAGTCTTTGCCGTAGCTCAGCTACATTTTGAATCGGCTTGAAATACACTTTTTCTTTTACAGTTTCCCAGTAAAAAAATCTAAAGGATTCAAATCAGGTGATCAGGCTGGCCACGGTATTGTACCAGACCGCCTTATCCATCTGCCTGGAAAGTTTTGATCGAGATACTCTCTCACTGAGAGTGCATAGTGCGCTGGGCAGCCATCATGCTGAAACCACATGTCCCTGTAAATACTCAGTGGCACGTCCACCAATAAATTTTGTACATCATTTTTCAAAAAATCCAAATAAACTTCAGCAGTCAAAGTCTCTGGGAACTCAAACGGACTGATAATTTTACCATTTAAAATTCCTGTCCAATGGTTTATCTTGAAGCGATATTGAGATTTATCTTCTCTCATCAAATGTGGGTTTGCTACGTGCCACTCGTGTAACTTATGCAGGTTCATGTACCCATCTTTCTTAAATGTGGTCTCATCCGGTCATAAAATTTTGTTAAAGAACTGTGGATCTTTCCTGTGTCTTTCTAACATTATGCGACAAACAGCAACGCGGGGCTCATAATCCCGGGGCAGGAGAGGTTGAACACGCTGTATGTGGTATGGATGATGCACATCACTTACCTGCTATTGCACACTTTAATACCGATCAGTACTCCTTCGTTTACTGCGCATCTTTACATGTTCGTGCTTGTTGATTTCGTACTGTTACTAATTTTGGATTCATGAACTTTACTGTTGATCGCTTGTGATTTGCATTTGGACTGTTTAATTGCTCTTCAAAACAACATTTGCTTTCCTTAGACTATCTTTGATAGTGTGATTGTGCAGTGCCGCTATGTCCGTGTACACCGTACAAGAATATGCTAACATGCACCTCATTTATGGGGAATGCAGATGCAACGCTAGTGTTGCAGCGAGACTTTACTGTGAGAGGTACCCGAATGCAGCTCGTCATCCAGATCATGGAGTGTTCACAAATGTGCACCGCTTACTGTTCTCAGAGAGCCAACTACCAAACCAATCACACGGCGAGGGAAGATCTTTCCTTCCTTACGAAGACGTGGTGCTAGGAGCTGTCGAAGAAGACCCGAGTACTTCAGTGCGTGCAATAGAACTAAAAACAGGTGTGCCCAAAAGTACAGGCCATAGAATCTTGCAAAAAAACGTACTCCATCCATACCACGTACAGCGTGTTCAAGCTCTTCTGCCCCGGGATTATGAGCCCCGAGTTGCTTTTTGTCGCACAACGTTAGAAAGACACAGGGAAGATCCACGGTTCTTTGAAAAAATTTCATGGTCAGATGAGACCACATTTAAGAAAGATGGGTACATGAACCTGCATAACTTACACGAGTGGCACGTAGCAAACCCACATTTGATGAGAGAAGATAAATCTCTACATCGCTTCAAGATAAGCCATTGGATAGGAATTTTAAATGGTAAAATAATCGGTCCGTTTGAGTTCCCAGAGACTTTGACTGCTGAGGTTTATTTAGGTTTTTTGCAAAATCATTTAGAAAATTTATTGGAGGACGTGCCACTGAGTATTTACAGCGACATGTGGTTTCAGCATGATGGCTGCCTAGCGCACTATGCACTCTCAGTGAGAGAGTATCTCGATCAAAACTTTCCAGGCAGATGGATAGGGCGGTCTGGTACAATACCATGGCCAGCCCGTTCACCGGATTTGAATCCGTTAGATTTTTTTTACTGGGGAACTGTAAAAGAAAAAGTGTATTTCAAGCCGATTCAAAGCAGCTGAGTTTGTTAATTACCGTTGATTCGCTCGTTTAATAACCCGATCTTTTTTAAGAAGATGTCGAGCGTGTATTGCGGCTGAAGGAAAACAGTTTGAGCATTTGCTGTAAAGGTAAATCATCATCAGCAGCATTTTGACGCCCACTGTTCTGCAAACAGTTATCCTTAAGGGTCCTTGTGCGTTTTCATAATCGCTGTTTAATTAGGAAATTTTGAAAAATTTTCATCAGTTTTTCTTCAAATAAAAATTGTGCATAAGTTAACGAGTAATCTTGTAAGTGTTATACCATTTTGAAATTCTTATTAAATGCGCCAACTTTTAAGGTTACTTGCCAAACTCTCGTAGTACATTTTTTCCAGTACAGCCAGTTAAAGTTGAGCAAAGTTTTACTTTGGAATACTTGGTTGGGAAATAAGTGGCAATTTTTCCTGAACGAGAAAAGTTGGCAGTAAGGTTGAGACACCAGTTTGAAGATGCATTATTCATCATTACATTGTAAGAATAAAATCCAAAAAAAGTTAATATTTGTAGTGACAAGAGTTGACAGACTGCCGTATGGTGTGAAATTTCTATATTTTTTTCAAAGACCAATAATTTTCAAAAGACATACATAATTTTTTTTTAAATATTTTTCTGATAGCTGTTATGACTTTGCCTATCACCCGGTTTCGGCTTGACGTCGACTTCTGGGACACCCTGTATATTCATTGGGGTATTCTAAGGGAAGGTTTGAACTTTTATCTAGACACTTATCTACCTCAAAAATAATAATTTGTATATAAGTTTCAAGCATTGAAAATGCCCCTTTTCAGGGTTTGTAACAAAACAGTCAGCTTTGGAGAGGACTTTTTTATCCATAAAAAAAATCTAAAAAAGCTTTGCTCGAAGAGAAAAACCAAATATGTACTTTGCCATTCAAGGGTCTGAATGATCACGATAAGCAGCCGAGATAACAGTTTTGAAAACGATAGCACACTGGCTTTCATTACAAAGAGCTTATTCGTTTTCCACTCACATCGGCACTGCCGCTGGTAGTTTTAGGGACAATCAAATTAGTATATATACTTACCTTTTTTTAGTGACGATTTATTGTTTCGCCAGAATTCATGATTGTTTCTACATTATTTCAAGCGATCGTAAGTTTTCCCAATCAAAAGGATGCAACTAGAGCAATCGCATGATTTACTGGTACACAACTCTCGTTAGCATTGGAAATAATTGAGTAACCACTGTCACAATCTATATAATGCGATTCGTAGACTTATAGACTTAGAAGATTTTTTCAAGGTAAATGTATGGAATTTGTTTGTAAAACTGTAGTGACTTATTCCGAACTGAACAATTAATGACTTCGACGATATGCAATAAAAATGTTTGAGCAGATGCAGGAACATTACATAAGGCGCATTCTTCAATATCACGTTTGTCGGATGCCTCTTAAAGTGAATCAAGTGGCTGACAACCGGTAATCCATTGCAAGTTTGTTGAAATAATGTTTTTAGCAAATTAAAAAATGGCGTCAAGTAGATTGACTCTATAATTTCCACGCCTTCGTTCAAATTCGCAAATTGCAAAGCGACACTAAACTTGGAGCTATGTTCACTTAAGTATAATGTATCGTAAACCTCTACATCTCACACTATATAAAATGAATCTATCACATTTCTGTTTTAGTGGTAGATGTATCGAAAATATGTGTGATATTAGTGCATCCTTAATAGCAGAACGTCTTTCACTAATACCAAAAATGCAACATTTACGACATTCGCCCCAATTTTCACCTCATAAAGTTTCTGAATTGAAAACATTCTAGCAGCCAGTGAAGAAAGGGTGTATTTATTTGAAAATTTGAAATAAAGGAATTTCCTCATCCTTTAAAGGTACATACAGCATGTTTCGATTCGGAAAAAATATTTTTAAGCTTTGGTTCTTTTTATTAACGGCTAAATAAAGGCTTGCTCTTAAACATGTCTCTCTTCCTTTTATTTTTTTTTGTTTTTTTAGTGTTTTCGATATTAAGTAACTAGTTTATCTAATATACATTTATTCAATTAATGGGACCTAAAAAGCTTCTTTATTGTGCGTACTTCCACTATATAATCACTAGCCTCCGTTTATTGTTTATTTATTAAAGAAGTTAAGGAATTTGTATAATGTTTTTAACAAAATTGCAACATTTGCTTAGGCATTTGCATCATTAGCCGCCATCATTTCCTGGTTTATTATTAGTAATGTTCAAATATTTCCTCACATCAGAAAACATTTCAGAATATACTCCACTTTGGAATTCGGTATTATGCAAAAGTATAATAATGCTAATTTCTGAACGTTAACCAAAATTCCTCGCAATCGCATAAGACACATTGATCGACAGAGCGTCACCTGTTTGAATAAAATATCAGACATGCATGTCAAACTCGGCATTAAATATTGAACGAGCTTCTAATTTTTCTGATGGCGGCATCAAAGCATACAACATTGCTTTTACTATTATGCTTAATTAGTTATTTGAATGAAATAACAAAATGGCGTGCCTTTAAAGATAAGATACAAGAACATTTCTTTCCTCTGTGGGTACAAACTCGCAAAGTATTTTTGATACCCTGCTGCACTGCCGATTTGAGCAATAACCCTTGTAAAAATGAAACCTGTAGGTAGAAAATTACATATTAATGGATCAGGTTAGCAAACTGAAATTAGTGGTGATGAAATTGGGGCATTGTATTTTCACGTAAAAGTGACAGTTGAAAATTTCATTTCATTGAAAAAATGTAAAAGTTCGATGATTTTTGGGGATTGCGCGATATCTCATACACCTCTGGGCATACTCCTGGTCAAATGATCCATTTCCTTGTGCCAAAGTGTTGCTGGAGTCTGTGGCGGATGGGGTAAATGGTGTAATATTCTTCTCATAAAGTCCTAGACGAGTTCAATTGGTAAATATCAGGAGATCTAGTGGCCGAGGCAACAACCGACTTCAACCAATGCAATTCTGGTTATATGCGGTTACCCATTATCTTGTTGGCAAAGTGCTGATCGTTTTTTGCCTAACCAGTACTGATTATTCTACTCTCCCGTTTTTAAGAATTGACCCCCTGTGCTCCAGGGGCGTTATTAGAAAATTCTTGTTAGTTCCGTTATAATGTCCTAGTTTTCCACTCATTTCATATGATATCATAATGCAACTGCCAACTTTCAAGTGCATCAGAATAAAATTAAATGCAGGTAGCGTAGGCTAATGGCCTAGAACAAAAACACGACAAGTAAGGGTTGGCAGCCATCTTGAGAGACAAAAGGAAACTTTGGACGAAGAGACGAGCATGAAAAGAAAACACAATCAGCCTAATGAAGACAGATGGCTCTTATTTCTACTCAAAGGCTCTGTGCACAGTTCCTTAAAAATTACCTTTAAATAGAACGACAGTTTGTAATATGCTCTGCAGTAAAATGTTCTTCTCCTTAGAAAATGGGAAATGTAAGGAAAACAAAAGAGGTCTTCCTATCTTATTGAAAAAATATCAAACTTCAAGGCCAAGAGTATTGATGCTGGATACATGCTATAGGGTAAATTCGAAAAAAAACAAACGTGAGCACCCTTAAATAGCACCAGACTGTTTTGAGGTACATATTTTCGTAATTTTGTCTGATTCACATAATGTTTTGTAAATGCACGGCATTATTCCCTAGTACGATAAATTATGTATCATATTTGCACAGAGACCTTAGTTCAAGTGCTAACAGCTATAACAATTCGCGTTATGATACACAGTTAAGATAGAGAGATGCGATACTTTTTTTTTCTTTGATTTCAATGAAATTCGATGTAAAATAATCCCCAGTATATGATTAGTAAGAAAACAGTTTATTTAAAGAAAAGGCTATATAATATTTGAGCTTAGGAGTTCCAGTTTTTCCGCGAAACCAGTTTAGATGAACTGATTCCTCATGACCTGTCATTACTGTCCTCGACCAGCTGGCATTTTAAGGTATCTATAGAACGGTGGTACATGAAGCCGTTCACATACGCTGGCCATTACATCGTTGGTAGCCAGATAGTGATAGATCGCCATAGTTCGATGCACAAAAGTCTGTTCTGGTCCGTCCACCATATAAGCGCTTGGCGTCTACGGTATAAACATGTGTTTTTGGTCCAAGAATCATCCGCTCCAGGAGCGCCATTTTCTTCTGGACTGTTACTGAAAGGACATTGAAAATAATGATATCTACATAATTTGTTTCGAAGACATACGCTGTAGTCAGGAGTAAAAGCTCAGGCCAGCGCTTAGACTACCGACTATCGACTGACAGATCTATCACATACTGTCCTTTTCAAGAGTATCCCTTATGGTAGTATATCAGCTGAGTATCCAATAGTATTTCAAAATTCCCCATATCGACTAGTACGTGTTCCAAATACCTATTACGTCACTATAATAAAGCATAAAACGATGTTAGTAAAATAGATTTTCTGCTTTTCACATATAATAGAAGACTTGAAGTGAATAATGTGCTAAGTGCCAAAATCGTTTTTTTATTTTATACTTAAAATGTTGTAGGTGCCGTAACCAACAACACGGATACAGCGCTAAGTGCCATCACTATTATATTGTACTGAAAAAATCCCAACAGAGCGCGCGCTTGTCAATCGCCTTAACACCGTTAGTAAAAAATATGCTAAGTGGCAATTAATATTTTTATATTTTATTAATAGTTTTCTGTGCTACAGGCGTCAGTTTCCGCGCTTGTTATCGTTTAACAAGTTGTTACAGTTTCCTTTTATGGTCGATCAAAAATTAAAGTAAATTATTGCAACGTTTTTTCTTATTTCGAATAATAATTTTATAGCAGTTCTTAAAAATATCGAATTTCATTTTTATAACAAACCACTTCTCTTAGTCTAATAATTTTGTGGTAGAAAAACATACTCTACTCTCCATCTCATTGAAGATCCTTTTTTATAATTTCTGCCGACCGTAAATACGAGAGCCGAAGGTGACTTGGCGCTATTTCCGGTGCTCTCGTGTAGGAATTCAGCATCCCACTATCCGATTTTGTGACATAGGTTCACACGCAGAGCTGCGGATTTATCGGATGGTGGAGAGTTTAATAGAAATCGGCCTCCTTTAGTGAGTTTGTTGTCAGAGCCCTTTTTCTCACCCTCTTGCGATGACAGCAGCTGTGAAAAAATCACCTTTTCTTGTTATGATCATGAACCGTGAGGACTTTTTTGATTTTAAAGTTGCTTCTGAAAGTTCAATCAATACATCCAAGCTTCAAATTTCGAAAGCTCATTGAATCAATAATAACCGAGAAAATCCAGAATTCGTTAGCATCCGAGAAACCCTGAACAAAATAGAGCCTTGGAAACAAGGAAGATTTTGAAGAAAAAAAGAAGTATTCAAACTATCGCAGAAATGACTCTTCCAAACCTGACCTGCCAAAGTAGACTTTCTGAAGAAAAAACAAGATCAATGATTCCTTATTTGAAGGAAGAAAATGGATAATTTTATGAAGATCTATTGGATACTAATATTCAATAGAAGCTATTTTCCAGGTTTTTTTTTTCGTTATCATTTACCACAATGTTTATATTTTGGTAATGGCACTTATCATATTCTATGATTTTGTAACTATATTTTTTCTGATATTGTTATATAAAGTTCCCGAAAATATTAAGTACATAGAAAAATACTTACTTGAATAAACCTATATTTAAATTTCAGAGTTTTTTTAATACATTGATTATAGAACAAAATATATTGTTTATCTCAAAATAATAATTTTGGCACTTAGCACATTATTTACTCCAAGTTTTCAATTGTCGTCTAAGCGCAGTCTCAAGTGATTAAGGATTACCTGTTTTATCTATCATGTATGGAGATTATTCAAAGTGATTAAAAAACAATGGAAATATTCCTGAAGCAGGAAGTAGTCCTATAAACACAGTTCTTGAAATGGCCCTTTACTAAGATGGAAAAAATACATGACTTTATTTGGAAGATGGAAAATCAATGGATGTGCGACCAGTAATATCATACTGATAATCCAATTCAATGTCCAATCCGAGCATTGCCACCTCGAAACTTAACGATTTTTACAGTATCTAGAGTACGTAGCTACCACTGAAGTATTTGCAATTGCGACACTTATATATACACCATTTTATAATATTACTACTTTTACTTGCTACTTGCGCAGAATTAAGTTGTTTCTGGCTTTTATTCGAAATTGAGCAGCTCCTCTGTCGCCAGCTAAAGATTTCTTTGAGTTTGAGTACGCCACTGATCACCCATGAACTGGATTTCTCCGCCATTTCTCTAAACGATACAAAATATACTTCTTATGTTTCTTGTATTACCTGTGTTCTGTGCTATTGTTATTTTTTGTGGAAACGTAATCTAGATACGTCAAAACGGTCAAGAGCCACAACCTGAAATAATTATTCTATCAAATCAGTATCTCTAGTCCATGAAAACCCAATGGCGTATTTGAAGATATTCAAAATGCCTGAATAGTAATCCAATAATTATTTTCCAACAACATGAAAAATGCAGATGAAGTAACAACCAATTTTAAATCCCTCAAGTAGTTTTCGAGATATAAACGATTTAATATTGCAAAATATAACAAAACAATAGGAAAAAGGATTTGATGTAGCCAATGTTCCTAAGTTTCCATCAAAGATCTATTAACAAAATCTCAAAACATCTCAGGAGTTATTAATATTAAAATCTTTGTTTTAAAATTGTTATAACTGACTTATCGTGTCAATGATGATGGTGAATGGACTGATATCTTGAAGTATGTGCCTCGTACTTTAACAATAAGCTCATTCACTATTTAACAAAGATCATCAATTACGAGTATAAGCAATTTAAAAACAAAGATTTACAATAACAATATTCTCTTGAGTGCTTTGTAACATTGATAATGGATCCTTAAAGCTTATTTAAGAATTTTGGCAACATTGCAATTTTCGTTTTATAATACTGTTTTCAAGGGTGGAAAATGGCATATTTTCACACTATAAATAGTAAATTGCCTACACCTTGCTAACTAGAGCTTCAACGAAATTAATAAGGAAGACATTTTTGATATCAGCACTTAAAAAATATTTAGTTCTTAATTCTCTCTTAGTTGATTCAAATCTAACTAAATCCGTCCTTTCAAGATATTTGATAATATTTGTACAAGATTTACTGTAATACAGTTTCCGATATAAAATAAAAGTAGTGATCGACGATGTTTGATTTTATTTGTAATAAGAAATTAACCGTTACATCAAATTGGCAATGTAAAGCTTTATTTTGAATGAATCTTCATCCTCTACAAACTTTTTTTGGATCACTACACCAATAACTTATAACTTTTTTAATATTCGCAAAAAAGCGATATTTCCAACTTCGACGTTTAACAAACAATTTTTCGTATCTCTTGAAGGGGGTGTTGCCATCCACCTTCAAGAAATTATGTACTTGCATTGCAAATCAGGTTATTATATTTTTTAAAAAGCAGCTAGATTTTTGGATAGTTGGCTTGGTCTATAAAAATATAATGATATAATATAGACAAGAGATGTACCCTTACACTAAACCACATCAGAATGTTCTTTAGATTACTGAATGTTATTTCGCCCTTTACAGAGGTTGAAAATGGAATGACACTGAGGATATTCCAATAAAACTAAGAGATATCAACAATTTTATTTGTTGGTAATTCATAAAACTGCCTCCAGGATAAGTAAAATCTCGACGGATGCTAGGCATAAGATGTTGACATAACATCGCTTCTTTCTTAAAAGAAGACTTTAACAGTCATTAACAAACAAGTTTTGAGATACTCCACATATAACACACCATTATGCTATTATTAAGAAGCAATCGAGAATTCAAACCGATTTTGAATAAACGGGTATCCCATTAAATAACTTAAAGTTCCAATCCAAATAATCGTAATTAAATAAAAATATAGCACTCGGTTTTTTAAGAGATACATCTGAAATTATAGTTATAGTTAATTAACGATGGGTGATGGATGTCAAAGTATCAATATGATTATGTTAATATATCAAACACGTTTCGTGACACTGCGCTGTTCTATATTTACTTTTTGGGCATAATACTTGTATGTTCTAAATTTGCATGATCCGACTGTTTTCTTTAGCTGCTGATGGATATAAGGGACAGTCGCTTTAGGGTAAGGTTAACAGTCTTTGTGATGAATGAAGTTGGGTATTCTGACATATGTTTCGTATAAATGAGTAATGGTCCTTTCTGTTTTCACGTGTCTAATGACTATTTTTGACAATATTTACATACATAAGATCAACCTACTATCGTTTACTACTTGCAACATGCTGAGGTGTCAGGAAGCCAAGAAAGAAAAGGAGAAGGAAGGGCAACTACAGAACAGCAAACTAAAACACAGCTAAATAAATCGGGCACGTTTTTACCTTCGGACCATCAATTTTGGCTGCCCGTGGATAGTAGAGTAGAAAAAGAAGGAAATCAAAGGAGTTCACAATAGTTCACAAAGAGCAAGCATCGTATCACACAGGTGTCAGTGTTTGCTGTCATGTTTTGTCCCGATAAAACTGTATTAGTATATGAGCTGAGTGAGGAGTGTAAAAAATCAAAGTAGGCAGAGGCTGCCTGTGCTGCGTGGATAGATGGGGCGGCCGACTGGCTGGCCGAACGCGGATTGTCGGGGGTGGCAACCTTTGAGGAACCCTGTGAGGCAGTGTTGCCAAATCTGCAGCGGGTGAGCAAACAGTAGGATAAGCGATAACAGTTCGGTCTGTTGGTTAGAAAATACTGGGTTGAGCAGAATAAAATGGTTTAACACGTCTTTCTATTTTTTAGGGTTCATTAGGGAAGGTTTAGTGAATTTGGTTCGAAGCGATACACCATCAATTACGAATCAAAATGGTCTCATTTCATTTTAAAAGTCTGGGGTGTATTGCTCTACTCAAGGTTTCGGAACAGTAGCAAGAACAAACCATGTGATTCCAAATTTTTAGCAATAGGGAATAATACATATTGAACATCCGTGGTGATGGAAGACAATTCTGACGAATGAAATGTTAACGTGAGAGCTTAGAATAAAGTTTAGTTTCCATTAGTGGCGCACGAAATCGAATACTGCTGCAACATCTTTAGTGACAGCTGTGGAAAGCTAGGGAAACCGGGTTTAACCGCGCCTTGATTTTTGGCTTTGGGGATTTGATTTATGAATCAGCCTAGAAACATTACGTGATCAGAATAAAATCGGTTTCAATATCTGAGGACAGTTATGAAAAACGCTATGGAAAAACACGTGTACGAGAAATATGATATGGCCGACGTTCTCTACAAACCTCATTTACAAACATGAGAACTCGATCGCCGCTTCTATTCGCTTGTCGCGGTCTGCTCAGGCATGCATGGCCTGCTGGCCAATATTATAGGATCTCGCAAATTTATACATCGTGTGGGGCCGGCTGTTAAATGAGCGTTGAATACACAATGGATGTTATCATTATAACAAGATTTTTCATTAGTTTAGCATATTTTAGAACAAATCCATTCTTGATTATCGCTTAAACTTTATAAAGAATTTCATCCATCACTTTCATTTTGTGCCATACTGTAGTTGAGTAATCTCTCAAAAGCAACTAGAATGGAGGCACGAGAAGATAAACATAACGTTAATACAAAATATCAGAATCCTTGACGAATGGTTTTTGGCTTTTTCAAAATTTTGAATAGTTTCCAGCCTAACAAACATCTGATGTCTTTTGTTATATCGAGAATTTAGAAGCTGTGATTCTGAAAATTTGTAGTTAAACTGGAACATGTCAAATTTGTAAGCTGCCACTGCATACAGTAGAAAGTACCGCAATGATACATAAAGTCCTGAATCGGTTTTTATAGGCATTCTACGAATCATGTTAATTAATAAATTCTTTGAATTCGGTCAGTACAACGTCTGAGTCTTGAAACGTCTTCTTCATGCGATTCTCTAGAGTTTATCAAAAGTGGCAAAAAAACAACACAAAACACCTTAATTTTTTTGAAAAAAATCTAAAATCGTGTACAGAAGGATGTTGGTTTTTGAGATAGTCTGGTTCTTTATCTAGAGTTCTTACATTTGTAAACTCAAATACATGCGGATTATCAAATGCATGTTTGGCTAAAGCGGTGGACATGTCATCTTTATTTCCTATGTTTATACTCATTCTTGTACATCCTTTTTTGTATATATTATTTAGTATCTTCTATATATGAATTTGGGCAATCCATACTTCTCAAATAAGGCTGCTTTGCAGGTCTTTTTCGATGGGAGGCTTTCTATTTGAAAATATGTTTTTAGTTATTACAAGAGGTTTATTTGATACGTGTACTTCGAAAATACTTTATTTTTACATTCAGAGGCAGACTTGAGGCATGGATATTGATATAGGATTTTCATTATAGATTTGGTGTACTATGTCCCTTATGCTGGCATCAGCAAAGGTTCGACGTATATTTTTTTTAATTACAATGTCATTGTCGTGGTCGAAACGTCGTACAACAAACAGAAATTAAAACATATATGTGGGAAAATCCTAGATATGCTCTTCTATGCCTTAAAATGATCACAAACTCGAAAAGATAAAAATTCAATTTACAAAAATTGACTACACCGAGAAACAAGTTTTTTGATACACCCAAAAGAAATCAGAAAATAGCAACTCACAAGAACAAATTTGGGGAACCAATCAGAACTATTTCATTTTTTCGCCGCCAATGAAACAGATTTAAAAAATCGTAGGCCTACAGCATACCTGCTTCCATCATTTCATCAAAATCGGGAAAGCCGTTTCTTAGATGTCAAGCGTGGAAAAACGTCAACCAGTAAACAGATAATCCTTCATATAGACCGAATGAAGTATGATCGACCTAATGACTACAGAAGGGTAGTTACACAGTATACTGAAAATTTTTATTAGATAAATAAAAATAAAAAATTGAATAAACACAGTATCATTTGTGGAAATGTTTGATTGACCAGCGAAAGGCATTTTAGTTGAGAGTACATCCACCATTAATTAAAGATAATTCAACAATACTAAATCTGGTGAAGGTGCTGTCAAAATGATTTGTTTGGTGCGTCACTTTTTAAGCTGAAAGCATCATTTGTTAGACCAATCTATAAAAAAGATGATATCACCAACATGGCTAATTATACAGGTAGGGGCATTTCTTTGTTATCCGTATTCGTAAAATTGTTTGAAAAGGCTTATAATAAACTGATAAAATTTCCTGACAAATTCAATATCATCAACAGGCACCAATTTGGATTTCAGAAAAATCTATCTACAGAAGATGCAGTATTGTCCTTGTATGACTTTGTCTTAACCTGCCTTGAAAAAAAAGAAAAAACGTGTTCTCTTTATAGATTTAAATCGTGCTTTCGACACTGTCAACCATACTTTTTCACTCGAAAAGCTTAATAACTACGCAATCAGAGGAACCGTTTTAAATAGAAAGTTACCTATCTATTCGACAGAAATCAAAAATTTGTCATTAATAATGGTAGATGTAAATTATCTTCTAGCACTAAGGTTGTTTTAACTGGTGTTCCGCAAGGAAGCATACTAGGGCCTCTATTGTTCTTATGTTTGTCAACGATGCGCTCATTTTCATGGAACAGCATTTTGTGATATTATTTGCTGACGATACCATGGTGGAGGTTAAAACTAAAGATCCAACTCAGCGCAGTACCGAGTGGTCAAGTGCATCATATCGCATAGAGATGTGCTGGTATAAGGAATGGCCTAGTACTTAATGAACAGAAAACGCAACTGGTGCAGTTTTGTTTGCGAGAGATAGATTATGACCTTGACCTGAAAATTAACAGAACCAGGGTGAACGAGGTTTCGGTCACTAAATTCCTTGGTGTTATGATCGATTCAAGGCTTACTTGGAGGTATCATATCGACTGTTTAGTCAACAAAATATCAAAGCATTGCTTTGTGTTATGGAGACTAAGGCAATTTGTAAGTAGTAAAGTGCTTAGGATGTACTACTTTGCTCACGTATAGTCAGCCATGAATTACTGTATCGTTTGCTGCGGTAACAGCTCACATACATCGGATTCGCTACTTGTGCACAATAGAGTGATTCGTACATTTAGTAATAAGCTCACCTGTTATCGGGAACTATTCAAAACTCGCCACATCATGACGATATACTCACTTAATATTTTTAAAACTTTCCTCCATGTGTGTATTAATACTTGTTTCCACATCAAGCGCATGCGTGACGAGACAGAGAGGCCGATAGGACGCCATTGCAATTAATGACAGAGACGTTACTTATACAATCTACGAGAATAAACACGCATTCCTTTGAGGGGGTGTTTCCTTCATAAGCCTCCGTTCATCAGCAGCAAACCTACAAAATAGACTCTATCAAAACTTTTTAGGTATTTTTTTTCTCTATTATCGTTGACAATTTGCTGATACTTTTTTAAGTCAAATGACAATAAAGATATTTATTTATTTTATTTATTTACTTTTTATTCGTTCTTTCGTATTTTTATCACAAACTTCCTCAAATTTAGGACAAAGTAAGAGCGTTACTTATATGAGATGTCCCAGGAATGTATATAATCTGAAAGGTATAATTCACCTCATAATATGGCTAGGTATTTATTTTACTTATTTTTTTAAATGATGCTACTTACGTGCTTACACAGGTAAAGGTAAATACAAGAAAAAGTCTGGACCAATAAGTTATAAAAAACCAAGCTTTATTGAAAATATCTATATCAACTGGAAATATCTAATAATATGCGCTAACCTAAACCATTCTTACCAAAAAAATGGTGTCAGGTAGGTTGACTTTGCTCTACCTACACGAGGCTGTCATTAGTTTGAAAGGAATCAAATCTGGGACCGTTACTCTTCCTTATTTTTATAATTGATGCAGTTGCTGCTATAGCAGTAGGTAAGCTTGGTTTCGCCCGTGACATGAAAATATTTCCGAAAAAGATCTGACGTAGCTCATTTCTTGGAATCAGGTCAATTTGATACAGACTTGGTGTAATACTAATAAATTGACATTAAATGTAAATAAGTGTAATTATATCATATTGTATATTAATATTTATTATTATTATTGATATTGTTATTGTTATTATACATTACCATTATTATTATAATGCATTATGCACGGAACAAGTTAGCCCTTCTATTAAAAAAGCCTTATTAACAAGAATACGTGTATATGTAAATAAATTACACATTTGCCTTCTGTCTGATTTCAATTTATCGACCAATAAAAAATGGTAAAAGTTTACAACACAACACGTATGCTGGTTTTCTCTCTCACTAATGGAACGGGCAAGGCCTATAAATGGCATCATCTAGATAAATGGCTCTATACTTCCGGTTTAATTCCATACCTAACTCCATACTAACTATGACCAAAAAAATGTACGAAAGTAATTGCATGTAAGGTATAGGATCAATTTACTTGGAACAGAACATATTGATATATTTTTTTTGTTTAGATACCATTAGAGTAACGTAGTTACGGAAGTAGCGGCTAAAACGAACATTGGGCAAATTAGCGCCTCTTGAAAAGTATATAATAGTCGAGTCCATTCAAGGGACTCAAATGGAATAGAAACTAGACCAATAATATTCACTTATGTATTATTCCCGTATCAATTGTTGTTTGTAGACGCACCATATTTGTAATTACAAAAATAAATCGATTCTGTTCCATATTTAATGGAACAATATGTGTGGCAGTTATGTCTGACAAGCTCAAAGCTACTTTTCGTACTTTCTATAATATCTTGCTATATACAGTTCTTTAATGTCCCCCTCCCCTTTGATTTTTTTAACGGATCAATTCAACAAATTAAAACTTGAGGCAATGAAATTGATGCGTGGATACCATATTTTAGAGTAAAATTGACAAATGAAAATGTCAAGATGGCCGTTGGGCGCCATCTTGGAAAAAAAATATATGAAAACGGGGGTCTTGTAGCACATCATTTTGAAGCTCTAGACGAGTACTTAATAACCCTAGAATATAAAGTCAATACCTTTACCTACTACAAAATGGTGGTACATTTAAGAATTACCTGAATACACTGACATTTAACTTGATAATTCGAATACTTACGTTGAAATCAGTTTAGAAGATGCTGGAAATGGTTGCCTTGAACTTTTCGACACAATAACAATTTTGCGTCGAACATTTTCAAACATAGTAACGTCGATATTTCTACAAATATTTGTTATTCTCAGCCGTATATCCAAAATTCAAGCAGGTTCAGTTTCGTACACCTTTTGCTTCAAACTGCCCCATAAAAAAAGTCTAAAGGTGTCAAATCTAGCGAGCGAGCTAGCCATTCCACTGGGCCTCGACGGCCAATCCAACGACCGGGGAAATTGTTATCTAAATAATTCCTAACTTGTTTGTAGTAGTGTAGTGGAGCACTATCTTGCTGGAATACAATATCAGTATCGAATTCATTAGGATTCGCTTCGACGATTTCGGTGATTAGAGGGTCAATAGTATTTTCCAGCATATCCAAATACAATTCCCCGGTTAAAGTTTGTTCGATGAATAGAGGCCTCACAATATGATTTCCCAATATCCCAGCCCAAACTTTAATTTTTTGTGGATATTAAGTATGAGTTTCCTGGAAGACGTGAGGATTGGTGTCACTCTAATGACGACAATTTTGTCTATGCACATTACGGTTGAGAAAAAATGTACATTCATCACTAAAACAAATATCTTGGATATAGGTAGAATGCCTTGCAATGGTTTCCGTCATAGTCTCGCAGAATTCTGTTCTTCGATCAGGGTCATCTTCAGTTAGCTGATGTACCATTTGAATTTTGTATGGGTGATACATATTCTTTTTCAAAAGTCGCCATACAGTAAAAGGACAAACCTCACATACATTCACGATGGAGGAAGTAGACTGTTAGGGATTTACTATGATCTCACCAATTATTTGAACTTGCTTTTCTTCCGGGATGGTCGTATGACTTGTGGGCTTTTTGTTGTTGACACTACCAGCAGCTGTAAATTTAGATACAAGTTGCCTTAAATTTCTTCTACAGATAGGACGATTCGGGAAACGATCATTAAAAATCCTTTCGATCTCGTGAAAGTTACGCGTCGCACCATAAATAAAAATTGCTTCGATTTTTTCTTCCAAGGGACGAGCATTGACCATTTTAAAAATTGTTCAAACAGTATCTAGCACTAAAACTGAAAACTAAATAAGAATATTTTAACAGTACAATGGTGTTTGTTTTCGTACTGATATTCTTGTCACTGTCAACAAAAAATAACAAAACAAGTTTTTATCGCTGCTGCTGTGGATACGGCAGGGAATTACAATTATTTGTAGAGATATGCATGTTGGTGGGTTTGTGTTCAAGTAATTATTAAATGTACCACCATTTTTAGGAGGTAAAGGTATTGACTTTATATTCTAGAGGTTATAAAGTACTCGACAGGAGCTTCAAAATGATATGCCACAAGACACCCGTTTGTTTTCATATAATTTTTTGTTCCAAGATGGGGCCCAGCGGCCATCTTGACATTTTCGTCTGTCAATTTTGCTCTAAAATATGGTATCAATTTCATTATCTCAAGTTTTAATTTTTTTAATTGATCCATTCAAAATATCAAAGGGGAGGGGGACATTAAAGAAAAGCACTGTATGTAAAAAAATGGATAGTATCCCATTTTCGAAATCTTTCGATATTGCAATACTTCCTCGCTAATTGGCATAGACAAAAGCTTTGAGCAATTACTGAGATTATAATATCTTGGTATTAGCTTCGCGCATTTGAGTTGATACCAGGAAGTTGGCAGTATTGTCGAATTGTAGGAATCTCACGGTTAGCTGCAAGCGACTGTGAAGTATTTGTATCTGGGAAAAGCGTACCCCAAAATTCTTGAAGGAGGCTCTTAACAGCGATTATTTATCCCCACTGCTGCTCATATGTCCCACTTTTCTTACAATAAGCACATGTTGAACTTGATTTTCTGTTTGTCCTCTTGGCAACACTGCTAGTGCGCGATGCCTCCATCGGGCCGAGACGAGGATCCGACCCGGTGTATCTTCGTCTCTGTCTGGCAAAAATTACCGGAGGGCTACAATACTTTGTCATTTCGTATAGATACTAGAATACCCGTGCCTGCTGGCTTCTCCCCATGTCTCTCTCTCTCCTATAAATTGGGTGAATGTCGTCGTCAGACTTAATTCTCAGGGTCAAGGTAACCGAACAGAGGAACTGCAGATTGGCTAATGGATGATTAGGGAATGCGTAAGACGTGTTGGTTATTGGCGATATTTGCATATTTGGGCATTCACATATTACAAGTATCTACGCCTATCTGGAGTTCTTCTAGGCTTTAATGCTGTAATAAGGCGAATACTGCATCCAAAGCTTGAGAATTGTAGTTGAACAAGCTTGGAGAAGAAAATATTTCATCTTACACATATTCTTAATAGACATTCACATACAGGGTGACCCATCCATGTGTGGACTCATAAACAAATACATTTTCGGAAAATCTATTTATGGGATGTTATATATGACATCTGAGGGCACATTTCTAAAATATTGGCAATTATACAGGGTGTCCCAGTTTTGACCTACATATCAAAGTTGTGATTTTTTAAATGAAATTTCTCAAATTTTATTGCATATTTGGATAGGCCAATTCAAAAGAAGAAGATTGATATAACATTCTATGCAGTTTTGGTAATTAGCTACTGAGATGTAAGGTGTTTTGTCCAGAAAAACCGTCCACTTCGGCAACCCATCAGTCCGCCATTTTGAAATTTGTAGTGCTGAATTTTGTATAAAAAAAACTTACTCTTTGAATTTTCATTGTTGCTCACACAGGGTGGTCAAAAACGCGAATTGTATTTGTGCAAGTTTGAATCCAATTTATTATAAGCTTTTTTTTTGGTACAAGATTTGATTCAGATAAAATCACTAAATTTTGAGTTATTAAGCTTTTAATAGAACAACACACCAAAATTAAGGAAAAAAATCACATCATCCATGGAAACAAAAGACAAACAGTGGGCTAGTTCCATATTGCCACTAAGGCCGGTATCGCCAGTCGTTCCTACAATTGTAGGATGCCTTTATGGCCTCCTTGATTGTCATAGTTTTCAACTTTTCCGTGTCAATGCTCTATTTTGAGGTTATGTCACAAAAATCTATTTGCATCAAATGGTGCATGCTACTTAAAAAGAAAACATATCTTCACAATAAGAGAGCGCTGACGCTGACACAGAACAGGTGCAATCTAGACATTTTTGAAGGAGAGGAAAGAGTATGGCAATCAAGGACGCCATAAAGGCATCCTACAGTTGTAAGAACGACTGACGAGACGGCTCTAAGAGTGCAGATTTGAAGTGATCACTAAGAACAATCAGAACGCTTCAAGCGTAGTAGAGAAAAACAACTATAACAACAGCATAAACAAACAACTGTCACTATTCAAGACATAATCTGCAAAAACTGCTCGAAAATATCTCCACCATGTTGAATAAACAGCCGAAGTCGATAAATGACCGTTGCACATCTCTCAGCAACGATTGTTACTCCAGGTATCCAAATAGTTACGCACACGATTATGATAATGCGCAGGTGCGTCGTCATGTTGGAAGTACATATGCATCCGAGTTTGCAGGTTGATATCCTCCAAAAGCAAAAGCAAATGCTCGATCAAAATTCAAGAATTCTGTACCTGTTAATCTGTTGTCGAAACAGGAAGGCCCGATAACTTGTCTGCCAATAACTCCTCCCCAAACATTCAAGCTCCATTTATTTTGGAAATCCATTTACCTAACCCAGTAAGAGTTTTCCGTTGCATAAGAATGCATGCTATGCCAGTTGCCAACACCTATGCTGTTAAAAGTTGCCTCATCGCTAAAAAGAACCTTATCCAGGAAAGTCGTATCTTCACTAACTTTATTTAGCATTATTCTACTAAACTCCAGTCGAGCTGCGAAATCCTGAGGACGAAGGCCTTGATGTAAGCATAGGTGATATGGATGGTACCTATGCTTGTGAATAATCCTTTCGACAGAAGTTCTGCCTATATCAGTTTCTGCTCCAATTTGCCGTGCACTTAAATGGGGATTTTCCTGCAACTTTAATAAAACCTCAAACTGGTTCGCCTTATTGGTGACACTTGGATTATTTATACATTTTTTACTATATTCTACTGCTCCACTTGATTCAAAACGTTCTCTTAGTGTGGAAAATGTATCCGGCCTTGGATGTCGCATACTGGGGTACCGTTGCTTATAAATGCAAGATGCTAGGAAACGAACACCATCTTCACCATTTCTTGTTTAGAAAAATTCATTTTCAAACACGTTTTTATTATAATGCTCACAACGCTAATTTTGACAGTTTGTAACTACGAGTATTCAACAATTCATTTGTTTCCAAGGATGATCTGATACTTTAGGAAATTAAGCCGTTCCATAAAAGAGGTGCTTATAACCAAAAAAATAGCCGTAAAACCCCTTACCTTTCTAGAATCAAAAAAAACCTTATAAGAAATTGAATCCAAACTTGCACAAATATACAGGCTGATGCATTTGAAATTTTTGAGAAAAACTGCCATTTGCGTTTTTGACCACCCTGTATGAGCAAAAATTAAAATTCAAAAAAGTAACAAATAAGATAAAAGCTGAGGTGTGTATGTTTTTTTGATACAAAATTCAGCACTACAAATTTCAAAATGGCGGAGTGAGAGGTTGCCGAAGTGGACGGTTTTTCTGGACAAAACACCTTACATCTCAGTAGCTAATTACCAAAACCCCATAGTATGTTATATCAATTTTCTTCTTTTGAATTGGTTTATCCAAATATGCAATAAAAATTGAGGCATTCTGCCAGAAGCAAAGACAAAGTCCGTCTTTTGACGTATGTCCTAAAAGTTATAGCACAAAATTTATTGGCTTTAATTTTAACAAACACAAAATAATATCTATATAGTTGCCTTTGGAAACAAAAGCTTGTTTACTTACTTTACGGTCAGTTGACATTTATTTATTTCTAGGAGTTCGCTTTGAAATGTATAAATTAGAAAAAAGAAAATGTATCTACAAAGTGATTGGGCGGGTACCCAAAGCTGAACCCTGTCGAATATTCCAAAGTGAAAACATGTCACGCAGAACCATTTATCGAAAAATAGCTGAGTGCGACCAGGGAATACCAGGTCTCAATCTCCCAAAAAGTGGAAGACCACGTGCATTTACTGCACAAAGTCAGAGAGATTGGTGAAAAGAGCAAAAAATCAGGTTGGAATGTCAACAAAGAAACTGGCTCATCAATACAGATCTTCCAGGAGTACGATATCGTTGGAATTTGAGGAGGAAGGTCTTAAATATTGGAAGAGACTTAAGTGCCCCAAATAGTCTCAACTCCTTCGTATATCAAGATGCTGTCGTCAGTTGAGGCGGATACACCTTGCCAATGAAAAAATAATTATTTTAGATGACAGTTTCACTTTGAGTAATTCTGAAATGAAGGGAAACGACGGTTTTGACGAGTCCCTTCTCACTTCAGTTGACCCACTTCAAGATTTGTACCAAAATATGCCTCTATAAACTAAACATGACGAAACTATTTACTTCTAAAACAATTTATTTTCTCAAAAACATTTTAGATACACTCTAGTCGTAAAAAATACATATTTGAAATCACTTAGACCTATAACTAATAGAACATTTGAACAAATAAACAATGTGCGAATAAATGCGCGAAGTTAACAAAGCAATAATTGAAAGATTACCATTGGGTCACATCACCTGTATTTTTTATTACGGCTGAAATTCTTTGGGGCATAGTGTTAACCAAATTTTAGCAAAAATTTGTTGTAAAACAATCCCATATTTCTTGAAGTTTTGTCTCAGTTCGGTGATTATACGAGCATTATGTTGTCGTAGAACCTTTTTCATCTCGTGCCACAAAGTTTCAATAGGTGACAGATCTGGACTGCTAGAAACCCATTTCAAAAGTGGTACATTATTTTCTTCCATCCATTTTATAGCCTTTTTTGAGGTATGGCACGCTGGACCGTCATGCTGAAACAGAAAATCTTGGCCGGATGTCAAACATTCTTCCATCACTGGTAAAAGCGATTCTTCTAAAATTGCCAAATATTTGTCTGTATCCACATTTCCATCAATAAAATGAAGTTTTCCTACTCCTTTTGATGACATACTGCCCCAGACCATAATGGATGCTAGAAATTTCACTGCGACTGTCACCAACACAAACTTCGAATCGGGCCTCATCACTCCATTGTATTGCACACCATTGTTGAGGTGTCCATTGTCTATGTTCTTTAGCCCATCTAAGCCGATTTTTCTTTTGCAGAGTGGAGTTAATAGTGGCTTTTCTTTGGCCTATAAACAAGTTGTGCAACTTTAGGGTTTTTACTTCACTTTTTTTTATAATAAAACTCACCTTGCAAGTGCTAAATCCCAGTTTGTGGGCCTCTCTATGAGTTATGGACCTCGAAATTCTCCTTCCAACAGCGTCACTCCACAGAGCACTTAATTGTAAGTAATTGGCACGCCTGTTTTTCACCATTATTCTTCTTAATGCTCTTCGGTCGGCATTTGTGATATTACTTTTTTTCACATATCGTAGCTTAATATCAACTGAACCAGTTACGTTATATCTTCTAACTATATTTCTCACACTGTATCGCGATAAGTCTAACAAAGTTGCAATTTCTGAGTTTGTTTTCTGGGAATTAAAAAAATTAATTATTAGTAACCGAATTTTTTCACTAATAACCCTTCCTCTACCCATTTTGAAAACCTTAACTACCCAAAACTATTTTAAACGTATTCTGACAGCTGTGATTAATAAAAACGATTGTCATGGCTTTTATTTTTCACAGCCACCTATGAGTTATACACTTATTTTGCATTGAAATGAAATTCGGTTGGTATGCTGTAATTGCAACATGTGTTATTTTTATGCTGCAAATTTGATTAGGGAGTGATAAAGTTGGTGTTTTCTACTATATATTATCAAAATATTCATTGTTAATATTTTAAACCTATAACACCCTGCTACATTTTTATCATTTGAGTTTGATAAGAAAAAAACTAAGATTTCAATAGTTGGGCCAACTGAAGTGGGAAGGGGCTCGTATACGGAAAACGTAAAGGAATGCCCTGACAAGGTTACATACAAGCATAAAGCGGAATGTACTGATAAAATCCTTGTCTGGTCCGCAATTTCTAACAGGGGGGGAAGAGGAATGGGTGAAGCTTTGAATAGTCAGAGCTATATTGATACCTGCCTTACCAAATTGCTTCAGTTTGTCCACGCACATGATGCTAATGACCATATCGTGTTTTGGCCAGACCTAGCATCATGCCATTACTCAAAAGATACCCAAATCTGGCTTCGGAAACACAACATACCTTTTGTTCCCCAAAACGATAATTCGCCAAACTTGCCGCAGACTCGCCCAGTGGAGGATTTTTGGGCTTTACTGACTAGGAAGGTTTATCATGGAAGCTGAGAAGCCCAAAATGAAAAACAATTAACGAAAAATTGAGAGAATTTTATTTGAATTTGAACCTCATGAGAGTCATTCGAAGAAAGTGGCGCCAGGTAGAGCAGAATGGGCCACTCCACATAATTCGATAGTATAGCTTAGTCAAGTATTTAGTTGTAATTTATGATAACTAGTTAGTGTTTAAATAAATTTCTTCTTTAAAAAAGGTCCGAACGTTAGCTTCTTTGTTCATCGTTCAAGTAAATTAAAGTAAAGTGAAGTTTATTTACCAAAAATAACGATAATATTGTAAACTGAATATAAAAACGTACACAATTTAGTATCGTAAACAAACACGAAACCCACAAAAGCAAACTTGTGCGTGGGGTTGTACAAATTACAAAAACACTAATCACGGTATGGTACTTAATGACATTATGAGAAAAACATGTTCTGTACAGACAGTAAGCAAGGGCGCAGTGTCAAGGTCACGATTTGAGCCCTCTCTTGGGCTCCCAGTTATCAGAACTACACTGATGCAGTGACGTAAGTTGGCAGCCCACCTCCCCCTCTCTCTTCATTTATTATGAAGGCATCAGATTATAGCCGGCCCTGGTTCTGACTGTTGACACCGAACAACTTCAACGAGAAAGCTCCTCTATTCCTATTGTTCGGAAGCTACTAAGCTACTGCTCGGACTCTAATACAAACGCAAATGTAGTGTTATGACAGAACACCTTAAATTGTTCCATAAATGGTGGTGCAGGAACAAGTACAAAGGGAAAAATTGAGAACGTGCACAAAGATAATATTTTGGACATTTTCAGAGTTGCTGGTTGTTTTTTGGCGTAGAACTAGAGTTTACCAGTGACCCCAGGGTCAACACCTAAAAACTGCAAAAGTTCTCATGTAATTCTAGAAAAAAGGTTGAAATTTCGTTGTTTCGCAAAACTGTCTGAGCATAAGCAAAAAATTGAAGCAGCGAGATACTCGTTTCATTTGTTTTCACATGATTAGCACGAGCATTTATCTCTCTAAATTTAAAAAAAATTAACAGAAAACTGTGTGGATTCGAACCTCTATCCTGCGGTTCTGCCATCGTTACTCTTTACCATTACACTACGACTTCTCTTGGTTTACTGGATCTTTATACCACTATACTTGACACTGATCAATGTCAAGCGATCAAATCTGTTATAAACAATTATTATACTCTTGGAAACTATACGAGATACAATTTTGAAACGTTAAATAATTAATTAGGGACTAATACCGAGCATTTTGCCTAATTTTTCAGACAGACAATTCACCACAACTGGTTGATATTTCTCTACTGTTTTTTCGTTTTTTCGAGTATATTTTCCAACATTTTGAACTCGCAGTCGTTTTAAACCTACGAGATTTCGAAAACAGACGTATAATATACTAAATGTTGTCGAAAGAAGGTCCAGGGAATTATATTTCTTCGTAAAGAAACTGGATTGCGTAACCTACTTATTTGACAAAGTCATGCAGTCATCAATTATGCTCCCATTTGAAACATAATTGTGTCTGCAGTATACGTGCTAACTTTATAAACAGTTCAGCGCATGTCAGTATGAAATATTTCTCTTATAAACTTTAAGACTCATCTGTGACCGTGTAAACATCTCAGCTCTAAATATGTGTACACAAGAGTATGAAGAAATCATGGAAAAAAATAGTTTTCTTCGAAACAAAAGGTGATAGACACATCCGCCTTGTTTTAAAATGTATATAATAACGTATGTTTCTCGAATATCGTAGCGAATCTGTTCAATTACTCACAAATACGAAATGTTTGAATTTGTTTAGAAGAAAAAATGTAGCCCTTCGTTTTTCGCATAAAAATAACAATTATCTTTCGGAATGGTTTGTGATTCATGTCGGCAAGGTAAACTAATGTATTTTGCTATAAAATTCCCAGTGCTATCAGTTAACTAGTAGTGTTCTTCCGGAAGACAGGTCGACCAATCGACTCCAATTTTCTTGTGGTTAATTAGACGTGCGAAGCCCATGTATTTGAAGATTTTTAATTAGCTGCGTGAAGTTATCGTCGCATCAGCAACAAGTGCCAAAAGCTGCATTTTGCCTCGGTTTTCGACCATAACTTTTTTACTATTAGTCGGATCTTTTTACGTGTAGCCTCATTCTGTAGGTCTCAACACTTTCAACTGAAATCCAAAACATACGTTTTCTCATTCTTTGTTGTCGAATAAAAAGTTCTCCCACTAAAATGGGTTTACCAATTTTATGCGTCCATATTTTAAATACCCCCTTGAACAGTTGCATCAATAAAACCAGACTTATTCCAGGGAAATTTGATAATATAATTAGACGAAATGGTATAATCACTGGACATTAGTGGTATTAAGTTTCCGATTCAAAACCTGATATATATTTTTTAGTCATATGTTTTTGGATTATTTGTTATTCGTCTAGATTTCCTGTTATGGTACTGATTTCCTTTTTACTATTTGCTTATTTTTTAATATCGGTACGTTGTTCAAAGTTAAATAATATAATTCTCCAAATTAACCAAACGAAGATGAGAAATGGTATTTACAATTTATAATGAAAATTATTAGTATGAGATGTAATAGGTAATCAACAAGGAAATATCAACAGTAGTCAAGGATGGTGAAATCTCAATCATACCACCTTCACCATTTAATGGAAAACTTGTTTCAAACATGGTGAAGGCACCCCTCAAACTGAGCTGCACGTGTGTCGAAGTGCACTCTTAATGCACAAGTAGCTAATTTATCAATCAATCAGTTGCTCAATTTGATCCGATTTATTAATTATGAAGATCAGTACAATAGTGTACAACTCTGCCAAGAAAGCATTTGATGATAGCAAATGTAGTGTAGCTTGTTTGAATTGCAGAATTCGGTGTCGATATAATCATCAACTCCTAACAAGCAGAAATCAAAAAAGCTTTAAAACTTCGTTTTGTGCTTTTCTCAATCTCTCGATTATTTGGCTTAATTTTTTATGATGGTGGACAAAGCAGAGAATGCTTATCGTCGTTTTCCAAGTTACAACGAAGGTATCCCAGAAACCAGAATAACATGTGACAAGTTTTTATAAAAAACCGGCATGGGGCGCCGCTACGCCCTAAGCACGTGCCGGTCCTTAGAGGATGCCAATAAATTGTTTTCTTAAATAATTATGGGATGCGGCAGAGCAAACTAGGCAGTTTCAAAGCGTTATAAAAATGACATCCGGATCTATAGAAAAAAGTGTTTTTAATTTCGAAACAAGTACTTTATAGGATTTTACATTTGTCGAGGTTTGAAAATAATGTCTTCAAGATATCGGCCGATAGCAACACACTATTGGAGACAACTCTTAAAGCTCTGAAAATCTCATCTTCAAGTTTCGTGGGGAATAGTTCTCACTTCTTCAACAATCTGTAGCTCTAGTAGGGAAGAAAGAAACTAACAGAAGCTCAATCTGGCGACTGCGCACCTACCAACGAGACACGTCTTGGTAACATTTATTGAATGTTGTGCTGCATGCCACAAGTCTTCCAATCTCAACCCAAGGAAGACCTTTTGAGGAAGAAAGCCCTACAGGATGGAACTGCATCTCACATAGCCCACCATACAAACGTCTCGTTGAAAGGTGTAATTCTGGGTGCCCTGCACAATTAACAGATTTGAGAATCTGTGACTTCTTTCTCTGGGGATGCCTAAAGGAGAGAGCGTTCAGGCCTCTTCCTCACACCATGTCACGGCTAAGAGATCGGATTGTACGGATGGTATTAACTGCTCAGTCCGAACATAAAAAGATTTGTTATTCTATGGATCAAGACGTATTTGACTTCCAACGCCACTGACGAGAAAGTATTGTAATCTGGATTCTGAGTTCACCGCCAGGCGTGCCGGTTTGGTTGACTGTTCGGTCCGTACTGCAGCGGTACCGCGGTGGGCGCTACCGGTCTGACGCGTCGTACGATCAGGTATGGAAAAGGGCAACGATGACAACTCGGCGGTACTACTGATAGGGAGGGAAAGAATATCTATCCCTCTAATTGTAAGGGCCTGTTTGACTAACTTGATCCATTTGATTTCTCTGCTGTACATGTTCGTAACTACCTTTTTTCTCAGAGGGTTTAACTTGTGCTGAACATAGTCCTTTATAAACTGATGACGGCGTTTTGTGGGAAGTACAGAGTCAAACTACTTAACGCCATTTTTTTGTAACTCTTTGAAACAGCTTTGTACTTACCTACTTACTTACTTAAATGCATTGTACAGTTGAGCACATTTGTGACGACTAAGTAACCAATTAGGATTTCTTATGAATATGTTCATAAAGAAAAAATGAACTCATTCGAATCGTCAGGGACTAGTCCTAATACCATGTTGCTAGCTTATTTACACCTTGTACAATAGTGACTCAACTTGTAGAGCAGGTACCGAATACACATTTGAACAGTCTATAAATTGCTCGTATATGGGAATGTCGAATACATACAAACACACGTATAGGACTCTGTGGAGATCTGACTCAATCTACTTGACACCATTATTCAAGCTTAGGGCAAGATCGACAATTCTTTTCTTTAAAATTCGCAAACTGCTTCATCTGTTTTTCCAGTTTCTGGCTAATCTAGGACGTAGTACTAGGGACAAAATCGTTTTGGAAGGAATGCCACAATATATCAAATACTTTGAAACTCATATTTAGTTATGATACAGCAGATATTGTTCAGGGTTCTTCAATTTGTTTGTTGTTTGTTTTCTTTATAGCGAAACTCATGTGGCCCTAGCTTTGTTCCAACAAACCAAACTAGTTCTGAACTGAACAGAGCATGCGCATATCGAAATTCCCGTTGCAACAGAAAATGGAACTGATTCCGTAACTGGTAGTTCTTTGAATCAACAAAATCCGAACTGATTCTGAACCGGTCCTGTACGGTTCAGATGCCCTTCTGAGAGAGAACTAAAATTTCAAATTTGATTGCGCATGCGCGCTTAAAGAATAAATATAGCGCCGTAGCTGGAAAACTGGATTTTTTCTGCCATTTAGTGCATTTTTTAACCTTTCAATCTTCTCGTATACCAAACCTAAATCTTGACCGCTTATTTTGCCGTTTATTACATATAAAATGTTTCCTCGAGCTACTCATCCCTGTCAAAGACCGATAAATTATCTCAAACCTCACATCCTGTATATGTATATGGAGACTTGATATTTTCGAAGTTTAGTTCAGTTAAGGTTACGTATATTTACGACAGCAAGCTATGTAATTCCCTAGACCGTACTTACCTCGGGCATACGCGGAAAAATAATTCTGAATTAGTTCAGAACTGCTTGTCGAAACAAACCTACGGGTGTGTCCGCTTTTAGCATGTCAGCGAATCTCATCAACTCGTGTTCGACTTCGACATGTGAAAGGGGACGACATATAGGGATCATCGTGCCGTGTCGTTCCAGACTATCGAGCATACTCAAAGTGGTTTCAATGCTATGTTCGGAATTTGCACAGACATTCGAATGATCGCACCACTGACGCGCATTTCTATATTTTCTACTGACACGGATGCTGAAGCAGAAATCACATGGTCGTCTCGCACTTATAAGAGCTAAAGTGCCCAAAAGCGGACCCCTACTTTTTTATTGAATTAAACAATTAAGAAAAATAGCTAAAAGTATGTTTTAGAAGCTTATACAAAGTGTACCTTCTGATATTAAGGATTCCTTTAAAGAACCTTGGATGCTTCTAAAAATTCGGACTGAGATAAACAAATACTCTGGAAACCAAATACCACTGATGTCGTAATGTGTACGAGAGAGAAGCGCAAGAAGCGTGCAATACGTGAGTTAAAAGAGATAGACGCTCCTGGTTGCCTAGCAACCCGAGTACAAAGTCACGGATGCCATCGGCGCACTCTTTCTAACACATATTGCACCCTTCTCGAGTTTCTCTCTCGTACACCGTACGACGTAAGCTAAATTTGAACCTCACCGTATATGCGACACAGGGATCTTCCAGGGAAACGACCTAAGTCACTCGCAAAGCCTCGCCCAGCGATTTGAAAGTACAAACTGTAAACTATAACATCATATCACAAGTTCGTTATTGTTATAAAATAGGAGTGATCAATTTTCGGTTATGCTTGTAAACAAACAGCGTGATGGCTGGGTTGAATACTTGCACGCATTATGCTTTTACACCTAATCATCATCTGGTGCTCGTCCAGGCGGCGCTCGGGATTCACCGCAAGTATACGCACATGCACTGCAAAATGGCGAAAATACATTTAACTTTAGTACTGGAAAAGCATCCTGTATTGTTTAATTATTGGATTCAAAAGCTGTTGATATGTTTCTTTTGGCATTCTGTACATAGATACAAATTTTGTATCATCATGTGAAAGTTCTTTTACTGCAACAAATAGTCGACAGTTAATATTATTTGCGATGTGAGGATGACGCCAATAAAGTTCTCTTTTTTTACGTACATGGAAATACAAATCACACGTTAAAATATCATCATCACTCGAACTCGAAGACGACCTCTCTCTCAAAACTAGCCGTACTGCAGAATTTCATACCGGAAATATACCGAGTAATGCGTAGTTGGGAGCAATGCGGTATTGATTCGGTAACCGAGCATACCGCCGCCGCGGCGATACCGTACCGACAAATCAGAAAACGGCCTTAATTTAGATGTTCTGACAAAACATAGGGTAGATTACTATTCGTCATTTGTTTGTCTGGGCGGTCCGTAGGACTTTTGCCCATTAGTCACTGTCTAATTACGTTAGTCGAATCTGTCAGTCCTGGTTGCCCAGAAACCAGACAATGTCTAGGAAAAAGAGAAAGGGAAAGAGAAGAAAGAATGAGAAGAGCAAAGAGAAAACAGAAGTGTTTAGTTTAAGAGGAAACACCTAGGCTTTTTGACTTGGTACACGGATTAATTTTGAGGTGAACATAGTAGATTTCAAATATGATTCTAAACGCTTCTGCCACGAGGTCCCCTTGTCAAGAGTGACTTAAATGTATAACAGATAGTCAGCGTTTTCGAATGATTAAATTTGATCAGCGATACTTTCGCCCCCAGAACTTTACCGGCAGGTTTATTACGAAAATGTCAATATCTCAAAAAATCGGTAAAATGTTAACTTGTGCACTAGGTAGTCAGCATGAAATGAATTAGCTAGTGGAATTTTACAGAAAAACCAACATTAAATGCCTCATAATGTCATAAAAATCGATATACTCGTAATGTCACTTTATATGTTACGAAATACGGGTGCCAGGCACCAATCTACTCGTCTGTAATAAGTAGGTACTACTAACTAATAGTATCAGCATTGCCGGTTGCAATGAGCCGTATTGTTGACGAAACATTATTTTGGTTCAAGATATCATATCTTCACCGAAATATTTCGAAAATTTCTGGAGCCAGAAGTTCATGAAAGGGGTCACTGTACACATCAAATGTTTGCGAGATATCCAGACGAAAGATGTTAATATACTCTCGTTAAGGGTAAAAATTTCCAGTTTCTCTAACGTATAGTTGCAGTCACCGTTCTTGGCGGTTACGTCATCAACGCTATATGGAATAAGTAAACAGATCGAGCCTCCGTACCATGGGCGAATTTACCACGGTTTGTCCAACGATTTAATTAAATTAAATTCTCATATCGTAGAAATGGGCAAACCTTTCGGATTTTCTGATTTTATTCGCTGAACACTGCGCAGATTAATCTTCAGGGCATTTGCTATTCTCTCCAGTAAGCATGAAGTAGGTGACATGGGACCGCTGTATTCATTCTCTTCCTGGGAATACTCTTCTCACAGACCTCACGGAAAGGTATGAAATACATAGTTGTTACATTCAAAATAAATTACTCTGCCCTTCCAACATCCAAATACGTCTAATTTAGAAGACTTCAGGTAACGAGCGATATATACATAGTTGTAGTCACCGTTCTTGGCGGTTACGTCACCAATGCCATATGAAATAAGTAAACGTCGAGTCTCCATACCATGAGTGCAGACTAATCTTCAGCGCCTATCTCCAGTACGCATGAAGTCGGTAACAATAGACCGCCGTTTTCATTATTTGCCTAGAAATACTCTAATAAATTTAGCACAAGCTGTCGGCCTTCTCCTGTGATCGTATTTCCGGGCATTGTACAATTTTATATTGAATATTCATAACGGAAAAACTCAAATTGCACGGCGATGTTAAGTAAAATACGATTAAAGGGCACTTATACGTAACGACAAAGTTTTCGAGACGAAGACATATAACTAAAAAGGGAGGACACGTTGTAGCACACCGCAGGTCACGCACAACATATGGCATACCGAGACGCTGATCAGTCGGGCCACGCGGAGGTTAGGGTTTAGTGGGTATTAGGTGGTCTCCTCAAGACAACCTGGAGTCCCACACACGCCGTAGCTCGGGCTATGGTATGGTGCATAAACGCATTCCCCCTCACAAAAAAAACTTTGTCTTTGAGCTTACCGGACAAACGTTCACACACAGGGGTAGGTTGAATGTGTATGTATGAGGGAGATATATAAAAGGATACTGGTAGTCTTACTTTGACCCGCCCAGAACGGTAACTACAACTATAGAATCGTGCTCGTTTTCTATTTACCTCTAGAAACTACATCCTGACGAAATTCTATAGGTAATCACCTTTTGGAGAGCCTAGAAGGAGCTGGCACCCAACAAATGAGATGGTAGTCCTGAAAGAATATCGGACTCACCTTTGAATACAGTGTTGCCCTTGACAGAAAAGAACGCATTTTGAATGAAACACTGATAGGCCACTACCATGCTAAGAACAAAGAAATGCATTGTAGATTTTCAAAGTCGGCCCAGCGGCAACAGTTACTAGCGAAAGACCGAAGACTTCAGATCCCTCCTTAAAATTCGAATTCCGTCATATCAGCTCCTTGCATTGTCTAAATACGTATCAGGAGGCTTGACAATGTTGAAATCAGGCAATCTCATTTTAAAATTACAGCTATTAAGATATCAGTGATGACTCTTAAAATTTTGATGTACCTAAAAGTACTGAGCAATCTACTGGACTCAATTCTTTACAGCTAAGGAGAAAGTGCTATAATCCTCAACGCCCCTTCGACCCGCCGATGCAAGCAGCACCTCTTAGCAGGGGAAAAGGAAACTTCTTTCTTGAATGTTAGCTGTAAAAGGCGTAAACACTACAAAAATAAAACAACTGTTTTACAAATAAAATCAAAAGACTTTATTTGTGAAAAAAAAAACAATGAGATAACATTTTCAACTATAATTTTGACATTTTGTTTCCGAAATCAGTCCTAAATAAAAATATTTCTAAATGAAAATATTAACAAAAAAAATATCTTTCTCGTGCCTCATTTCCATTAAAGACGTCCCAAATCAATAGAGATGAAGAGACTTTAGAAAATGTCAAGCTTGCTACGAGAAAAGAAATTTCTCCAGGTGCCAAATGTTTCTACACTTCTTTATTTCACAGAAAAAAATCGATAAGAATGTAAACTGCAAAAGAAAATCCATTCATAAATCAAAAAGTTGGGAGAGTTATCTGAAATTCACAATTTTTACGGTTTTTAAATTCTTGCAACATACATAATCAATACCGATGAGCTTATACTAAAAAAAACTAACTCGGAACATGTCAATGAATTTGAATTGTAGTGTCAAATTACGCGGGAACCAATTTTTCTTATATTCACAAGATCAATCGAAATAGAAATAATCTTTGTTAAAATAACTACCTGTAGTCATTATGTATTTATGAAGAGCAATAAGAATATGCTTTTTATGATTTTATTTTGTTCTAAGAGAGATCTTCACTTAATAAATTCTCAGCACAGTTAGTGTTACTTGGTATCTTTTCATTTAATTTACTCTGCTATATGATTTCACCTCAAGCACAAGTTTAATCCAACACTAGGGAACTAAACATTAGATACACAGACTGATTTCACTAATTTTCTCTATTCCGTCAAACCACGGACATGTATACAGGTTGTCCTCAAAGCTGGGACTTTCCTTTACAGAACGTATAGGTTAGGTAATAATAAGCGTGTTTTAGTAACATACACTAAAACTTTAAGATAACCGAGATATTAGGGTCCGAAAAGCAATAAATAAACCAGTAACAGGCAGCGCGTGGTGTCTAGGTTAACCTAATTTACAAACAAACCACACTTTAAAAACCAAGACTGGCGCATTCCTAGAGCAATAACGTAGTTATCGATTTGATATGAGCATCTTCAAGATTCTATAGATATTCCGCGAGTTAATTCAGAACGTCGCCGTCGTCCTCGGTGTTTCATTTCATCAGAGCTGCATATGTTTGTTTATATCGTGGAAAGCCGACTGATTGAACACAGTTGAAAACCTAGACAGCGCCAAATATGCACATTTAGGAAGCGGTAAACAAACTTGTCTTCTTGAATCGAACAGCGGCAATTTTAAGCAGTGTTTATAAAGAAAACATGTGACAGGGTAGTACTTGAAATTCCTTACCAAACGAATAGTGAGTATTTCAATTTCTTTTTTCTCTTCGGTGTTGTTTTGCCGCACAGCAGCTTTTGTACTGCAAACATATTTGATTCTGAAAAAGAAGATCACCACTTTCAAGACACGGTGTAGATGTAACATATATTTTCAATTCTTGATCTGTACTACCTTGTAGCGAACCGGTGTTATGTGGGGTCCTGAGGTCATATTCTCCAATGGTGTATTTTAATTGGTGACGCCACCAATGGATAGTTTCGCCAATCGCGGTACTGCAAACCCTCACGTTAACAGCAGGAAACTACAATCTCCCGGTATTTCTGCACGACAGCGTTTGCTCCTATGAAGCCAAACAGGAAATGCCCACCACATAGGCGCCCCATTGTCACTCAGGGTGGTACTAAATACTCGCCATGCTATATGACATTAGACGCAAAATTTACATGAACTAAACTCCTATTTAGCCGTGTTCCTTTTTATGTTTAGAAAGTATGTTATTTTCTGACTTTATCAACTGAATATTACAAAATAGACGAATTGAATAAACCGAATATCGTCAGCTATTTTATTTTATTTAACAACCGTACGCGAACTTTATTATGACTCATCATGTAAATCGAATGGACCTGTTAGACTCTCCCATTGATTGAATGATGGATGAATTTTCATTTGCCGTCCACACAAACTCGTAAGGCACCTTAGTATCTATGAAAAGCACCCCTTCTGCCTAACTGTAAACATATACTAATAGGCATGTAACTCAAGTGGTGCCCCAATGTAAAAATTAAGAATTTTCAGGAAGGTGGATTTTCACGAAAGCGAAAGTTGATCAATGAAAATTTGCATTTAGAGGGTTCAAGAAGGTCAAGAAAGGATCTTTACGATGTAATACATTAGTGAGTTTTTAGGCTTCACACTTGTCAGTCGTTCCAACAATGAGGTAATTTATTATTTTCTCTTTATAGCTCTTCACTTCTTACATCAATAATGATATGGTTTTAGCGCATATTGAGAGGTTTGAGTTTTTGACTACTCGTATCGACTACAAGATACAGAACCTGATCACTTTTTCAATTATTCCTGGACCATCTAAAACAGCAAATTCACAACCAACAATAAACTATTCGCATCGATGAACATAGTTGTATACCGTTCCTGGGGTAAAAAACTGCAAAATTCGGGACCAAGACCTGCAAGTGTCCCATAATACTATAAATTTACTATGAGAAAAAACATAACGTTACCGTTATAAGTTTTTGCCAAAAGGTATCGAAAATAAAGGTTTCTTACTCAAGAATTGGACTTGAAACAATGGAATCATATTTAGATAATAATATTGTCTACTTTAACTATCCTACCAAAACAGTATAATGTAAAGATTTATGTATATTCTGAAACTAATTTGTCTCTCTCACTTATTATTCAATTGAAATTTATTCATAAAAAAAGTATGTGAAAATTAGTTCAATGCTTTCCTACTATATTTGTTTTTACATGTATTTTTCGATTTTTATAGTTGAGACCTTGAGCAACCCACAGAAATGACTGGGCCTAATAATGTTACAGCAGTAATGATGGGGCTAACAAGAAAATGAAAAAATATTTCCTTTATTCAGCTGCTCCATGTAGACAAAAGACGAGAAAGTCATATTACATGTAGCATTTTTCAAATCCAATTCTCAAGTGATACACTTCATATAATATTGTATGGAATGGAATGAGTTGAATTAATGGCAAAATATTTAGATTTCTTTCAAGCTAAGGTCACAAAATATGATCTCGGTCTTATAAAACAGTCAGGCATTTCTATAAAACTGATCGATGCTAATGCAAGAGATTGCATTTTTATTTTAGAAAAAGATGTGACTGTTTCAGTATTTCCATGCTTTTACTCTGTTTTTATCTGAATAATGAACTTTATAGAAATAACTAACCATACAGACACCTATTATCATAATAATAAATTAATATAATAATCAGTTTCACACTTATTTCATAAAAAGAATACTAGCTCAAGAGTACTTTGTGACCTGCGTTTCTGTGCATGTGTGAATAAATTGATCAATTACTGATTTTTTTAGTGTAACAAGTAACAAAACTAAGAAAATATAACAAAAAAACAACAAGTTTTTGAGGGAAAAAGTAATCATACAATAAGTTCCAGTGGTTGCGAGTGTTGGAGTTTTTAAAAAATTACTGTTTACATATACATACTTAAAAATATCTCTCCATGATGTTTTCTTCATTTTTCGTTTTACTATTTTTATAAATTTAACTCATACTTATTAAATAACTGGCTATAATCGAGCATCTGGGCAAACTAAATTATAGTTTAGTATTCAAAAGGTCTTGTCAAAACGAGTTTCAAGTAGAAGATATTTTGTGTAATGGTCAGTAATCAGTGCATTCAGATTTATAAACTGTATAAACAAAAATCAATGAAGATATTATTATAAAAATGAATTTCAATAATCCTACTTCTGCGAAAACGTTAGAGGCATACATGGTGTATTATTTAGCTGTGAATCTTTGGTATCCCAATCCATAGTATCTTATAGCTGAAGGCAGTTTAGTTTGCAATCATTTAAGTAGCGAAATGGTCGGTAAACAAATTGAGTAAGCGAATTATCCCGGCTCCTATGATATATAATATGTAGTCAATTTAGTTTGCCCAAATACCTACTAATGCGCGCTATTATTCATTAACAAAAGTATATAGATAGATCATGGCATACACTAACTGTCTCAATGCAATACTGTAAAAACACAATTCAGATTGAGTGAAATGAATCCAAAAGCAAAGAGAACCTATATGATTCCATTATAATTCAAGACAGTAGTTCAAACTGTGTAGTAACAAAAACAGTTCGACCTCTGTGATAGTGGTCATAGCAGACATTTTTGTGTAGTAATTTGGACTTTATATATATATACAAAATTATTAAGGCAACATATGTTCCAAACTTTCTGTTTCATTTCACATATATAATACAAAGAATTTTCATCAAAATCTGACTATATACTTTTTAATTTAACGGGGATGAACAATGCATTAACCAAAAAATATAAATTTAATAATAGCCAAATATATACAAAAAATGATACAACCAATTTCATACTACAATGCCCAGATTCCCAAAAGATAAACTAGTATAGCTTTAGTATGTTTTTTAGTTTTATGTACAAGTAAAATAACGACAAAATTTTTATAAAAACATTATTATCAGTGTGTTTGGTTAATCAATGTTATGATCAAATTATGAGGCTACATACTGATAAAATAATAACGAAGAAACAATGTTAGACAAAAAGAAGAGAAATATATTTTCGGTTGTAGTTGAGAAAGAACTTTGTCAATATTTTTATGAAACCTATACGTTCAGGAATCTGGGATAAAGCTCAAAATAAGCTTGAACCAACAATTAGAAAGTGCTGTAGTAGAACAATGCTACAAAAATATACGGCAATCACTTTGGCATAAGGAAAGTTTGCTTTGATACCACTCAAACTTAATGAAAATTAATTTCAGAACAATTTGCAGAGCATCTAAAGTTCACTTTAGAAATCGAAACCGTGATGAACAACACTTTTGCTCATAACAATTTTACCGATAGACGCCTCGTACCAGTTCTATTTTTCATAAATACTTACCCCCAATAATTACAATAATTACAACTACGCTCTTGCTTTCGAGACATGCATAGCATGTCTATTATCATTTACATAATCACTTTTTACATATCCGTTCATTCATACTTACCTGTATAAAGATAAGTGAACTAACTATATACAATCCATTCAATCATAAAAAAACAATGTGTGAAAAATGAATAACCAATGTATATACACCTATAGGGTGAGTTATTAGAGCGGGCTCGGTTGATAACCACGTTATTGCGCACGGTATCTAAGCAAGCTGAATACAAAAATTGTACGTTGTGTGCACCTGATTTAGAAAATATTGTCGCTTAAGGGTGATTCAGCACCGCTAACGAATGGAAGAACCGTCTCCCGCGCTGCGTGGCTTCAGAAGGAAGTTATTTTGAGAATGACAATATAAAATTGTGATTATACTTAAATCAAAAAAATTAAAAAAAATCAGTTTCATCGCTTAATTATCTGATTTACGAAAGGGATTCCTATAACTCACAAACCAGTCATATAAGCTGCCACAAACCTTATATTAAAGAAAGCTTGTGAAAATGGGAATTAAAGAATGTGAAAATATACCAGGTGCTCCGTTTGAAAATGTCGAGAAATCTTTTTGGAAAAACATTAAAAGTGAGAAGATAAGGAGAGAATATGAAATCACAAAATTTTTCTGACGAAAAATTTTAAACTCTAACAGTTGCGGAGGTGTGAGTTATCAAAGTTGATTATTTTTGGTTCGATAGATTGTCCAATATCTCAACAATTTGATAATAAAACATAAAAATGCTTCGTTTAAAAGACCAACCCAAAGCTGTAATAAAATGTAGGTCTTTCCATTAAAAAAAAATTGTTGGAGGTGACCACATACCTATGAATCACCCAGTAGAGATAAAAATATTATTTGCTGCAATTTTTGAAGTTAACTTTTTTAAATACCAGACGTAATAACGTAACAGCCCACACCAGAAACTCACCCTGTGTATTTCCATTCAGGATAAGTTTCTAGTGAGTCCAAAGTAGTTTCATTATGTCGGTGATCTGTATCTCTATAGTACCCACCCAGCGCATTCCATCTTTGCGGCGCCTGAGGTATTATTGTTTGGTAACGACAATGGTGTTCCTGGGCAATTTAAAATGAACTTATAAGGTAAAAAAGCAGGCGACTTTTCGAGTGATTTAAATCGCAATAGACTATTGAAGCAGAAACAACGCTGAAAGTAGATTAGCAATAAAATCATTTTTCAAAGTGCATCGTTAACAAAAGATATTTGTACATCAGTTTGAGCACCTTATTATAGTTGTTACAACAGAGATCACTTTCATGTTACCTTGGCAAGGGCATTGACCAAAGTTCATTATAAATGATAGTTCACTGTATACCAATTTTCATCATAAAGCATTATAACCATCAAACAAACGCGACACTTACTTATTAAGATAATTGATGGTAAATTTTTCCTGACGTTAAGTGTGGTATATAAAAGGAATGAATAATAACTCCATCTATCTCAATTTTACTACACGAAATATTGTGAAATAGGTTAGAAGCGATGCATCTGAACTTGATTAGACTATGTATGTACACAGTCTAAATGTTCGAGAAAAATCTTGATTCAACTTAAATCCAAAACTTTGGATTCATTCATCCGATGAGAAGTATATGCAATTTTTATCACAGGTCGCAAATCTCCTAATAAACTATCCTGATTAGAACATACCTTTCTATCCTTAACCAATATAAATGAACTGCGCAATAAATTTTGCCCAAAACATGTATATAAATATCGCTTCATACAAATATACCAACCAATCAATTTGAAAAAATATACAACGACTTAAAAATTACATCGAATATTAAATAAAAAACTACTTCCAACACTCGCAACATACGCGCATACCTACCCACGAAAGTGGGAGGGGCCTGTCGAAATGCTCAGTCTATAACTCATTCTGATGATCTGTCACCTCAAACAAGCTCCATTTTTATATCAGCTTTATTTGAAAGATAATCGGCAAAACGTCCTGCCTGTATGTTTAACTGTCAAATTAATGTTAATTAGAAACTTAAGAATAGGACACAAACATCACGTGTACATTATCCATTTTTTTGTTGATTGTTTATTCCAATTTCTCGGAACTTGATTTTCTATTACATCTTTGGTCTAATGATGTGAATTCTTGAAGCAAGAAATTTTCTCCTCGATTAGCTAAATAGAACGTCCAGCTGGCGATTAAACCGCAATAGCCGTAAATCTAACCACAAAACTTACTAATCAATACAGCAATGGTGAAGTCAGTATAAAAATCTAAGTATTCAAGTCAAAAACTATCCGATCAGCTATAACAGACCTTTAATATTTACTCATGCGGTATCCTGGGTACAGTTTAATGAAAAGTGCTCAGAAAGGTTATATTGGTAAGATATTCGTTTAAACTGATTACTATTCTTACTATGCTTGGTACAAAACTTTTCGATTAGCCATTGTGGAAAAGTTTTATTTTTGAACAAATTGGCAATTCTACGTACATATGCAACATCTTTTTGCTAATCAATCATTACACATTATATTTCTTCATTTGCGGCTAGGTTTGGAGGCTATCAGAAACAATGCATCTGCCTTTGGCCTTTGATTTGTTTCATTTAATAACTACTGTACTAAGCTTCAATATCGTAAAAATATCACGTATGATCAATTCATATCAGAATATAAGGTATATTCATAAATACATTTCATTTTGACCCATGTTGTCTATTTCATATTGGAGGATGAACGAATATCAACTGTACCATAAACAGGTTTCACCTGCAAAACTGAAGATCGGTATAATGTTACATAAGGTGTCGATAATAGATGTCAAGTATTTTCTCATATCTGTGATAAATACACACCTTATGCATTTCAGCTACAACTATAGGTGTCTCAGACCTTATATGTATTGGCATGTATGTCAAAAGATGTAAATGAGAGCTTATTTCCCATGACAGACCCAGAAAACCAATAATCTCAGCCAAGAGATAGAAACGCACTATTGTTTGGCATCGACAAACTCCTCCAGTTTCCGACTTTCTAGACGATACTCACGATGCGCGATAAATCAGCGAGTAGTAGGTGGGTTGTTGGTGTTGTGATGGCGGTGGAGGCGGCGGCGGCAGCTGCTGCAGTTGGCGCGTTCTGATTGGCTGGTGGTAAGTGAGACCGGCGGCGGCCGCACGTCGACGCTGCTCCGCCGCCTAACAAAAACGAAAACATTTGGTTAGATACATAATTTCAGTTCATTCACTTCATTGCATAAAATTTTGCAAATCAGATGACAGCAATCCTTGCTGACAAACGCAAAATTGGTACTACATATTAACATATATAAGACGTTCCACCAGTGGATACCAAACCCATTTGAAAGCTGTGCCTACGCGAAAATAAGCATACGCACCCTGGCATTGGGCATTGCCAACCACTTATAATTAAAGCTATATTATATACACAGAGTATTCGTAAAGTCCATATTTCCATAACAGAGTCGGATTTCGATTGCTGATCTAGCCCTAATAATCCCCATTATAAATATCCAAATGTATTCTTCCTTACTGTCGGCAGTTGCAGATCTGTTGGCTCTCGGTGTCAAACCTATAACGCAGGTACAGATTGTTTCTAATCGTGAACAGATTATTCGTCGGATTTTCGTCACTTAAATTTCCTGTAATTCCTTCAGAAGCTTCTGAATAATGGAATAATAGAACGTGTTATCAAAGGTGCAACATTTAATATCACCTTCCCATAATCCCCACTTTTTGGGTACTACATTTTTTTATGACAATGATTAGGAACCCCTGAAAAGTCAGAAACGGAGTTTCAGTGATTGTTATTTTCCTTTTTCTTTTTTTTTTCTTTTTGGCCTATAGCGCCGCCGCAATTGGACTGAAACTACAAAGCTTTGTTTGGCATAGTAGTAACCTTGTGGGTTAAAGTCATAAAAATCCGAGGGGTAATTTCCAAGTTATAGACAGGCAAAGGATTAGCAAACAGACCGACGGAAATGTGTGATATAGATTTTCGTGATGTAGATGTCATATTACCTAAAAACATAACATTTCATTTTCGAAATTTTGCGAGCCACGGCTTCAAGATGGAGGAATAAAAATTTTTAATTTGCCGTAGCAGCCTAAACGTCAGGAAATCAGTATATTCACCATCTTATGTTTCATTTACTGACCAGTGTAAGATGGATAGATCAGACAAACAACCGGAGGATATAAGTTCAGAAGTTACATTTACGTAACTAGTTACGAACATTTACTTCGCATCAGCCATCGCGATTATACGAGTAAACACCTATTTGCAGAATGACATATATACGATATTATATGAAATAGGGCCACCGAATGATCTGAATACGTCCTTTCTTAGTGCGTACATACCGACGCGTCGCTTGGGCTGGCAGCACGAAACAGTAGACAAAATTCGTCCGATGTGTAGGAATTTGTGCGCTTCGAAACTGACTCATCATTTTTAAGTATTTTTTCCACTAGGTTCTTTTTAAAAAATCTCGAAGTCTAACAAAAAAAAAGGTAAGCATTTCAACCCACCATAAATCTTGTGCAAAAACAAAATTTCAAAAAGTACTCCGGCAGCACCCTGGGCAATTGTCTTCTAAACATACTGAATGAATTTCATTCAAAAATATTGAAAAATGGAGCGTCAGTTTCGAAGCAGCTGAATCCTTGTTCGTGGCTTGAAACTCCATGCGTCGGAGCTGCCTTAAGAGCTGATGCTATTCACCATTTGTAACACATTGAGTAGCTCATATCTAATACAAAGTCGTATATGAGATACGCGCAATTTTGTAAAATCCTAGAAAAAAGCCAAAAACATTCGATAAACCATCGCTTTTTAAATAACGCCGTGCTACTCTCGTCTCTCATTCTTATAATTTATCTTAAAGTATAGTCGCCCTATAGAGTTCGCAAGTTATAGAATGATCGCTTACAATTTATAAAAAGTAATGTTTATTGAGTGGTTTGACCTTCCAGTGCTTCGTGGCTTTTCGAACGAATTTATAGCAAAATTTTGCAACAGTGTATATTTAATCAAGTCAGTCAAACAGACCCATACAATTAGTCCATGGACACTCTTTCCCAGAAATAGTATTTACTGTCCAACTGGCAACATTGACCCTTCGCATATTGCCAGAGATTGCAACGCCCACCGAAACACCGGCGCAATACGAGCAGAAAAATCAAGCAGATCGTTACGCCGGGCGCCGAGCACAGATTGCAGAAGACGGATATCGGAAACATTTCTCTATCATTCAAGTTTTAAAGAAACGTACGGAGAAGTCTGTGATGGTAATAGGTGCGTAGAATTACCGGGGTTGGGCGAGTATAAATAAACTCCCTAATTGACTCCTTAATTTTTTTTTTTTCAAAAATGATCAGGATCCTCGTTGAAAGCGACATTTGAGCGATTTCATTTTTTTTTTTCGTTTTTGGCCTTTTTCTCCGACGCCATTGGACCGATTTCCAAAAACTACAAACTTGTTCGTCCTTGATGAAGAAGCAACATTGTGACAGAATATCATCCAAGCCCGAGCATTCCTTTCCAAGTTTTAGATGGGCCAACAAACAGACAGACCGACGGAAATGAGTGACATAGTTTTAACATCCAACATTTTCGAAATGTTTCGCGATTACAATACCTCCCCGCCCGGTGACGTAGCAAGTAAAAACATAAAAATTCATTTTTCGTGAACAAACCACCTTAGATTGTCAAAATTATTCATTAACCCAACAGCAAATTGCAAATTGTGATTTGTCATTATTTTCGGGCATTCGTTTCGCATTCCTGTAGCAGTAGCAGTAGTCACCTTAGTAAGAGTGAGTCGGATGCACAGTACACGGTACTTTTCTGAATATTCACTGGAAAGATATGGAAACTGCGCAAATTCAAAACATCGCAAAAAGACGAAATTTATCATACAGAAGTATTAACAACGTTTTTTTAACACAGGATAAATGCATGCTTGCAATTAAATTTTGTTCTAACCTCAAACGGCTTATATGTCCAATCGTCGGTGTATTTGTCATGGTTGCTAATTACCTAGACAGCTTCCCCTTAACGGGGAATTTTCAGAAGGCGGATGAAAACAACATCTATTGACTACTTAATGTAACAGCTGTGTTAAAGATCTATATATACCTAAAGCAACTCCACTACAAACATTTCCAATTTCCTCCTACCTAGCGCTAAGGGTTGCCCTGTTGCGGATGTGGAGCTCCGGCGCCGGATCCGGGATGCATGAGGACCGCCCCAGCTTGCATGGGGTGCTGGGGATGGCCTGGAGGTCCAGGCTGACCTGGCTGCATCGATCCTGCTCCCGCAGCTGCGGCCGCCTGCAGGTACTGCACTCCCGCAGCCTGCATCATGTGAGGTTGGGCGGGGATCAGAGGGTACATTAGAGGAAACTGGTGATGACCCTGAAACAATATATGGATACATTAGAAAGACTATAAGGGAAACTACACAAGAAATTTGCCCACAAAAGGTGATCAAATCTGGATCAATCCAAATTAAGGTACAAGACAACACTCTCAGAAATGGAGAAGTATCTTCAGACATCTCCGTCAGGCACGGGAACTCATTGTAGGGCCAAGCGCTAAGGATGGACGTTTCTGCTTGTCTCTGGATAGAGCCAACCTAAGGATGCTGGTGGGACTGTTGTCTGGCCACAACACGTTACGGTGCCAACTGCACGTGATGGTTTGAGGACCTCTTGTGTGAGCGCTATGGGGTAGAGGAAGAGACCTCGGCGCACGTTCTGTGTCGCTGTGAAACTCTGAGCTTCTACAGGCAGATTATACTGGGGTCCATTACTTTGGACCCTCAGGATGTCAAGGAGCTTGGACTCAAGGCCATACTGAACTTCGCTAAAAAGGCGAGGCTTGAGGTCTAAGGAATGTACTCGTAGAGGTGCATAAGGGCCCGTTTAAGCGGCCTATGCGCTGTCTCCATATGGTGACCGGAATGCCTCTAATTTCAAGATTTATTCATTCAAGGTACATTGGGTCAAATCCCATAGGCCAAATTTTCGGATTGATAGGTCTAGGGGGCCCCTAACCTCAAAAACATGTTTTTCTCAAAACATTTTGAAAACATCCATCACATTCCTATGTGCTAAATAACCGTGATTTTTTATAGATTAGACTTAACTTTCAACGAAAAATTAATTTATGTCTGAGAAAAAACTTATCATTTTTGTAACTTACATAGCTGCAATTCATGCTTTTAATTATTCGGATGTGTTAAAAAATTCAATCACATGTTCAACCCTTTAATAAAACGTTTCAGTTGAACTTTAATTATAACTGTCGATGTTGTTCTTACGATACACTGCAAGTTTTCTTTTCTAAGTTAGAAGAATAACTAAGATATTTTTTACGAAATTGAAACACCGCTTTTGAGGCATATAACTTCTCAGGGGTACAATTTAACCTATAGGTAAGTTGCGTTAAATTACAATATTTTGGGTTCCCCTACATACCCCTGCTCTGTGTCAGTTCTTATGCAATAAAAAAAATAATTCAATTCTGTATTGCTATGAGCACCAAACTAACCTCTCAGGAGATCAATTCTAGAAAGTCGGTAGAATAACGAATGGAAAGTGGGCGCGGTGTATTTCTCGAAGTACTGCATAATTCAATACATAGTAGAAGAAAGACTAAGGAAGTATCAGCATGATAAAATTTTGATATCAATGATTATGTTGATGTACATAAAATTTGTGCGTCTATACAGGGTGTCCGCAAAGTTCGGGTTTTCCTTTACACGACGTGTAGATCTTGAAAACATAAGCAATTTTTCTTAGTACCATATACACCAATGTCTTAAGGGAACCGAGATAAAGGGCTTTGCAACATCAAAAATATCTGAATACCGCCCTGTAGCCGCGACTCGCGACATCCCCGACTGGTACTAGGACACTAGCTCAACCCAACGACAGAACTGGGTCGGGGGTCGGGGTCAGTGTGTCAGGTCAGTATGCAACCTTCAACCGACGGTTACGGTCACGCGTGTAGAGGTAAACGAACCCGTATAATCGATTGCGTTTCAAAAAACAACAAGCACTAGAGACGTGGCTAGAGAAGTGCAAGTATCAAAAACTAAAGTGTGGCAAACGCTGCGTGAAGAGGGGCTGTATCCGTTTCACGTCCAACGTATACAAGCCCCTCAACCTGACGATTTTCCAGCAAAAGTGCAGTTTTGTGAGTGGTTGTTGCATCAACATGACAATAATCCGGACTTTTTGAAGTGCATATTGGTGACAGACGAATCTACGTTCACGCGTAATGGGATGAATAACATTCGCAATACTCATGTTTGGTCAGTAGAAAATCCGCACGCTGTCCGTCGGGCACATTTTCAACAAACATTTTCGGTGAATCTTTGGGCTGGCATGGTGAACGGTATGCTCATTGAACCATTTATTCTCCCAAATCGATTGGACGGGATGCAATACCTAGACTTTTTACGCAACATTTTGCCTTCCTTGTTAGAAGATGTGCCATTAAGTGTAAGACAATCAATGTGGTTTCTGCACGATGGTCATATTTGTTACCTCTGTTCGTGGTCTACCGGTCTGCACCACCGCCGGCGTCTGCTCGGTAGCTCATCAGCTGATTTCATTTTCTGTTGGAGCGGTATGATTTCGGGCAGAGAAGTACTTAGCCCTTCTCGTCAACTGGAGAGTGAGTCCTTTTTTCTTTATTTTTTTTACTTGGTCGCCCTCGTTTCACAACACATTACCTTTGTTATTTCAAGGGTAGTTGTTTCTGAAAAGGAAAACCCCAACTTTGCGGACACCCTGTATTAAACTGTTTTCCTAAAAAATGGACGCATTCGCAAACAATTCTCATAAACGTTAAACGCTGTAAAAAGTTATATTCTAAATGGATTGCAATTATGGCAAGGTCATTCCCATAATTTGACCCACAAGAATCGCGATAAGCAAGGCAGATAAAACCTCACACTATAAACTGACCTCCCGACCAGTAATCATTAAAGCTTCTTCACCTATCATCATATTGGATCGTTAGAGGTAATTACCTGAGGTGGGGGTGCCTGACATTGCTGAGGTTGAGGCGGTCCTCCTTGCGCTGCTTGCTGAGCGGCAGCTGCGGCCGCCGCAGCTGCAGCTGCCGCGTGGTTATACTGAGGTGGTGGCGGTGGTGGTTGTGCGGGCGAAGGCGTCTGCGATTGGTGGGGTCCGGGGGGGCCAGGTGGTCCGGGAGGGCCAGGCGGGCCGGGAGGACCTGGCTGAGGCTGCGGAGGCAGGTACTGGAACAAGCGTATGTGCTGGTGGTTATGTTCCTCCTAGTGGACGAAACAAAAAGGAAATTATGAGAAATTGTAATCAACGAATGTTGCACCAGTTTAAAATAGATGTACAGATCAATCCCAATTTGCAACTTGTTAGGATTTTGGTACTTACTAAAAATAATATTGGTTATGTTCAGTTGCACGAGCTAGCGCAGCGTGATGTATGGCTTAACTTATTCTGCAACATGTCTGAATGGACTGCCTTGTAAAATTTTAAAATCTTGAGACTGATTGACAGATGTCACGGATGTGAAACTTCATGCTGCAGAACACGTGATATACAGCAACAAAACGTAACCATTGTTACTGAGGAAATACGACAGTAATCCAGTTTATGTTAATTTTGATGTGAACGTTCAAGTTAGATAAAATACGTTTGTTTTCAGTAATGTAACCACAAAGCATTAATAGTAGAAGATCCGAATTAGAATCGACCATCACTGACCTGCTTAATGTATGAAAGTATTTTAAATCAGATTGGTATGATAAAAATATATCGCGAGTGGATTGGCTAAAAAATTCCTGGTTAGACTGCGAAAAATCCGTTTCTTTCGTATATCTCGAGAAATACTCGGAATTGCGACACTTTCCAAGTACCATTTTATGTATATCATGTATTTACTGTATTCTCAGTACAAGAAATTATAACTTCTTCATTGCATCTATTTCCAAAACAGTCAGTTTTTTATAACACGTGGTATGGTAACTAACAAAATTGAGTGATGCTTTAGTTAGCTCAACCTGATTGCACTCAAAGTTATTTTCTTTATGAAGAGCTAACTTCAAGCAACATTTCATCAATCATTAAAATCAATTAAGAAATCGCCCGAGTCACGCAAAAATACTTTTTCGCTATTCTTTATAACATGATCATAGACATTTAAGCATAAGAGTTGAAATGTGTGCCTACTATTTGACAAGACATGATAGAACTAAAAGATCTCAAACTGAGACCTACGACACTATACAGGCTGTTACAATATTATTTTGTTTAATAAAAAGTCATTTTTCAATTTTTAATTAGACATAGTCTCGCGCGGAATGTTTTGCCAACCCACTCGCAATATGTTTTCAGCATGGTAAATTTGATATATATAGCTTTTCATCCATTACAGCCCAACTAGCAAAGTAGTGGAATACACTTTTGGTAAAAGAACCGTTCAGCCATAAAAGCTCTCTATTGTTGTTGCCTGAACACCAAAATGCTGGCTTAATGTTGTGTGGAATGCAAATTTGCTTTCTGCAACATATTTGCTCTAAAATGAGGTGTTTAAAATATTCTTATAGCATACAACACCTTATAGGGCAAATTTTTAAATGTTGCATAAACGTTTATACAACTATTTTATACGGCATATTTGCAAGGTAGTCAAAATGGTTGTGCTGTGGCACCCATGCTAACGTTTACATATATAAAACAAACCCGAGCCTTGTTACTTTGCTGTGCAATTTACTACATTAGCCAACAAATTGCTCCCAAAGGAAGCACTTATACAACTGTTACATATCCTAAATATGTTGGTAAACAACTTCACCATAACCTAACTTTCTGTCATATTTTTGTTAAAATGCCATAACCAATGTTTTAAGACAAACAACGCATGCATATCGGTTCAAAAGGTTTTATCAACTATTCAAACAGAAGATATAGATCTGGTACAAATTCTGGGTAAATCATGCGATTCTGTCGGTATTTCATTTCAGACATTTGTCAAATTGTTGTATAACACCTGCAGGCAACACCAAAATATTCTAGTAACCTAAAGACAACATGGACGATGCCATGATTGTACTCAACCACCCGCCATATTGGGCAAACATTTATTCCTCTATTTAATATTAAATAATTATGTTTCAGTTAGAAATTACAGATATAAAGTGATAAACATTAGTATAACTGTGTCTAAATATAGGATTTGTGGAAGATTTAACGCAGATCAGTTTTCCATCTTAAAAATCTGGACATACTTTTGATCATTGTCAAAATATGAAGCCCGTAGAAATTGGGTAACTAATTTGCACGATAATCACAATAAGATTTGCTGCGCAAGTAATTCAATAGCCCTATATCAAAGTGTAGAAGTTTATCATATACCTGTGTATGAAATTCACAATGGCCGATATGTAAGTAAACAAGATGACTGTAATGTGTTAGTTATATATTCTTCACTTCGTCTATATAATACATAAGAAATAGTTTGGTTGCAATAAAGTAGAAATACGTAACAGAATAGTTGTATAGTTGACAAAAACTGAATCTTGCACTGACGCAAATGTCCTTTAGCGGCTGCAAGAGGCTTACACTTTTGTTTTATAACTGTTACCTGCAGCCCTTATACAACCTCTTAAATGAATTAGGTGTGCCCATTCCGCTTGTATAGCTGCTCTAAGAGGGTTTTGCTAACGTTCTTACAGTATACAATGCTGTTTAAGGAATACTGTATAATCATTCTTGCAACTCTAATAGGAGTGATAATTGTTAGTTGGGAGGTAGGTGGAGATCGTGCCTAATTCAGATCTTAAACTATAAGTCTATCTGTTCATACGCCAACATAAATCAGTAGTTCATTTATACCTTATTTACTTTTTAGATATGAAGAAACAAATTGTGCAAGCAAAAGATAAAGACTTTTTCCAAAATAAATGCGACTTTAAAAAAATATAAAAAGTTGTATGGAAAAAATTGCAGTGTTAAGTAACTTTTGTTTTTTGAGATAATAAATTCGGAAATACCATAGAGAAGTGGTTAATGAAAAGGTCAATTGTTTTAATATTCTAACAAAATGTTTTTGTGAAAAATATTCAATTTGCTGTAAACCAAGATAATACAACATGAAATTTGGGCATCTCGAATGCCCACGTGTCACCTAGTCGATAAGAATAACATAACAGTCTTGCAGCATCAAACCAAATAGAAATCTTGAAGTTAGTCCTGCTGAAGGCTACAAGTAGCAACATGTTGAAACAAAATACTTATCAACTTTTAACCAGAATTGGCCGGTTGCTTCCAGCTACTTGATCCCCTCAAATAATTTGAATACATGCCTGTATCTGGGCGGCGGCTGCCGCGGCGGCGACGGCCGCAGCTGCAGGTCCCTGTGCTTCGTACATGCGAACAGCCGCGTGCATCGGCTGGTATGCCGCAGGGTTCATTGCTGCGGCCGCAGCGGCAGCAGACGGCGGATAGATGAACTGCTGGATGGGAGCCGGCGCCAGCAATGGCTGGCCAGTCGCGGCAGCCACTTGCATCTGTGAAGCCATGTCGGTGCGCATCTGGCCCATCGGCATCGAGAATGACGAGAAGTCTGGAAGGAAAACATACGTGAATAGGTTGGTTCGTAATAAATGCGCAAAAAAAAACAATCCTAGATTAAATTTGTGGGAATAACCATATTTATCCAAAAATAACCTAGTAAAATGTCGTTCATTGCAGAAATCCAGGGTGTCGATATTTAATTTTCTACAACACAAGCTTGCTTTTTGCACTATCAACATGAATGACAGTTTCTGGGGATGATACATACGACTATATTCTATTTTAAATCTGCCTGTTTTATGACACAGCTTTTATCATCCCATTATTTTTAACAGAAATAATGATGCGACACGTGCGGTTGGCGAAACGTCAAATAAAAATATTTTACGACGGCCTTACTACCGAAAAACCGACCGAATAACATTCGATGATGGCCGGGAAAGCCTTTCTCATTCAAGACTGATGATTTTTAAGTACTTGTCATTTAACAGACACAGTAAAACGACAGGCTCAAACACATTTCCTCAATAATAATGGAATAGGAATAAAACGTCCTTATGGATATTTTGTAACGACAATATGCCTGTGAGGCAATGCAAGATATCCACCATTAGGAAGAATTTCTCGTCCAGAACGTATTCCACTATTAACGGGCTGTGTGAGCCAGCCATTTTACTGTATTATGGAATGTTTGAAAAACCATCAAACATAAATAAAGTGTATTTAACAAAGGAATGGAACCTGGAAAAGTTTAATTTATAAATCAGCGACATTATATTCTCTAACTCGTGCCCTGTACACAATACGTTGAAAAAACGAATATGATCATATTTATCATCCTCAGAGACCCCCAATTCCCAATTAAACGATTAATCATTTAAACGGGTTTATCCCAAAAAATGTACAATACGATTAAACATTTAAACGTTTTCCTACAGAAAGATTCGAAAGTCTCTTTAAAAAACTTTTTGTTTTTAAATTTGACTGTTTAAATACCACATATATTTGTTTTATGATAAGATTACAGTTTTAATAATACAACAATTGCAATAGTTGAGGTGCAGCTCAGAAGGGTCATTACGTTTCAGAATTTAGAATGTAGTTTCAGAATTGTCGACGTTAGAACCCAAAGATCTTGCATTTGGAGCTTCTGCGTTGCGGAAATTGCAAATGCAATTCTTAATAAGTGTAGTCATACTTTTTGCATCATTATTATTTTAATTGAATGTTTTTTTTAATGTTGTGCACTTCTGTGTCTAAGGCCCGTATCGTCAGTCGTCCCTACAATTGTAGGGCGCCTTTATGGCCTCCTTGATTGTCATAGTTTTCTACTTCTCCGTGTCAGAACTCTATTTTGAGGTTATGTCACAAACATCTATTTGCATCAAATTGTGCTTGCTTTTGAGTTATATCATGTTTTATCAGCCTGAAATTTCCTACAATTTAAAAAGAAAACATATATTCACAGTAGGAGAGCACTGACGCTGACACGGGACAAGTGTAATCTAGAAATTTTTGAAGGAGAGAAAGGAGTGTGACAATCAAGGAGGCCATAAAGGCGCCCTACAATTGTAGGGATGACTGACGATACGGGCCTAAGGCATTTATATTCTGCTGTGCTAAGCAAACTGCTCGACGCGGCGGCTCGTTGGCGACATCAGTAGTTCTGGGTACTAGGCAATAAAGGTGCCATCTATTATTCAAATTTTAACAAATACGCGAAATTAAGTCAAACTGATCCAAAGCCTTTTCTGTAGAGCCTTTACGAACTCAATCATTATCACAATCATTTGTAAATCGTACAAAACTGTCAAACGTTTAGTGCTAAAAAATTCAACAGTTTTCCACTGAATGTACGATTAAACGTTGAAACCGTTTAAACGGGAATCGATGCCAGATGCCAAGCCCTAGTAATTAGTTCTCCCTTGGTTGGATTAAAATGTGACAATACTTACTCCTCTTCATTCGATTGCCTTGCGGAGGCGGTTGATACTGCGGCTGACTGGTCATCACGTGATATACGGGCATCATAACCGGCATTTGGGGTTGAACTCCTGGTCCACTCACCGTAGCAGGGATGTACGGACTGTGACTTGGCGTCTGCGGAGTATGAGGCCTACTTGCCGACGGAGTACTTGGAGACCTAAATAGAGATATGTTCATTTTCAAGATAAATATAATTTTCTATATTTTACAAATAGCTGTAGCATTCTCCAGGCAGTAGTTCTGTAAATACTTCACTACACTGTTACGAGATTTGACCTCTATGCTCCGTCCTGATCCTTTTAGTAAATTTTGTAGGCCATGTTAATTAGATATTAAGTATATATGTTTTGACGTTATGTACTTTTTCATTCATGTGTGACAAGGATTTTAATAAAGAAAGGCAAGTAGTCTTGCGGGAATTTAGAGCGGCGTACGTTTCTGCTTAATGGCTTTATCAGGCCCAAATAGATATGCATCGAAAACACCGAAAACATATGCACGTCACATCTTGATATGGATGTAAGCTGAAGGAAAACATGGATGTGAAGGAAAATACACCCAGAAGCCACCAACAAGAGGCAACAGGCACATTTGTGGCTTCGGTTAGGAGATCTCGCATTACGAGGTATCAACCAACGTCGCCACGAAGGCCAGCTCTTGTCGGTGGTTTTTTGTTGTATTTCCCCTTCCATCCTTGTTTTGCTTCACTTTACACCCATATCTAGATGTGATCGGCATATGTTTTCACTTCGATGTACATCCATTTAGACCTGATGAAGCCAATAAGCAGAAATGTACGTCGGTCGGGTTACCAATCCTTCTATTTCTACTCCTGTTCCTTTATTGCGGATATGCCCACGATTATCCTGCGATTTTAAGGATTTTCATAGGAACGGAAATCGTTGAGCAAGGATATTGACTGATTTCAAAGAGAAACGTTCGGCGAAGTTAACGACCGGCAGATTGCTTCATCAGGATACCCTTTTGCATTGCAATGATCGCCCTACCCTAAGAATTTTTTGAGTCGGTAGCGTACCCGCTGTATTTGCCAAATACAGTCTCCAGTAATTTCAGACTATTTCCAAAATTTCATGAACATGTACGAGAAAAAAATTGATTATCAAGAGACATCTCCCATAAAAAAACTGATCTCCAGCAGTCTGACAAAAATTTCTCCGAAAGGGTATTAAAATGCTGGAGCACCAATTGAAAAGATGTGTGTCAGTAGGTATTAGCTATACAGAAAAACAAGATATAAATTTAGGAATCAATCCTCGATAAAATGCATACAACAATTTCGCAATTTCTGCACAATACCATTTTCTGTAAGATTCTCACCAAGTGCTTTTTGGTAATACATTAAAATTGACAAGCACCTTCCAAAGCTTAAGCTATTTTAATTTTTCATTCCATTCATTTATTCAGTCCTGAGAAACGTGAGTAACCCCAAAACAAAACAGGGAATGAAAAAACTCAAATAAGCACGTTGGTTGCTCCTTGGAAATTATAACAAAAAAAATACGCTCGACAATATCGGTGAATTGGAAACCCCAAAATCATTAATAAAAATGTTTTGATTGCAGTACGCTAAATATTGTGAAGAAGGGAAGCTGATACAAATTACTGAGTAGCCGACAGATGATGAAAATATTTAGCTCAGATGGCTTAGATGCACTCTTAAGGAACGTGATAAAAATGAGTGAAGAATTTTAAGAACTTTGCCTAAAGAGCACTTTATTAGATGTTAAATAAATATGTCGGGAAGTACAGAATGAATCTTAGATCAAATAATAGTTGATACTCGTAGTTTATGCTGTTCATATATTTGCCATGCATTCCAAATCTAATATACAATGAAATGCTATAGGTCTTACCATACCATATAGCTATGGTAAATACTAATACTTGCCCCATCATAGTTCTGCGCTGTGTCTGTATCTATATTTTAGTGCAGAATCTGGCAGAGTAAAAAGGCTGCAATTGTAAACTAAAATAATGATTCTATCTATACGTATAATATGCACCATAGGACAACATTCGGTTAAAAAATAATAAACCATTCTGCGCTTTGTACTAAAGAAAACATTAAAATCCAGAAGAGCTTAACACATCTAGTGGTCCAAATTTTCCAATTTTTTTCAAATACTTCGTAGATGATTTTAAATTCCTTGTAATTTTACAACACAACGCACATAATTAGAAAATATTCCATAATTTTTTTTTTCACTTTTGTTAATTTTTAGTAGACAATGGTGAACGTCCAGATGCCGCTCGGTGACGGAAATGTAACTACATGCTAAGTTAGTATAGAATTATATAGAAAATCCTAATAGACAAAAAATACCTACAAATCACTCAACATACTAAAAAAAAAGGGTCGCTTAATTTCTTTCTTCTTTTTTTTTTCGAGTGAAATCATATAAAACTACGCGAACGTAAAATTACATATGATAAAAAAGCATGATGTCACCTTAATTAGAAAACTGTATGGCATATTTTATGTGTAACAAAATGTAGCTAACGCTTCTTAATGAGAGATTTAGCTTTTATGACTTCTCCAGTGAAATGTCCTGGGCGAATGGCACGAGTGAAGAGTTTGTAAATTTTTAAAGTGAGGTTAAGCTGGCTAATGAATGCATTTAGGGAATGGCATCACCATAACACTTTATCATAGCGGCTATTTAAAACAAATTCAGACAATAGTGAGCTCCATCAGCTCTGAGAATGTGCTGGATATAAACAGGTTCAAAGTCAACGTTGCATTGAACAAGTTGGCATATAAAGACCTGGGAATATGTCGAGAAAGGAATTGAGGTTTGTAGCAGGCTCCAACAAACGTTCGAGCGCTCTGGCTACTGGATAACGGTAAAGAATCGCTCAACCTTGGTGGGTGCTTTGTCCACGCGGGTCATTGCAAGCTGAACAATCACCTGTCCCTCTTAACAGTGAAAAGAAATTTGCTTCATATGCTGGGAGGATGAAACAGCGTTCCACTTGCTTGGCTTTTGCGCTGCTTATCGCTTCCTTAAGACTCGAAATTCTAGTCATGGAGATTGATACTTGGAAATAATGACCTCGGTTAGAAGATCAGGAAGGTTCGGCCAAACTAGCAGATAATGTGAGATAAAGGATTAGGTCACACGGAGGTCAAAGGTGGTCTAGATGTCAGGGTTCCCCTCCCTACCACCACTACTACTACTAATAGTACTAATCGTGGTACGAGAGAAACCAGAGAAACGACGAAATGATAAGATTTCCCTCTGAGGTACAAAAATTTATCTGCATTCAAGCTTAGCATCTTCTATAGAGAACAATCCAAAATACTATTATCCGGCAATTTGTTATTACGTTACATAACAAAACTGAAATGATCCGCCACGGTCAAATGTACATTCTAAAAGCTACTCTGATAAGAAACGTATCCTCCAAATAAAATGACAAAATGCTTTGTTGTTCGTTACCTCTGTTCACGTACCGTCTATTAACGTACCTTGGCTGGAACGGCTTAGCAGCTGGATTGAGCACAAACTCTTTAGCATTCGGATTCAGCTTCGAGTTCTTGAAATTAGTAGTCACCTTGTCTATGTTATCCTGTTGTGGTGATACGGACTGCTGAGGCTGCTGTGGTGGAGAAGCTTGTTGAGGCGGCTTTGTAGGCTGCGAAACAGGAATGCTCGGAGGCTGAAAATTGATAAGAAACGTATTTTGAAACGGACATCACCAAATTTGGATTGTTCGCATTGACACGCCCAAAAAATTTTATACATATCAGAGATTTTGGTGCGTACGCAATATTTTCGTTCCTTAAGGCTCGCCAGTACCCCATCTATTCCTCCTTAAAACATACATCCGTAGTTCCGTCGCGAGTCAATTGTTTTTTAAGGTACAGGGAGGCCAATATATAACTGACTGATTTGAATTGCGCGTCATTTCCTATATACGCATTTAGTAGTAGTTGATTAAAGCACATGTGTCCAATTCATCATGGAGTGCTACACGATCCCACAACGCGTCCGTATTGTTAAAACGTTTTACCTAAATAAGGAAACGATTGTTGCAACGATTCGGAAGCTACGAGAAGATTTCGGTCGAATTAATGTGACCAGTGTCAACACCATTCGTCAGTTGGTGCGGAAATTTGAACAAACAGGTGAAGTTAAAGACTTGCCAATGTCGGGCCGTGTTCGAACTGTTCGTACTCCGGAAAATATCGAGAGAGTTCGTAAAAGTGTAATGGAGCGCCTTGAGACGTCTCTACCAGACATCGTTTCTCAAGAACTGGGTATTCGTCGCACGTCATTATGCACTATTTTAAAAAAAGACTTGCATTTGCGGCCATACAAAATTCAGTTAACCCAAGAACTACAGCCTAGTGACTATGAAAGTCGCTGACAATACAGTCATGCAATATTGCAGCTTAATACCTAAAACAACGATTTCTAACGACAACTAATAATGATCAATGATGCTCACTTCGATATGAACGGATTTGTTCATATCAGAATCGTCGTATCTGGGCATTAGAGAGCCCTCGTGGCATCCATCAACGACCACTACATTTGATCTTACTTCTTTGAAGACGCTGCAGATAATTCTCTTACTGTCGCTGGCGAGCGCTACCGTGATATGGTGCAAGACTTTCTAGCTCCTCAAATCCAACAATTTAACCTGCAAAACATGTGGTTCCAGCAGGACGGAGCAACTTGTCACACAACTAGGGAAACAATGAATCTTTTGCGAACAATACTTCCGGGACCTTCAATTTCTTGGACGTATTTTATTTAATTTCACAAATATAAACAAGAAAAGAGACAGGTTAATTTTGCCATTATTTCTTAAACTCGCGGCCAATATTAAACTGTGTTTCTCTTATTAGTGTTGTCAGAGACATAATAGTTTGTGAAAATGGTGCGAAGTAATAAAATTTCTGAGATATTGGATCGTAAAATTTAAAAAAAAAATGATTTTAATTCTATTCTGTAAAGGTTTTAGCAAATGATGTAATGTTCGACTTTCTATAATAATATTTAGGACTATGATAATTGGGTCACCACTGGTTCAAATCGAGAATCTGTTTTTTATATGAAAGATGTCAAAAACGTTAGTTTCCAATCAGCCTTTTTTTAACACTTTTTTATGCATTTTAATGGGTAAAAAAGCAAAGCCAGTGCCACACACCTGAACTAAATAATCTGAAACCGCTTATGCCAATGGCTCACAACGACGAGCAAACACAACCATCTAAAGAGGACAAGGAATTATATAATGTCTAACTGATACATCTAGAATTATAGTTAAAGCTACTTGGCGAGTAATAAATAATGAATGTGTTAGTTTTTAAGGATTTTTTCGGCAATACCGCATGAGAAATGACTTTAGAACTTCTGAACTTTGTGCACAGTACATTAGACCGGAATGCGAAAAATTTATGTTTTATGTAAGGCTGTTACGACTGAAGCTGTTACAAAATATATTATGAAATAAAAAAACTCCCATCATCGAGGATATTAGTACTTCTTAAGCTTTTATTTGCTGTCATTTTAGAGCGCTTAGCAGACATGTTTCCCTGCTGGATGTTTTCCTGACATGTTCAAGAAAACTAAAGCCTATCTATAAAAATTGTGAGATACTTCCTGAAAACTTTAGACAAATCCCCGTAATACACAAGTTTTTTAAGATACTATACGCTGTTTTAGATCCTTTTCATTTTATTCACAAATTATATACTTCTAGATAATATGCAAAACGTTTCAAACCTATCGATAAGTGGGAGTACTGGCGAGCCTTAAGCACGAGAGTAAATGGTACTAGTTAAAGTAGTTAAAACTTACTTGTTGCGATTGTTCCACATTCTGCGACACTTGTGGTGGCGGCTGATGGTGATGCTGCGGAGGAGGCACTTGCTGTTGGGGAGGACTCGGTTGCTGCTGTGGAGGCGGCACCTGCGGAGGATGCTGCTGAGTGTGAGGCGGCGAAGGCGTTTGCGGGTCTGCCTGCGGAGGCAGTTGCCCGCTAGAAGTCAGTTTGAAGTCCTGCGCGAAGGCGTGCAAATCTTTCATCGTATCATCTCTATGATGTTGATGTTGTTGATGGTGACGCACGTTTTGAGGCGGAGCCTGAGGTGCTTGCTGTTGCTGTGCAGATGGATGATTGTCCTATATGGGAAAATAGTAGATTATATATCTTGGTGGAGAAGTGTGCCATTATTGACCGAGCACTGAGGCGCATAGCGCAGAGGGATATAATGTACGATGACAACAACGGGGTCCACTAAGGTATACATAGTATTTTTTTTAACTAGAAACTAATATATTACCTCATAATTTGATTGTTTTGAAATAAAGCATATCTAATCATTTCCTTAACGTAGCCGAAAGCAACGGTATGGTGGAGATGGACGCTGCCACTATATGACAGTGTATGATAATGTCCACCTTTGGTGTCTCAACCATTTTCAAATATTCCAAATTATCAAGCTGACAAAACAATGAGATGCATGAATGCAGTCAACAACAATAGTTTCCGCCATAAAATAGACTCCATATTTTTTTGGACAAATGAAATGATAGTAATTTCTATATATGTGGTCCTATCAGCTTGAAAACCACATAATAAGATTCAGATGTTATATATTCTAATTTAATATTTGAAAATGGATGAAGGGTTTACAAGAATGCATACATTCTGTATTTGCCTAGATTTTTTATTAACTTTATTTACCTTGGGAAATAAATGTAACTCCTTAGAGGAATGCGAATAATGGCGAATTCTCTAGTAGTGGAAAAAATGTATTTACCTCGGCGTAATAAATATTCGTGTCCCTTTGTATGTTAGACATCGCGTCGCCGCGGTTCAGTTAACGCTCTTTTTACCTTCTAGACGCATAAGTTACTTTCACATGTTAACACACAGATTGACTGTATCAGGACACGGGATGCCAGCGCAAATTAATATTACAGCTGTCTCAACAATCAATATCATACCTGTTGCGGTGGAAGTTGTGGCTGAGGCGATTGATGTTGATGCTTATTCTCATGCTGCTGTTGCTGATACGACGGCGGAGCTTGATTGATGTGACTGCCTCCAGTACCTTGATAACGCTGTTGTCGCGGAGGCATCGGCTTGTTCTCTCCATTCATCTGATGACAAAAAACACGGTTCTAAGACTATGAGATAATATAAATCTACACCAAAAAAATATATCAATATACTGAATCCAACATGCTACACGTTATACAATATATTACCACGAGTGCTACACTGGATGGAGCATCACAGGGAGTGTAAATAAAAACAAGGGCTTGAATTGAGCTAATAGAATAATAAAAAGAATAAACACATAGCACACAACAAAGATGAGTCTGAAAAATAATTTTTCAGTTTTCCTCACAACAAAATTGGGTCTAGCCCCAAAAACTGTTAGGACAATGAGCGTACAAAATACTGTAAAAAAGTATCAAACAGTATAAAAGGGTTTAATCCTCAGCAAATGGTCAAACCAGTCGATGACAAACAATAGATCTTTACGATTTTAACAAGTATTTTAAGTGGCCTTGCCCAATATGAATGTCTCATTTTGTAGCTCCTGCTTTTGTTACTTTTGACAAAAACAACGCCATCAATTTATAAAGGATTATGTTCAGCACAAGTTAGACCCTATCAAAATAAGACAGTGTTATAGACCTTATATCCTGGATAGAGTACAATTGCTATGCTTTCATTCGTTGTCCCACAGCCTAGATCGTGCTGATGAGTTGGCAAAAAAGCACGGAACAGCTGTCTTTGGTTCGACGGACGAAAGGAGCATCTTTAAGTTAGGCCCTCTGAGAAAATAGTTGCGAACATGTGTAAGAGAGAAATTATTTTTTTTTATACTCCAACTACCACGAAGGCCTAAGGCCTAAACACCCATTGGGTACCGTGGGGCTATAGGGGGATACAGGGGAAAGGGGAACGCCACACGGACTCTGGCGAGGGAACACGTGTGCATGCAACATGCACACATTCTGGCTCCGCCTACGAGATCCGCCGGGTGGTACCTCCACGTTCGACAGTCAGAGACCGTCTACCACCTACGGATAATCACTACATCCATAGCCAAGAGAAAAATTTCTCCTGGGACGGGACTCGAACCCGCACAGCGCACGGCGACTGATCAGGAGACCGAGGAGTCTACTACTGCGGTCACCGCTGCTGCCTTATAGATGTGTAAGAGAGAAATTAAGCGGATCAAATCCCTCAAACAGGTCCGTACAATTAGTCAATATCATTTTCCTGCACGACAAGAAGTACCATCTGGCACAGTCTCCTCAATATCTGAAAGCATCATCCGTCACACACGTTAGAACGCCTACAGAGCACCAGTTATGCAGGACACATACAAACACCAGCACGCCGGGCACTGCCGTTGAAGACAGCAGACGCAGGGACGCTTGTCGAAAACATTTACGTTTTTCATTCAAAGTTTGAACGGCAAATATATGGGGGCAATCATGATGTATGAAATATGTCTAATAGGCGTGTAGAATTATCAGGGTTGTAAGTGTATTAATATACTATATATACACCCTCCTCCACAAAGCCCCCACCCCTATTTTTACCCATATTTTTTTTTCAAAAATGATCAGAATGCTTTGAAACGTCAAAAAAAATTAAGTGATTTTTTCGTTTTTGACCTTTTTCTCCTCCGCCAGTGGATCTATTTTCAAAAACTACAAGGCTTTTTCGTCTTTGGTACAGTAGTAGTAAAGGATGTTCTATCTATTGCTTCTTTTTTCAACTACCATTTTTTGACATGTTAAATGTGTCAACTGCCATTTGTTTAGCACATATGAACTGTCAAAGGTCTGCCATTTGTTATTATGGATTCTATAACAACGCAAGAACGCATTTTGGTCGTCCAAAAATATTACGAAAACGGACGATCTTTAAAAAGTACTTTTCGAAAACTTCGTGATGAATTTTGTCGACATAATGACCGTCCGGTGCCTACAGGTGAATCAGTGCCTGGTGTGAGAGAAAGTGTTCATGAAAGCCATCAACTTCGATAAGACACCGTTCGCAAAACTTAGACATCAGTCCAACAACATTATGGAGGATTTTGCATGTTGATCTCCAGCTACACCCATACAAGATCCAACTAACTCAACAATTGAAGCCAGCGAACCATCAGCAACGGCGTATTTTTGTTAACTGATTGCTTGAAAAAGGGGGGAGATTTTCGGCTAAAATCATCTCAGGCGAGGCACATTTTTACCTCAGTGGCCACATAAAAAAGCAAAACTGTAGGATTTGGGGATCGGAAAATCTACACCAGATCCATAAACAACCCCTCCATGATCAAAAAGTAACTGTTTGGTGGGGGTATTATAGGCTGGTGGCATCATTGGACCGTTCTTTTTCGATGATGAAGAAAAAGCCGTTACGGTCACCGCCGAACGTTATCGGATGATCACATGCCAACGGAGTCGCGGTGGACATACATATGTATGTGCGATGTTATATTCCATACATAAATGGCAAAGACCAACCTACAATTTTTAATAAGAGTTCGATTTCTCACTCATACAATGTGTTTTTTTATTAAAAAAGAAGGAACACCCTATAGTAGTATAGTATAGCAAATCAAATGAATACCTATCTCATAGAAAGTATCAAGGAAATTGTACGGTCATTACTGACGGACATCGCAGCCAATTTCTGATTATATTTCGGATAAAAAGTCAGTGAGCTTAGAACAATAAACAGTCACCTGAAGAAAAATATATCAGAACTGAAATTAAATCAAAGGGTGGGATTTTGCCACAAAGGGTGCTTAATGCTAATATTATTGGAGCAAGAATATTAATTCTGATAAATAACTGTTTAAAATATTATGAACTTCCAACAAAATTGAATCTCCTGTTTTAATAGGAAACATAATATAGTGACAGTCAAAAAAAAATTGGATCTGTATTATCAAGCTCTAGAAATATTTCTGTTGGTGCACCGCAAGCTAGTAAACTAGGTCCACTACTATTTCTTTTCTACATTAATGAATTTGCAATATTTTAGAATAATGTGAAATTCAGATATTTGACTTGACAAAATCATAAATTGGTTAAATGTAAATAAACTAAACTCGGATGCTTTTGAAACAAAATGTTATACTATTAGGGAAATGATTAAATGAAAATACTATCATAGGGTAAAAATGGTGAAATAATTGAAAAAGTTGAATCAATCGAATACTTAGGAATATATGTTAATTGTAAACTAAATTTTATAGATCACTATGAAATACGATATTTCAAAAGTTTCCAAAAACATAAATTAGTTTTATAACGTTTGTCATAGTCTTAGTTCATTATTCCAAAAAAAAAGACTATAATACAATTATTCTACAGCATTTACTATATTGTTCTCTGCCAATGCAGCTCTATCTCAAAATTACAAGTCAAAATAAAGCTAGGAGAATAATATTGAACAAAAATAAGTACAGCAAAAGTAAATCTATGTTACAAAAGTTGCAGAGGTTTAATGTAAAAAAAATCATATAATATTCGGTTCTTATTTTCATATTTAAAATAAAAAATCATCTTTTAACCATTACCACAATTATTATATCTGAGGAAATATAGTCATTTAGAAAATTGCAATAGTAATATAACTGGCAAATCAATATTTCAGAAGGCATCACTTGAATTTAATAAACTGAAAAATGATTTAAGATCCGCTTGTAATTTAAAGATGTTTAAAAGAAAACTAAAGAAACATTTCATTTATGTAAGTGTTGTAATTTTTAAAATAATGTAATTATGCCATCATGCTAAGTAAATCTGAAGCAAACATATAAATCAGTGTAATCCACTGTGAGGAATTCTAGTCATTCTGATGTTACATTACCTTTCTGGAAAGCTGAAAATACGGGTTTTTTCATTGTATTGGCAAGAAAAACAAAACGATTATTTTTTTATGTTTTCGGAATAGCAAGGTTTTTATTTTCATTGTGTGTGGTATTTTAAAATCTTATCAGCTTAATTTAAATACAAGTACGTAGTTTTTTATTGTTTAGATTCAAAAACTCAATTTCGGATGGATATTAAAGATCTCAAACATTGAAAAATCTCCAAAACTACTGATTTTCGGCCATACATATATAGGATAAAATCACTGGCATTTCAAGTCCCCTAACACATTTTATAATAAATACTGCTAATTGCCTGTAGCCCTGTATATGAGGAAAAATAAAACAACATAACAAAACACCAACCTCAGCTTTCACTACCAACATCTCAAGCACACCGCCGCGATAATCTAGAAAACGCGTGCTGTCAAAACTAACCGACATTCGCTACTGAAACGAGCCTAAGAGACCAGTAAATCGTTTAAGGGGGGGGGGGTTATTCTGAGTAGGACCCGGGAGTAATCTTTTTCTGTGAAGAATGATTTGTTTTGACCATTAGGTGCTGCCAAATGCCTTATTACCTGGCAACTGTCACACCGCACGGAAGGCTTTCAATAAAAGCATGCAGATTATTTTCTGAATTATTTAAATTAAAACTGTGCAAAATTCAAAAATTACCGTAGTTGGTCCAAAAAGTAGTAAGATCCTGAGTATTTGATGTCGCATTTTGCTCAATATTGACCATGAAACTTTTTTTTTATTTTCGCTGTATATGACTGAAGCAACTGCCTGAATCGAAAAACCATACACATCAACTAGGAATGTTTATTCTACCTTGAAGTGGAGGGTTAAAAATATGCGAGTTATCATAGAAAAAAAACTCTACAAGAAAATTATTACTTTTAGACGCATGACAGAGGCTTTTTTGAAAGCGGATGATCAATGAGAAAAAAAAATGGGCCTACATTCTCTATAACGTAAGACTAAAGTATTTCAAGTAACAAGTCTTATTTTTCTGTAATTGCTTTGAAAACCAAGGGAAAATATACGGAAAAACAGAATGGTATAAGAATAATTTTACTGTTTCATGAGCTCTTCAGAACAGCAAATATTTTATCAACTTCTACTAAAAAAACAGCACAAATCTGAAAAGGCCTGAAATACAGTTTGAATTGTACGGTAAATTAGCTTCATAAGGTTAACTGACAGGGTTCAGATTTATTTAGACCATGATTTAAATAAATCATTTATGTCAAGCAATTTTTTTGATAAAAAGCAGGATTTAAATCACACAATTTTTTCATTAATTTTCATGGATAACTCAATCAAATCATCTACATGAAAGAAAAGTACTTATCCAAATGCACAGTTTTCATTTATTAATGCTTTTATAGCAAACTATTAATGAATAAGGAAGCCAATCAACAACTATTTATCATAATATTTAAAACCGAACACCAATTTCGTCACCACCAAACGAAGAAAAATTCTGTCGATAGATGCAGAGGAAGCCAAAGGTGTAAACAATTTGTAGAAGATAGGCGTTAAACGACCATGCTTAATTATGATTTCCACCATTGCAATGGTTTTACAATTTTTCTTATTTCGTCTACAAAAGGTACTTATTTAAATTGAACACTCTTGGCCTTAAATTTAATTATTAAAGGCAGTAGCTCTGCACCCGCCTACTCATTTTGAGTTCCGGAAATGCTCACTGATGTCGCAAATGACACCTTTATTGTTTTTATTTGACATTCCACGTCACAACGTTTACGTTCCGCTGAGAACACATTGCATCGAGCGACAGCTATATATAAATATAATTAAAATAAAATAGCAAACAAGGAAATTTAGTGAATTAAATCGGCCCATACAATTAGTCCCTGCCAGTAGGCGACGGGTTCGTATTCTTCATTGCGCTTATTCGGTTGATATCACCGAAACACAATGTCGCCTCAGAACGGTTAACGGAAGGATTTCTATCATTCTATCTGGAGTGCAAATGTGCGGGGGATCTCTATGTGTGAAATATATCTAATTGTTAGTAGTGGAATTACCGGGGTTTGGAGCGTATACATATACTAACGACAAACAATTGAGATATACATTCCCTTACTCCCTGCACCTCACATTTGTTTTATTAAATTATTCCTTGTCAAATATTACTAAGGTAGAGGATCTCCAGGGTCAAAAGCAATAATCTAATTATTTACCTGAAGCCAGACCTTCAAGGCGGATTACACCTTTTCTCTGTGTAAATGTGATCTATTTACATTTATATAAGCTGAGGGTGACTTCTTTCTAGGGGATTCCCTAAATCGGATCTGATTCTGATATCTATCTTAAGCTGCTAAAAATTAATGCATGCATATCCAAACATCAGTTTGATGCCTTGCCTTCTTCAGTAGGAAGATACTTGATACCATTTTTTGAGCTAAGTTAACTAGACTATTACTCCCCACCCTTCACCATTAACCAGTAACGGCAACCCTTTGTGATCCATACCGGCATAAACACATACATTCTCCGTATCGGAAGAAATATTTCTATGATTCGACACGTAAATAATAATAATAATAATAATAATAATAATAATAATATTAATAATAATAATAATAATAATAATAAATGGCCTTTATTCGTCACACGATTACAAAATAAATGGTTTAAAAGGAACAGTGACGAAAAGGTGGAGTGTCAGCTTATGCTGTTTTTCGACCCGACCTACATTTAATTGGCACAGTTTCACAACATTGACCACCAAAAAAAGAAAAAACTTAGAATATAAGTATCAGAGAAAGGAAACAATCAATTACCTGTGGATATGCATAAAGTAAAATGTTAGCCATCCGACTGCTTTAAACTCATCTTTAACCTTTTTTTAAAATTGCTTAGGCTATATTCTTTATACTCACTTGATAAGCAGTTATATAGTTTGGGTGCCCAGTACGAGAAACTGCGTGTGAACAATGCTGTCGAATGCCGCGGGATAAGTAAGATGAGTTTATTCCTAGAGGATCTTTGATCGTACTGGCAGAGGAGGCTTAGTTTTGTATAAAGATAATATGGCGCTTTAAGGATAAGGGTCTTATGTACCAGAGATAGTAGGGGAAAATTTATTTGTGGAGTATGTGTAAGAATTAGAAGCGTATACGAGGTCTGTAAATTAAGTGATCAGACTGGCAACGTAGCGTTCGATCTGGCAACACTGGAGGCGTCGGGCTTGGAGGGGGGGGCATTTTTTTTGTGAAACCGTTTTTTCTATTCAAATGAATGACACCAATTTCGAGCAACGGTGTGCTATCCGGTTTTGCTTCAGGCTTGGGCACAGTGCAACAGAAACTCTTGCTAAGCTTCAGCAGGCCTACGAGGGATGTCTTTTAAGTTTTGCATATGGAAATAAAACAACATGGTAGGTAGTTTTAAATGACTTTATTGTTTTTGGAAGTAATCTCCACGAAGATTAATACACATCTGCATGCGCTCGAACCAATTTTCGAAGCACTTATTCCACTCGTTTGCTGGCAGATCCAAAAGGGCATTTTTGAATGCGTCATCTGCTTCTTCTGGTGACTGGAACCTTTGACTTCGCAGTCTGTTTTTAATTTTCGCGAAAGTAAAGAAATCGTTAGGACTTAGATCGGGACTATGTGTAGGATGGTCCAATAATTCCACGTTTTCTTCCGTTAAATACTGCCTTGTTTTTTGGGCTGTGTGCGAGCTTGCATTATCTTGGTGGAGGATGATTATTCTTTCGGAGGTGATTTTTCGAAGCTCGGTGATGACTTTTGGCAAACAAATGGTGGTATACCAATCCGCAGTAACAGTTCTTTGCTCATTAAGAGGAATTGTTGCAATATGACCTGCTTTTGACACAAATATCGCGGCCATCTTTTTCGAAACACTTCGAGAACGGAAACTAATTTTCTTACTCCTAATTCCTCGTGTAAAATTTTTTGAATTGAGGTCGGTGAGATCTTCAAGGACGCCTCAATCTCGTGATATGTCACATGTCTATCTTCAATGATGAGTTTGCGCGTAGCATCGACATTTTCCTGGGTGACTGCCGTTTTTGGTGCACCCACCCTGGGATCGTCGCTAAGACTCACCCGTCCACGTTTGAATTCTTCATACCAACGGGAAATTGTCGACTGATGTGGCGCTTTGTTGCCGAAAACAGACAGTAACTCAGCAAGGCATTCTTGTTGCGATAATTGTCTCTGAAAGTTGTAATAAATTATGGCGCGAAAATGTTCTCGATTGAGTTCCATTTTTCTAATGACTTAGTGACACTTAAATATTCACTGTAGTGAGAACACTGCACGTATTGGTGTGAAACTTTGAATTTAAGTTTACTAAAGGGTGATGTTAAGATTCAGTACTGACGTTCGATCCGCGCGGCCTACTATGTTTCTATATGCAAAACTTAAAAGACATCCCTCGTACAGAGATAGTATTTTGTCGAGAGCCCAGGTTTTTCGATGGTTTATTTTCAGAATAGAGAGTCGATTGAAGATGAACCACGACGCGATGGCCTACATCTTCAAGAAACGATGAAAATATCATCGGAATCTGGGATCATTTGCGTTCAGATCGTCGGTTGACAATCAGAATGATCGGGGAAGAGTAAAATTTGTCTCACACTACCGTTCATCAGATCAATAAACGAATTTTTGGCCAGTAAAAACAGTTCTATGGCTTCTCAGCCTCCTGATTCGCCGGACTTGGGTGCTTGTGACTTTTTTCTATTCCCGAAGTTGAAAAATCACCTCAAGGTAACTCATTTAGGGACAGTGAAGGCTATTCCAGCACTGTGTGGCTTCAGAAAAATGTTATTTTGTTATTATAATTAAAAAAAAAATAAAAAAATCAGACTCATCACTTGATTTACAGACCTCATACATACACAGACAAACGAGATAAAATGGACATGAAAAAGAGACTAACCTGCATCTTCCCAGGGTGCTGCCTCTGCGGAGGCGGCTGTTGTTGCTGAGGCTGAGGTGGCGGCGTATGCTGTATCGGGGGCGGCGGTTGCTGATACTGATGCGGAGGCGTATGCGAATGCGGCCTGGTGACATGACCGGGCGGCGGTCCGCCCACGCCTTGATGGGGCGGCTGCGAAGGCTGTTGGTGATGCGGGGGCGGGCCGGTATGCGGGATCTGCTGGGGCGGGTGGCCAGTATGGTGGTGCTGCGGGGGCGGTGGTTGTTGGTGTTGTGGAGGTGGATGAGGTTGCTGCTGTTGCGGATGGCCAGGGTGGTGATGCATCTGCTGCGGATGCGGAGCTACGGAAAAGAGATATAACGGGTAATGATGACGTAAAGACAAGGAGAAAACCTGACATTCGTGGGAAACATTTTCCGACGTTTTCTCTTCTTCCGTAATCACAATTATTTGATGCCATATGAATTAAAAGATCGCCAAGTGGTAACACGATGCAACTCGGTTTGATCAAATTTTTTGACATTATAAAAGACATGATTTTTCCGCTCCAAACGGAATTCTTTAGATTATTTTGAGCAATAAAGTTCCCAGTAGGTTTTTTCTAGGCCGTTTCGAGTTATAAGCGGTATACAAGTACAGTTGGAAAAGTTTTAAAAAACGCCATTTTTAATTATTATTTTATTTTTGAGGTTGACAAGCATCTATTGAAGTAAAAATCTGGGCTGAATATGATATGTTTGCATTCCGTCTGTTTTCATGACCAAATGCAAATTCACCTATGCTTTGAAAACATTCTGTATATCACAGGATGACAGACATTAAGTTTCGAAAAACGTGGCCTGGCAAATGATGTATTCATCTCGTTGTGTAGGCAAAACGAACTGTTCCTTCATAAATCAGATTTAGAAAAATTGGAAATGAGACGCTAGTATAGCATATACCACTCCAAGCTAATTTAAATGGCGGCGCTTGCATTTTTCTATCAAATAAACAGTAAGAATTTTTTGTTACTTTTTCGTTATTGGTATGTAAAAGAGAAAGCCCGGAGAAATAGGATGTAAATATCATTCTCAAAAGACACGGTGATTTGACACATAAAAGGTAATTAATTACCCTGTTGCACGTGCACAACGCTGCTATTCTGATGTGGCTGCTGTTGTACAGGGTGCACCACCTGCGGGGATGGTGCGTAATTTCCTAGAGGTGGCCGAGTATCTTTAGGCGATGGAGTATTCTGATTGCTGCTGCCTCCACTGCTCGTACTTTGGCTGGATGGTACTGATGATGGAGGTGGGGTGCTCCGTACAAGTTTGCCGCTGTTCTGATTCTTCCGTTTCGCGGGAGGAATATATTTACCTGGAGAACAACATAATACTCACAATATTCACAAAAGTTTGTGAGTAATGTACAAAATATTGTACATTTTAGCTTTCATGCATTCGATTTTTTACACCTACCTACAATGAATTAACAAACAAGCATTGCCCTTACCATTACTACTAGATTCATGTGTTGGCCTAACAACAGCTGCAAAAGCTTGTTCCTCATCACCATTTTCAAGTTCCAACCTAGCTTTGTGCTGAGGTTGACTTTCAATTTCATTAGCTATCATATTTGCTTTGGCTTCTGCTTCTTTGTAGTCGGCTGAATCACTTTGCTTCAGTGGTACCTAATTTTATAAAAATGATGTTGTGAGTAATAGCAAAAGCTATCCAATACAACCAAGCATCGTTTTTAATAGTTTTATCAATAATACACTCACTTCCAGATTTACTATTGACCTGTGAATAAACATTTGCAACTAGGCCACAAATTCGACCAATGGAATGCGTTTTTGCAGAAATCGATCTAATGGATATGGTCGATTTTTTATAAAATATCTCTCAAACCAGAAAAAAATACACGATTTGTGTAAGATGGGTCCATAATGCTTATATTGAATCAAGAAATACTTCATAAATCACCTAGTTTAGCTGCAAAAAAAACCTATTTTTTATATGATCCCGGGCACAAAATTTGCGACTTGGGCACACATTCGCCCAATCAAAAAAAAAGGGTTTGCTGCCAAGGCACCATTTTGGCCAATCGGAAACAAGTATATCTACTCTGTAAATAATATAATCAAATTAAAAACAAACAACACAACAAGTACCTAGGAAAATTGAAAAAATAAGCGATATATCTGTTACTAATTTTGTAGCTAAACCACGTAATATACGAAATATTTCTTGATTTAACATGAGAATAGGGGCCCATTTACACAAACCGTATAATGTTTCTCTAGTTAGACGTATTGTAGAAGAAATCGACTATGTATATTCATTAGGTCCACTACTTCAAAAACCCCTCCTAATTTTGTGCCCCGGATAGTAAAATCAAGCAGATGTTCGTTGGGTTAACTGCAAATCACATCCTCTAAAGCTAGAGCATAACACGTAAAACGTAATTACAGGAGGACCCAAAATTATTCAAGTTAATCGATATGTAAATTATTACTAAAAGCAATTTAACTGCAATTGCACTGAAAAACAGTCAAACAGCTTGACGCAGTATCCCTCCTCACGTATTTACATAATTGCTTTCGAATTGGGCGCGTATACGAATTCTGAACCTCTTAGTATTTTAGATGCAGCATTTAATTCAACACTCAAACAAATTTGTGTATCTAAAGTGATTAAAAATAGAAAACCTAAAGATCCCAGTTTTTTGGCCCCACTACAAAAATACTTTACGACATGAAATTTGAATAAAACTTCGAGGCGTTCTGGAATTTTTGTTTCTCGCGCATAACTCCACCGCTACTCGACCGATTTTTAAAGCTCCAAAGAATGTTCGTTCTGTTTTAAACATTCAAATGACAGCACACAAGTATTTTAAAGAACCTTAACTATGCATTTTATTATGTCACGCGGCAATAGGTGAGGGTAATATAACAGTGAAAATTACAAATTTGTATATCATGAAAAATCATTTTACTAATTTCATTATAGATCATCAAAGCCTTAAACAAAACTCCATTGAAGATTTAAGCATAGTAAAACTTTTGGGCTTAAATATTTTGTATCCAGGCAGGCCTCATTTTTCAACTTGCAGACATTACTAATGATACCATGGACCTTAATAACGCTAACATTCAAATTTTTTTTCGACAAATGTTCTAATACGTATGTGTGCCTAACTTGAAAATAAATGTATATTAATGGAAGGAGAATACTGAGTCATATAGTTTGGTGTCATACCGTATATCCCCTAAGTGACTGGTCGTATGTAGTCTGCACCCCATATTCCTGTTCATTTTTCCGAAACATGTCGTTAGCGTCCCAACCATTAGCTTGCTCCAACTCGAGGGATGTATCAACACCATTAACGGCTCCCGAAGGATCCCATGGTTCCAATTCCCTTTCTTCTAACTTAGAATTACCTGCAACAGAGAGATACCATTTGCTGAGAATATTTTGCAGTGCTTCCATACTGGCGGTTATTTCGTAAATAATCTCTTTCCTGCATGTGACATTCTTCCTCAGCATAATCTTGTCAGTTTGAAAACAAATATATATATATATCCATATCAGGTGTTCACCAGAATTGTTTTTATTGTATTTTTTTAATCATACACAGTGAGCCAAAATGTTATAATCATGACTAAAGCTCGCATATGATCAAATGGCCCCAAAGAATCTTTACAGCAAACGAACTTTGGCTACACTTAAAAACTTATTACATAATTATGTGTGTATATCTCAACAATTACAAAGATACCTCCAGGTGGATCTGTGCGCACTCTGCTGTAGTGTAAGACGGTTAGGGTAAGTTGCACTGCTTGTAACAGCTGTATGACGTCATTTTAGGGTCTGAACTTCCATCCATGAACACCTGTTGATCAACATTGATATCACATATAGTGTTGTTTGCCCCTACTTGACCAGAGTATTATTTCTAGATGTGTAAGACCCTGCCCTGAATAGTCTTAAAGATTCCATGAAATATTACAATGTTGGTTAGCCAGTGTCGAAGAGCTTAAGAACGTAAATAGACAACAAATAGCTGTTGAAAACTAAAGTGGGTGAACCATGGAAAACCATGATTCTTATAAAGCCAATTATTAAAGTCGTAATTATTGAAATGCGATGACAAATTCCTTCTATCCAAATTTACATCCATCGAACTCAAGACCCCGCATCGTTATTTTGTCAATCCGATCCTTCGCTTTGTTGTCGATGTTAAAATTATAGTCCTAGCTCACAACTTAGTAATACTTGTAGGAACATTTTTGGTCTTACATACAATCATAGAGATTATTGACAACTTATTTGATATCGATATTAATAAAATTATTTTGAAAATATTTTTTATGAAAACATCCTTGGTTTTACGATAGCGTTTAAGTAGAAGATCATTTAGTATCTTTCATGTGAACATGTAAGTATTTAATATTCCATTTTAATGCAAGACCTTTTATATAGTTTAAGTAATACAAGCAGATGTTTTGATGAGTTTTAACTTGACAGACTGACATATTGGAAGATGCTGATTTTACATTCTAGGATTATAAAGTAATCAGAAGGAACTTGTAAACAAGGTACCACTCCAGCCACCATTCCTTTTAAAAAATGTTCCAAACTGGCGCCCAGCCATCATATTAAATTTTAAACTGACACTATTACGCTAAAATATAGTATTAATTTCACAACACCGAATTTTACCTTACTAACTTGACCCGTTCAAAGAATAAATACGGGTATTTTTTTTAAAAACACTGCTTATCATTCGGGTATACTACTTCGGTTTTTCCAATTCATTGTCCGATTGGAGCATTGTCATCTCGAAATTTATGGATTTTTGGGATATATCGCTATGAAGTATTGACACTTGTGCGTTTACAAAGAAATCCAAATATGACTGAGAGAAGCGTGTAATACGTTTTTTTTTATACTCCGATTACCAGGAAGGCCTAACGCCTAAACACCCATTGGGAACCGTGAGGCTATAGGGGGATACAGGGGAAAGGGGGAACGCCACACGGACTCTGGCGAGGGAAAACGTGTACATGCAACATGCACACGCGTTCGACAGTTAGGGATCGTCTACCACCTACGGACAATCACAACATCCATAGCCAAGAGAAAAATTTCTCCTGGGACGGGATTCGAACAGTGCACGGCGACTGATCAGGAGACCGAAGAGTCTTCTACTGCGGCCACCGCTGCTGCCTATGTTAGAAAGAGTGCGTCGATGGCACCGCGGCAAGCTGCTCGTCACTCGGGTTACTAGGCAACGTGGAGCTTCTATCTCTTTCTAACATATGTTATGCACGCTTCTCGCGATTGTCTCTCGTACAAATTACGACGTCGGTCGTATATGGATTTCTCTGTCTGTTGACATTTATTTTATTTATTTATTTTCAGCGTTTAACTTGAATAGGTTCTATGTCGCCATACAGGGGACACAAGAGAACTACCTACAACCCTGATCTCTTGGATTTTTCTAAGCAGGTCACTGATTTTTCATGAATTGGACACATTGATTTCATCAAACGACACAAAATACACATTTTATATCGCTTATGCGAGCTGTGGTTATTTTTCAAAAAGCTCCATTTTCTATAAGGCAACCTCTAATAAAGTTTTTCATTGAAAAAATGACAATTGTCCAAAACTAACCTAGATATGCAAAAAGTGAAAAATGCACAAAAAGTGTATTCTTAAATAGTGTAGTCAAATGAGAGCCTCATCATGAAAGGCTACTGGTCAAAAATTAATAGTACCCTCTAGAAACATTAATTCAAATCAAACTAACTTCAGTTGAGTCCTTTTACCGAGCACTAGTTATTGACACACCCTCGTTAAAACTAGAATAGCAATTTTCAAGATATTTGATAAAAATCAAATTGTATGATTATTTTGGACACGCTGTATCGTGAACAACGAATCGAGATAAGAGAAAATGAGAAAATAAGTTCAATGACATCGGGAACTTTTTATACGCTGGAATGAACAAATTCGGATTATCAAGCTCTGATATATTTTCTTGTGATATTCTTTGACAAAATGCTATATTAGTGTTTTGTATACGCAATTTCCCGCAACATCTGTTCTAATACATGCCCCGTATCGGGCTAAAAATAAATTATAAATATATAAATTTGAAAATACCTATCCAGAGGTATATCACTTTTTGCTACTGGTCTGGTTACCAAGATGCCCACGTCCCTTTTGCGATAAATTTGTTGTGAAGACTGGGACAAAACAAATAGGCATTTAAGTTCACACACAGGTAGTAGTAGTTCAGGGAAAGGGATTAACCTCTAATACCAAAGCATTTTCGTGATTACTGCATCTATATAATAGTGTTCAAAATTCGGAAATCCTTAACAATAGTCATGTTGACCATCATGGTACCTGTAAATCTGTTTTCTTGGTAGGTAAGCGTCTGGATATTAATCATTCCTGAGTAACTTTTAGGACTATAAAATAATGTTATTGGGGAATATAACCATCAGTCATAGCCACCTATATTTAGTTGTAGGTGGCTGTAGCATTGTTCAAACTATTCAAGCCCTTATACTTTGTTCAGAGGTACACATTCAAATTCTAGCATTTAGGGTGGGGCATAACCGGTGGATGGAACTTTACTCATAAACAAAAGGTTATCTCAGCCATTTTTCATCAATGGCGTCAAGTAAGTTGACTCTGCACTTCACACGCAACGCAGTCATCGTTTCATAAAGTATTGTGTTCAGTACAAATTAGACCGTCTGAGAAAAAAGTTAGTTATGAACATGTATAACAAAGAAATTAAACGGATCGAGTCAGTCAAACACTTCCAGACAATTAGTCCATATACATCCATTCTCTGCCCCACCGGCAACATCGCCTCCATCGTTATCTGACCGCGAAACTGGTCAGACGTGACAGTAGGGCCAGAACACCGGCAGGACCGGCACCCTCGCCGGCGATCCCAGTTAGCAGACGGCGCATCGAAATCATTTCTCTATCATTCTGATAGATACTGATGAAGGACATGAAAAAACTGAATCCGACAATAGAATAATGAGTTCCGAAAATGTCTTCAAGTTTTAAGTATTATTTTGCAAAAAGTTGATGAAACCAAGTTGAAAACACTTAAAATTTCGAGTTCTGTGTCACACACCTTGCAAAAAATAAGGTATTTGAATAAATAAAAATGTTTAAAAAGACCAAAAAGGCACAATTAATCTATTTCGCTAATTAATATTGGCTTTTTTGTACATAGTCAAACAATTCAAAATTCAGCTTAAAAAATGCGAGAAACTTCTGGATCACTTACGCGATCACTAATTCAAATTACGTATCTCATGTCAAGAGTTAGAAGTATGATGACAGATATCTTCTATCAATGGTCATAGTTGACAACGGAAACAGCATGGTCGTGATGTTTTTTCATCAATATTTTAGTACTGTTTGATGTGGGGTAAGAACTCTTGCGTTCGCAAAACAATGGCATTCAGGTAAAAACCGTACAAACGTGTCTCGTGACAATATCCCATGGTAAGTTTTCGAAAATGCCTATTGACTCCTGGCTTTCTGTGAGAGACTCAATGTAGGGAGTAATTCCCCTATGATGATCTGGTAATATACTGTACACCTTCCATCGTGATAACTCAAAAATTATTAATTTGAGGTCCCTTTGATGAATATTATTTTCAAATTGCAGCAAAAGTAAAAAAAATCAGTGATTTACTTACTCTTACCGTTTAGTCGTGCAGAAATGGCAGTATCCGTCTGAAAAGTGTCTCTGGTGGGATATTCTAGATCTACGTCCCTCGCCACCATAGTCAATATATCACATGCTTTGAATATGAGCTTGTCAACGTAACTGGCCGCCTGGATCTGAGCGTTAGGGCCGTCTGCATCGTCTATTTTCGCAGCTACTTCTAGCACTACTTCAAAACTGCTTGAAAATGTCTTAAACACACCTACATCAAACAATAATCATTATAATAAACTGAAACAGTTCTACATCAATTGTATAAATTGACATATTAAATTTGTAATTAAAAAGCAACAAGTAGAATGACTCTGAAATTTCCACTCGATCACGTCATCAGTTCATAAATGGATCCAACCAAGCCCTTTCACAGAAAATTTAAATAGGGAAATATTATGTCTTGTCAAAAGACTCGTTTGGCCGAAACTGACTGAAAATGGGAATAGGTGTAAAAATATATGGACATCAAAAGTGCAAAATTTACAACCACCACACACTAGATAACCAAACTTTTATAGGAGATGAGTTAGAAAAAATTTTAAAAACGGTGTACGAGATTTTGCGAAGAAGATTGGTGAGTTGCATCTAAGACTACGGTAGGGGCGTTTAACAAAATTATTGGTGCATTTAAAAGCGCAATGGAACCGTACTAAAAAAAAATTTAGTATTGCAAAAATATGGTAGTATTACAGAAAAATGACGGATGGATTTCAAAAGATAAACCAGGAATATCGAAAAAGAGTGCATTCAAAAATATGGTGAAGACGATTCAAGCAGGGTTGATATGAGATAAATAAACTAACTGAGTTACTATATCTGATCAAGTATTAAGCGTCACCGATGTTGATTATGCTAATGAGTATTTGAACATAAGGGCTACATATGATTATACGAGTACATCACTTCTTAACGCATATACAGGGGTCAGTAACCAATCAGAAACATTCATAGACGACATTTTTGTCAGGTCAAAGAAATAGCTGTTATGTGGCGGAAATTTTGGATATTCTAATGTTGTCTGACATCTGGACAAAAACACGATGCAAGTGTTAAATACGAGTATAAATACTTCTTGGATCATTGTAAACATAATATAGAAGAAGCAACGAAAAAATTCATTAATTTAATTACCGAAAAGGTCGAAATTGGCGCAGCTTACGTAAAATTTAAACACAACAAAATTCAAAGATCACCTTGGATGTCGTATGCGTTCATTACATCAGTAAATAGGAAAAATGAATTGTACACGAAAGTATATAAGGTTCCAAATAACACTAACATACTAAAAGAATACAATGACTATGTAAATCAATTAATAGACATTTTAACAACGGCAAAATCCAAAAACATACCAATTTACTTTCACAAGAAATGTCTGAACAAAAGCGTTAAGTGTATAAATAGTAGTTTATGGATACTCGTATCAAAGAAATCGAATAGGATGGAACTAGTATATCAAGTGCTCAAGAGACAGTTACGGAGATTTTTATCTTACAATTCACGTAAATTGGATCGATGTCAGCTCGGAAAATTCCTTCTTTAAGAAGACACCGCCCGCAAAAAAGGCTTTGTAACTCAATTTATAGAGCAGGGACCACAGAACCTGGGATAGCAAACATAATACAAAGCATAAAATGTAACAAGTCACTACGAGTAGATCAAATTACAGCAGAAACTTTCAAACAATATTGCCAGTATATTATCATACCACTAACTTATTTATTGAATCGGACTATTCTCCTTGGTATATTTCCAAAATGTTTGAAGGTTTCTGTAATTAAGCCACTTCATAAATCCGGTAGTAAAAGGGAAGTTAATAACTATAGGCCTGTTTCTTTACTCTCAGTTTTAGCTAAAGTATTTGAGAAAATTCTATTCAAGAATATTTTCTTTTCTAAATAAGTATAGCCGTCCTTCAGAAAAACAGTATGAGTTTCAAAAGTGCATGTCAACACAGGATGCAATTTCTTATCTTCTATCACAAATAAATGCGGCAATTGGTACATCAACTCCAAATCTTTATATTTTTATTTAATTAGTAGACACGTTAGAACGCTTCAGAGGTATATCCTACATCAGGATATCTAATTTATTTGTCTGACCGAAAGCAGTGTCTCACAAGAGGAAGCACTAAAAGTAAATATTTGAGCACAAGCTAAGGCGTGCCTCAGGGGTCGGTACTGGGACCGTTATTATTCTTGCTCAATATTATGTTCGAAATCAAAACTGCCAAAAATATTGGTTTCGCGGATGAAATGACGGTATTATATAGACATAATTCGTGACACAGTCTAAAAGTTTTAGCTGAAACAGATTTTACGAAAATAGTCGATTATTTTAATAACAAGAAGCTATCAGTAAATTGAACCAAAACCCCTAAGGAGTCTCAGGTACTTACGTCCCATAGCGTTTAATGTATTTCAGGAGAATATTAACAGGATAAGTCAAAATGTTCTGTTCAAGAAAAAACTTATGCAATGGATCTCAAGTACTCCTAGGAAAAACATACGTACCATAATATCTGTGACGAGTGTACAGGTCTCATAAATTTAATAAAACGGTTAATGTGATGTTTTTTATCCATTTTCTCTCTCTTTTCATCGATACCGAATTTCAATAATACTATATGAAGACAGTTTTTATCATAAATCTTTACATTAACCGACTGTGGACCGAATTTGTATGCTTGTTTCTACCATACATTTTCTAATTACCGATTATGTATCTGACCGATATTATGACCAATATTGTGAACCGATTTTTGTCCAATTGTATATAAGTGTGTGAACTATTTTATAATGGAACCTGAGAATGTTATTTTACTAAAATTAGTGAAGGACTGGAAATTATCATATTCAATCCATAGCAGATTGAGTTTTTTGTAAATTGTATGAGCCTGCTTCTGTGGGTTTTCTGTTTACCATTCTTGATCTATACACGCTTTCATGTTCTTATTAACATATTTTCCTTAATTTTTGGTAAATAAACCTTAAAAAGTCAGCAAGCACTTCATTTTGAACGAGTCTTCAGAAATTGCAGTAAAAATTCAAAGATCTACATTGCATACAATCAGGAGCGGCTATAAAAGTTTTTGCCATTTTTGTCAAGAGATGACTCATACTGCACTTGCCATGAACACTTTTTCTCATGAAATTAAAGATAATTGTAACTTTGCTTTTATGTATGATAAAACTCACCTTCCCAAACTGACCCTGATGCAGTTTTTATACGTACAATATTCCCAACCTGACTTGTGGCTGCATGCATGAAATGTGCATTATTATACACTCCTTCAGGCGCTACAGACCTTGTCCGTTGGGTCCTGAAATAGGTAATAATATTGTAAATAATATTACTCCAGAGATGAGTACATAGGTATCATATTTCACTGCCATATCTATCTTGAATAACATCAATGAGTAATGTGTTGAGGAAGTTACTTGAATACCATCCATTAGTCTAATTCATTCACAGTGTTTTTGGTATAAGAAAAAACAGATAAGGTTTCACCTGATCCAAAAATGACTAGTAATATGTTGTTATATGAAACATACAGTTTCCGAGTTCCCCGCTCCCTCTTCCTACAGAAAAATCGATAAGCTCACACTGAAATGAATATGTAAGAACTAAGTAACTAACTGATAATACCGCCTACACTGACAATAAGAAAGGGGCCTATATCTTATCTTTATTAACCACTTAGATACAGAATAGTACATGTGGTGAAAAAAAAAAATATGTCAAAGTTGAGTTACTTTGTTATCAAAAAGAATAATCGCGTCCATGAGATGGAGCTCTTACAGCTCGCTAATTATTGCTAGATGTCAAAATTGTGAAAGTGAACAACCTCATCCTAAAGTATAATTCACCAGTCTAAAAATATTATGAACACTATTGTGACGTTATGAACGCCATCTGTTAGCGGCAGTAATAAGAACAGTCGCATTGTCGTAAGCGCCATCTATTGTAGGTCACCGGCAGTACGGCGTCTAGAACAACCTTGGATACAGTTGTATTTCAAAAAAAAGGCCACAGAGGCAGGGATTGAAGAGCAGTCGACGCAACGCGACCGCAACTTTATCATAAATATGTTATAAATAAGTGCTGTTAAGCAGAAATAATTTAGTGTGTTCAATGAATACGTGTTTTCGTTACACTATAATAAATCTGACAATGAGACAAATAGTTGGGAGTTCACATCTAAAACCAATCGCAGTCATTAGGGCTCATCAGTACGATCTAAATATCTGACGAACAATGACTCATGCTAGTACCGATCTGGCTTTGAACACTATCAATATCTTCAGTCTTACTGCCACATTTATCCCATGCATTGAAGCCCAAAGAGCTAGCGCTATGTGTAGTAACGGCCACAGTCTAAGCTCAAGTCACACGATGTTACCTCACAGAACAACACAATTCTGATGTTCTGAGGCGAACTCAGCATGATGTTAACATGGCCACCGTTGTTAAACAAAGATAGGGTGACAGCCCAAATGAATAAAATTTTATCCGTAACCGAATCCGATACAAACGTTTTGTATGATTTCGGATCTGGACGGACTTTGAATAAGACACCTAATGTTTTATTCTGCCTGAATGACCAGACATGCTAGCCGCGCGCCACTCAAACTTACCATACACCAGCTATTATTTATAATGTTTGGACAAAGTCAAGTCAATCATTTACTATCGTGAGTTTACATTCCCAATTTTATAATACTTACACAAAAATAAGTGTTTTGTGAATTGTATACTATATATATATATATATATTATTTAGATATTTTTTGATTCGCAAAATGTAAATAATTTGGTAATACACTTTTTTTCTAAAACTTCATCTTAAATCAAAACACAGTGGAAGGTGTGAGATTCCAATTTAACGAATCAGCGGCATTTGACTAAATTATTCACTTTGTACTGAAATCTACGACAAAATTAAAAGTATTGTGGGATTACTGAAGCAATTTGAAAATATATCATTTACTCCAAGAATTGCAAATAGGTTCGGAAAAGTGATTAGTATAGGGTACTGATAAGGCACCACTGCAACATCTTGATGATTAATTTGCATGTAAATCAAATTTACTAACTGAATAGACAGACTGCGGGCCCATATCCAAAACTCATAAATCATTAAAAGTCTCTAAACCCTCTTTACAAACGTCCATGGTCAGCCAGACGTAGGTACCAAACTCGGTACCATCTGGAAATTACGAATCCATATACCTGGTAAACCTTTTGCACATCTGTTGGTCAGTTCCACGCTGCATTTCTTTGCCATACTGGTATTCAAAATTCTTCATTTTCAGGGATGAATATATTTTACATAGAAAAAACTTAGTAAAAGATATACTACATTTTTTTAATACGATAAATGCCACAATAAAACGTATATTTCGCACAGTAACATTAATAAAAAAAAGTGTGAGTAATCGTAGGGAATCAGGTGGTTTTTTTTTGTATATATAATTTGTTTAAATTTTCCATGTCAGCTTATGGTCCAGTTTCACTCATAAGAAATCTATTCATTGTTTTTTTTTTGTCATAAAACTTCAGAACACTTTGATTTAGGTTAACATGTTTAGGTGAAAATTGTATTAATTAAGTTTTCCTGTATTCAATGGCAGGTAATTTTCATTTGCCCAATTAATTATACCCATCACAACAATTTTTTTACATCGTTAGAGGCTTCACTTTCAGATGTTTCAAGTATGAAATCTGAGTCGTACGCGTAAAAAACTGGAAGAACGCTTGGCCCACGAATGGATGGTAAATCTTGTTCTAAGTACAAACAATAATCCCTTCCAAGCAGCAACTGTACTACGTAACTTAAAAAGTGATATCGATTTTTTACGACATTATGTAGGTTTTTTGACATTATGTAGCTTCTTTTGACATTATGTTGGTTTGTCCTATAGTCACCTTTGAACTAGCTGACATTCACTTCATGCTCACTTGTAGTATGCGCGGAATGAACTAAGGCACACTAGCGGCTACCTAGAGCATAAGTTGACATTTTACCGATTTTTATTTGACATTAAATAGTTTTTTTTACGTATTAACCTTGTCATGCCAGACCGCAGCGAATTCTTATTCCGGAAATTGTTGCAAAACGTCTTCCAGTTAAAATAATTGCACACGCGCTAAGGCATACCTCAGTACCGACGGCGGTATAGGTTCGCTAACGGGCCACTTTAGGAATATTAAACTTAGAGACCGTCAAATAGTCGTTCAAGCATTTCTATGATATGAAGTTGTCGCGCTACATACTGAACCGATTTAGACTACTCAAAATGACCGCTCCAGGTACTGTCAGCAATTCATTATAGGAAAGAAGTGTTTGTGTGCTAGATTGTAAGCAATAACAGATATACTTTTACTTCCTACGCCACTATATCGCAAAAAAATTCGAATACGAAACATTGTTTTTTTGGATGTTGTATGACAACTACATCACGAAAAACGATGTCACTCATTGTCGTCAGTCAGTCCGCTATTCCTTGGCACGTCTATAACTAAATACTGCTCCAAGAAATATTATAATCAGTTATCAAACATTGTTGACAAATAGTTTTACACCAAAGCTCCAAGGACATAAGACTGCCATGTACGAAAACGCTCAATGCTACAATCTGAGATTTTATTTTCATGAAAGCTCAAACAGAGCATCTTAATGGTTATAATACCTACGTGTTGTTGGTGGCACTGTGTTTGTAGATTAAATTACACCACATAGAAAATTTATTAGAAACCATTTTAAAGGCATGGGAAGTACAGAGTCACTCTACTTGACGCCATTTCTTTAGTCAGTTATAGAAACGGTTTATATATGTGAATCTCTGTAGGTATATCAACTATCTGACAAGCATCAAGCGCAAACTAAGGATAAGGATTGTTGTCACCACCCAATGTCAGGAAGATATTGAGGTTCTTCCAATGGAAAACAGATTGGTTCTGCCTAATGGAAGGCTAATGGGTACATTATACGTCACGGGGTTTCATTTTCCATAAATACATCCTATATGTCAGAAAAAATTAAATAGTAGTGGGCAGTTCTATCCGCTTCAAAAAACAAAGAAATCACAAATTCATAAAAATAAAGTAACACATGAATTTAAGTTAATGTGATGAAGTTGGAAAACATGTTAATAATTGTTTAATACTTCTCAAATCTGAACTGGTTCTGTCACAACATTAAGCTGTTTTAATTTGTGATCCATCATTAAGGTCATGACATGATAGCGATTTTTTTTTTTTAAATTTAGGCAGGATGAGGCTTGACATTGCCTACCTTGACCTTTTGGAAGTTGAACTTGTATTTACGACCAAAATTCCATATATTTAAAATACTTTAATATCATGTTAAAATCGTCTTACAAATGTGCTTTCCTTGAAATAGGAAAAATTGGAAAATATAGCAATAACAAAATGCTCCAAAATGTACTATCAAAATAAAATACAATTTTACTCGGCTTCGTACCAGGTACATTTATTCTCCTTAAAGACAAATACAAGTGCGCGATGTTCAAATTCGCGAGCTCCTATTGGCCAGTGGACTATAAGTACCTGGGCATGGCAGGGACAAGCGAATAGAAGCGACGGTCGAATGCTCATGTTGATATTGATGTTGAGTAAATGAGGTTTGAATAGATTACCAAATGCAGCACTTGGCTTTTTTTTAAGTAGTAATGCATCACTAGTAAACATGTATGTACTTGTTTGCAAAGTACAAGGCATCTCTCATTTGGAATATTATTTTTAAGTAAAATCGTTTATTATTTGCTAAATAACTGCCAGTTAGTACTTCAGGCTGTAATCATATGAAATGTAAAAAATACATTCTTCTCAATAAAAGTCAACCTGTTAAATTTTGAATTTGTCTTTGTATTATAATGAGAAGATGAAGTTGAACTCTAGAAATGACAAGAATCATGTGTGATTTCCTTATTTTAAAATTATCAAATGAACTCACATCTTGACCATTGTCCATGCTCAAATGCTGATGCAAAACATTTTATTAGCTATTAGGATGATTTATCTCAAATATTCTTCCATTTTCCAAGAGATCTTTAGATTTTGTCCAAATACTGAACAAACCTAGAAATTCATTTCAATGAAAGAGGATACAAGGTAGGTGGAAAGAGGATGGATATAGCCATGGAACTTTGGCAAGGTCTTGGAATTAAATAGGTTGTCATTATCTTGGAGAGGTTAAAAAATTGACTGCATTTATTATTATCTTAAACTGATGACAATATGCCAAAAAAATAATATACAGTAATGGACAAAAGTATATAGACAAATATGAATAATTATCTAAATAGCTTTAGAAAACGAATTTATACTTCATTGCTCCACAAACAAATGCGTTATTAATAGAAAAACCAAATTCCTTGTTTTTACATTATCTGCAATGAACATAATACAGGTCTGAATATAAGCACTTTTTTATGAGGGACAAAAATATGTAGACAAATTCTTCAACATTAGTTCAGTATAGTTTTGTGTCAGAAAAGGATTAGTTTGTGTTCATCAAGTATTGTGGAATAAGTTGAGTGATTTTAAGACCATGCCGGTGGTCCAGAAATTTCTTTCAATGTGAAAACTAAGATCATTGAGTTATACAAAGATGGTCAACGTCAAGTCGACATTGCCAAAAATTTGAAGCTGAAGTGTAAAGCAGTTTGGGAAATATTGAACAAATCTAAACAAAAAGGTATCTTGAAAGCTTCTGAGAGAAGTGGTCAGCCTAGAAAACTACATGCTATATCAGTTAGATTAATAAAAGTAATTTTGTCCAAAGATCTGTTTAAAACCCCAAGACAAATAAAAGCCGAAATCGAGACAAAAGGAATTGTCAGTGTTTCTACGAAAACTATAAGTAGAAGATTAAATGATTTGAAGTTATTTGCACGTCGCCAGAAATTCTTTCTGGATGAAAAAATACCAGTTCTCAAATGGCCTTCACAGTCTCCTGATATAAACCCCATTGAAAATCTATGGGAATACTTGGATAAGCAAATACAGATAAAAATTACTCAAACAAGGATGAACTTTTTGCCACTTTAGAGCAAAAGTGGAGACAGATTGATGAATCTTATATCAAGAAACTACTACAATCTATGCTGAGATGATGCCAGGTGGTGATTGATAATAATGGTTGTGCTACAAAATATTAACACAAACATGGTTGGTTTTCTATAATTCAATGAACTTTGCTTCTTTTTTCTATAATTGTTTTTGCTTTGTCTATATATCTTTCTCCTACATAGTTCCACTTTTTCCAATTAATTTTTTATTGAAGGGAGTCTAATGAATTTATTTATGTATAAGTGAGTATTATGCTATAACGAATTATGTATACAGGTTGGTGTATTAATAAAACAAGTTAAAAAAGAAATACAGCACAATATTAATTTGTCTATATGCTTTTGTCCATTACTGTATATCAAACAACTAAGAGGTACTTAGTTGATACACATTTGTTCTCATTATAAGGCATTAGAAATTGCTTGGAAAATATTTGGCAACAATTTGCAGCAGATGTGAAAGTTCCGAAAGTCTCAAAGAAATAAATCAGGCAACTTCAGATCTGACAATCTGCAGCAACAATACATATTACTGTAAAACGACCACAAATGTGTGTCAACACAGGAAGTGAGCATTTGAAGAATATTATTTCATGATACAATCAACAATGTTAACCATTTAGATAAACTGTTTGTGAAACAGAACCCATTTTTTACTTCTAAAATCATGGTAATGAATTTAATACTACTTTTCTCTATCTCCCTGTTCATACTGATACCCACATATTGAGTATTTAATCAGGACCCTTCAAGATGGTAAAATGTGACAACAAACATGTGCAAGATGAACAAGAAAGGGTACTGAAACAGAAGTGGTAGGGTCCTGAACAGTGACAAACAGTTTATTATGCACAGTCTCAGATTTGGTTTCAGTAACATTGCTGAATTACATGGGTTTTGATCCACAGTCCATTCCAGGGAAGATATATTAACCCTACTGGACAGATGTACAGAATCACTTAATATTTTGGTGGGATTCTCACTGACCACTGTAGACTGAACTAACACTTGTCTCTTCTAAGGGTCAAAAGAGAATATCTGGTTCATGTGCTGGAAGGAGGATGACACAGCATTCCACTTACTAAATATTTGCCCAATATATTACAATCTAAAGGCTGAGATATTTAGAGCCATGGGGTTTGATAATGAACTTGCATACTCAGGGGAGTGGTTACTACTAAAAGGCAAAAGATGGCCTGCTTGTAAGGATTTGCCTCAACACCACTACTTCTACTACCAACCCTAAAACTAAATAAAATCTTGATCCAAATATTCTAGTGTTTACATGTTGCATTAACATATTAAATACCAAGCAAAATGTTAGAAAAATGTCCATCAGACCAAAGTCATGTTTCCAACAAATAATGTGTCTAATCTACCATCTACATCAAAAGCTAACACAAGACAGAAATGACATGTACTGAAAAAAATAAGTAAAATCACATCAAGTCAAATGGTAATGTAAAAGTTGTTATAATAAAAAAATAAGGGGTGAAATACCAAAAAATAAAATTACAAAAGTTACTACATATTGTGACAGTTGTGAATTAAATCCCTACTTTTGCCTTAACTATTTTGAAACAAGTCATAAATAAATGAAATTATCTTATATTTTGTATCCCTATATCATACCTTATTATATATATATCATACCTTATTTTATATATATATATATATATATATATATATGTATATAACTTGAGACGTGGTCATTGTCGTCTAGACCAGTTAGGTGAAAAATTAAAGCTTCCGCCTTTTGTTGGGTACTTCGACAAATTTTTCACCTATATATATATATATATGCGTTTTCATTGGAATCTTGTTTGTTTTTATCAAATTTGCTGTGTAGATTTAGTAGGAAATAAATGGGAATAAAAAAAATTGAATAACTGTTTCAAACAAAAATACACCAAAAAGTTGGCATATAGGATTCATCCAGACAAGCCACAGTGGTCCATATCTAATGTTAAAATGAATTTAAATATGGACCTCTGGCTGGAGTCACTGTGGAAATAAATTAAATACAAAGTAGTCCATGCAGTATTGTGATAGGCCCATTGTCATGTGTGGATATGGAAGGACCATCTGAGTGTGTAGGATATGATGATGGGAAGTCTGAAGGAACTGTTCTAAAATGGGAAGGAAGTGACCATGGAAGTGATAGAGAATTATCAGATGATAAAGAAAAAAAATAGAGATGATTTACCAGCTCATAATTATTTCAATGGAAAAAATCATTATAAGTCAAATGTTTTGGATATCCTACCACTGTATGTACAATGTAGGAAGCCAGTAACCATAGGCAATGTTCAATGCTCTAATTTTTGTTTCTGTTTATTAATCAGAAGCTATTTTGTTCATTCATTACTTTATTTGAAGATTTAAAAAAATTGAGACTTTAGTTTCTGTTTGGTGTCAAATACAGTTAATGAATATTTGTTTAAGCATATGTGTGTTTCTTTGATGAGCATTTTAAATTTTAAACACAGAAAATAAGCATATAATATTAATCATAGCAGAGTTATTCATTGCTTTTTCTCTTATTCTGATATTTGGAATTTCTTGAAGATCACAGCCTGAGAGAGAGCACATTTCATATGTGTATGATAAATTGACATTTACTATTAAGGGTTAAACTGGAGTAGTTGCCATGGAGGGACTTTGGATCTCCATGGGGTTTCAGAATTTGTGTTTTGGGTACCATGGGCTCATTCCCCTCTCCACATAGATTTGAAACAAAGTTTTCATATATTATTTTTAAACAAAACTGAGAATCAAACTCACCACTTTCTACTGAACAATTGTGTAGAAAGATGAAAATATATTGATGTTTAGTTCCTTATATTCCCATATATCTGCAATTCTTGAATATGTTTGCTCTTTAAATTATAATTCCTGTTATGAATTAGCTTGTTTCCTGTTAATTCAGAAGATATATCTATTGGGGCAATACATTTTACATAATAAATAACTAATGAAATATTTACGACTAAAATTTGATTCAATGCAATAATTCTAATAGATTTTGATTGTTACTGAGGGTAGAATTATTACCAATCCTGCCGGAGAATTGATCTTTGTACTTTGGCATGTAATAAGATAAAAGCTTGTAACTGGTTATGAAAATGCAACATAAATCCAATAATAGAGATAGAAAAAAGCAAATATTGAAAAATCTAGGTACTTTTTCTTAAACCTGGGGTACCTGCATGTTACCAAGTACATTGACATCTTGAAAATATTGACAGTTCAGTGACACAGGGATCAAGTTTGCATGACTCAAATTCACTGATAGTCCTTTGTGGAGCTTTTGCTTTTGTTTTTCATAATGTTACTAACCTTACAGGGCCTCCCCGATTTTTCCTCTTGTTGTTCTGCATACTATCACCGCTACCGTAATGGCCGGGATCCCTATTTCTCGTGGGCACCGGAATTTTGATGGATTTTTATATAAACACCGTATAAAAAAGAAAACGAGGTTTTCGAAAAACCTATGAAAAATCCGTCAACGATCGCGAACAAAGATTTCACTGAATACAAAATGGCCTAGTGACGTAACCGTGGGACGCTATTTCTTCTGTTTTCACCACATCATCCCGGTGATTTTCCTTCTATTGCCTTGGGTAGAAGCTCTGGCGACAATTTGCACCAGTTTTTGCGGTTGAAACGTTTACAAAATTGAGTTATTTTGGATAACAAACAAACGTGTAACCAGCATTTGCGGGTAAAACTGTCTGTCAAAACCACTGTCAAGACTGACAACACACTGACAAGACAAGGCTTTTCGGTGTTGCCGGAGTACCGCTTATGGATTACAGATAGAAAAGTGGTGGGGGAAAGCATTTAAGCCACAGTTTAAACATCAAGAAATGCTATTTGGAGGCGGTGGAAGGATAGTTTGCGATAGAAAAACAGATATACCTAGGTATCTTTGTCCAACCACATCAACAGGCAGCATTTAATTTTTACAGCCAGGTGTCAAATCAAAAATCCATGTATAGGCATTATGCCAAATAATTTAGTACTGTGATTTAGCATAAAGACCACGCTAAATAGTTTCCGTCAGTTCTCAGATAATGTTCATGCCTTGAGATCTGTGACCATTGTGAGGCAGTAGTAATCCATAGTAATCAATCAGCTAATCACAATATGATAATTAGATAATATACTAATATATTTATGTACAACGCGAATCTTCTTTTTTGTACGTTCACCGTATTTTGCATCTTTACACCATTAAATTTTTATACACGATATAAATATAATGTTTAACTAAGTAGCATTATATCAAAAATATCATAAGATCTGGCAGTTACATGGATTTTTCATTGCGCAGCCGTAGCTTATCGCTATTGCACTCTTGTTGTATTTGTTTTGTGGCGGCAAATCCTATGGCATTTGAATAATCGATAATACCAGGCGTGCGCGATAAAATCCAATCCTTTGTATAGACATAATTGATAATTTCCAACCTGTTGGAGGTGACACATTCAAACAATAATACTAGATACTGCTCTTCATAAGGTAAATAACTGTTTTTTTTGTTAGACTCTTACAAGAAATAAAGAATGATAAAATAACTATTCTCTCTGGAGACATACTATATATTGATCGACCAGCCAAAGATTGCTAGGGACGAAAGGGGGAAATGCGATGAAAAAACCTTACCATTAGACGATTTTATATGGAGTCATAGGCGGAGATCGGAGAGACTTGAATTATTAATTGAATTTATATTTTATTACAACTGGTAGTATTAATATTTTTTTGCGATTCATAATGACGTGATACCAAACATACATTATAAGAAATAAATATACACAAACACTGAATATTGAGAACAAAATAAATATATTTTTTAGGCAACAAGTAATATTCCTATGTACGCATTATGATTGAACAGCAAAACAAATTATGCATTCTTCTAAAATAGAATACAACAAGTCAAAAATATCTGACTGAATAGAAAAATATAGGAAAACAAAAAGTAATTTCTTGATGAAATAACCCATAAACAACACATAGAATTAGACTTTCTACTGAGATACTAAAAGCCACAAACCAATAGTATAATAAATGAATATCTAAAAATTCTAAAAGGTAGCCAATCTAGTATAGTTTCAATCCTGATTAGAGTCATGATCACTGTCTGAGGAACTGTCATTGCTATCACTTTCACCTCCTATGTTGATTATTATTTCTTCCTGTATTTCTTGAATGAGACTGTCTTTTTCCCAATATTCATCTTCAATTTTTATAACATGTCCAATAACCTTTTGCCAGTCACTGGCACTTACTGAAGCGATGGCCTTATTAGAAATTTCATCTAGTTTTTTTATAGTAAATTCGCCGCTTGTATTATGGCTTCTAATGAAAAATTTTACTTGTGCCCAAATCATCTCTATGGGATTAAACTGACACATATAGGGTGGCGTTCGAAGTGGGGTGTGTCCGAAACTTCTTATTAAATTATCTATCTTATAATTTTTCTCATCAGATGGTGGCCTATGTAGACAAGCTATTTCATAAAGCTCCATTTTTTTAGCATTAGGATCATGCTCTATACCTTTTTTGCTCAACCACGTGATGATGTCTCTTTTTAGAGAAGATCTAGTTGGAGGCTTGTCTTCCAAAGCTGAATGGTAAGGTGCATTATCCATTATTATAATACTATTAGGAGGAATGTTAGGAAATAGTTTTTCAGTAAGCCACTTCGTGAAATTTTCTTGGTTCATTTGACGGTGATAATCACCAGTGGCACAGCCAGCCTTGAAAATGAGACAGGCTCCAGGAACAAAACCATCTTGCGAACCCGCATGAACAATTATAAGTCGTCCTGGAAATGAATAAATAGCCTCATTTTAGTGTTATTTTAAGTTTGCCAACACCTTTTTGAATCACTATGTATAAAAAACATATTTTTGAGAAAAAAATACTTGCAAGGGATTATGTATTCAATTAGACAAATTAAATGAGCACTTATTAAGAATATTCCAAAATTGAGAAAAATGTATAATAAGCAAAATCGAGGTGAAAGAAACTTTATTACCTGTAGAACTTATATTGCTCAGGACACCCATAATTTCTTCGCTTTGCCAGCATTTCTTGAAAGTGAGGTCATTATCAACCCAAGTTTCGTCCAAATAAATAATATGCCTTCCTTCTTCCCGGAACTTTTTAATAGACCTAAGATACTTGTATCGCCAATGTAAAATACTGGGTCTTTCCATTAGTAATTTCCTTTTGTTGTGGCATTTACGCCAGTAAAATCCTTTTCTTTTACCAAATGGAAATTCCATTTCTTCCTTCAGTTTGATTAGAAGTTTACTACAAGTAGGTACCACTTTAAAATCACAGTAAAATTTTTCTATCATTCTCCGAATAATGGAAAAATCGACTCCATCAATTTTTTGGATCACAGAAGGGCGTGATCTCTTTTTTCCGGGAGAAGCTAAAGGCTGTGTGGAGGTTGCATTTTGCCTGTCTTTATCTTCTTTTCTAATTTTACTTATAGTTCGTTCACTAACACCCGTATAATATGCCGCCCTTGCATTTCTAGCTACCAGTGGATAAACGAAAGTATTGTTAGCCGCTTCTGCATCGCAAGCACGTATCACGTTTGCTATTATTTCCCTTGCCTGGCTGTGAATAACTTTCCCATGCTTGAATTCCATTATCACCACTAAACAGTAAATTATATTTTCAAAGTATTTGCCAACTGCCTACGCCTATGGGAGTAGGTTTATAAATGACCGTGCCATCGGCACGTTATTCTAGTTTCAGATAAGATAAGAGTTTTGGACCAATCAGCGACCGGATGTTTACCTGCGGCCTGGGTTTTCCAGCTACATTGCCAAATTCAGCGGAACAATTCTATATCTTAAATATGTTAATATGTATGGACCGCATTTTATGTAGAACATCTGACAACTTCGCAATTTTTTGTCCGCATTCTTTCGGCTTGCAATCTTTCGCTGGTCCAACTATACTCAAACACGCTGACTATAGGTGGCAAAAGATTTTGTTGTCCTGTAACAATATGTTTGACAAAATATACATACTTCTTCAAAAGTTATTGTTAACAAAGAGAGATTGACTAGATTTATCCATTGGGGGCTAGTCACTCGTTCTCGCCACTTCAAGCGATTTCTCAGTGTTAATCAAGATCAACCATAGCACAACATTGGGCGAATATAGAAAATGAAAAGGAGAAAAAGATCATAAACTCTTAAGATATTCACACAATTTATGTTCGGAAGGATAATGAATTTAACCCTATTGAAAAATTTGGTTTCTAGTGCTCAATTGACAAAGTTTCGTGAGTACTACTTTTATCTTAGCTAATTATTCTGGCGCCAAGGAAATGTTTAGCTAGCTAAAAATACGAGTTTTTGCATTTTCTGGAATTATAACATTTTTTAATTCAGAGGCGGTGAAACCAACTGAGTAGTTTCTAATGGTTATAAAAAACCTGGGTATAAGTACAATAAAAGAAGCTTTTAATTTCGGAGGGAAGCTTTGATACCATTTCACATTTATCCAGTTTTGAAAATAATTCGTGCGGCGCCAGGTGTTTCGTAAACGATTCCAGGAGGCATGGATTCTAATTATTATTATTATTATTATTATTATTACTATTATTATTATTATTATTATTATTATTGATATTATTATTATCTACACTTGTTTCGTCTAAAAAAAAATGGGCAAAGTTACGTCTGTTTTGGCAACCTTGAGGATTAAATCCAATGACCCGAACGTAAATTTGTCTGCATAAACAGCCGCCAGCCCAGGTATTTTTCTCGCAAACCCAAATAATATGGAATAGTCCTTGTCTCCGTGAAAGCGTCTGTAGTGGCTATCGGTAAATATACTGCGCGTCAAAATTAGCGCCTCACCGATTTGAAAATTCCTCCTGACTTTTCGTTTAGAGCTACAAATCTTTCAAATCCATTAATTAGCATTTCTAATCAGCATCCTGCCAGATACCTCAGATCTAAATAATTGCGGGGTAATTTTTCAACTACCTGATACTGTCCTCTTTTCTACAGCACCCAGATATGCTCCACATTTTTAGCAACGGCACTATGCTCCTACGAGCTTTAAGAGGTAATGTTTAAAAAAACATAACAGGGGAGACAAATAAATAACCATATACATCGTTGAGTCCCAACACATATCTTAAGGGATTAAGACAAAAATGTTTCAATTCCTCTTCTACCCATATCAAGATCTTAGTCATTTGTTTTTCGTCTTATTATTACTGGCTTTTGCACTCTTTATTTTCTGGTTGTTTTAAAATCTTACTGCTCAAAGCCTATTGTGACGTTTGTAAATCACGTGATAATGTAATACCGTACACAGTAATGGAATGTAGATTGACAGATGAAATTTTACTCTGGAATACCGTGAAACTTTATTTTTAGAACGCCTGAATTATCACAGACTCATGAAATGTCACTTGATGACAGCCGACTAACTACGTTTTCCGCGACCGTTATATTATTATGAGAAACGCAGCTATGGAGACGAAGTAATCGATTTATCGATAAAAATATTTAGTATTTTTTTAACTTGGAGTACTTTTTGATAAGGAAATAAGGTAAACGAACAGTGAGTCATGAGAATGACAAGTGACAACACTCTTATTCCCAAGGTTTTGAGCACGGGAAGAAAAGCGCACATTTGACGTTCCAGAAGGATTACTTTGTCCTATTTCCGAACCTATGGAACAGATACGTCAAACAATTTCGAACGCTAAAATTGTTACAGAGTAGTACAAAGTACAGTCAGCTATTTAAAAAAGTAACCCGATTGAACAAGCCATTTTTTATGTTTGTGTCATGTTTTAAAAAGGAGGCTTCGGCGGAGGTGCGTTTGTAAATCACGTGATAATGTAATACCGTACACAGTAATGGAATGTAGATTGACAGATGAAATTTTACTCTGGAATACCGTGAAACTTTATTTTTAGAATGCCTGAATTATTACAGACTCATGAAATGTCACTTGATGACAGCCGACTAACGCAGCTATGGAGACGAAGTAGTCGATTTATCGATAAAAATATGTATTATTTTTTTAACTCGGAGCGCTTTTTGATAAGGAAATAAGGTAAACGAACACTGAGTCATGAGTATGACAAGTGACAACACTCCCAAGGTTTTGAGCACGGGAAGAAAAGCGCACATTTGACGTTTCAGAAGGATTCTATTTCCGAACGTATGGAACAGATACGTCAAACAATTTCGAACGCTAAAATTGTTACAGAGTAGTACAAAGTACAGTCAACTATTTACGAACGTAACCCGATTGAACAAGCCATTTTTTATGTTTGTGATGGTTGCTTCAATAAATCGTGTCCAAAACAAACTTGTTCAAGTTAATGGTCTCCGGTAGAGGAGAAAAATGATTTTACCTGAAATTAAAATCACTTATGCCTCCGGACAAAACGCGCATTCGTTGCTCAAAAAGTAAAGCCAGAAGGGCTTTCAAATTAGGAACCCCCTTTTTTTGTCGCGCAGTGTAGTAAACGGCACTTTTAACCTTAACTATATTGCCCATCAGGTACCTACTTTCTTTGGGACATGATTTCAAGATAAGAAAAACCAAGCATACAAAATTGGTATTTCCGGGAATAATAAAAGTTGAGGTACCTGGTATGTCTTGGTCCCTTGAAAAGCCCATTTAGGATAGTTGACTGTCTACAAGGGCGGTTTGTAAAGTATTGCTTTATGAAAATCGAAAAATCAACAATCTCATAGTTTAATATAGTACATTATAGTTTAATACGTTGCATTTGGTCTATTTTTGACATCAAATAACATCAGCCACACAGATTGGTTAGATTTAAAGACAATAAGTAAACAATATTTTACTAAACTGCTTCAATACCTACCACTTTGCTATTTTCAAGGATCACTTTTAACTCATCACAGTATCACAGTTGACTAAGAATTTAATTAATCCAATTAAAATTTTATAATCCAGACAACTAAAGCGTTTATTTAACTTGAACACTTGAATCTCTAAAACTAGCTCAATTTAATCAAAACGCAATCGTTTAATTAATTTTGTTAGAATTAATAAACTATCAAGATGAATTTACGTGCTCTAATAAATAGATTTCAATCATGTTTGTTAAACTTGTTTAATTAGTACCTATAGGTAAAAATATTTAATGAATTACTTTATTTAGATTTAAAAGTATATTTAATATTTGGAATTCAAAAGAACAAATTGCATTTCACTGAATGATGAGTATTGTAACTGCTCTGACAAATCGTAGATATCAAAAATCCTGAAAACGTGGTATTGATAATTGGTGATAAACTAGGATATTTTCAAATACTACAAGGTCTGCATCAACAGGAAGCTCCACATCCTATACATACAATATCAAAGAAAAAACATCATGCCTATGCTAAGCACATGTTTGGTATGGAAACGGATTATGTCATTTATATCATTCTGAGGAAAATATAAAAAAATGGGCATTATACTTATTTTAACGAATTTGAGGAACTATTTTATGCACCTTTGCTACCTGTTATCTGCCAAAGTAGGCACTATCCAAATTTCATTCATACCTATGTTGGGAACATGCACAAAGAAACTTTTAGGATTTATAATATAAGGAAGGTCTAGCCGTCACGGGCTCTTGCTCTATTACAACCTGCCCATACAGTTCATCTGAAACTATCATTGTTGCAAAATAAAATTTATTTCTCAATATAGGGCGGGAAAGAACTAAATAATATTTACGTCACAGCTGTAATGCAAAAATAAGATGCTTTTGAACCTTGGAAGGACGATTTTATCGCTTTTTGGTTATAGGAAAAGGTGAAAACATTCAGAATACCGATACTTCCACAAAATAATAATTTTAAAAAATACTACATTTGAGTAAACATGAACTTGTATTTTCCAGATGCCGAAAAAGGTTATCCGCATCTGTAGCGAGGAAAACTTTAAAAAGGAACTCGAAAAAATCTACGACGAAATGCGAAGACAAAATGTTCCAGAGGAAGACATTAAAAAATATTTTTTCATTGTAACTAAGAACATGAGGTTCTTTAACATTTTCGATTACATCATCATATTTTCCTCAGTCATTATGATATTTTTGTGCATGCTGAGCTACTTTGAAAGTGTTTCTTGGTACTCCTCTGCATTAGGAAGAATATATTTGATCAAACTATTACCTATATACGATTGGACGCATTTAAAGAATAAACCCTGTCTGATAGAGAGGACCGAAATGTCACCAATTGCATCTGATTTTGAATGTGGTAGCTGCGAAAATATTCAAAGATTAGATGTCTACGATTATTTGGACGAAGATGACTTGGAAGAACGTTATATCAATTTGGACATTCCGGTCATCATTACCAAGAGCTTAGAACACTGGCCTAAGGATTCCGATTTTCTGGATATAGCTATCAGGGAAAATTCATTCTTCTTTTCTTATCCGTGTAGATTTTCAGGAAATGTTCACAAAGGTCATGGTAATGTAGGAGAGATATTGGACAAGGTCAAACATTTCAATCAGTTTTACATTCATTTTCAAAATTGCAATCTTGAAGCTATGCGGATCTTCAGGAAATATACGTTCAGACCAGCTGTAATACCTAGAACTTACTCACCAACGACATACAACTGGCTTCTATGGAACAAAGATTACAATACAACTAATTACAAACCCATACAGTTAATAGAGAAGCTGACAGCCTTTGGACAGGTGTTTGGATCAACTCATGTGAAGTTGGTACCTAGGAAGAATTGTAAGACTCTGTGTCCTACTTTAAATATAAAATTATTCGCGCACGAGTTGTTAGTATTTACAAGCTTATGGGACTTGGAATATAAGCCGACGGAAAGTGGAGAAAATATGGCGATAGTGATGGAAATTAAGTCTTAATTTACAGTACGTGTATTACGACTTTGGGAACATATGCCTATAACCTATGTTTCAATCATATCCTGAAACACCCAGAGTATGTGGCCAATTTTCTCGTTGGTCATGTTTTAACACACAAATAATGTGACAAACTGCAAAAGTTGTAAGTGGCTCTCCTACGAAAATACACGTTTCGAAATACGCTAGGATGTCGATTTCTCTAAACGACATTGAACGACATTGTATAATTCAGCAAAATATTTACAACAAAATAACTATTGAGGCTGGCACATGATGATGGCGCCTATAAAACACAATCCACCAATTTAGAACGTCTGCTAATGTTTTATATCAATACGGATCAATAGTGACATTATCTGGAGAGCTGAAAAAAGTACTTTTGATTATAGAATGGGCCGTTTGGAGGAAATCAACATTCGAAACATGATGAGTATCTTGAAGGTCGTTCAAAAGTCTAAGACTTGGCAAATTTATCGAATAATTAATTTCCTTATCGTTTACCGGGTCACTCAGTGCCAATCTCAACTATTACATTGTCAAAATGGTGAAGCCAACATTTTCGATTCAGTATTAAAATTCCAGGATATGGAAAAAGGACTGCTTTTCTACAAACTGGTCTACATTCAATCGATGCTGAACAATGGTATATTTTTCAGCTGAAGGATCAATCTTTCCAAAATTATCATTTTTGAGCCGTTATTTATACGTGGTGTAAGAATATTAGCAGTGTTGTGTTACTTAAGTGTAAAATATCGACCTCTATCTCCATTTTCAGTGGAACATGTCACACTATTTTTTTGTGTTCAACATGGACCGAGGTGATAGGCTACATTCACCTTACATTACCGTAGATTATTAATTATGGACGTTCTACTTCCATTGTTATCGTGTTTATGTGATTTTAATTGAAAATATTCGGAACGCAAAAAAACTAAAAAATATCTAGTTGTTGAGCTTTCAGTGTAACGAAGAGGACCATATCGAATCTAAGTTATAAAGCAAATGAAACTTAAAATAACACATAACGTGATACACTCAAGGAAATAGAATCAAGAGTTGTCGCTTCTTAACCGTATATCTGGTATGTTGACCTCAAGCAGCTTGCTCCTTTCTGGTTGTAATTGGTGTTAATGCTTCATAACGCTTTCCTATTTAAACTTATATAAATTCTTGTTTTGCTGCCTATATGATTATATAAATATACATGTTGCCCACAAGCATCACTGCCTACAGCAGGACTCTTTGGTTTCATATTGGATCTATGTGTGGTTAATGGTTGATTGCTGTATCATCGGTAGACTACTGACAAAATGATGTCTCTGAAAGCGTCTCAGCTGAACTTTACAAACTGCCTGGCAGCAGTGAAGAGAGAGGTTGGAACACCTTCACTAGATGGAGCTACACCATCCAAGAACAAAAAAGTTACTGGTCCTGTTCAGGATATGGGTTATGATGGCCTTAACCATTGGCTCAACCATGGACTCAAAGGATGATGCAGATATTACCCTAGTGGTTATCCAACAATAAGGTGCACTGAATTCAATTCAATTATCTGTTTTGTACAAATTGTTTTAAAATATTTCATACAAAACAATAAACTTGAGTATTATGTTCTTATATCGGTAATCATGCTTACGAGCAACATGCCATACTTTGCATAAATTATACTAATAAAGTTAGCCCTTCACACTCTTAGAAAGAGCGATATACTGAACATGGATAACTGCCAAATTTATTCATTTCAAATTGCAATGCTTGCCAGGTAAAGGGTTAAGTTAATGCATTTTCAACAACTTGGCTTAAACTGATTTAGGAATGTGATGGACAAGTATACCTTATTTAATTATATCATTGTAGTTAACAAAATGTATTTCGCACTTATCCTGTAAAATTATATTTCAGTATGTGTTACAAAACTTCATTGTTTTATCTAGATATTAAATTGTTAATCATTGCCATAGTCTATACATATAGGAGACTTCAGGAATTAAACTTATACTACTTTCCTATTGAAGCCCTACGGGTTCGATTTTGAAGATTCTCCATCTATACAGGTATATACTATAGTAATAGATATTATCTACTTTGTCTGAGTGTTCATGCTTTAATGTTGTGACTGATTATACCTATACAGGGTTTCCCAACCGCGCGAGGACAGAGTATTGCTGCTAAACAAAAACAATATTACACAGGATGTCCCATTTTGACACACATATCAAAGTTGATTTTATTAAATTAAATGAAACCGCTTTTTGTTGGGTTATTGGGATATTATTGGGATAGACCCTTCCAAAAGAAGGAGATTGGTATTACATACTTATGAGTTTTGTACATTTTTACATTATCGCATTCTCATTTTCATGAGCTTTTTTTGATATGAGGTTGCTGCCAGTTTGTTCAAACGGTTTCTGCGCTATAGATATCTTTCCATTCAGACGAGTTAGACAATCCATGGAAACAAAATACAAGTAAAGGATTTTTGACAATCTGTCTATAAAATCAGGCTTTCATCAATAAACCATGTAATTCAATGTTTTGGTATTGTAATTCATTATTACAGATTGATATTGTAACATACAATTCATTTTTTAGATGTCTGAAAATGACGCACATAACTAAAATTTTATATATTTGTACTACTACAGAAAATGTCCCTTTGGCGTTGAACGCACAATCGAAGACTTCTGATGAGGAGGATATGAAGCAGAGAATACCAGAAGCTTTCTAAATATCAGTGAACACCCGCTAGAAAGTATCAAACAAACACTCATTCGAAGACTTCGATTGTGTTCAACATCATTCAACATTTTCTATAATAGTACAAATAGTTTAGATTTTAGTTATCTTTGCTTATAAGCGTCATTTTCAGACAACTCAAAAAATTAATTTTACATTATATCAATATGTAATAATGAATTACAATACAAAAGCATTGAATTGTTTGGTTTCCTGATAGAAGTCTGATTTTGTGGAGAGATTGTCAATAATCCTTCACTTATTTTTTGTTTCCGTGGATGACGTGACTTTATGTTTTTTAGATAAAATACTCAATAGCTCAACAACTACTTATCAAAACCGATAAGTATGTTATATCAATATCCTTCTATTAAGGTCTATCTGAATATGTAATAAAAAGTGGGGCAATCGATTAAAAAAAATCAACTTTGATAAGTGCGTCAAAATTGGGACACCCTGTACAATCGTAAATATTGCATAAACATGCCTCCAGATATCATATATAATAATCCATAAATACTTTTCTTGAAATAATTTTTGCTTATGAGCAATAATCCGTCCTCGCACGGTTGGAACACTCTGTATCGAAATGTAAGTGTTATTAATGTATCTAAAAGTACAAATCTTTGATGGACTTTGAATATATATTTATTATTGATTTGAAGTATCGTTGTGCATTCCTAAGAAAATAAGAAGCATCCCCACCATACGCTACATGCAATTTCCATCGGCACAGTCATGTTGCCAAGTAGACTCGCGGTAATTCCCCTTGGAATAGTAACAGACTCCATTCTCCTTTTAAAGAAAATGTTTTTTTCTTAAAATGACATCAACCTTCTAAGTAGTCTCTCTTAATCTCCCTCGAAATTATTTCTAAGATTTTGTATTCTTAGAATTTCTCGACGACGGAACAGGAAATCTCATAATCTGCGGCAACAGTCCGAGAAGCGGCAACGTTGACGCTTGAAGACGGTGGTATAAGTAGTTGTGGCTCCACAGTACCTACGTACGTAAGTATTTTTACACAGGCATAACTAATGATCGACCAACCTCACCCCATTTTACTTTCCACGGCATACCGGCGAGGAAGTATCGTAACCGCGAAAGAAATTGAAAATAAGATGTTTTTTGAATGCTGTATGACATGTACACCTCGAAACAACATGTCAGTCATTTCCGTCGGTCTGTTTGTCTGCCGGTCTGTTTATCGGTCTGTCCGCTAATCCTTGGACCGCCTAAAACTTGGAAAATATTAATAGGATTTGGGTGAAATTCTCATACAAGGTTACTACTATGTCAAGGACGAAAACAAAAAAAGTAAATATCGCTCAAACTTCGTGTTTTGAGGATTCAGGGGATCCTGATAATTTTGGAAAACAATTTTATGGGTAAAGGATTTGAGAGTGGCGGGTTGTAAGGGATTGTGGAGGATATCTTAATTTTTTGATGTCAGTATATTTATACGCTTCCAACCTGGGTAATTCTACGCACCTGTGTGACCCATTACATATTTCCCTATAAGTTTTCCCTTAAAACTCGGCAGACTGATGACGTATCTATTGACCGCATCTGCTTCTGCTCCCAATGGCGTGGCGGTCTTGGTAAGTGTTCTGGCATTACTGCCGCGTCTGACTGGTGACCGGGTTAGGTATCAGGGAGAGGCGACGTTGCCGAATGGCCTACCGGTTGGGCAGGGAGAGAATGTCTATAGACTAAGTGTACATACCTCTTTGACTGCCTTTTTCTCAGTTGATCTAGCTTGAGCTAAACATAATCCTTCATAAACTGACGACGGCGTTATGTGAGAAGTGCAGAGTCAATACATGGTTTAACCAGTACTCACTTTACTTGAATCCTTCCAAAACAACGCTTATTCGTTTTCATCACGCTCAAAAAACTGTAGAAGGGTTTCAAGTTAGATTGGGTGACGATCAACTCGATTTTAGAGGAGAAGTGAAATTTCTTGGAGTTCATTTTGATTCGAACTTAAATTGGAAGGCCCACTGCGAATTTCTCACATCAAAAATGTACTCTCAAAGCTATGTGTTGAGGCAATTAAAAACCATCTTAACAGCTGAACAATTGATACAAGTTTATTTTGCTAATGTGGATTCGAGATTAAGATATGGAGTATGTTTCTGGGGTTGGTCAACGCGCTCTGAAGATGTATTTGTGTCTCAAAAAAGATGCATCCGATCATTAGCAGGCATCTCACCAACAGAAAGTTGCAAGAAATATTTTATAACTTTCAACATTTTAACTGTCCCTTCGTTGTATATATATGAATTGTGCTTACATGTTTTTAAAAATAATGAAAAATTCAAGCGAAATTGTGATATGCATAATTATGATACAAGGACTTGTAATAATTTATATGTAAACTTTAGCAAATCAAAAGCGGCATTTCGATCACCTAATAAAATTGGTCCGCTTCTTTTTAATAATTTACCATGCCACATTACCTCGGTTAAAAATATTAACGCCTTTAAGTTCCTTTTGAAGGAATTTTTGATAAACAAGTGCTTTTATCGTGTTGATGAATTTTTGAACATAGCAATTTGAGATTAGTTGTAGGTTCGTAGCGAACGAAAAATTGACAATTCCAATACAATTATATATTGTCTGTATGGAAATAAAGGTTATTGATTGATATTGATATTGATTGATATTGAACCTACTTGATGCCATGTTTTAGTTACATTAATTGTGAACTTGAGTGTATTCATAAGAATCACTTCAAGTTGATATCTATTTGTCCTGCTATTCTGAAGATAGAACAACAATTATCTTTAGTCTTCTTGAAAAATTGTTATAACTATGTGAATATGACATTATAAGAGTAATGTTGTCCAATATTATGCATAATGCGATCATTTGACAGTGGACATTTATGAATTTCATTGGGAGCTTTAACGGTGGAAATATCGTCTCTGTCAATAACCAAAGATATAATAAAGTCACAAAGTTAGAAAGCATCTACTTAATTATTTATTTTACATATTATAAATTATATTAAGTTCGTTGTTATTTCTGGCACTCCTTCCTGATGGATTCTTCAATTTCCCAAAATTTTTGTCGATCCTTCAGTTGATCCATTGTAAAGTCATGGAGGTCTCTTTCTGAAGGCAGGTCTCCGCCATAGTCTCTCGGCCAGCATTTCTTTGGAACCAATTCATGGAGTTTTTCATTTGGCATATCAGCGGGGTATATTTTCAGCTAAAACAAATTAGTTCATAATATCAGATGATCAGTGATCCTATGTGACAATCTAATGCTGGTAAAATCTTTCTGCAGCTATGCAAAAGAATACGATAGATTACCCGAGTGCTCTAGACAGACCCGCAGTAAGCGTCACCTTTGATTCTTGAACTTTTTGGACAAACACTGAAGGATTTGGGTATGGAAAGTTGGCGTTTTTAAAAAATTTCATTTATTTCATTATTATTATTAATTGAAAGGTAAGATACACTAACCATACAGTAAAATGCAATATCTTCTTTAAATTCTATATTGAAACGTTTTTAAATTTAAACAAAATATTCTACTCGAACCAGGATAATAGTTTACCTGCACTAACTAAACTTGTTGAATAGATACAAGTAAGCAGTCTACTAAAAGTATTTTGATAGATAGAGATAGATATAGATTGATCATTATTTTCAAATACATTTGTTTAATCAAACTGAGTAAATGTTCAATATATTTACTTCAACAATTTTTTTTTGATTTAATTGCACTGTTTTGGAAGCCGAAGTAAAAAAACTAATTAAACTAGTTATACCTGTTAAATTGGTTAAGGCTTTCGCGGCCAGATGATAAACTGCTGTCTTGATTCGGGTCTAAAGGCCGTCGTCAGTTGGAATTTCTTCCTAACGTTTCGCTAGCAGGAGTGGCAAGCTTCTTCAGAGGTCCTTCCATTTCCGAAGCTGGATGCAGGCAGTCTGGGAGGAGGACCTCTGAAGAAGCTTGCCACTCGTGCTAGCGAAACGTTAGGAAGAAATTCCAACCGACGACGGCCTTTAGACCCGAATCAAGACAGTTACCTTTTACTTAATAAATTTAATTAGTTGCATTTAAACTCTTTTTCTTAGTCTTAAGGAAATCTCAATCAAATCTCAAGATGACTTATCGCTTTCGGCTTGATTCATTTTTTTACTCTTCAACTCTTGACCTTTTGAAAATATATTTTAGAAAAATTTTTGGAACTACCTTATATCTGAGCCTAGCTTGACTAGTGTTTTGAAGCCTTTGCCAATCACTGATATACACCTGTTGGGGGTAGGCTCTATGTTTATAAGTCAACAGCTCAAATTACATGAGGTGGGTGTCCCTTAACATAAACTCAGAAGGTGTCGGTTGGTAGCTCGTGCAATCTTTAAAGATTGTTTCAAAGCAAATTACAAAATATATTATACGGAATATCAGAACGCCAGTGGAACGTACGCGTCATCAACAATCAAATAACAATGATTTTCAATAAAGTAATTTCAAAATATTCTTCTGCGTCTTGCAGGAAAAGGTTTGAGCATTAATTTAGACACTTGACAATCTCAATGAATTTCTAACTGAGGTTAGGAAAATCAGACGATATGTCAAATTTCTGAAAAAATCACTGACGATGACGTATGGAATCTGTTTGAAACATCATTTGTTTCAACCTTTAATACCTCCGTCTCGTACGAATATCATATTCTATACTTGCCATATCTACAAGTTCACTTTTCATGAAAACTCTTATTATCGACATAATTTTGTCCATAAAATAAACTGCGTTTATCACATAGATGACTCTCAGTTTCATTGGAAAGCCTTCTTGAAGAAACTGGAAATACTTCTTTATAGCCCCCACTTTCAGCTTTGTCATGTGCATCAACCCCATCTGCAAAGAAGAAAGGTCATGATCGAAGTTTGAACAAAAAATAAAGAACACTGAAAAACGTACAATAATACATTTTGTAGGAACTTCAGCTTCTGAAACAAACCATGCGATTACCTGACCCAAAATTATAACCACATAAATTTATAGATTTGCTTTACTCATTTCTTGGTCGTCTCGTAAACTTTATTTAAGAAATCAACTATATGCAGAAAGGCGATAGATATTTAAAGTTAACTTGAATAAATGAGCCACTATTTTGGCGGTATTATAAATTTCCCTACGCTATGGCGAATATCCCTCATAAGTAAAACGTCGTTCACTGATACCAAAGATGCCACATCTACAACTCCCTCCCCGCAGAACCTCCAGCACCCAGGAGTCTCTAAATCTAGAACATCTAAAAAAGAAGTTTGACAATCTTTATTTTTTCGTTTTTTTTCCCTCGCAACTTCAAACTACTTGAGCGAATTGCAAAACCTCTATGTCAAGCATTGTCAGCAAGACCAACAGAAATCAGTGACATGGTCTTTCCAGATGAACATGTTATGTAACAACCAAAAAATATATTTCATTTTATCCTGCGATTACATTCTTCATCAGTTAGCATGGGGATTGTAATACGTGTACCTCTGAATGAAACTGTAAAATGTACCTTCATGAAACCTACAAACCCTGTATAGATAGGTATTTAAATATTAACATAAGCGTCCTTTCTGGAAAATCTACGCACTACTTACTCCTTTCATGTCGATGATGACTATCAGTCCATCAGGTGGATTGTTTTTCAGCGTAACGTCCACTAACATGTAACTGATCTTCATGATTGCATATAAATCGAAGTTGTGGTAGCTGGTATCATGCAACTTGAAGTAATGAATAGAACAATTATCATCTGTCCTTTCAGGTATGCTGGACATGTGTCTAAAATAATTAATTACAAATAGCACATAAGCATCTATTAACGTATTCTCTAAGAAGATGCTCAAACCTATGCTGTATTCAGACGTTTATATGAAATTTCCATCGCAACATATATTTTGCCAAGTAGGATCGCAGTCATTTGCTTAAGTAATAAAAACAGGTGCCGCTTTCCTCATTCTTAAATATGACTTCAATCAATAAGGAACGACCACCCCTCAACCTCCCAACACTGACACCAAAAGACGGTGGTCGAAACGTATACAGAGCTTTTCCAAAAGGTCCGTCTCTCTCCTACTTGCCTAGTTTTTGTACGGATTAAGTTAGCAAGCTGAAATTTTGATTGATGAGATTTATTCATATATACTATATTGATTTTAGTATAAATGTGGGAGTTGACAATTTCAAGTTGATGGTTGGGCCCCATCCTGGATTTTTTTTCAAATGGAATGAGTGGTCACGCAGTCATGTGATACCTCATTTTAAAACCCCTTATGAAGACTTTACATTGCTCAACACCCAACTACCGAAACACATGTTTGTTATAATCTTATCTTGGGAGAGTCAATTTGAATATTTAATGAAATATGGACATATATTAACAATTCCGAGTTTAAAAGGGCTCTTTTTGATGGCCTACCAGTCCACCATTTTAAAAGATAGCGATTTTAAATTTTAGTGTTCGTACTCATATCTCGCTCATGTTTCACAGTCTGCTATTTTGAAATATAGCAATTTTATATTGTAAGGTTATAAAATACTCATAAGTAGCTTTAAAATAGGGTAACACATAACTACCATTCCATTTAATGAAATATTCCAGCTGCCATACTGAAAATTGCTGCTGCCTGTCTGGCTAGTTTGATCCGCTCAAAAAATTAATAGGGACGGAACTTTTCGAAACGCACTGTATGGCTGTAAGCACAAGGAGTTGTCGGTGCCATGCTTATTTTTCCAAAGACACAGCTTTCAACTGGATTGAGTATTTTCTAGGGGAATACGTTAATTAATGACATAACGTTTTTATGTCGTAGATGAAATATGAAAAATTGGTGAAGGATAGAGGAGGTAGTAGCATAAAGAAAATGGCAGTGACTGGCGTCTTTTTTATCCGAACACCAACCAAACAAGGGCGGATTAAGGCTCGTGGGCGGGCATCCTGCCTCATGACACCCAGGCATGTCATTGTTTGCAATAAAAGGTACACATTCTGTATATCGATGCTATAATTACCCTCCCCTCCAAGATCAACAGCGTCTTCAAAATGAATTGTGCGAGCACCAATGCACCTCCCCTAGTCCCAATCCTAAGTCCGCCCTCATAAAGAAATACTTATTGAATGTTGCTGGGACATGCATACTGCAAGCTCAGTCCGAACAGAGCTGGTGTTAATCAATGAATCCGGATACATAGGTGGAAGGAGTCAGTCAAGGATTTGTTTATCTCCTTATTCTCATAGGCTGTAGTGAGGATCAAACTGCACTTGACATAAGTTGATTTGTTGACAGAATTTGTATTTTTTGTTTTATTTTTTAAAGGTGTTCACAGATAATTGAGGTAAGAGATTATTCCATTCATTACGGTACCTCTCAATAATTTGTAAAAAGCAGCCCAAGCCTAATGGAGGTAGATGTTTCCACCGATAAGTATTATTATTGTGTTGAACAACGCTGTCACTTTGGTAGGCAAATGAGTCAAAGGTGTGCATCGAAAAATTTGGCGACAGGCAATGCAATGTAAACATATAGGCTTGGCTCCTCCTAACTTATAAGAAGTCGTTGGTGCTGATCAACGAATTCAGACTGGATAGAAGGAGCTGGTTAAAGATTTGTTTATCCTCCCATTGTCTGTAGTGAGGATCAACGTGCACTTGACAGTTCTGTCATTATAATGCGTATTATAGTGTTATTTTTTAAAAGTGTTAGTATTTGCACATACGGTTCTTCTTACATGATTTGCAAAGAGCGTCAAAAGCTTAATCTTTCAACCGGAAAGTATTATTATTATGTTGATACAACTACGTAATTTTGGCGACAAACAATACAGCAATATAGGTTTGGCTCCTTTTAATCTATTTATATTCATTGGTGCTAATAGACAGTTTTTTATTAGTCTTATTCATGGATTCTATTTAGCAATGGAAACATGTTGACGACAAAAGAGAAACTCAAATCATCTTCCAGGCTTTCGACTTCAACATCTGCATCGGACTAAGTTTGGAGATGTCATAGCAAGTTTAGCTACATTATTTATAAAATTCGGTTTGGTACATGGTTCTGAAGAAAAAAGACTCCAACTTCCATACTAAAAGGTGTTTTTCTTCATGCTAAATACACTTACATTGTATTCAATGCTAACTTCACATCTAGTCGCTTCAGGTCCCTGTTATCATGAATTTCAGGCGCATTCTTTTTGCATCTGTAGAACGCCAAAATGGTTTTCTTAGTAAACTCTACATCATTTTTGCACGATAACAAGAACAGAATTACCATCTGTTCTTCAAGAGCCGGTGGAACTAGTTTATCTCCTGAATTTGGAAGCCATTCCTTTATTTCGTCTATGTACTCCCTTTTGGTACGGCCCTGATCTATAACATCCTGGGCTGTAAAGTTGAACTCCAGCCTCCGATCTTCTTCCATTTTTGTTTGGCTTCAAAGAATAACATACTTGAATATGACCTGTTTACATTCCATCTCTGTGTTCATGACCATCCAATATTGTTTCGTGCTGGCTAGCGATTATTAGGACTGTATAGGTCTAGTCTCAATGACAGACAAGGAAAAGCAAACTAGCGGATATGGTCTACTGAAAAACTCTATACAACTAATGCAGATTTTTACCACTCGCCAAACATCTTCAGGTGGATACTAAACCTGTTTTGATCTTCCCCTGAAGATGATAATATAGCGAAATACTCGTTTGGTGAGTGCTAAAACTCTATATTAGTCATTGTCGCTTCGCCAAAAGATCCAACACTTACTAGGTATACGAGTAGATCCATATTGTATAGTAGTATATATACTAAGTGACATATAAATCCGAACACCCAGTTTAAATGGTTTTATTTTAATAAAAGTTGGTGAATGTATTTATCTTTTTCAGCGTTATCAGTTGGACATTCCGGTTTTTATACAGATTTTTTTTAATTCACTAACCCTCTAAAAATGAATATTTCAGCCGCAGTAAAAAATCAACGTTGGCGGATTTTGGTTCTTGACATCCTTTACGATCGGTTACGATGCCTAGAGTACAGAGACCTATACGATTTCGTCAACTTAGTGAGTTTGATAGGGGCCGTATAGTGGGACTTCGGGAAGCTGGACTTTCTTTTCGGGCAATTGCAGTTAGAGTGCAAAGAAGTGTAGACACTGTGGTTAGGTGTTGTCAGGCATGGCTTCGAGAAGGCCGTATGCAAAGAGCAAGGGGCACTGGACGCCGCCGTAGAACAACAGACCGTGAAGATCGCCGCCTAAGGTTATTGGCCTTAAGGGACCGTTTCTCCACTACCAGATCCATTGCAAATGAATGGTTTGCAGAACACGGAAGACCTATTGGCATGCGAAGTGTTTACCGACGAATGAGAAATTTTGCCTTGTTTTCATACCGGCCACACTGGGTCCTCCCTTTAACTCGAGAACACTGACGTAATCGCCTTGAGTGGTGCAGACAACGGTCACTCTGGGATCCGGAATGGAACAGTATTGTCTTTAGTGACGAGTCTCGATTTTGTTTAGGCATGCACGATGGTCGTGCCAGGGTTAGAAGGCGACGTGGTGAAAGGAGGAATCCACAGTTTTTTGTTGAAAGACATGTTCATCACACTGTTGGAGTTATGGTTTGGGGTGCTATAGCTTATGGTTCCAGGTCGCCTTTAATCTTCATCAGAGGTAACATGAACGCGCAGCGTTATATCCACGAAGTTCTAGAACCCCATCTTTTACCCTATCTTGACACCCTGGCAGATCCAACTTTCCAACAAGATAATGCCCGACCACATGTTGCAAGAGTCACAATAGACTTCTTTCAACATAATGATGTCACATTGTTACCATGGCCACCAAGATCTCCCGACTTATCCCCAATTGAGCACGTGTGGGATATGATGGGTAGGAGATTGCTCAATTTGCAACGTCCTTCTCAGACTATAGAAGCACTTCGAGAGGAGTTGGTGGTTGCCTGGAATGAGATACCACAGGAGGACATTGACCACCTGATCAGAAGCATGCCTAGGCGCGTTGTAGAATGCGTAGCACATCAGGGTGCATCCACACATTATTAAAGGTCAAAGGGCTTTAAAGCAGTGCAATCATTTTGAAATTTTTATCATTTACTTATTATGCTTCACTAAATACTTATACAAAATTTTATTAAAATAAAACCATTTAAACTGGGTGTTCGGATTTATATGTCACTTAGTATAAATGTGAGTGTCCATCCTGTCAACATCACACTTGAATTTCAGTACGGAGAGACGAAACATTTGTACCCTCACTAATTGAAACCTGGGGAAGGTTTTATCCGCGAACATATACATGGTGTTCAAGAAGTACGAATAGATCAAAATATCTCAAAAACTACGTTTCCCAGAGAAAAATGTTGTGAAACAAAGTTGTAAGGTATGAAAACTTCATCTAATGGTGACCATGTACGTTATCTTATCTGTGACCTTCAAGCTTATTTGAAGGTCAAGACTGTTTTCTTAAATGGAAGCCCTTATTTGTGGCACCGGAATAAAAAGAGCAAGAAATGTTATATTCATGTATGTCCATGACCTTGAGTAAGACCGCCAGAGTCATTTTGAGATAAAATATTATTTAACAGTTTTGAGAGCCAAATGTCCGGCCAAATACAGTCTGGGTTTTGTATTTTAGGAGATGACAACCGTTTTCGCACTACTCATCGTAATTTACCCGTGTAGGAAATTAGAATGCATGGACATATCTGCTCTACGTGTTAAGAACATACCAAGCTTTTAGGCAAGTTACTCTGTACCTTTTATAAAATATAGTAGTAGTACTCTATAATGACCAGATAAGAAACACCAATATTTATTCGACGAAATTCGGATTGATTTTTTTCATTTCATGATCTTTGTTATTCAATCTATGCTTCATAAAGTGTAGTGTATATCATTATCTCATTAATAGTTTTTGATGCAGGCATGCCTAATATATCTACTTAGAATACTCCTAACTTTCAAACGGATCATATTGGGTAGTTCTGAAATCTCGCAGTCTAGTTATATTTTTTCTCTTTCTATGTGTGATCCAAAATTTTAGAGTTCAGGAGATATTTGCAATTTTGTGAAATTAGGAAAAAACGGGATAATGAACTTTCATTCGCAATTACAACTAAACAATTAGGCTTAGGGCTGTGTTTTTTTTGAGATGAGCTAAAAGGTTAGTTTTAGCAATGGTTATGTCACTTTTTAACAGAGCTTATGAGAAATCAACGCAAAAAATCTTAAATTCATTTTTTGTGCATAATCTCTTCCATCCCTCAACTTTGGAATGCGGTAAAAGGAATTGAGGTTGTATATCATTATTCATTTTATTGTAAAAACTATTTTTATCCATGTAGAACAAACCCTGAAATTTTAGCTTGCTAAGATAAGTTCCTCACCTTAAAAGATATATATGTTTGACGCAAGTGGGTATCTATTTTACGACCTACAGTCCAAATGATTTGATGGATTTTGACCAAATAGAATTTCTTGTTTACATGCATAGATACCCACATACAGATTTTTTAAGGTGGGGCACTTATCGGAGCAAGCTGAAATTTTCAGGGCTTATTCTTCATGAATTGATAGTGTTTAGAATTAAATGAATAATCGAATACAACCTCAATTTTTTTACCGTTCTCCAAAATTGAGCTATGTAAGAGATTTTTCTCATAAAAATGAATTCAAGATTTTTTGCGTTGATTTTTGATTAGCTCTGTTCAAAAGTGACATAACCATTGCTAAAACTAACCATTTAGTTCATCTCCAAAAAAAATCATAGCCCCAAACCTTATGGTTTAGTTGTAATTGCGATTGAAAGTTCATTATCCAGATTTTTCGAAGTTTCACAAAATTTCAAATATCTCCTGCTATAAAATTTCGGACCACACATAAGGGGTTCATTCATTATGTTTTGAAACCCTTTATCACCTGATTTCCGTTGATCTACTACTAACTTTACACCCTGCATATGTGTAATATGCATTTGTTTAGAAACATGGCCACAACTCATAATTATTACGTACTCATAGATGCTGTATAACATATTGAACTTAATAAAACAAGTTGACTTAAGTATTATATATAGTAAATCATACTTACTAGAAAATTGCAACTATACACTTCCACAATATTTGCCGTAGTTATTTTTTATCGCTGATCACTAATACTGACAGACGTAAACGAATTGATTTGAATTAATTAAGAATATTCCTTACTAATCTACATAGAATGAACTATAATGTCAATTTGCAAGGCTTGAAGGTTTCAGTATCTAGTAGATTTCCTTATATGATGAAGGTTGTCAAGTTCAATGAATGCAAGAAGGGAAGAGGCGTTCCGAAAACGCTAGTTGCTGGTAAACATACACCACTACCTATGGGTTGGTTTTCCATACCAGTATTTTTGGCAAATGCCAAGATGGGTCTGGCTCTTATTTATTCCGTACACTCTGATTGTAAAATAATAGACCCCTCTCAGAAGAAGCTAAAATGTATGCAGAAAATTATTCATCTTTCTCAAAGCTAGAACAGAATAGTATCACTCACCACCTCAATTCATGAAATTATTATTTCCGGACAGTAGAATGAGCAGCAGTTGAAGACCATTTGAATCTGATAGATAAGATTGAAGTTTGTTGGGATGTTCGATTACCCATTTGCAGCTAGTTCAAGACTCGGTAGAGAGCCTAAAAGATTCGATCAAACCATCTCCCCTTACAAAACTATCTGAGCATAACAGGCTCCTGCAATAACCTGATCTGTTACGAGTACCCCGTTGCAAGAATATCAAGAGTTTTCCCAAGCCCCAAAATGAATCTTGACGTTATAACTACAATTACTTTCTCGATTGTCACTCAACTTTGGGAGCATGCCAGGCCCAAATCTCGCTTTCTGGAATACTACAGTTACTTAAAAACTTAACACTTTTATTTGCAAAAGAATTCTTAACATAAGAGGATATATATTAGGTGCTCCCAAATAACAGTGCCTGACAGTCCAGAATGGCTGATTTAGTTGCTCGATACCTAGTTTACCAATATCAGATCGTTAATTTATTTAGATGGTTGTATTTGACAATGCCTGAATAATCAGACACTGCTTGTTGGAGCTAACCAATCAAGCACTACACCATCTAAAAAGAATAGTATACTTTTGTTTTCCATTTTTATTTGTTCATCTCTTTTCGCATCATTTCTTCGACTTCCCAAAACTTTTGCATGTTGTTCATCTGTTCTATCGTCATTTTGTGTAGCTCCATCTCTGAAGGCAAATCTCCACCATACTCTTCTGGTAAACACTTTTGTGGGAGCAATGCATGCAGTTTCTCTATGGGCATATCAGATGGATGAATTTTGATCTGAAAACAGAGCAATATATGATCAAACTTAGAAGAAGAATTAAACCCTTCTAATTTCTATTTCAACTGTATTTGAGTCATCAGATTACATATCGAAGGCAATCATTTCAACAAAACACAAAGAAAGTTGATTTATAATTATTTATTAGGTTTCCTGGATATATTGTGTTTAGATAATAATATATAACAAGTACGTCAGTCTGTCTGTCATTGTTTATCTGGGAATATCTGAGCTTTAATTCGTTTGTACTACCATGCCAAGGAAAATATGCATTTGAGGTGTGGTACATGAAAAAATCATCATTATTAAACCAAAAGTATTTCCAAGGCTAACTGATCAATTACTTTCTGCAGATGTCATAGGATGAAGGATATTTTGTACATTTCTCAACAAACAAAACACCAGTAATGCGCAAATTATGCATATTGCATGCGATTATCTTGATCGTCGATGCTGCGGAAAAGAAACCATATGATATTTTCTTCTGTAAAAAGGATGAATTACATAACCGACAGATGTGACCCGATCACCAGATCTTGATCTCGAGAGACCCTACGTTTAATTTAACAAAATACACAATTCGGTGGCCACGAGAACTGTCCTTATTATATTCGTTGCTGGACTATGATGCAACAATCAGTGTTCCAATAGTACGGTCAATTTATCTATTTCTATTTCTACTCAAAAGGAGTAAGTTTTTGATTTTAGCTGAAAGTGACAACATTATGTATGTATCCTGGGCGTAATAAGGTTGGTATGTGGGGCCCATCGCCCTTTTCAATTAATATTATAACTTCATAAGTAACTGTAGCAGTTCACTTGAAAACATGTGAAATTCTTTTTTCATTTAACTGGAACATCCAATATTTGGATAGACCCCTTCCGGAAAAATAAAATTAAGAAACTATATATAGCCTTTTGTTGATTGTTTGTTGAGTTATATGCAAGTCAATATACAAACTTCTCAGGTTTAACAGCCCGTCAGTCCGCCCTTTTGAAAGATAATATATCTTATATCCTAAGGTTATGATAAATCCATAAGGACATTCAAAGTGATATATCGATTCACTTAAAGAGATTCTAAGATCTCCACTAAGCTTCACTTCGATCTAATACCCGAAACTTATCCTGTGATTTTTTTGCTGAGAGGATCCCATGATTGGCGGGCTGCTAAATGAAGCCACATATATGCATGGATTACTTTTTACTGTCGACGATTCGGCCAACACTTTGTAGGGTGCATTAGTCCCGTTTAAGAAAATAGCTTCAATTAAGTTGAAAAAAGTTAGCTACAAACATGTATCGCAACAAATTAAATCCACCCCCTCTAAGAGGAATTCCTGCAAACCCTAACCCCAATTTTTAACCCCTACAACAAGTTTTTCTAAAAATGATCAGGAACCTCTGAAACGTCAAAAAACGTAGTTTGAACGATTTTTTTCACATTTGGACTGTTTCTCCTCCGCCACTGGACCAACTTGTCATAGTAGTAACCATGTGTAAAAATTTCATCCATATACGTCACTTTCCAAATCATAGACGGGCTAACGATTAGCGGACAGGCAGACAGACCAACGGAACTGAAACATGGTTTTTCGGGATGCACATATCATCCAAAAAACATAATCCGATTTTCGAAATTGCATGCGATTACAGTACGCCAGTAGCGTATACAGTAAAATGATACCAAGATAGTAGAAGCATGTTGATGGAATTCTGAAGTGAATCTATCTCAAAACACAACAAAGCTTGTGCGTCATTGGCGTAGTAGTAACCTTGTGTAAGCATTTCATCCAAATCCGAGCAGTACTTTCCAAGTTATAGATGGCCCACGATTACCGGACAGACCGATAGACAAACAAATAGCCCGACCGACAGACATACCACAGACAGGCCGACAGACAGACTGACAAACCGACAAATAAACCGACAGACAGAGACAGACAGACAGACAGGCAGACCGACAGACAGACAATCCGACAGGAAGACCATCAGACATACAGACCGATGAAAATGAGTGACATAGTTTTTCGTGATGTACATGTCATGTAACACCCGAAAAAACATGTCATTTCCAAAAATTTTCGAAATTAGTATATAAATAGAGAAAAAGGTCTCCATGGTGGTCGAAACGTCGTCAGTAAAAAGTAATTCAGCTTGAAATCCTTTACCCTAAAGTTCACTCACCATATCTAAAACTTCGTTTTTTATAAATACTTTGATCACTGACATAAGCTTTTCCATAACATAAGCTGCATGTATGATGTGTATCATTTTTAGCTTCATTGGAAACCCTTCTTGTAGAAATTGGAAGTACTTCTTAATAGCGCTTATCTTCATCTTTGTAAGGTGCATTAGTCCTATCTAAAATAATTATCACCATACAAAAAATGTGGATAAATGCAGTCGCAAAAATATCTTCATAGTCTAGAATACTGTGTACCACTGAGTATTCATGGTATTTGTTAAAGAACACAAATTCTATACTCGATAAATTCAAGTTTGTGCATTCATGTACGATCAAGTATAACTCGGTGTTTAGTCCAAAACCCTGATGTTCAGTACTTCTTTGTTGGCAAGTATTCTATTCTAAATCTTTTGTTTCAATACATTTCCTCAATAATTCTGGTACCGGATCCAATACTGTTGCGGCCATATCAGAAATACCTACAGTAATTCTGGCAATACAATTATACATTCTTCGACTACTTAGTTAAGTTTTATTTAGGGGTAGTATTGAAACAAGTCTGCTCTTCTCAATAATGGCTGATTATATCTAAATCAAACAACATTACATTTTTCCAGATAAATAATTTTATTATTTCCAAAAATATTAAGGTAAGATTTGTAATACTGCGTTACGGCTAGACCATTCAGGAAATCTAAATTACAACAAACAGCATTCAAAAGTTTATTCAAGAAAGGTCGATATCTAAAAGCGTTCTTTAGGGACCTGTAACTCCGTAGAGGAGTTTGTGGCATTATGTTTTTTTATGTTGTATACGTATTCGAAAGCTCTTATTCTGGGACACTCTATAAAGTTTGCAACCGTTAACACATAGTGAACATACAACGGAGCACAGGTATCAGGCTATGATTACTTTTGGATATACGTGATCTGCTAATAGGATTTAATCTGAAAATATTTAGGGTTGTGACTTTTGGTGATTGATAATTTTAATAACGTAGTAAAGATTGCTCCTTTTGAACCTTCCCTTTACATATAACATACTTACTCCTTTCATATCAAGAAGCACCACCAGACCATCAGGAGGATTGGTATTCAAGGTGATGTCTACCAGCATAAAACTAAGCTTCATTATCGGATAGACATCGTAATTATGATAATCCGTGTCGTTAAGTTTAAAATAGTGAATGGCACAATTGTCATCTGTTCTTACTGGTAACGTTGCCATGTGCCTTCAAAGAAAATAAATTGTTTCAACTGCGAAAAACTTAATCAAATATAAAGATATGTAGTTCACGTAACAAAAAAATGTAAACTAAATTTAGAACACAATTAAGGGCACAAGTACGCATCACCACAGTTATATTGCTCATCGGCTATAAGCTGTTGAATCATGTGACTTAAGTGTTTATGATGTTAACGGCAGGCTCAATGTTTCTGCCTTCGAATCGTAAGTGAAATACGGTTTGTAAAGATTTCAGTCAATCAAAAATAATAAAACCCTGTCATTTTTTAGGATGGTTAGTGAATCTATCATAACAGAAGTAAAAATTTACATTGTATTCAGTGCTTTTATTATATCTGCCCTTCTCATGCCTCTATCATCGTAAAGCTCAGGAGTTGCCTTTTTTAACCTATAAAACGCTGAAATTGTTGTTTTGGTAAGCTCCACATCATTATCACATGACAACAAAAACTGTACGATCATCTGCTCCTCAAGATGTGGAGGAACGAGCTTGTCGTTTGACATAAGTAGCCAATTTTTAATTGACCCTATAAACTCCTGCTTAGTACGATTTTGGTCTATAACATCTTGCGCTGTGTAGTTGAAGTCCAACTTCCGGCTGACTTCCATTTAAGCTTTGAAAATCTGTAAACAAATTACAAGTTTGTAATGGTTTCTATCGTCGTACATTTTTTGCCAGTAATATTCGCTAAGGTGTCCCTTGAGACGCCTAATAATTTAAATCTATTTAGGGATAAATTAGTCTCTTAATACAACAAATAATATTGCCAAATTTCAACAGAATCTAGTAAAGATTTCTCAAGATATTAATGAAAAAAGTTTTTTATCACCCTGTATCTTCAAAACTCATCATTTCCGGATCCACGTTTATAGAAACTTTTTCTATATTTTTTAACAAGTAATTACTCTCTGAAATATCTCCGTCTATTTTTCGAACACCCTGTATAGCGAAAATTGCTATTTTTTGAAGCAACCGCATCGTATAGCTGTTTACTTATTTACTACTACCCTTACTTTGATCTTGAATATTTTTTTGCACATATGGGACCGATAAGTACCTTTTACGTTTCATTTATGATGGTGTTTCCAACATTCATAAAGCTTTTTGGGCTAACTTGACCAGATTATTACTCCCCACTCCTTACCAGTGATGGGCGCATTGTATACATCATGTATAATAATATTGTATACGCGTATACAATGGTGAATATATACGTTTCGATATTCACGTATACAATGTATACAATGTGTTCAATGTATACAATGTATACAAGGTATACAATGTATATAATGTATACAATAGCAAATCATAGTTCAACTACTTGCATACAGTGCTGGCGAAAGTCCCTTTGCCTTTTAGATTTCCAAGTGTACGAGGAAGAGAGAGACGGGGATGAAGGTCACAGAACACAACTTTAACTTGCTGCAACGCCTTGTTTTCTACGCTCAAATACACATTTCTGTCGAATCTGTTTAGGATCAATTCCAGACCTATCCTAATGGTTTTCCGATTTTAGGTGGAACTGACAGTTCCGAATAAATATATATAATATTTATTTATATACGTACACAAAGATACAGTTTCAAATAAATTAGGAACAACAAATGAACCCTAGTTAATCGATATTTTTGTTCTTGGGGCGTCCAACCACATTGTTTTAGTTGTCGGTTCACTGTTCACCAACTTTCTGACGTTTGCGAATAAACCTAACCTCACTTATGCTATTCTATACATTGTCTTCATCATTGTATACATTGTATTCATTGTATACGGAATCTATACATTGTATACGCATTGTATACATCGAGACGTAGACAATTAATGTATACGCGTAAACGCCCATTACTGCTCCTCACCTATTCGACAAGCAACGATAGCGTTACGATTAGTAAACCGCTTGAGGGCAAATATACTGTTCCCAACTCACTGAAACCATTACCACAAGTTTTCTAGCCCCAAAAATTTTTCCATCAGTGGGTAGTAGTAACGAGGTTTTAGCTTTTTTACTTATTTGCATGTACGCCCGCTACTAGTGAATCGATTGTCAATAGCTAGGATTAGAGGGCATACAAATCAGTAGACACTCAAACCTACAGTCAGACCGACGGAAATGATTCACATAGTTCTTCGTGATGTACATGTCATTTAACATACAAAACTGTCCGTGTTTACAATACTTCCTCACCAATTGACATGAGAAGTAATCGGTACTTCAAATGAAGATTTAGTTTCTCACTAAAACTCATTCTTTCATCTCTTCTAGTTTTTAGTAGAGTTCTCAGTTCCCCAGCAAACAACCAGTCTAAAAAAATTTCCTAAGACTCAGCTGCGATTTTTAATTTTTTCGTTTTTTGCCCGTAGCTCGTTCGCAGCTGGATCAATTTTCAAAGCTCACAAAGCTTCTTCGCCACTGGCAAACTAACCATATGCCAAAATTTCATCAATATGTGAGCAATGCTTTCCGAGGATTAGCGGATAGATCGAAAAGCATAATATTCACTTTCGAAATTTTTACGGGATTATTATACTTCGGCATTGTGCGGCGTGATGAGTAAACGATTTTGTTCAGCAGGTATATCTTGAGGTGTGCGTGTCTGTAGAACCACAACGGTATTTTAGAATCATTTGTGTTCAGTGAAATAAAACGGTATACACAGGTATAGGGCTCCAACAGATACCCTTACCCACTAACTTACCTTTCTGCGAATAATCTTACACACACTTTACGCTGACAATATTGTATGTTCCTACTGCATGTTTTTGTCAGACAAATGAACTGCTGTTAAGCACCACCTAGTTCATTTGCAAATAGTAATTTAGGTGGTCTAAGATATTTGTAGTGCTTAGTTACTAATGACTATAACACATGTAATAGTGCAAAAAAGCAATATAATAATTTGATTATATACTTTATTGATAACCTCGGTCCACCAAACGTGATGGACTGGGATATTATAACATGCAAAGTTATAGTGCAGGCGATAGGAGGAATTTGGTATTCTGTCAAATGATAGATTTAAGGATCGTGAAGTGGCTCTTGTCAGCTGACTCTTTAGCCCATTTTTACTCCAACCCTGCCTAACTTGCAAAGACTTCTCAGACAATTCGTAGAGGGAAAAACTTTCACTATTTTTAGACAAAGTAAATGCCTATGAAGTATGACTCTAAACTAAACAGGTGTTACCGGATACCATCTGTAAAAATATGGAATACGTGATATTTTTGTTCGTAAACGCATTATATACGTAGAACAAGCCACAGTGTATGATGGAAAATTGATATGTTTCTTCAGGAAAATCTTGTTTTCTGTCTAAGCGGACCTACGTACAGTTAGGATGACGTCACTCGTGTTATCTCTCATCACTGACATCGAACAGCTGTTATTTCCTTCGCTATATGTTCCTGCTTCCATAGCTAACCATAATCTTCAGTAGGTTATCATGGTAGTAGTTATATTGTTATATTTCGGGTTTTATGAAGTCTAGGTTTTGTCTTTTGCCTGGATTCAAAGAGCCACAAAAATGTATATTTTGTGTAGGATTTTAGGATTGCTTAAACATCAACTATAAAGAGATTCGTAAGCCGAAAGTCATAAAGACAAGATTGTTTTTTCTCAGCACCTGACAAAGCAAGTTTATCTAAAAACTTTAAATTTGACAGTCGTCTGCTATTGCCTCTGGTCCACGTTAAAACTGGGATATTCTGCATCCGAATGGAATAATGTTGTTAGAATAAATTATTTCCTAAGTCAGCAGGCACATAGCAGGTGTCCGTTTCAAAGAAAGGTAATCCGACTTTTGTCCACCTTACTTCAAGTTTTTGCAACCTGTACACCTTGTTGCCAAGTGTTCCGACTTACCCGGAACTTTCCTTGATTGGGAAAATGGCTGTGTCCACTTCTCATATTTTCTCACATACAAAATAAAATTAATTGTTAAGTTTGAGAGCACTTTGTATCAACATGTAGTTAAGCAATGGGGTCGAATATTGAAAAATGACACAAAAAATTGCGATTCATATAGACAGTAACGCTAGCAGCTTCTTGATGAAGAACCTGATTTCTATCACAGCTTCGAATGCATCAATTTCATAATCCCCCAATTTCAGTTTGCTAACTTGATAGTCTAATGCATTGATTCCCAAAGTTGTCTATATCGACCCCTAGAAGTCTATGACAACCTGCAAGGGGTCTACGTCAGCGAAAAAAAAATTTGGGGGTCCATGAAATGAATATGGGGGTCCACGATAGTGGATCTCAACACATACACTGATAGTACCTATTTGCTTACATCATACTATCTTATAATATCAAAACATATACATTATTTATAAAAGTACCTATGAAGCAAAAAATTTATTATATATGTTTATAAAATTGTGTACATTTTGAACTTGTAAAAACCTGAGAGTCGCAGTCTCAGAGCTTCGCTACCTTGCACTGACTTGTTCAATTCGTCACTCTATAAATACGAATGTGGGACAAATACGTTTATTCGTTTCCTGAATCTTGAAAAGGAAAGTGCTAAGAAAATATTTTAAAAAATATAAACAGATAGTATATCACACAAATTATAGTGAGTCAGTGTTATTTTGTTTGAGAGTGCTGGAGAAAAGTAAGTACATTATTTTTTATTAAATTTTAGTTTTGTACTCGTAGTTAGCAAAGATAGATAAATTACGCCAATCATGACTTTAGTTATTAGTAGTTAAATATTCAATCATGCAAAATTACACGAGTACTCCTCAATAGTTTCTTTTTGAAAGTTTTAGCAATCGGTAATATAATTACAGTGCAATCTCCGTAATTTGAGCTAATTGTTGCAAGAAGATGTTCGAATTATGGAATGTTTTCGGAAAAATCAAAAAATATTTTTAATATACAGCTGCTGGATTTTCTGTCTTATTTAAATAATTTAATTTTGCCCACAGATGACTGATGCCATGTCCGAATCTAAAAAGAAATGTAGACAGTACAGTGTTGATTATTTGAAATTTGGCTTCATTCCATCATTGCCGGACAAACAATCGCCTATGTGCCTTTTATGCAACAAAGTTTTGGGCAATGACGCTATGAAACCATCTAAACTGCAAGATCATATGAGAAGATGCCACCCTGATAAAACAGAGAAAGATTTGAAACACTCAAAGATAAATTTCAGAAGAGACCTACACTGGACAGAATGTTCGCTTCGACGTCACAAAGAAATGATGATGGTTTGCGGGCGTCTTACAATATCTCGTTACTTATATCAAAATCCGGAAAACCGAATACTATCGGAGAGAAGTTAATTTTGCCAGCCGTTGAAGAGGTTTTAAAAACTGTTTTACACAAACCTGCATCTGATATCATTAAAAGAATTCCCTTAAGCAACAATACTGTTGAAAGACGTATTGATGAAATGAGTTCTGATATTGAAAGCTTCTTATGTAATTATTTGCAAACGACCCATTTCTCTATACAACTGGACGAGTCAACTTAACCTGATAATGCAGCATTATTATTGGCATAGGTTCGTTTTATTATGAATCAAGAAATCTACGAAGAACTGCTCTTCGCAAGAACTTTGATAACCGACACTAAAGTTGAATCAATATTTCATGTTTTGAAGGATTACTTCATTGAAAAAGTAATTCCTTTATCAAATATAATATCAGTAGCTACAGATGGAGCACCTGCCATGGTTGGACGTTATCGTGGATTTATAAGCTATTTAAAACAAAATGTGTCAGGGGTGTTAGCAATACATTGCGTCATCCATCGACAACATTTAGTTGCTAAAAATTTGAGTGTTAGATTGCATGAATCACTTCATTTAGTCATTGATGCAGTAAACCGAATCCGAAGCAACGCGTTGAATACGCGGTTATTTGCGCAGTTGTGTGAAGAAAATGACGAACACTTTCATCAATTTCTCCTTCACACTGAAGGAAGCTGGCTGTCGAAAGGCTTATGTTTGACAATATTTTTTGCACTTATTGAGACTATTTTAGAATTTCTGGATACTAAAGATAGAATTTTAAAAGAAAATTTAATGAAGAGGAAAACAGACATCGCCTATTTAACAGATTTGTTTACAAAATTTGATATGGTTAATTTGCAATTACAAGGCGACAGTTTAAATTTGATTAAAACAAAGTCCATCTTATCAGCGTTTCTTGCCAGAGTTAAACTAATGAAGCAAAATATTGGACGGGGCGAATTTTCTCAGTTTCCCAATTTGTCACCGACAAGCTGCCAGAAAGACGACGTTTCAACTTACGTTCAACATTTAAATGCCCTCTATTCAGATTTTGAATATAGGTTTGAGGATATTTGGTACTATGGTAATACCACCGTGGATAATTAATCCATATGGTGACATAGAAGAAACGAATGTCATAATACAAGAGGAACTGCCTGAACTAAGTACAAACGAAGAACTTAAGGTTCAGTTTAAAAACGGATATCAGCAATTCTGGCTGCAAAACAACATACCCGTTACTTAACCCGTATTATGGAATATAGCGAGGAAATTTTTAATTTCCTTTCCATCGTCATACCTAGTGGAAAGGGGGTTCAGCGCTGTTACCAATCTCCTAACGAAAAAAAGAAACAGACTGGACATCATTAGCCGAAGAGATTTAAGATTAACCCTTACAAAATTGACGCCAAATGTTGATAATTTATTATTAAAGCATCAGGTTCATCCTTCTCACTAAAAATATTGACTTATTGCTTATGTTATTTTATTTATAGTTTATTTTATGTTTATTAGTGTCTAACCAATAAATGCTCGCATTGGGAATAAGTGCCCGCATTGATTTTTTAAAGAACCCTCCTTTATAGAAAATATTTTTTTTTGTTTTAAATTATTCTGAAAATTCAAGGATAGGTACACACTAAAATTCGTTAATTTTTTGCCTATTTTTAGATAACTTAAACGTATAAGAAGCGGAATTTAATCAAACTAACAGTGAAGTTATTGTAGAACATACGTTTATGTTATAATTAATAAACGAACTCGCTTATTGTGCTATTTTAAGTAAAAAACTTTTTTTTATATTTTTATTTTTTTTTTCAATGCGGGCACTTATTGGTCAGACACCTGTTTATTTAATGTTACGTATATTTTACATAACAGATACAAAATTTTATTTTTAGTAGTTTTAATTTAAATTCAATTAATAAATATATAAATTAACATGTGTTTTTACTTTAAGTTTTTAACACTAAACTTCACTACAGTTATAAATTTACAGGAAATCAATATCAGGTAAGTAGGGGGTCTACCCAACACGGAAAAACATGGCAAGGGGTCTACGACACAAAAAAGTTTGGGGAACTCTGGTCTAATGAATACGTGCAGGAATTCTTTTGAAAAACATCCTATATCGAAAATAAACCGAAATTGTTCTTAGTTTCATTATTTTCTTCGTAGCTATCATTTGAGATATATGATATGATTTAATAAGCCATAATAAGACATGATAAATAAGAACTTGATTTTTATGTGGCTATTCCTACTGAAATTTTGATTATCTATATTTTCTATTTGGGCTTTTGACACCCTGGACCCAGCAACATCACATATAGTCGGACAGAAGTATATGGCGTAGTTATGAATACGAAGCTACAATGTTCTGTTACATAAAGTACAAATAATTGCTTTAAATTTTGCAATCAATCTCCGGGTAATAATAAGTTAATAAGCCACCATCCGGAATGCCACTAATTTTAAGAAGATTGTTGCGATATACAGGATACACTCATAATTATTATGTAACGTTACTTTTTAATTGCGGACATTATTATCTATCTGACTTTCGTTTGGATATAACACGAATGATCAAAAATATGTAACAAAACATACATTTGTCATCATATCTTATTGTCTCATCATTAAAGCTGTGATTTGCTGCAAGTTGAGGTTATTGTTAATAGTTGGATGTTGTTGAACAATTTGTTAGACATCATCAACTGAACTTTCTCTTAACGACAGTTGATCCCTATGCTCTGCCCTTACCCAACGTGTAATAACATATCAATTTATGTGTGTCAGATCAAGTGGACTCTGAACTAGCCGAAATGAACGGATTATTGCGACGCCAAGCAGTGAGTAGTAGTAGTAGTAGCAGTGGTGGGCAGGCCAAGCTTGGCAACTAAGCCACCTTTGACCCTTTTTGCCACCCCCGTAGTACCAACTCTGTACTGCTCCACAAGCCATCCACTGATAACTGATATAATAAGCCAGCTCCAATGATGAGGTATACCTATTAATATTACACACAAGTACGTGATATAGATGACACACTCAACATCCATGCCAAGGAATAGAAGGGTTTATCTCTGCAAGGAATTAACTTCCGAGGCGGAGATTCGAACCTGCGAGCTCCGGGTTGCTAGCTCGACACCCAAAACCACCGAGCTATCCAGGTTCTATAAGCAGTGACAAACCCCAAGTCTCTCGTCAAAGAGAAAATCCCGGCTAGTCTTCCCTTCTCCAGCTCACTGGCAGAGATCAACATGTCACTCCGAATTATTGTATGTAGAGTGCTGTCATCAGCAAGGCTGTGGTTTGGACTAATCGTATAGGAAAGGAGATCGTTGATATGTAAGAGAAATAATGTTGGAGTCAAGACCAGTCCCTAAGAACACCCGCGTTGACATTGTGGGGTGAAAGGGAGAGCCCGTCATTACGACGGGAATCTTGTGACCAGAGAGAAAGTCAGTCATCCATCTGCTAAGCTTCTCTAGAAGGCCTTAGGATGGAAGCTTGCAAAAGAAATCAGAACGCCATAACTTATTGAACGCTTCCGTGATATCAAGCACAACGAAGCGAGCCTAACCATAAGACTATATGAGTTTACTCCACAGTTGCATGAGGAAAGCTAGGAAGCCCCCCGTGAGTCGCCGGAATCTGTACTGCCTGGGCTGATCAAGCCGTGACGTTCAAGATATTCCAAAGGCTCCCAATGTATGCGCCTCTCCATCATCTGACTTATAACAGAAAGCAGAGCTATGGGCCTGTAGATGCAAGGATCGGTCTTGGATTCTTTTTTGTAATAAGCTGGACATGAGCAAACTTTGAGTTTTTTTGGATAAAGTGCCGGATTCATAAGACATCTAGAAGTGACGCAAAAGAGCTTGAGAAGCTCCGTTGCATGTGCCTTCAGTACATCGGTAGGAGTCAAGTCCGAACCAGTAGCTGTCGAACGACAAAAGCACCCGTCTTGCGGTCTTATGCCTGAAGGACACTTCCCGCATGTGTAGGAAGCCCTTTGAATCGACTGCACTCGCGGGTTGTGGAGAACGTTTATGGTGGAGTTAGAACACTAAGTTATATTGGGGAGAAATGACATCAGTGCTGTAAAGGACAGAATGCGAGAAGAGAAAGAGATCCAGCAGCTGGGTCAGTCTTTGGGTAATGGCGAATGCTTCTTGAGAACGACCTGCTGTATTGGTTTTGCTTGAGTCCAACCCGAGCTCATTATTAGCATTTAAATAATCACGGAGAACTACCTCTGCAGCAGGGTGATTGATATTCATAAAAGAGCTTGACAGAGAGGTATTCAAGTAGGAGGTCATCCCAGTTATAAATTTAGGGGATGGTCTTGAGTTCAGCCAAAGCCACAGAATGTCCTTCCGGACTGATTCCAAATAAATTTATCTGGAGCAGGAAAGGCTGCTGCGGACTTTTGTCTTCAACTCCCAGTTCTTACTCAGATTGGAGTCCACCTCGTAGTTTGGTAGTTTGGAAAGCGAAGATGGTTAGTCAAGGCAGCATCGGAGATCTTGGTCTCCACCAAAAAAAGCATGCCAGGGTGATTATACTGCAGATAGTGGTGAACAGTATCAATCTTGGTGATAATATCGCAGATATTTGTGAAGGTGAATTGTTCATTGAAATTGTTCCTTCTTGTCCAACTTCCACATTCTGAGAGTGAAGTGGGCTTACGTCTGGAAAAAGGAGAAAACCGACTTCTTAGCTCAGGTATGGAAACGTGCATACATTTTTAACAGCTTGCGGGTAGTACCGCCTTGGTCGACTAGTCCTTGTCGAACACCTTCTAAATATAAAATTATGAATATGGATGAAGAAAATTCGAAGAATATATAAGTAAATAGAGAAAGAGCTGTGACAAATCCTCATAGACGCCGCTCCAATATCTAATTTTGGTAGATTAAGTCAATCAATGCTTCTGTTCACCAGGAGAGACGCTCATAGTGGTAGTGTAATCGCCGCGAATGCGCAGACGCACAGACATCAGACGGATAGTGGTCCTTATTAGGGCTTCATCTTGGACCAAGACCAAGACTTGACCCGCAAGACCAAGACTGTATTGCAAGGCTCTTTCGGTATTGCAAAAACTACTTACCCAAAATATTAACATGTAACAATTTCTAAATTTGATTTGTAGTATGCTTCTAAAAAGTTTAGATTTACAAAACCAAGAATATTATGGCAAGCTTTACGTAAAATATTGTAATATTCTGCAACCGATAGAAAATTTACTAAAAAAAACTTCGACTTTTCTATAGACATATACAGTGACGTTTTTATGATGGGATTTACATGCTAAAATTTTAACTTTCTGTTAACTTTTGCTACAGAGCAAAATGAGAGCAGAAATTTTCTGTATGCGTATTCTGAAGTTTCAGCATCATGGTAAATACACGTTTTTCCTCATTATAAGCACAGACCTCTATTATAAAAAAAACAAATTTTATAGAGTAATTTATTTTGCATCCTCTTCGTAGCAGAAATTCTGTAGCAGCGACTTTGGTAGTATCGGAATATTTTGAACAGGGCTAACCACAAGTAAGACTTTTGAAAATAATTATTTGGCAAGTAGTCTGAATACATACTGTGTATTAAATTTTGGTGCGAGGTCTAAAAAGCGAGAAGAGCGGCAACGCGCGATATCGAGCACGCTGCTGCAGCTCGGTCAGCTGTGTGGGCGCGTCACCTCAGGAGACAGCGTTGCCGGTCCTTAGCCTAGTGCGTAATCTTTCATAACACAACCTGTATAAGACATTAATGTTAATTGCTCATAAAATGTAGGATGTGTGATATTTATTGAAGCCGAAAGTAGAAATGGAAGCAGAAATGGCTAAAATATCAAGATATGTTTACAACATCTCAAAAATTAAATTTGAAACATATTAGCAGTATTTTACTTGAGCATGTTGGATTAGAATGGTTCCTTTTACCGAATTAGCCAGTTAGCTTCCTTATGTTCTTTATGTATATGAGTATTTTTTTCAACTTGTGTACTAAAATCATATTTATATTGAAGAAAATCTAAAAAATGATGGCTTACTTTCTCGAACCAAAAGCAGTACCTTTTTCATTCAAAATTGCTTAGGCAATCTTAAAACATATTAAAAATATTAATATTAGATTACTTTTTAATTATTATAATCTATATTCTGCCTTACATCCCAAAAAAGCAAAATTTCACATTATTTGTATTTTTTTAACTTATTGCAAAAAATCATGAAAAAAATTGCCAACCTGTAAGGCGAAGATAAGCAATATATTACGTACTCGCAGATGTCACTTATTTGCGTATGCTGAGTCAATTTTGGGGCGCCCTGTGACATTGTAATATTACTATTAATGAAAATACATACAGAAACGCCTATTATAAATGACAAACCTTGAGCTTTATAATATCAATTTAAGGTTACAAGTCAGAAGTAATTATCACTAAATCCCATTAATATCCATGATTATAATCGATTTTCGAAATAATTAACTTAGTAATGTTAAGAAATGTAGACCAAAAAACCGCTAATTGTAACATTCTATCACATCTGTCATTACTATTAAGCATCTTCATCGACAGGCAAACTTTGCATCAGCAAAGCTAAGACTAAGACCTCAATAACTTTGCAGGACCAAGAATATTGCATTGCAAGACGAAGGCTTATGTTGCGTTGCAGGTCTTGATCTTGCGAAACCTCAGTCTTTATGGTGAAATCCCTGTCATGTGGAATCAACAAAGGCCTGGTAAAGATGCAAATATTTCGATGTCTTTATTCTAAACCTCAAATCGACTGAATGTAATTTTCAGATTTCCTGGGCGCCATCTTGGAAAAAAAAATTATATGAAAACGGGGGTCTTGTGGCACATCATTTTGAAGCTCCTGACGAGTACTTTATAACCCTAGAATATAACGTCAATACCTTTACCTACTACAAAATGCAGGTACATTTAATATTACTTGAACACAGACCCACTAACATACATATCTCTACAAATAATTATAATTCCCTGCCGTATCCACAGCAACAGCGATAAAACTTGTTTTGTTATTTTTTGTTGACAGTGACAAGAATATCAGTACGGAAACAAACATCATTGTACAGTTAAAATATTCTTATTTTGTTTTCGGTTTCAGTGCTAGATACTGTTTGAACTAATTTTAAAATTGGTCAATTCTCGTCCATTGGAACAAAAATTCGAAGTGATTTTTATTTATGGTGCGACGCGTAACTTTCACAAGACCGAAAGGATTTTAATGATCGTTTTCCGAATCGTCCTATCTGTAGAAAATATTTAAGGAACTTGTATCTAAATTTACAGCTACTGGTAGTGTAAATAACAAAAAGCCTCCAGGTCATCCGACCATCCCGGAAGAAAAGCAAGTTCAAATAATGGGTGAGATCATAGTAAATCCCCAACAGTCTACTTCCTCCATCACGAATGTATGTGAGGGTTGTCCTTCTACTATGGAGACATTTGAAAAAGAATAAGTATCACCTAAACAAAATTCAAATGGTACATCAGCTAACTGAAGATGACCCTGATCGAAGAACAGAATTCTGCGAGACTATGACGGAAACCATTGCACGGCATCCTACCTATATCCAAAATATTTGTTTTAGTAATGAATGTACATTTTTTCTCAACGATAATGTTCATAAACAAAATTGTCGTTATTAGAGTGAGACCAATCCTCACGTCTTGCGGGAAACTCATACTCAATATCCACAACAAATTAACGTTTGGGCTGGGATATTGGGAAATCATATTGTAGGGCCTCTATTCATCGATCAAACTTTAACCGGAGAACTGTATTTGGATATGCTGGAAAATACTATTGACCCTCTAATCACCGTAATCGTCGAAGCAAATCCTAATGAGTTTGATACTGATATTATACTCCAGCAAGGTGGTGCTCCACCACACTACTCCAGATAAGTTAGGAATTATTTAGATAACAATTTCCCCGGTCGTTGGATTGACCGTCTTGGTCATGTGGGATGGTCAGCTCGCTCGCTTTTTTATGAGGCTATTTGAAGCAAAAGGTGTACGAAACTGAACCTGCTTCAACACTGGATATACGGCTGAGAATAACAAATATTTGTAGAAATATCGATGATACTATGTTTGAAAATGTTCGACGCGAAATTACGGACCGGCTGTTATTGTATCAAGAAGTTCAAGGCAACCATTTCGAGCATCTTCTAAACTGAACTCAACGTATTTATTCTAATTATCAGGTTAAATGTCAATGTATTCAGGCAAATTATTAAATGTACCACCATTTTGTAGTAGGTATGTTCTAGGGATATAAAGTACTCGGCAGGAGCTTCAAAATGATGTGACATAAGACCCCCGAATTCACATAATTTTTTTTCCAAGATGGCGCCCAGCGGCCATCTTGCCATTTTCATCTGTTAATTTTACTCTAAAATATGGTATCCACGCATCAATTTCATTACCTCAAGTTTTAATTTTTTGAATTGACCCGTTCAAAAAATCAAAGAAGAGAGGGACATTAAAGAAAAGCATATAAGTCAAAGAACAATTATGTTTTAAGCCTTGATAATAACTAACAGTGTATATGAAACACATGGGGCCTGATTCTAATCGAATCTCCTTACCGTCATGAATTTCAACACTGTCATGGTAATTCCGATACAGAAATCTTTTAGAGTCATGCATCAAATTCATCATGGCGGATCATACGTATGACGGCAAGGAATAATTTCAAGGGTCTTTCTTTTATAATCAAGCCTCCGATTCTCCATTTCGAAAAGTTGACATTACTTCCATGACCAGCAAGTTATAAATTATATGAGCATACTAACTAATATAGGACAGATATCTCATATAGTTGAGGATATAGTTCTCTATTGTTAAACTTGCCAGCCATCTTTTGTCACCGCTTATTGTCTAAAAGAAAAGCTCTCTTGCGTTTCCAATTATCAACTGTTGTGCTTTCAACTTACGCCTTTGGTCTACATACTTTATTTACATGGATCACTCATTTATTGATGACGCTTTATAGCTTGCTGGGTAAAGAAAAAAAATTGGATCAAAAAATTAACTGGCAACATACATCTTCTTATCCATTGACAAGATGTGATATTCATGTTATAAAACAAATATGAAATTTTGAGCAATATTTGATAACCATTATATTTCAAAATCGGTTTTCTCTACTCCCTCCCTCAGATTTCACATCTATTCACATTTGCGAGATCGTTCGTTATAAATTTAAATATATTTGTATCCATACCGAGTATTTAGGAAACCTTCACCTACTTAGTTGGTCGAAGGATTTAGCTGTACTGTCTCAATTTAGAATATTTACACGTACCCAGAAAATCATATGCTAGATCTACAATTACTTCAGACAAAGAATAAAAATGATTTACTGCTATCATTATGACGCCTGGTTTGAATTGTAATGTTGTTTGTACGAATATTTATAATTTGTTGTTATACCAAAAAAGCTTTTATATGCTTCGTTTCGTGTTTTATTTTTTATATGTGAACAAGAATATTCATGTTTGCTGGCCGTCCAATGATCATGATCACAAATGAAGGATTGAAAGATTTACTTACGTCTTGGCCACCTAGCTGGCCTTTTGAACAGGGTTTCATGTCTCTAGGAATCTTTGTAACCGCACAATTTCGTAAACAGCTGCTTTAATTTCGATGAAAGAGAAAGGATATACTCTAAAGTCATAGTGATCTCAATTTTTTGAAAATTGGTACAGTGGTGGAAGAGCAGCTAATATACAGGGTGTCCGCAAAGTTGGGGTTTTCCTTTACACGACGTGTAGATCTTGAAAACATAAGCAATTTTTCTTAGTACCATATACCTACACCAATGTCTTAAGGGAACCGAGATAAAGGGCTCTGCAACATCAAAAATATCTGAATACCGTCCTGTAGCCGCCACCCGCCGCGATATCTCAGACTGGTACCGGCTACTAGCGGAACCCGACGACAGAACTGGGTCGGGGGTCGGGGTCAGTGTGTCAGGTCAGTATGCAACCTTCAACCGACGGTAAAGGGTCACGCGTATAGAGGTAACGAACCCGTATAATCGATTGCGTTTCAAAAAAAAAATAATAATGGCACACTCACCCAATAATGAACTCGTTGATATGTTGTTAATTTATGGCGAATGTCTTCAAAATGATACAGAATCGTCGCGAGTGCATGCAGATCGTTTCCCTAGACGACATCATCCAAGGCCCCGCAGATTTGTGTACCTGGTCCAGACAATCAGGGATACGGGCCATTTGGAGGAATTTCGAGGTGGGCACAGTGGGAGGCCTAGACAACCACGAATGGTGCAAGTTGAGGAAGAACTACTGAATCGCGTAGACGAGAATCCCTCAACAAGCACTAGAGACGTGGCTAGAGAAGTGCAAGTATCAAAAACTAAAGTGTGGCAAACGTCCAACGTGCACAAGCCCTTCAACCTGACGATTTTCCAGCAATAGTGCGGTTTTGTGAGCGGTTGTTGCATCAACATGACAATAATCCGGACTTTTTGAAGTGCATATTGGTGACAGACGAATCTACGTTCACGCGAAATGGGGTGAATAAGTTTCGATTCCAGGCAGAGACGTACTTAGCCCTTCTCGTCAACTGGAGAGTGAGTACTTTTACCTTTATTTTTTTTTACTTGGTCGCCCTCGTTTCACTACACATTACCTTTGTTATTTCAAGGGTAGTTGTTTCTGAAAAGGAAAACCCCAACTTTGCGGAGACCCTGTATAATGTACATGTAGAGCGAACACAAAAAATCTGTAGGTAGTATTTTGGTATTTTTACTTCCTACGTCACTGATGAGAAGGTATTGCAATAGCGAAAAATTTAGGATGTTACATCACATATACAATCACGAAAAACTATGTCACTCAGTTTCGTCGATCTGTCTACCTGTGTGTCCGGTAATCATTGCCCCCGTATAGCCTGGAAGGTACTGCTCAGATTTTGATGAAATTTCCACATCAGGTTAGTACTATGCCAAGGACAAGGAAGCTTTGTAGTTTTTGAAAATGCGGCGCACCTAGGGGTAAAAACATTAAAAAAATAAAAATCGCCCAAAATTCGTTTTTTGCATTCTATAGAATCCCAATAATTTTCAGTCAATTGTTTATAGCGATTAAAAATTCGAGATTGTACGGGTTGGGCGAGAGTATATCTCAATCTTTCGATGTTGGTATAGGGTTTGTCCGGAAAGTAATAGGACTCATTTTCTTCCGCCATGACTTACTTCGGAGCTTGCGCGCATCGACTGGATTCGGTAGAGGGCGTTGTGGTGCAAGCCGAAAATGCAGCGTTCGTTAGAGCAGAGATACGCGATTAAATTCTGTGTGAAACTCGGTAAATCTGCGACAGAGACATTTGGTATGATCAAGCAGGCTTACCCAGGTGTTGCTTTAGCAAGAAGTGGTGTGTTTCGGTGGCACCAGGCCTTTTTGGAGGGCCGGGAAGAGGTCGCTGATGAAGACCGTGTTAGAAGACCTTTGACTTCGACAAACACCGATAATGTGACTCGTGAGCGCAAAGTTTTGAACTCAGACCGTCGACTAAGTATTCGTTTAATTGCCTAGATGTTAAATTTACCAAAATCTGTGGTTCATGACATTGTGACACAGCATTTGAACATGCGCAAGGTGTGCGCGAAGATGGTCCCAAAAGTGCTGACTGACGACCAGAAATTGCGGCGAGTGGAAGAGTGCCAAGAAAATTTGGACATGTGTGAAAGTGACCCCCAATTTTTGAATAACGTAATCACAGGTGACGAGTCGTGGATCTTTAAGTATGATCCCGAGACAAAGAGGCAATCTTCCGAGTGGCACACGACGGCGTCTCCTCGCCCAAAAAGGGAAGAATGAGCAAATCCAAAGTGAAAACGATGCTCATTGTCTTTTTTTGCATCAAAGGCATCGTCCACCATGAATTTGTTCCTCCTGGACCAACCGTCAACGCCAAGTTTTACGTGGAATTGTTCAGGAGACTCAAACGAAGGGTCAGTCGGGTCCGACAAGACATCGCAGCCGACTGGAAGTTGCACCATGACAACGCCCCGGCTCACACTGCCTTTCTTGTGAAAGGCTCCCTGACCAAGGCCGGCATCCCAACGCTTCAGCAGCCGCCCTATAGCCCAGATGTGCCCCCCCGGACTTTTTTTGTTTCCTCACCTGAGAAGGCCGATGAAAGGCAAGCATTTTGAGACGACAAAATGGATCCAAGCAGCATGCACCGCGGCTCTCAAGGCTATTCCGGAGAATGCCTTCCGTGACGCCTTCAGTGCTTGGAAATCGCGCTGGCAGCGCTGTATCGACGCAGAAGGAGCCTATTTTGAAAGTTTTTAAAGAATTGTAACGATTGGCTCAATAAATTTTTTTAAATCGAGTCCTATTACTTTCCGGGCAAACCCTGTATTCATACCCAGGTAATTCTAGGCACCTATTAGCTGTACTTTACGCATCATAGATTTTGCAGTAATTTTATATTTAATTTAAAAATTGATGAATGATAGACAAATGTTTTCGATATGAAGGACAGGGGAATAATGTTTATGGACTAATTGAATGGTCCTGTTTGACAGACTCTAGCCTAACTTCTCTGTTGTACATGTTCGTAACTAACTATTTTCTTAGCTGGTCTAACATGTGCTGAACTTAACCTGATTATGGGAAAAGAGTCAACTTACTTACTTGACGCAATTTTTATCACATGTTATCAATAAAGAAAATCACTGAATATTGTTATATTAGGAGTCATACTGCCATCGTGATGTAGCCTCAGTAAGCATTCAGAATTCAAATACAAAAAATTGAGATCACAGTAATTATCTTCCCGTTTCTCTAGGTGGAAAGTAAACGAGTTTATAGTTGCAAAAATGCATGAAGTAAAATCTTCCTCATTCGATAACCAACGGAAGGTCATTCAATAACAGAAGAAGATAGGGTTATATGCAGTAGGCAAACTGGACGGACCTGTTGCGTTAGCGTCAAGCACCGGTATGAGACCAACGAAATAATTTATGCACACCGAAGGATTTAAATTTGATGAAGCTGCCTTAAATATTATCATGTTCTGATTAGGAACAACACATCTACCTATGTTTATTTCTTGTTCTACAGACGTAATGTATTATATTTCCAAACTTTTAAGATATATAAGTACTCCTTTTTGCAACGTAATACCCTCAGCTCTCAGTGCATGGTGGATCACAAAATATAATCAGTGTTAATGAGTTACATAAACAAAATAAAAAATACTACAAGCTTTTAGTTAGCTGTTGATAAAATGAACTAAAGATTTAAAAATATTTTTTATAACTGGAAATACTCAAACGATAGTGAATCTCTCAAGTTTTTAAATAGTGATAAGCGTGTTACATCCTTTTTTATCTTTCTGTCAAAACGTAACAGGCTTTTATTTGGAAACTTAAGACGAAGGGGCTTCATTGCTTAAATATTCCCAATGGGAAAAATCATTTTCATATTTTAGTTCAATTTATTAATAGCTAAATAAATTATTGCTTTTTTTATTTTTATTTTATGTATTTGTTAATTTGTAGTATTTTCGATGTCATATAACTAGTTTGGTAATTTCTATATAATTTTCATATATTTCATTGATAAGACTCCATAAAACTTCTTCCTGAATGATGCCACGTTGCTTGTTATGCTTCTCTCATAGGGATGACTATGGTATTGTATTTAGCAAGCCCTCACTTTGCTTATTGTGTTTGTCTTATTAAACCCCTCCATTTGAAACCCATATGATAGGGATGACTATGGTAATTATAAACGCCATTTGAGGTGGTTCCCATATTGGATTTAGAATGACGTCACTTTGCTTATTGTTTTTAACCCCTTTTGTTAGAAGCTTTTATTTAGCTTAACCTGTTTGTTTGGTTGTGCTGCACGGTTATCACGTTTCTTTAAAATGACATTATGCCGATTTTTTTTTTACATGATGTAGGTTTTTCTACAAGATATTAAGTTTGCACTTAGTTGTACGTGTTGCCTAAGCGTCATGAGGCTTGTTATCAATCTTTGGCTCTGATGTGATGTAAAATCTGCTTCTGAGATGGCATTACTGGAGGTCTAAGCTGTAAGTTGTATGTGTTGATAATTGCATTGGGTTCTGGTCTCAAATACACTTAATTGAGATTCAAAGCTAGAAATTATTTGCGCATCCATTTTTTCTCATCCATTCTGCTGAATTTCAAAAATGAGAGATAAGAAATAATTATATTCACTATACACTGTCGAATTACAAGCCATATACATGCTCACAGTAATTACACACAACGCAGGCGCGGTGATGATTTCCCGTAATTCTCCTCAGTTTTTCGTAACTTATAACTTTGAACATAGCCTCTCTTCAGAAAGCACAACATATAAATAACCCGTCATATTCAGCATATTCAGTAATGATTTTCTCACACTGCAAATATCACTGATTTTATACATATGCAGACCGATACACATAATCATCCAGATGCGATCTTCCTATTCAACTAACTTTCTTCTCGGAGATAAAAACTCAGCCTCACATAACATGCAACCAATGATGAGTGTAGTTTAGTTGAGTGATTCCTCCATAGATGGACGTTCACAACGATTCTAGTGAGTAAACGTGGAATGACTGTTTGCGCCCTAAAAACTACCTAGCCTGCAAGTTGACATCTTATACGTTTTTTTGACGTTTTGTAGGTTTTTTACATGATGCCCGTGCGGGGCAAATCTTAGAATTGAATTTCGAACCAGTTTACCTTGACCAATTCAGCTGAAATTTTGTACATACATTTGTTTCATGTGACAATATCAAATGGATTAAATGCCGCCATTTTGAATCCAGTATGGCGGATGCTACAAAAGGGCGATTTATCATTCCTATAGCAACCCTTACAAGCGAAAGGGCTTGATCAGAGAAACACAATAAGCAAAGTGATGTCTTGCTAAATACAATACGGAGACAGTCCAAAAATGGCGTTTATATTCACCATAGTCACCCCTATGACATAGGTATCAAACTAAAGGATTTAATGAGGGAAACCCAATAAGCAAATAACGGAATTATATAATCCATAAGCAACGTGACATCATTCTAATTCCTATATAGCGGCTACCGTATAATGGCTATATACAACTTCCATAGTCACCCCTATACTATAAGAGGGGAAAAAACGATAAGCAAAATGACGTAATTCTAAATCCAATATGGAAGCCTCCGCTGAATGGCGATTTATAAGTTTTATGGTTACCGCTATAATGTGAGTATCAAATGAAAAGGCTTAATGAGGAACACCCAATAAGCAAATAACGTCATTCTAAAATCCGTATAGCGATCTTCGCAAAAGATCGATTTATCATTATCATGATTTATATCTATCGAAATTTTCTAATAGAAATAGAGTAAGAAGTTTTCTAAAGTCCTATCAATTAAATATACGAAAATTATATAGAAATCACCAAACTAGTTATTTGACATCATAAATACAAAAAAAGTAAAATTATATAAAAATAAAAAAACGGTTTTCAAAAACAAGGTCTTATTTAACTATTAATAAAGATGACTAATAATTTAAAACTTATTTTTCCCAATTGTTAACATTTAAACGAAAATGGAGCTCCTCCATCCCAGGTTTTCAAATAAACACGTGTTACTTGTTGATAGCAGAAAGCAGAAAAATAGTGTAACACGCTTTTATTTGGAAACTTCAGACGAAAGGGCTTCATTATCGTTTGAACATTTCCAATCGGAAAAAGTGTTTTAAAATTTTCAGTAATCAACCCTCGTAATGCCAAGAATTGACCCTGTTCTTCTACAGTTGTTATGGCCCGCATCAATCTATTTAATCAACCTTCTTTCCTCCAAAGTCGGTGACAGACTATACCATGCACTTATATGACCTACTTCATGAACAGATCTTCTCTATTCGAAGAAGTGAATAGTAGTGACTGCGGCAGGCTGCAGGCGATTATGTGACGTAACACCATCGACTTTCTTCCGGGTGTACCACTTTTCTCGTCCACTCATGGTGCAAACAGTACCTCTCCGTCTCTTTCTGTCTTATTGCTGCATTCGGTGTTTAGGTTTTTCGGTTGTCCGTCATCTGTTGGATAAGACATGTTATGTAATTGTAATATATCAGAAATGGGCAATATTTTTGTAGGAAGCTAGCACGTCATGTATATATCTAAATGTGAACAGCAAACACGGATTTGCATAGTTTCAGCAGCATTTTTGGGAACTGGGAAGCTATTTTCACTTGTCGTGGACTAGTTTAGAAGCATTATGGCTATGTAGATTTAGAAACAATTTGACGATAAAATTTTAGTAGTAACACTGGAATGGTTTGATTATTTTTGAACTGGATGAACCACGAAAGTATATAACATACATTTTAGCTGATCCATCTTACTTTCCTTTCTATAAGCTTGGAAGTTTTGGATGAGAAAATGAAGAGGTCTTCAGCGCTACTAAAACTCTAAACAACAGAAAGTAGAATATGAATTGAACAATAATTATAGCCCCATCAGTAATTTTCGTGAATATTTTGCTCATCGTACAAATAACTACAAGCGTACAAAATGATAAGCAAGCTTATTCAAATTTTATTTAAGAACAAATCAGGCACTTTAATGGTGCAAAAATATAGCCCCTCTACCTTTTTTTCTGCAAAAATAGATAGATATAAAAGTCTGTTAGCTTAATCATGAATTTGTACAAGACTATTTGTAATTAGTTGGAAAAGAGCCGTAAGCTTATTATTTACTAAAGATTTCAATGATTGAGGCTCTTAATTGGCCCAAGTGTTCTGTCATGTAGTTTTCAGGTTAACTATGTAGTCATCTCGCTTTTCGAACAAAGTTTCACCAGAGATTTTATGAATTCATGTTTAGTAAACTTAACGGCGTTTCGAAGGCTTCAGTATTTCCCTCTGCAAACTAAGTCATCAATAGCCCACAGGTATGTATCCGTGGCATACTACTAAAAGTGACGAGAACAACTAATAAAGAGAACAGATGACAACTAACATAGAGGGGTTGCATTCTCGATTTTTAATCAAATTCATTAATTTTTTCTGTTGAGAAAGATATATGCTTTGACGTAATATTTCTCTTCCTGGCCAGTTAACAGTGTTCATATTATACCAACAACCTACTTATTTTTTGAACGGGTCAGGTTAGCAAGCTGAAATTTGAATATTATATTTTGACATAAAGCTTATGATTAAAAACTCCAAGATGGCGGCTGAGTGCCATCCTGTGACATTTTTTAAACGAGTTGCGCACCTTATTTTGAAGATCCTCATGAGTATTTTATAACTCGGGACTATATGATCACTGATTCCTAAAATGGCGGAGTGGCAGGCTGTCAAAGTTAAGCGTTTATTTATATTGTACCGCAATTAATCATCAAAGCGTTAATAGCGTATTATATCATTTTTTTTCTTTTTGAAAGGTCTATCTGAATATGTAATTTTGACTATCTTTCAAATGGAACGTTTCATATTTTATAATATATACAGGGTGTTCCATAATTATTGCGACAAAATGATAGGGGTTGTAGAGGGCATCAAAATGAACAATTTTTCCTTATAAACTCCTGTTCGGAAACATGCCGTTTGGGCTGCAGCAAAAAAAAAGATCAGTTTCTTGAAACAGCTTACCTACAGTAATTGCTCAAAGTGTCCTCCACCTTGCTCAATACACACCTGTGCACGATTGTTCAATGATCGGCGAACTCTGTGGCATACCCCCGGTATGTCCTGAACATGTGCGGACGCGGCCATCACTCTTCCCAGTAGCTCTTGTTGGTTGGGAACAGGAGTTTCGTACACTAAAGCTTTCAGATAGCTCCAGATAAAATAATCCAGTGGAGTCAGGTCAAGTGACCGCGCAGGCCAAGGCACAGGGCCACCTCGGCCTATCCACCTATTTGGAAATTTGTCGTCCAAAAACTGCCGCACTTGTAAAGAAAAGTGGGCTGGACCGCCATGGTGTTGAAACCACATGTTGGCTCTTATATTCAGTGGCACATTTTCTAATAGTTCCGGTAGCACATGCTGTAAGGATCGACCATAAGCATGCCCATCCAAACGTGGTGGAAGCAGATATGGCCCGATGATATGCTCGTCCACAATGCCGCACCAGATGTTAATTGAAAACTGATGTTGGTCTCTATGGATGGCTATGGCATGAGGGTTTTCTTCATCCCAAATGTGACTGTTACGGCTATTAAAATAACCGTCCTTTGTAAAATAGGACTCGTCAGTGAACAAAACGTAGCGACCAAAGTTTGGTTGCCTCAACTCCTGCTGCAGCCACCAACGACAAAAACGTCGACGCGGCAGATAGTCTGCTGGACCCATGGCTTGGACTTTTAAAAGGTGGTACGGGTGTACGATAACAAAAATGTAAACACAGCAGGCTTTTTCTACAAACCGGCGAGACCATGAAATGTGCTAGACGAACATTTTGCAGCTGGTGAATTTTTTGTTTCTCCTATGAGCTCTTAAGGTAAAATTAACTGTAGTGCTCAAACGGCATATTTACGAACAGGGGTTTATAAGGCAAAATTGCATATTTTTATGCCCTCTACAACCCCTATCATTTTGTCGCAATAATTATGGAACACCCTGTATATGTATATATATATATATATGATTTTGTATTGTAGGGTTATGAAGTTATGAACTACAAAATGAGGTATCACACGACCCCCTATTCTATTCAAAAGAGGTTTCCAAAATAAAGTCCAACCACCTTCTTGAAATGTACAACGCCTCATTTACTCTAAAATATAGTATGCATGCATCAATTCCATTACGCCGAATTTCAGCATGCTAACTTGACCCGTTCATAAATATGTAGGGAGATCTTTTTAAAAAGCAGCCTATAATCTCTACAACTATTTCTCTTTCTGAAACTGCACTAAATTTGTTTCGGGTACTGATCTTGAAACGTTTGCTTCGTGAAGGCTCGTCAAATCAGTCCCATCAAAAGAAAATCCTGTTCACTAAATATTGAGATTCCCTTCGTAAATGACTTCTGGTGTTGGATATGTTCACTTTCAATTGCGTTTTCGAAACATGGGCTTGTTTTTATTAACTATCCTTCAATAACTTTTTTTAGGTAATATTTTTAAAAGTGGTTAAATTATTAATATTTAGTTCTTACATACGTGATTCGTGAAAAGGACCTCAATCCGCCTTGAAGTGCAGTTTTAGAGGAGGGACTTTAATGGCCTGGAGGGCCACACATATGCAGGAGCTTATCCCTCAATGCGACTGAGAAGCGCAGGGTACGGATACCTAAATTCTCAAAGCAAGTTAGTAGACAATCGGTGGCTTAGTTTGCAGAGGGATATAACGAGAGAGAGAGAGATATTGACGCCTTGGACAGTCTTCTTGTTCACCAGACATGAATCTTATCTAAAACCTCTGGGGAACCTTAATTTGATGAGAGTTTCTGGACAACAAAACGTACTCCTCCATAAATTATCCGAAAGCTACATTAGATTATGTTTGGGTCAGTTAGAAGCTCAAACATTGCACAGTTCATCAAATGCCCTCGATGTTTTTCGAGTTAATTGAAGAAAGTAGAGAAGCAATCCATTATTGATAAGTATTTCGTTCATTCTTGGAAAAAACTACAGTAGCAATTGTTACGCACCGCTCCCTTTTTACTTGTTGGATTACCTAATTTGTTTCCAAATAAACTTTAATTAGATGATTATTTGAATATTTTTCTTTCTTTCATCACCGCACATTTGAGATGAGTAAAAAATAGAAAAATTGATAGGGATTCTATAGTTATGCTTTCCAGTTGAGATCAGGCATGATCAACCTCTATAGGAAGTGTCATTTTTCGACAAAATAAGTGTACGGTTATGGGCTCTTAGTAGATTGTGGTTCAGGGTCCAGATGTGTTAGGTATGACTTAAAGAAGAATCCAGTCTAGTGCCACTCCGTCTTTATATATGTTGTTACCCGAGTCGGTGTTTAGGTTTTCTGATTATCCGTAATCTGTTGGATAAGATGTACTATGTAACTTCATCGTAACTGAGCTATATTTTTGAACGGAGCTATTACGTTATATGTTTAAATGTGGACAAAAGAGAATAACAAACAGCAAACATTGATTCGCATAATTTGAGCAAGCATTTGCGATGAGCAGCATATAATTTCCACTTTCTGGCCACTAGTTTGGAGGTTTTACAACCATACCGTATTTAAAATTTGATTGTCAAGTGAACACAAATACATCCTGTCTATGGAAAGAATATTCTTAACGTGGGAAATCCATTATTTTAGTTGATGCAAAATCGTAAAAATTTATTAGGCATATTTCCGCTGAACTATCCGTCAGCCGTATAACTGGGAATCATTTATTGCTTCAAATAAAAGAATAGAAATGCCTACATGGGTATTTTGATGATGGTCTAACTTTTCAGGTCTCTGGAAAACGAGTAAAATATATTAATTATGTACGTCCGCCGTATTAATATGAACGTAATTGCGTAAACTTTTTAAGCATCCTAAAATTATTAAGTCACTATTCCAGAATATTTTGAATTATAGTAATACAGCCTTAGTTAAGACAGCACGAAGTACTATCTGTTACCAGAATCAACCACTGCACAAGTAAATAGCAAGCTGGTGGAACTGTATCCTAGTTCGCATCGTCAGCTGGCACGGGTATTTCGTATCTTGAAAAGTGACATAACGTAGGTTTTTCTGCAAGATATTAACTTAACACAAGCTGTTGTACACTTGTTATGAACTCATCAGTGCTTTTGTCGGGGCACAGCCTGCAATTGTGGAGGCGAAGTGTCCAATGTACTTTCTTAAGCTATGAACCTTGGAGTCGGCATAACAGACTAACTATTCCAGTAGTCTAAAGATCAGGAACTAAACATTGTTGGTTATACAGAGTCCAGAACTGTGCAGTTAGCATTATGCTGAACTAGTCTTGCGTTACAGTGCCATTTGAACAGATAACTTTGGTAACCGCTCTCTTTGTCCTTCATTGAAAGGCTTCAAATGACTCACTTTATGCATGATCAAACGGTACAGTGTTGTACTTCATGAATGGTTTTTGGTCCGTCACGTCTTCTTTTCAACCGAAGTTCTTTACGCCGTAGGGAGATAATATGGCGAATACGTCAACTGTCCATATTTATTTGTTGCTAGGCAACGGAGCAACTACCGGTGATACAATAGTCCGGTCAGTTTATTTTAGTTAAGCTAAATATTCAGCTTTAACAGATCGTAAATTAAAATGTGTATCTATATGGGGCGTGATTATGCGTTTAATTCACTTTGCGTGTTAAGGCCCGCGGCATTTTGCGGATAAACGCCCTTTTTACATCATTTTTTCATAAACAATCATTGCATGCACAGCTATTCGCAGGGTATGATTGTCCAGTTTTCAGATGCATAATTTTAAAAGGTTGAGATCTTTTTGGCGAAGTTATGTTATTCTGTTGTATTTCGCTTGCCCTTTATTTTTGCAAATTCTACCAAAACAAACACCATCAACAAATACTAACATTCGACATTGTACATGTATGTACTATATTTATCTCCCTTCCACCTGCTAACATTTGGTAAGTGTCCTGCCTCGCGTCCGGTGAATGGAAAGTGGATTCCAGCACCTACTCCGCAATATACCGCGATCGCAGTCGGTCACGGCGTTCGCCTTCAACTGTTTCTTCCTTTTCGCCGCTTTCGCTCGCGTTGCCGCCTGTCCGACATTCGCGTCCATTGAAAGGAAAATCGCGTGCCCTAGAGGGAAATAGCGGTGTGAAAATGGCGCCCGAGTTGAACCATCCTTTCCTTAATGGATTAAAGGACGCACCGGAAGGAAAGAAGAAGGACATCAATAAGATTAGAGCCTGGTAAGAGTAATCTTACAAAAAAACTTCGAACGGTAAAAGGTTGTGGAAGTAGTACCCAGCCATACTGTCAAAATAAACCATGCAGCACGTTTGTTCAATTCCATTCCTTTGGCGAACTTTTTTTTGTTAGTAAGGCCAATTTCATGAATCTGGTAGAAAAATATATACACGGTGACTAGAAAAACTAAAAACAATCGCATTAAAATACTTTGACTCGTAGTGCTGAGGACATTCAAATATCCACATTTTTGTTGACAAGGAAACTACAGAGAAAATAGCACTTACGGGCACGATATAAAATTAGTCATATATTTATCATATTAAATATGGAGACACACAATAGTTTAGTTAAGTTTATTCTCGAATCATATTGATATCTTTAGCGGCTAATATTTTGAAATCTGCATCTAAAGTTTGAGTGATAATAAACTTATTTCAAATTTCAACTCAATATTGAATAGACTCCACCAGATGCATGAACCAATCATCAAACCAGCGCTCTCATTTCTTCTTTCAAGTAGAATCACGCAACGACTCCCGGATTATTCAAGAAACTGTTGAGTTATCGCAACGCGATGCGCCAGTGCGTTATCGATGTGAAGATACCACGAGAGCAGCGGCGATCTAAGTCTTTCATTTTTCAATGCTGCAAATAGTTGTAGCAGTTAGGTTCTGGTTGTCTTTTGTTTAAAAAAAAAAGATACGACTTTTCATTTTCCAAGAGCGACTTTTTAACTTGTATCTTCATTTTACGAAAACCTAGACCCGCATTTGTCTTTTTGGTGGAAGATAAAAAAAATTGTCAACTTTCATCACCTGAGATGGTTGAAATAATTCTCTCCAGATTCAGTATTTTTGCATCAAGTTACCTTTGACATACTCTGTGCGTCAGTTCATGTGTGGAGTACGTTCAAATGATTGCATATAATGTCCTAACACTTGGTCTAGAAATATTCGGGGTTTTTTCTGTTTATATGCGATTCGTGTGTCTTTGATTATACGAGTAGTTTCTCTCGTACGTTCTACATTCTTTTCGACGACGGTATGTTTGAAATTTAAACACAATCTCTCGATAGTCTTATCCTAAACAGATACTTTTTACAGTTTGTCGTCACATTTTTTAGTTGATGGACGACAGCGAAAGGAAACTAATGCCGCAAACAGTCGGGAACGAGCAGATACTTTGTATTTGGGCTAACCTAAGGGGGTTATTTATAAAAATGTAGACATAACTGTTATAGTAGGTACTTGCCTTACTTTACTTGGAAAATTTAAAAGCAAGTGAAGAAAATAATTATTACAAAAATGAAAATTGGTTTAGATGCAATCCACTTTTTTTTTTGACGATAAGTTATAAGTCAATCGTTTCAGAACGTTAGAAAACCACACCCGTATTTTCCTAAGCAAAAGTCAAATTATTCCAACGTATACCTGCTTCGATACATGGTATTTCCAAACTCTAAAACACTGTTGGCTACTACAAGACTCGACTGTGGTTGATAATTAATTACATATGCAGACCGAATTTAATTAATTCGTTTAGATATTGGCAAATAATCTTAGCGAAAGCCAGATCATAAAATCTTGTGGAATTATACCTACAATGGCATTTATGATTTTTCTAAGTTGTAACATGTTTAATATTAACCCATTGACACAATTTCAGTTTATGTGAAAATAAATCATACGGTGAACTGATCTAACACCATCATAGTTATTCATCGACTTTATGCTCGACAGGGTTTTAATTCCTTCACAATGATGACCAACAAAAAAAAATGGCACGGATTTTAAATGAAAAGGATGTTAAAATTTCGTCTTGCTCGTTTTTTTTTGAAAATAATAACTTAAGAAATATTTTATTTTTATGTTTTATAGTGCTGAATCAATCTGCACTGAATAACCATGTTTAAACTAATGGTAGTTAGATACCATCACCATTAAGCGAAAATCATCATATTGCTTTGCGAAAATGACAAACAACAGGTCACACCAAAAATTAATAAAAGTTAATGTATTCACAAAACGTGATACCGATATATCGATGTGTTATTATAGATTTTTGTAATTTTAATTATTTCTGATAGTCTAACGACTTATTTGAACTACTCAATTAAAATGAAACTAATTTATCTTATTGGTTATCATTACAAATTTTACACTAACTATTATCCTTGTCATATTTAGTAAATGTTTCTGCTCGAATAATACTAGTTTTATTGAAGTGCCAATTAAAATCACCATTCTACTACACAATAAAACATAAGATTAACTACCTCATACATGAAAAACCGAATAACATTGAAACAAAAATTTAATAAGTAAATAAGTTAGCAGAAGTCACACCATATTCGCAGATTTATAATGATTTGTATTGTATCTAAATTACCTCATTCTCGCAACACATTTCAGCTCAACAATTTTTAATATGACCGCTGAAAGACTTTCGGAAAAAAATTACCTCGCAATGGAATTACCAATTTGTTATAATTTTAGCAGCAGAACTGTACTTCTGAAATCATAACAATACTAAAAATGAAAATCATTTTTGCTGGTGGCGCTATGTTTAATTTCAACAAAGAGCCGCAGTATGAGCCACTTCTGGCACATGTGCCTGGCGCTTTTACACAAACAAAATGTTTTTTTTTTTTAACATATAATTGGCATTGGAAGTTATCCATTTGCCACAGATGTGTGTTACTTATATTTCTCTAATTATGGACAAACACACGACGTCACAACATCCATGGCGAAGGCGAGATTCGAACTCGCGGCCCGGCCGGCCGGCTGATCAGTAGCACGACACTCTGACCAACGCGGCCAACCGAGGCCCCGAAACAAAATGTTGAAGATATCAAAGTTAATATCATATACCTGCGACATGTTTATGTGGAAACGTACCTTAAGTCTGCTGATCTGTCGGACTATGCTGCCGTACTTACGTAAAAGGCAGTTATTTGTAAAACACAAGTAAGAGAAAATTAAGTTCAAAATTATTGATCTTTCCGAGCCAACTAAATGGTATTGTTATGACAGAACAAAAGTTAATGAATATTGTAATATAACGAGAGTTCATAGATGGTAATTTAAATGTGATTCCGGGTCATAATTGTTGTAGAGGCCTAAAGCAAATGACGTTCCACCTGAAATTGTCATAAATCGAAAAGCAGTAATGTATGACTTACTGCTTTATACTCTGCAAAAACAAATTTGCTGCCTTCTTTCTAGTTTTCATAGTTTTCTGGTATATTATCTTTCGAAGAAAAAACTCGGTAATGCAAAACAAAAATTTTATTTAGTTTTAATACAATTTATTCATATTGAACATGACATAAATAGCACAAAAGTAAATATTTTCAACATCTGATAATTCAATTTTATAATTACATAAATACATCTAGTAATTATGTTCAACAAAAATAATTATACGAATAAAGAAAAAACAACCTGTTTTCTGATATATAAGTTAAGCGAAGTATATTTTTCAAAAATATTCTTCCGATGTAAAAGCAATTATTTAGAACAATTAATACTTATTCACAAATGATAGTATTATTACATTAAAAACTAAATGAGTAAACATCATAGATGGATATAAAATAGATATTTTTGTTGAATAACATATGCAATGATATATTTTGTATTTGTAATCATAAAAGAAATGTATTGGCATTAAAATTTGAAAACGGCAGTAAATGAAATTTTTACCTTTTACCTAATTACGGCAGTGTGGGTATGCAGCATGTGAATCTCAGCCATCGCTGTGTAGGTCCTTTTTTAAACATTCAAGGAAACATTTTTACATCATTATGTACTTTTTCAAAGTTTGTAAATCCGTTTCTTTTTGAATGTATAGAGCGAAGAGCGTTTCTGGAAAATGATTTTTTGTTACGTTTTGATGAAAATTGTAGTCTTCAGTACGTACCTATGTTTTGTTTAATAATAATAATAATAATAATAATATATTTATTTCCAACAGGTATACACCCAATCACAGGAAATCAAAACAAAATGGTACCATATATACACATGTACACACACACACATATATATGTATATATATACATATATATACACACATACATATATATAGACAATGAATCAGAAAATAATAACAAAAAAAAGAAAATAGAAAAACATTAGTGATCTGAATGAACACATAATACATAGGTGAATAATTAAACACAAAAAAAGAGAAGAAAAAGAAGCATAAAAGTGCTCAAATTGAAGAATAACAATAACTGACACCATCAACAAAACGATTACAGATTGAATTGAATAAGGTACACATTACCATTACTGGGGATCTGCATCAAATATTCGTCCGTGGTGTATCACAGTAAAATATGTTTTTTAAACTGGAAAAGGGGCAAAAATCTCAATAATATATCTGTGTTTGAGTGAAATGCAATTGAAGGTACCAAAATATAATTCTTGTTGATATTCAACATATTTTTTGCAAAAACCTTACCATTTTCGAAAGTTACTCAAGATCGCGATCGTCACGTGAACTCGTTTTTGAAGTCAAATCCTAATGAAATAGTATTCTCCTATTACATTAAAAACGTTTCAAGAGTTCTCTAAAACGAATTCCTCCTTCTGGTGCCTCTAACTTTTTCTTAAATTTCTGAAGGTCCAGTTGAGATTGCCGCATCTTTTTATAGAAAATAAAACGGTTCTCATATGGCGGTCAGTGAATTAATAGAACTGTACACACATGCAGTTTCTTAAAACGTCCGAATGTTTAAGTGCACTTGTGCGTTATGCAAACGAAATTGTTTACGGCGCACATTCACATTTCGCTTGAAAACTGCAATGATGACAGAAAATGGTATTGCGTTACAATATTCGTACAAAACATGCTGCCCATCAGTCTGCTATTTGCTATTATTGTACAAATACAACCTGGTTAATTCTAATACTTCGCTTTATAATAGTAAGGCAGCGGTTCCGCACAAAAGTTATCGGTATTATAAGGTAATTCACATTTGTCATTGAATGTTTGGGTCCCTTTAAATAGGTCCCCATAAAGGATACTTCTAAAACATTGGAAAAAATATAGGGTGGATCTTTGGACTATTTAAGACTCCTTTGTGCTTTGACGCTTTCAGGGAGATCGCTTCTTTGGAAGATACGCGGTGAACAAGCACTTTCCAAATAGTTTCTCTTGCCAAAATCACATGTAAGGTTTCTTATTGTACAAAATTTATTACATTAGATACAACAGGGTTATTTCTTGAGCTACATCCTATAGCTATTGTCCGATTTTCACATTTTTTACTGGTGTTAGCTCTCAGGATATAATAGTGCTCACCCAATAATGGTTCACTTCCCAAACTAATTATGTAATGTACTATCATTCAGATTCTCATCGATTATCTAGATAATTCAACAAAGCCGTTTTGTAAGCAGAGTAATAATAGTTCCATAGATGTTCTCGTTAAAATACCGTAGTATTGCACTTTTGATCTCGATCTTAGTAGACTGTTTATACATATTTAATTTAATTGTTTCCGTTATCGTGACATTCCCTTTTTTTATAATATCTGATCAAGGTTGCAATAATTACTTCCCAGTAACTCTTTGTATCATTTCTCATTCTATATATCACACAATCACGCGCTAGTTCATGTTCAATAAATTATATAAATTTTATAATTTTATATTAAGTAATAACACGTAGAAGTTTCTTACTGAGATAAGCTTTGAACGAGGGTTTGAGTACCCTCCGGTACTTCTTCTAAAGCACTATATATAGTATTGTTCATATTGGACACGTATTTTCGTGATGTTTGACATCTGGACATAAACATTTAAAAACATTCGTATTCTGGCGTTCGAACAGCGAACCGACTAGCGCCACGTTGTTTATGAATTTCGATTAGGTAACTTTGACTGTAAAAATTCTGGAGATGCGTTTTGAAAAAAGTGTTCATGGATAGTAACCACTTCTTCCAAAGACCTTGCATCTCAATAGTGAGCTAGTGCTGACAAAAAAGCTAACGAATAAACTTTTGCAACCGCACAGACAGAAGCCTAAATGCCAGGGCACCGCGGCTGTTATGAGGATCCCAAAGAAATTTTGTTGATCCGATTTTGAACTACTTAAGGTTTGTAGAACTGGGAAAGGTTTCCTCTTGTAGGTTGTTCAACAGTCTCGACAACCTCGGGACAAAGAGCGGTCGTATCGGCCAGTTCTGGATGTACTAAGTTCGACACGGTTAGGATGGGATGCTAAAGTCAGGCGGGTAAGTCTGGTAAGCACATCGCGTTTCGGCATCATCGCCTACGGTCCGCCTGTGTGAAAGGGTCCCGAGATTGTCTGTTAGAGAAGAGTCATCGATCAGTTGGTCAGACCTCCTCTGGACAGCATCGAGCATAAGTAATGTAGCCGGGGCGGCATCACCTCAGACGTGTGAGCAATACTCGAGCTGGTATAAAGTGAGAAGGCCATGCGGAGAAAAGTACTTCCTAGCCCTAAACAAATAGCCTAGCTTTTTCCCAGCAGCTGCCGCTATGGACGAGATGTGTTCGTGCCAGATCAAGTCCTCGGTGCTCTTTACTTCGACTAAGACTTTGTTCGTCAGGGTACAGTACTGTATTTTGGAAGCACTAAAATGTAGAGAACCCATCAATTACGCTACCCATCTGCAACGTTTCTCTGGGATTCCATAGGATGGAAGTTTGCATAAGAGGGCAGCGTGCCTCAGCTGATCGAGCACTTTCGTGATATCGAGAGCAATGACATGAGCCTCATCATAAGACTGGATGAGCCTACTCCACAATTGCGTGACGTAAGCTAGGAGGTCCGCTGTGGATCGCTGGTGCCGGAAACCATACTGCCTGTCGCTAATCAAGCCGTGAGGTTCAAGGTAGTCCCGAAACTCTCGATTTATGCACCGCTCCATCACCTTACTTATAACAGAAAGCAGAGCTATAGGCCTGTAATTGTAAGGGTCGATCTTAGATCCTTTTTTAGCGATGGGTTGAACATGAGCAAATTACCAGTTTACTGGGAATGTGTCGGATTCATAGGATCTGGAAGAGACGCGAAAGAACTGGAGCAAACTCCGCTGGGCACCTCTTCAGCTCAATGGCAAGAATCAAGTCTGGACCAGAAGCTTTGTTGATATCGAGCGACAAGAGCACCCATCTTACAGTCTTAGGCCTAAATATTACTTTCCTCATAGTGTAAAGAATCCTGTCAATCAACGGCACTTGGGCGTTGGGGGGGGGGACGTCCATGGTGGAGTTGGCAGCAAAGATCTTGGGAAGCACTTCCTTCTTCGCCTTTGAGTCAGTTACAATCGTTCCATCCTGACAGGTAAGTGGTGGGAAGCTACTCTGTATAGTGCTGGTCTTTAGCATTGCTAACTGCTTCGTTATATTTGTTTCTAGACTCGACGTTGGCTTGCTTGTTATCTACAGTGGGATTTCGTAAGAAGGTTTTGTGTGACTTGATCTTCTGCTGCCGAGCTGTGTCGCACGATTTGTTGAACCAGCCGTTGGACCCTGGCTCAGGCACTTTCTCTGTATGAGGGATGTATTCCTCCATTCTGACGTGGATAATTTCGGTTATCGACGAGCAGTAGTTCATCCCAATTATGGTCCGAGGGAGAGCGATAAAGGTAGCAAATAAATTTGGGGGATGTTTTGGAGTTGAAGCGAAGCCACAGAATGTCCTTCCGGTTTGATTCCAAAGAAACGTCTCTAGAGCAGGAAAGACTGCTGCGGACAAAAGCTACAACTCCCCCATTCTTTCTCAGGTTGGAGTGCACCTCGTAATTTGAGAAGTTAAGATGGTTAATCTGCGATTTCTGCCTCCGCCAAGAAAAGCAAGGCGGGACGATTGGATTGCAAGTAGTGATCAACAACAAATTTTATGTTGTTCCCTCGATTCCACCCTCCACCCGGACATTCCAAGAGTGGAGTGAGTTTACGTCCGGAATTATTAGTACTCGAGAGATCCATCATCATTAATCTCTTTGTTGGGGAAGATGACCGAGTGCGTAGCTTAGGTGTGGAAACATGCGGACATTTATAAGACATCCTGGGAAAAGTTAGCGGGTGGTACCGCCTCGGTCGACGGGTCTTTGTCTACCACCTTCTTTTTGCGTGTTAATGATGTTGAACAGACCTAATGTGGCCTGTTGGCGGACTTGTACCGCCACCCGGCGTGTACAATCACTTGAACGGGAAGAAGTTACGACCCTCGCTCAGTAGGGATAAGAATATTCTAATAACATGCACAAATCTACGATCAGTTGATAATAGGACTGTTAATAAGACAAGAAAGCAGTAACATTGTTTTACATACCTACAAATAGTAGTAAGAGTACATACAGTGGTGACATTGTAAAAAAAGTCAGTGAAAGACATAGGACAAGTTCTTATTGTTGAAACGGAGTCTGAAAGCAAAACTGATTCCTCTAATATCATATGCGACCTTGCCGATTCTGTTGATTCAGCTAACTACGATCTGCTTTAATAAATAATATTCGATAAATTAAGAATAGACGTATTTAAGATTTTATATCTTTGGTTATTCTGAAAATTCTTGCAGAGGGGAGCTTGTATGTCCTATATGCACATAAAAACGTAAATCAAAAGAATCTATTACAGTGTCTTTCGCCTCAATTCAGAGATACTAATAAAGGTATTATTATTATTACTAATTATTATTAAGAGAAAAATTGATGAAAATTACCACATTATGCGTGACAAGTAGGTATAAGTAGTGTGACAGATTACTATGAAATAATCCTTCAGGCGTCTCCTACAGAAACAGACCTTTACAAAGATTATTTTTAAATAAATTTGAATGGTCATCGAAATTTTCAGTATCTAACACTGAGAGAGCTATTATTGAAACACATAAGAATCCTACAACGTAATTTGCATCTTTATAACCCAGTCTGTATCCAAATCGTTACATCACATTAAAATACTATAATTTTATTCATCATATAAAAATAAAAAATATTTGTTAATTATTATGAATTCCCAAGCTTCAACGAATATTTAACGTATGTGAACAAATCCACGAATGTATCGACTTGCAGAGATCAATTTTACACAATTTGGAAAATCATTATTGGAATCCCCGTGTCAACAAGAATGTAAAGTGGAAGAAATTACTTATGTTGATTTTGATTGTTCACCTGTCGGTGAAAAAAACTATATTTAAAATACGTTTACAGCATCACATATCCTGATTTAACTTATAGTAACAAAATAATCTAAGAAGTACCGTGTTCACATGAGGGACTTCGTATACTATCCAGGTCATATTAAGCATAGTATGGAATAAATTATGATCCCATTTCGCTAAATGCTTTCATGAATTAGTAAGTATGTATAGGTATAGGTGATAAGTGCCTACATAAATTAACAAATAATTTTTTAAAATGGAGAAATGGCTGGCTGTCAAAAATGAGGGTTGTTGAGTCACTTAACAACTATAGTCAAAGCCAAACAAAGTGGCGTGCACGTCATCAAGGTGGGTGTGTTGAAAAATTTACATTGTTGCCAAACTTTTTGTAAAATAATAAAATTTATTATTTACATATCTAGGTTTATAAGCAATATTAACCTCAAATGAGAACAAAAATAATAGTATAATAAAATTATAGATCTGTACTTGCATAATCATTAAGTATGACAATTATTGATCAGATGACACTATGAAACTACCATATTTAATTGATAGCTTAAAGGTACTGAATAAAAATCCAAATGGGGTCCTCCAAATTTTATGCATGGTATTTATTTTACAGAATTCATACAGAAAAATGCATTCTAAAATTAGGTAAGCTACTGGTGTAAGCTTTTTCTGTACAATAAAGTTAGTCGGAGTTTCTTTCTTCAGCGCTGTCTGAATCTGAATCTTCATCACTCTCAAAGTTGATTATTAAAGGTTCGATGTTTGGTCGATCAAAAATTCGTTCTCTTTCATACCATTTAAAAATTTCTTGCTCAGTATGTCGAACACTATTTTTCCACATGTCTGGGGTAACCGTTTGTAGAGCCTCGTTCCACATATCCAAACAGTCTTTTTCACTGTTACCATCTCTGCCAATATGTCTGTTATAGTAACCTTTTGCTATGCCCCAAATTAACTCAATACGGTTAAATATACAATGGTAAGGAGGCAGACGAAGAACTTTGTGCCCATGTTGTTCCGCCAATTCATCAATCACGTATATTTTAGGTGGTTTGTTTCTAAAAAAGCAGTTATTTTAAGAATAGGAATAAACAAAAGAAATATAAACTGTCGACCAAAATATATATAATTAAGAAGTACCGAGATGTACCGAGCAACAATACTCAATAGCTCTGTTTTAAACATTGTGTTTAAAAATGGTATGTTTTGATTTGTCAACCAGTCTTGGATATTTTTTTTTGTCCATGCATTGTTGGGCACTTTGTTCAATATCATTCTGTGATAAGGGGCGTTATCCAGTATAATCATAGATGGACTCTCCAATTTTTCTAATAACTGATGTTGAAACCATTTCAAAAAATTGTCCTGGTTCATCTCTCCATGGTAATCGCTCAATTTTGTTTTCGAAGAAAATATCGCTTCACTGTTTTAATAGCTTTCACGCTTTTTTGGTTTCCATTTTGCCAAGAACGACCTATGGTCCCATTTTGAAATATCCAAGTTTCATCGAGGAAGACAAACTGGTGTAAGGCCTCAACCTTGGCTTGATTGTATTGCCTTAGAAATTCCACCCTTTTCAAAGCTATACTTGGTAGTTCCATGAGCCCTCGTCGCGGATTGTCCTTAAGCCACTTAAATCCAAGATCTCTAAGCAACCGCCTTAAAGACGTGGCACTACCATCAAATAATGCCCTATCTCTTAATCGAGACCATAAAGTTTGTATCGTAACTTGTTCTTCTGAAACCATGTGTAATATGACATAATTTAGTTAACAAATTAATGCAAATTTCTGATAAGTTATTATAATAAGATCTTACTTTTGTGATACATATTATAGATCACTTCTCGAATGGCACTTGTATCCAATGTCGCTGTGTTGGTTACACGTTTAATATAACTCCGCTTTTTCTTGGGCGATTCTAAATTTGCATCACTTTTCACACCCTCGGAAATACGACTAACTGTCCTTAAACTAATTTTTAAAGCAGCAGCAACACGCTACAAAAAATGAAATAAAATTTCACTATTATTAATATACATTACATATAATTATTAGTAACCTACCTCTTGAACAGCATTTAAAGGCAACAAAGGCCCGTTGTTGTCCCTTACTTGCTCAAAGTAGTGCATTAACGAGGCCACGAGTTCCTTACACCGACTATTTAACTGTTTGGGCATCTTTATAAACCAAAATTGCCTTTATCTACTCGTAAAATGAATAATTTTGTTTTGAAACAAACAGTTGTTGATTTACAGTATGCGGGGCCAAAGGATTTATAAAGATTTGAAATGCCACAAATTGATTCAGTGTCAAAATTAATACAAATGTCAGTTCCCAGTTTAAATAAGTTTCAAGGTGACAATGTGTCAACGCTGCGAAATCGGTTTAGTGCGTTTACATGTCGATAAGTGATTGGAGCGTTTGCAAAACATTTTATTTCGCATAATGCGTCTAAATTTATCAGAAAGCAACTTATGTGATATTTTAATAACAATGTTTATATGACTATTAACCATAATAAGAGAGTAATGACCATTTTACAATTTATATATCACATTAATATGAAACTGCAATAGAGCAATTGTTTGTGATAGAAACCTAGGCATTAGGTCGGGGAATTTTTATCGTGATGACGTGCACGCCACTTTGTTTGGCGTTGACTATAATCATCAAAGGCTTATGGTATTTTATATCAGCCTTCTTCTTTTGTAACGGTCTATCTGCATGTGTAGTAGGAAATGATAAATTTTGAAAACTTGCGTTAAATGGAATGCTATAGCGTTTTGATGTCTGGTTGTTGAGCTATGAACGATTCGATGTACAGTGTGTTTTACTACCGTAACTACAATATGCTGATAGTTATAAATTGATTCATCATCTCCCACATTCATATGCATGGCTCTGCAAGAAAAAGTAAAATATTCGTTAGCATCATTATTGACATATGCAGTTCAAAAAGTGAGGCATATTAGATCTCAAGTTCTGCGACTTCTAAGCTAAACAGAAATTTGGAAAATGGATAAAATCAAAGCTTATAAAATATTCAATAAGATCCCTACTATTCTCAAAAATTATTATCATAAATTAGAAAAATCTGCAAATTGAAGTCAACTTCATCTTCGAGGATCTAAAAGTTTAATATACCGCCGGGTCGACCCTGCACTTCCCACGCAACGCACTGAGAATATGTTTCCAAGTTTCAAGTGCTAATATACGGAGAAATTTATGATACACACTACAACTCACAGCCCTAGATTTTTTAACTTTTTGAAAAGTGATCAGGATCCACTGAAATGTGATAAAACGAAGTTCGAGCTTTTTTTTTCGTTTTTGATCCTTTTCTCCGTCGCTATTGAACCGATTTTCAAAAACTGCAGCTTTGTGGTCCTTGGCATAGTAAAAGTAGACAATTTCATCAAAATCTGATCGGTACCTACTTCTCTAGTTATAGGCGGTTATAGAATTAGTGGACAGACCCAGAGACAGACAGACAGACGGAAATGAGTGACCTAATTATTCGCCATGTACATGTCATATAACATCCAAAAATCTTAATATTGCACTTTCGAAAATTTTCGTGATTGCAATCCTTCCCGCCAGTAGGCGTAACACGCAGCGGCAGTAACAGATTTTATAATAATAATAATAATAAATTATTATTATTACCCATTAGACATGTATAAAACATCTATAGGGTTCGTCAGCAAACAATTTACAGTATGTATATACATAAAAAAACAAACAGTAAAATGACAAGCAACAACAAACAATAGCTTAAATTAGATATTTTAAAAAGGACACCATAGGCTAACAACAGCAGATAAAATAGATAAGCTCTCCAGCAGTCAAAATTAGTAAATTAACAGAAATACAATATAAAAATTTATGTATAAAAGGACAAACAATAAGTGGATAACAAACAATACAAAAAGAGAACATCTAAATATTCACAAAGCCACTGATGGCGTAACAAGTCTTATTAATAAAGTATCTGTACTATGCCTCTATTCTCGCGAATAGGTTTCAGACTCGGAACAGTCGCTGTCTACCTTCTCTGTCACCGAGCGGAACAACACTTTAACTTCCATGGCTATCAAATCGAATCTTACAAAATTCTCCAAGAGACAGACCAGCAGACAGGACTACAAACAGACAAAAATAAGCGATATGGATATTACGTGAATCAGATGTCATAAAAATCAAATTAACTTGTTTACCTGTCTGGTGTACAGCACTTTCCTTGCTTATGAGAAGTGAAATGGGACGTAATTTTAATAGTGACATACATTATATTTAAATATGTGTCTACTTAAATAACCCGCATTGTGAATGTCTCTATTAACAACCTACAATGATTTGCTTGTGGCCTAAATAAGTGTGTTATAAAAATGTTCGCATTGCTGCTGCCAGTGAAGAACTGATACGTACCGAGAAAGTTACGACGAACGTCGGATTATTGCAGACTAAACAATGAATATTGTCTGATGGTTAGAAAGTTTATTGTTAAATCATACTCTTTCGTTTTTGCAATACGCGGTATTGAAGTGGCTGCCTCGCACAGTTTTGCCCATTGAATCAATGGTATGGGTCTTAATATTTGCCAAAACTGGTGACCCCAAATTTGTTATGCTAATTTCATAAAAGTATAGTTGCTATTAACGACATGAACGGAGAAAGTCTCATGCTCTTAAGATAGTGGATATAAACAAAAAAACAGTTTTAGCGGATAACTGATTTATACTCATAATAATGAGGTATCAAAAACTGCATTTAGTATTTGCTTTCAGATGTACAACCGGTAGAAAACAGATACCGCGATATACAGACATTAATGCCATTTAGGTATCATCATTTACGGCCTCTAGAACATAAAAGTTCCAAAATGAGTAACGTCATTATAAATTGTCTAGTTAAGTTTGGCTCACTTTATATAGAACCCTAGTTATGCCAATCCAAGCCTACATTTTCCACATTGTTGGAAACATCCTTCTCTAATCTGTAGTGAACTCAAATTTCAGCGAAACTTCGCGTTTTGTAAAAAACTAAATTGTAACGTGGAAATAATTTGACCATTTCGCGGATAAGAGTGAACAACTGAAAATCTGATGAGGAAGCATGTGATGTGCATACATTTACACACCCTCTGAAGACCTTCAAATTACAACGCCTGGGATGCTAGAAAACAACGATCAAAATATGAAAACCTGGAGTAGTGAATCCAACCGGCATGACTCTAGGAATCAGTTTAGAACCATACACGAGAGGCATACAATTTCAGCGTCTGAATCTCCCAATATTTGCATGCTTACATCGCTAAAGTAACCTGAAATATGTGGTGTATCAGCTGCCATACAGGGCAACAAAACATTCAAAAATAACTCCTTGATTTCTAAAAACTATTGAAAATCCCTACGTCCAAGTAAAATGCGAGGTTTCAGCCTTCGTCCCATAAACTGCAGAGCTTTAACAATTACTGCAGTCATTTCCTTCTAGCGCTACTAATAAGTCTCACATAGGCTTAAAAAGTTTAAGGTCGCAGATTAAGCAGGCCTAAGTTTGGTACACCTCGACTTGTCCAACGATATTCATTATGTTATTTATAAAGCACAAAAAGCCATGCTGGATGTAATTTGAAAAAAACATAATCCTGGTGTATTTAAAATACTTTGATACTTACTATGGAACTGATATATTTTTCTCACGCTTGGGAGATAACCAATATAGAGAAGAATGAATTACATTCAGAAACCTGAATGCCTCTAAAGCAACTATGTTATGTATTCGGGCTATTGTTACATGATCAAAATATACTAATAAAATATTGCCAGCAGTGTCAAGCTTACTGAAGAAAGGAAATAATACGGAACAAGGCACAGTTGGACCAACCACTCTGTACATATTTCACCTTGGTTATTTTCAATCAATACTACCAATAATTCCATTAACACTAATTAAGTATATTATGAACTTTCGATTATTTATTTTACAAAAATAATGACATTTGAATATCTTTGTAACACATTCCTTATGGTTAGTTACGATAATAATATCCACATTACAGTCTCCACTTGCCTAATGACTGCTATTTTCCTACGCCTATATACTATATATCTCTCTAGAGGAGCGAATGCCAAGTGAAGGACATTAGTGGATGGTAAAACAATGGATTGACTTCAGTACTTCACTAACACTTGAGTATCATGTTCGATATCGGAGCATGTAACTCGAGAACGAGCGTTGGAAAGTGTCAACAATTTACCCCACTAAAAAAGCCATCAAAATTCAATTTAGTAGCAATAAGTTAAACCTTTGGTTATTGAAATTCAAGAAAAAAAATAGGGTGTGTCAATACTTTTCGAAGTTGAGTCATTTATTTTAACAGTGAGTAGATCTGATCAAAAGAAATGTTTTTTTTCCTTTAACATTTTTCTGGTAAAATTAAATTAACAAAGTTATAGCCCTTTAGAAGTTTGAGTACCGCCCTGTCTCAATAATAATATTATGTGCTCGTGTTTGGCAATAACGGATATAATCCGCCTTATCGTTTCATCGCATCGGAAACAAAAAAGCGAAAGAATTTGAAACGTTTATCGCGATGTCAGTCAATGTGTCAGTGGGGTAACGCGTGAGTGAATAGTGGTGTTTGTTACGTGGCTCAAACGAAATAAAAAATGGCACATATTTACGAAAATGCTGAACTTGTGGACATGATTCTTATTTACGGGGGGGGAGTCTTTACAAAATGCTGCCGCGGCATCACGGATTTATGCGAATCGGTTTCCCAATCGAGTGCAACCAACCCCTTGTACCTTTGTTAATGTAGTACAAAGGGCTCGTGAATCAGGTGACTTAAGACCTCACAGGGGAGGGCATGCCGGTGCTCCAAGACCGCACGATCAAATACAGGTCCGCACTGAAATACTTGTACGGGAGGATACTTTATAAAACAAGGTAACATTTTTTATTTTTTTTTTTATTTTTACACACATGTTTTGGTTCATCTTCCTTCTACAATCATTATCTGAAAATTAATGACTCAACTTCAGAGTCACCCTGTATAGACAGACACTTATCTACAGGGCTACAAAATCAGGTAAGAATAACTGACGTATCTAAACGCATCGCGACAGCTTACTTTACATTAAGCATGATGCCTTCCTAATTTATCCAATGGCAAGTAGACCACATCTACTTTCAGCCATCTAGCGGCACGACTATTAAACGCGAGGTCAGATCCATAACCGTTCCAACTAATAGCAGCTGTGCACTTTCCACAGTGGTCGATTCTGGAGCGATAGATGGCGCTTTGAGCTACCTTACTTTTACTTTACATTAATTCCAATAATTCCGCAATCTGAAAATAGGAAGTATCATGTGCAGAGGTATAGCCGGGCCTTACGAAGAATATTACCGAATGTTGCTGGCTACGCCTTTGTAGCAGTAAAAATATCCTGCGCTTAAAAGCGTCATTTCGTAGAACCAAAGTATATATGTTTTCGGTGCATGTTGATGATCCGACAAAAATTAGTGTCATTTGGCAGCTATAAAATACTGAGTTGTCACTCATGCGTGGAGAGGGTGTGAAGAAAAAGGTAATAAATGTTGGATAATATTGTTATATAAAATACGTGCCTTCAACTTGTCACAATTGTACAAACTGTATTAGGAGTGGCTGCATGGTTTTAATTTTTCATAATGTATCTTTCACAATACATTTGATTAAATTTAATTAAAACCCCGCCACGATCAGTCATAGTAATGGGCAATACCAGTTACCACTCGTGAAGAATAGAATAAACACTTATATCTTGGATGAAAGATGATATTATCAAGTGGTTGTTGGATAGGCATATAGGCATTGATCTTCAAATGGCGAAAAAAGAGTTACTGGCTAGAGTAATTTTTCACAAACATAAATTTATTAAGTGCGTCATTGGATCATTGGAGATATTGCTGAAAACATTCTTCTTCATTCACCGCCTTATCACTGCGAACTCAATCCCATTGAATAATTGTGGGCTCAAGTCAAAGGTCTAGTAGCTATTAGAAATACCACATCTAATATGACAGATGTAGAGGCTCTTATTGGAAAAGTAGTAAATAGAGTAACTCAAAAAAATGGCGTAAATGTTTAGAACACACATTGACAGAAGAACGGAAGGTGTGTACAGCCTCTGGCTATGACGTTAGCTCACCAGAGCCATCAGACTGGGAACACCGAAAATTATTCACTATGAATCAATATTTTCAATTACCATGTAAATGTACCAAAATGTATTTAAATATTTATATATTCATTGCTCATATCCTATCATATATTATCATTGGTTTAATTTCTTATATAGTTATTATATTATAAAGTTATATCTATCTAATTATAATAATGATTAAGTAGATATTATTAGGTAACGCATTAGTATTTCAAACATTTTATTTTGTTTCGGGTGCAGTAAAATATCCAGTTCTATTGTGACAGTAAATTATAATCCTTAAATAATATGGAATAAGCATTAGGCATTATGAGCTTTTATTGATTGATTTAGGGTCGGAAATGTCTTTTCTTTCCTATTGTTTCCTAAACTTACAAACCCTTTGACAAGGTAACCGAAAAATATCTAAATTGTATACCATTAGGTATAATGGAGAAACATATGCCTTTATTTTGCCGTCCCTATTGGGGATTTGCATGCATAACGAGCATTTATTGCTCCCTGTCTCATTTTCAAGATAAAGTAAGTAGATTCAGTTATATAAATGCCAGTTTATGATAATTGATTTATTCCACAAGTTTACGACAACATACTTTCTAAGCGATGATGGCCATAAAATAATTATAAGTAAAATTGGTCAGCAAATGGGAGCATAACAACTAACAGTGATACATCATTATCTCCTAAATTGTTTTTCAGAATTGACATTTTCATAACTATACATAATATTGCAATATAATTGATATCTATTGAACAAACAGTAATGGTACTTTTTAGAAAAATAGTCTATAAACTGCTCAATGTTTTTTCTAGAAAATTGCGTCAGTGTTATACAGGCATACCATTGGCAAACATTGCAGTACTGGCAAACAACTGTTCCATTAGGTTTTTGCGAACATTTGATAGACTTGAGCATCACATTGCTTTAAAAAACGTTTTACTGTACTTAGAATAACTTCGACTGAATGAATATCAACACTGTTAATTAATACTATTTCCAATACAAGATGAAAGGCATTTGCATCGACAAATAACCATAACTGTATGAAATAGAGCTTTATCGATATTTTTTAAACTTCGACAGATCTTATATCTACAAATTATGCGAATTATTTCAACTTTGAGAACTTTTACTTATTCAACTACAATTATATGTTAGTCCTTAGGCTTTATGTGTTTCTATGTACCTAATAGACAAATGAACTTTCGTTTTTTTTTCTCTAGTTGGTTAAAACTTAACTTTATTTAACTTACAGAGATGAATTTCTTGTTCAATCAATTAGAATAAGCATCATATTTATTATTTTTGTTTATTTATCATAGCTGTAAGTTGCTGCTGTATATAAACGAACGAAAAAAAAAAACGAAAAATCTTCAGTTTATTTTAGAAAAATAAAAACAAAAGTTAAAATAAATCAATACTCAATTATGATGAGACTTGAACCACGAAACATATAAGTTTTGTGCCATAGTGCCTTTTTGTAGATTTTAAGTAGAAAGTGGTGTGGCCATGCGTTCACATAAAAATACGGAGTTGAATATTCGAAGATGTGTGAGTTGTGAGAAAAAAATCCAAAACTGCAAACTTTAAATGCAACAAGTTTCATATATACGATCAACATGAAATCTGTGTTACATCCAGGCCGAAAGACTTAGTTTGTATACCATGATCCATTGCATCCAACACATTTGTCGCCCTATTCGAATGCCCAAAATTGTATGATACGCTACTTTTGTATCAGTGAAGATATGATGAATGAGGTCCCATACTATTGTATACCTATACACCATAATATGTTGCTACTGACACGCAGTTCTATATTAGCAATCATTTTTTTCATTCGGCGTACGTCAATAATATCGCGAGTATTTAAAGGTATTCACCAATTAGTAGCAAATGAATAGAGGTTACTGTAACGATACAAAAAATTAATTGTAGCGTTACAGACTCGGTGAAAGTAATAAAGAATTCATTAATGGAAGTGAAACAGCTAATATAATTTTGATATACCCGTACGTAGTTTTGCGACTTAATGCTTTTTTCTCGGTCTTAATCTGCAATTATTATTTAATGTACCAATTCATATACGTAAATACAACTTGCTCAATAGATACTCTCATATGACATTGTTAACATAGATAATAGGTACGTAATTGGTAAATTACTACCGAAATTGATCTAGTAGGTACAACGATGTACATGTTGACAGAAATTGAATCGAAAACGTCATTCAAAGTGTTAGCAACTGTAATCACATATTATTGTTTTTTAAAAACTACCCTAAAGCAATCCTCAATCCATTCACACAAAGCCCCCAAACAGCTTATTCTGTTTTTAAAGTCCCTGTCTCTTATCTAACGGGTTGTAACTTTAAGGTAATGTTTGTTGCTGTAGCAACGACATTAGCTGGAGCACATTCCATTTCGCTTTCAGAAGCATTCTCCCTTTTTCCGTAAGTATTCACCACGTTTTGTTGTGTTGAAAATGACTGGTCCATATCCAGGCTAATCCAGTTTCAAAGAACTATTGAGCTTTAGTTGAGATATGCCAATATATAACTGACGATCTGTTTCTTCGATATTTTCAAAATAAAGTGAAATAGATCCATTAACATATCTCAATATTTCATTGACAGAAGTTGAATAACCCCTGATTGCCGCACAAATCTGAGCTCTCTGTTTTGCGTTTTCCACGACTTCTGGTGGGTTGCGGAAGGAATATTTCCGATAACTTCCCAAATGTTGCTTTTCAGCTTGTCCACAGTGTTTGATTTGGTGGCATAAATGTAATTTTTTAGAAGACTCCAGACATAAAGATGTATTCCAGAAACAAACATAAGTGACTCAACGCAATAATGAAAAATAGTGATAATGTAAATTAAAGTGGAAAGCGGAATCACTGACAATAACACAACTTCAATCAACTTAAATGTCAAACGAAAATCTGCTTTTGAAAAGCGGTAATTTTCTAAGCTGAGCAAAACACTTAGCCACAATCAAAAAGTTCTTGCTTCCAATAGATTACTAAACAATCTTTGCAGCTGGGATTGCCTGCATGTGCCCAGTGGAATATTTATAATATGCTGATTATAGTACAAGCTACTCGACACTGCGTTTGCATAAAATTGATAAAATAATCAGACAGGTTAAACAAAATTTTAGATTGTAGAAATACCTGTCTAGTCTGTAGTTAGAAAATCCTTGAACTCGCTTTCTCTCATGTCACAAAATCCATTCTTAGCTCAAGTTTACTCTAAGAAAACTCATCATTGCCAGCTTTGGATGTCTAGCCAAACAAATCCAAAGATTTTAAGCTCGAGAGTACCCTTCAAACCTCTTGAATGGTTCCTGTCACGAAATCCGCTGTTAACTCTTTAAACTACGTTCCTACTAAATTCTAGGTTCCTAGTAGAAAAACAAAGAACTTTCGTACAAACTTGTAAATGCCTCTATCCCCCTTCCACCCGGCCCTGTCGTAAGATCTATTCTCAGCTGATATGCTCTGATCATAAGCTATCCTCTATCAAATCTCATGTCCATGGGTCAAATAGTTTTCGATGTTTCGTGACTCATGTGTTAGGATCGCTTCACTTTTATGTATGTATTTGCCCTTAGCTCCCCCTTATTCCAACCCAGACGTAAAATCCGTTCTTAGCTGACATTTTCTGTCCATAAAGTTTCTCTAGCGAATTTCATGTCCATAGGTAGGTCAAATTGTTTCCGAAATTTCATGATTAATGTGCATCTTTTCGATAACGGCCGTTCATGCCCTGTCATTTTACATTCTTAGGTCAGTTTTCTAGATTTCGTGATTAATGATTGCAGATATTTACGCTTTTATATATATATATATATACCTTAACCCCCCTTAATTCGGCCCTGTCGCAAAATCCGTTCCGAGCGGATATATCCAGAACTTTCCTAATAAATTTTGTGTTTATATATCAAATAGTTTTCGACATACATTTCTATAAACTTAACTAAACGAATGATAAGGTTTACCGTTGAAATATTCAACACCCTCCTGCCTCACCTCAAGGACATAATTTATGGAATTATTTATCATTTTTTTTTTATTTTAAGGATGAAATTATAGACAAAACATACCTCCAACCCTAGGATGGTCTAACTTGAAATATGCAATGTTCTTTGGCTGCAAGAATGTTCACACTTTATTTTTATTAAGCGTATAATTTCCAAAATTTCTTTCAACCTGCTCATTTACATTACAACAAAGAACCAAATATAAAAAACCCATATTTATACGTATCCCTAACTTAACCCCAAAAACTTTTATATTCGCAATAAAAGGTAAGCTATAGGTGTGTATGTCCATCTCTAAGGTCTGATCTATACCTGTGCCTAAATTCATCGAAACCGGTTCAGCCCTTTTGGCCTGAAAACAAAACATACACCTACAACACATATACCTTCGCATTTATAATACTAATAGGGTTGTTTGCATTTCTTCAGGAATAAATAAACTTCGTATCTACAGTGTGATTCACTTTTATCTGTGACCTACTTTTAGTCGAATGATCTCATCAAGCAACCTATGTAACTGAATTTTCAATGGATAGTTAACGTCATTGACGGTTCCTAACAAATATTCAAATTTTCTTAGAAAATGCTAATACGACAATGAAATCATAATGAGTTATTTTTGTTCGGAATCAGGCAGATACAGCGGTACTATATGTTTTCCTACACCCGCATTCAAAATAATTCCATGCAATTTGGAAGATTGTCAATATCCGGGAGAAAAATAGTACTTAATCTCGGTAAAATCCATACGTCTATACAGAAATTAAGGATCATGTAATTTAAAAATCAAGAATAACATTCTCGATGTTTATATTTCTGCCTGAAATACGTCAAAAAGTTCTCATTATTTAATTACAGATTTTCGTTTCATTGCAAATTCTAATACAGTACAAAAACAACTTAACGAATGCTGTCATTTCCTATACCTCTATAGTACGATGCATAATCAGTGTAGTGTAGAGTCGGACAATATTTAGTATTCGTAACAGGTGTACTTCATTCTTTAGGAATTAGTCAATCAAGGTGGCATATTATGCTCAAGGTATTGAACTGTGTTTTTTTCGGAGATTGGCATTCTCGTTCATGAGAAAATTCATATCACATTTACATAGACGGGTTACCCTGTATAAGCGTCCACGCAAAGACTCTTATACAGGATGACCCGTGATGATTGTGTCAGAAAGTTGCAACGGCATTACTATCACACAATGTCTTAGCTCGACTGGGCTACGGATTCTTGTGGCTCGAAAGCCGGACCGGACAGCTTGACGCTGATTGGTCAATTCAAACGGCTCGATTAACAGATTCAGCATATGAGAGTGAATGATGATTCTTCTTTTTACTTACAAATCCTGCGCACGTGATCAAACATGATAACAATCTTTGTTTCCGGGAATGTACCTATGAGGGATGGTTTAAATTGTGCAGAAGCAGCCCTAATTAGGATCTCGTTTTTCAGTCAAGGAGTTATAAATTAGGTTCTTGTTAAGCAGAACAACCCTAAGATCGGGGCGTGGACCGCCATATTTTCACGATCTTACATAAATAATATAATGTTTAATTATAGATAATATGCTCACAGAGCTTAATCCTTACGATAAATGCAATATTCTCCAGTTATTACTATCTTTATGGTCAACCTCACACTTTAATTTCTCTCTCCCATTTTCAGGATGGCCACACAACCTCACCTTCCAGAAATTTCCGACGAGTACATTATTCTGTTCCTCCACGCATGTTACTACTCGCAAGATAAAACGAAAAGTGCCATCGAAAACTACTTCTCTATCAGATCATCAAATCCTGCTATCTTCTCAGACAGAGACGCGTACTCTGCCAGAGTCCAGAATCTCCTTAGCCTTGGGTAAGTTTGACTTCAACAAATATTATACTACTATATACTTCTAGTACAATTCTAAGGTGCATGCAATTTTATGATTATAGTCGAAATCATGAAAGATGGCGATTACGTCATCACTTTAGTCTGTAGTAAAGACTAACAGCGATTTGTGAATATTTTTAATGAAGTTTCAGATTTGTTAGACAGAGACAAACAGATTTACTGTCTAAACAAGCTGTAATGCTGAGTTGCATGTATCCGACAAAGATAGACGATGTTTTCATGTTGCATGATCGATCATATTTGAAAGATGAATAGTTAGGTTTTCTTTTTTTTATACACCAACTACCACGAAGGCCTAAGGCCTAAACACCCATTGGGTACCGTGGGGCTATAGGGGGATACAGGGGTAAGGGGGAACGCCACACGGACTCTGGCGAGGCAACACGTGTGCCTGCAACATGCACACATTCTGGCTTCGCCTACGAGATCCGCCGGGTGGTACCTCCGCTTCCGACAGTCAGAGACCATTTACCACCTACGGACAATCACCACATCCATAGCCAAGGGAAAAATTTCTCCTGGGACGGGATTCGAACCCGCACAGCGAGAGAGTCTACTACTGCGGCCACCGCAGCAAGTTAGGTTGTTTTCGAATAATACTGTGGTGTTCCTGTCTTAAGGTATTGTATACATAACTGTTTTTTTTTCAAAACAAAAACTCCCCACTAAAATTATTATTAAGGTATCACTCAAAACCACGAAATAAAATGAAAATAAAAATAATCAGTGAAATTACCTAACTTCGGAAAATCAGAATATTAATTTTTTGTAACTATGTTCCTGACATCGTGATTTTATCATCGACGTACGTCCATTGATTACTTCAGTACAATTTATGGTATGACGTAATAGTCATCTTTCATGATTTTGACTATATTTAAAATTCAACTGATTTAGCAAAATGTGGTGTAACAAATACTGATGTTAAAATTGATGGAAATACGACAGCTCGAGTGTCATCTGCCAGAATCCGCAATTGCGTAAATAATAATCGTCAGAGAATACAAAAATATATCTATTCCCAAATTATGTTGCTTGGGAATTAGGGCGCACTTTTGTGTGATGTGGTGGTTGTGATTATTTGTTTTGGTTTCACCGTTACATCACCAAATGCATGTAAGTATACCTTTTCTTATTATCTGTATTTGCAGCACAAACACGAGCGTTCATTATCTCAATTCTATGGTTCTGTGAGGCTTTCATGTCACAAGACTGAAAAAAGTACTTTCTTCGCGCAATCGTCATTTGATAACACTTCCTTTCGAACTTCTGTGTCGGACAAGAATTCCTTGTTTTGGGAAGAAACAAAAATCCCTCCAGTCTATCCTTATATAAAATATGATTGTCGGCTTTGCATGAATTTGCACCGTGTCTACCGCTTCTTAATTTAATTTTCCGTTAATTGTGACAAATTATCTACGAAATATACACTATTCAGCTGCATTTCAATATTCTTTTATGCAAATTCATCTAACAATTATATCCAAATCAATAAGGGGAAGCCATCTTGACAAAAAAACGTCGTCATAAAAATCCACTTGGAAAAATAGCGCACTAACACCTAATTTCCGTTCATTGCTGTCGAACTTTCGTGACGGGAATGCTGTACCGAAATTGTTTCATTTTGTTTACTGGCTCGCACACCCTAAGGATTCATTCTACTTCCCGAGGAGGTATTATAGTACTGCCTTCGTAACTAGACCTTTGTGAAACATTCTCGTAGATCGGCTCTTAGGCAACCAGAACATCGAGACCGTTCGCGGCATCATCGAGAGCGTTCGACACCTATCGAGAAACACTGACTGCCATCCAGACAACTTCTACAAAGGCACGAGGATCCATCTGGAATTCGTCGATTTCAAATAAATACGCACCGGCAGCAGAGTAGAGTCGTTGATAAGTCAGCAGCGCGAGGCGCGATAGTCTAGTCGACATGGTAATAAATTAGACTTTAAATAGTCAAAAAGGTATCTTTGTTGCAGTATTGTAATCGCGAAATATTTCGAAAATGATAATACCAATTTCTTGAGGTGTTACATGACATGTACGGCATCACGAAAAACTAAGCCACTCATTTCTATCAGTCTTTCTGTCTGTCAATCTGTCTGTCTGCTAATCCTTGGCCCATCTGGGGGAATACAGCTAGGATTTTAATAAAATGTTGAAACGAGGCTATTGTTACGTCAAATAAAAGACGCTTTGGAGGCCTCTTTAAATTGATTCAATTGCGGCGAAAAGAAAAGATCGTTATTTTGCCATATTAGGGACTCTCATTTTGAGAACTTCGAAGAAGAATTCGGATATGTCTCAATTTGTATCATTATTATATTAGTACGCTTCAAATCTTCGCGATTTTACGCGCCTATTAGATATATTCCACCCTACATTTTCACTTAAAGCTTTAATTATACAGAGAAATATTTTCAACACCCGCGTCAAATACAACAAACGAAGACAGGTATACATATTGTGTGCGATATTTAGTCATAGCAACGTTTTCAGATGGTCAGTACTGCCAGTAGGGCAGAGAAAAGACTTCTAGATACGCCACGTTGTGATATGGGCGGTGACAGGAACTAACTGTATTGTCCTTTTTTATTCCTCCAATTTCTTTTCATACATCTTCTAGCTAACTTCTTTCTCGGAGCGAAGTGCAGAGCCAACCTACTTGATGCCATTTTTTCTCTCAGGAAAGAACACTCGTGTATGATACAGTTCTTTCAGCCGTTGCATACTCATTCCTCTCAGATAAAAATACCCAAAATTCATTGAGTAATGTGTACCAAAACCACTGATTATTGTGACAGGTGAATATCTGAACGATTGCATATAGGATTTAGAACACTGGCAAATCAATATTTTTATATATTGTCAGCATCTTAAATTCTTATTATGAAAGCTATTTTGGAGGCACACCGCACACCTCCAGTTGCTAAGTTTCCTATTTTACTTTTGAGTTGATTCATGTGATGTACTAAGCTTTCCTACTCCCGTCTAATAAGTTGGAATGTTAAAAGCCTTCAGAGATCAAACCTCACCTGGTGACAAACTTTACTCGGATTTCTATACTTGAAGCACCGGTGATAGTTCCATCATGATAATATTGTCTCTTGATTTCCAGCACTAATGCTAAATTATTTGGTAGTATTATTAAAGCACTTATGAGTACCTAAATTTATTTTGCGATGGAAACTTTATCGATGTTACTCCTAAAACTTGTCCTGTGGTTTTTGTGTATTCATGGGACTCCATTGTTTGACTAATTCAAACCACATATTCATATGTTTTAATTGATGGACGTCGTACTCAAACAGAAATTAAAACATCTATGTGATTTGATTCGGCCAGACTACTTGATTGAGATTCATTTTTCAAGCCTATCTGACAATATCATAGCATTCGTTGAGCTTAATCCACCGGTTTAACATAATTACCGCTTCGGTATTTGTGTCTAATTACTTTAAACTATATTAGCTTAGTCACCTGTGTCGATATTGAAAGTAGAACCACACCTAATTTAATATTGACTAAACGATTTGGCATGTGACAATAAAGTTATCCTTGTATTCAAAACTGAAAGTAACAAATATTGGTCGACTTAGGTAAGCAACGGTTTGCCCATATTTGCTTACATCACGAAATCCAAAATTTAAGGGAATTTCCGTTTCCTGTCCCTGCAACCAGTCGTACAAGTAAGCGGCTTTGTCCGCGATAGAACGCGCCAATATGACAGTGAATATGTGCAATCACAGTCACTGTTATAGAATAATAATAATAATAATAATAATAATAATAATAATAATAATAATAATAACAATAATAATAATAATAATAATAAAGGCCGTCCGGCCAACTATCGGTGTCTTCCTGTAGCATTCCTGTGCGTTACCTAGCAGGATTGTTGCTGGAACATGCCGTAGGATTACCACCTTCGTAGCGTCGCTGCGCCTGGTGGTGTCCTGTTGCTACGGTAGTGTCGAAGACCGTACAGCCGGCGCCCGACCATCTGTCCACTACCTTCATCCTTTTTACACTCGGGTCGGCGTGGGACTGGTGGAGGGGGCGGCATATGCCGACTCCTCGGTCTTTTTCTCAGCCCCACGTCGGCTCGAGTAGACCCATAACCCATCCTTGTCATTTCCATACCTTCTCTCCTTGCCCCCCACTTCGCCCGGTAATCCCAAGGTGTTGGCCGTGCTGAGGGGATGGATGGCACTACATAAGTGTGTCCCTAACGGCCCCGTGTCTTCCACGTTAAAGAGGCGTGTATCCCCTACGACACAGGGGAATTATGGTCATGTTAAGCAACGCACAAGGAGTGGTACCCCAGGCAGGTAGAGTTCAGGAGAGCTCAGAATCCTGTAGTATAAAAAGCCCCACGGATTCTGGGGGGGGGCAACTTAACATGTGACGCGGTAAGAGCAGGTGAATCTGCCCCTTGGAGAGAAACCGCAAGGAGAGAGGATCCGTTTAACTGGGAAAAGGCGGGACATGTCCCTCGGTTCCTAGTAATGGAAAGGTTGGATGGGGAAAACTTCAGTAAAGTGAGCCCCTTCCTCATTGCAAAGCAATTGCAAGGAGTCGTAGGAAATTTAAAAAATATAAAGAAATCGAAAGAAGGATTGATTTTAGAAGCGGCAACCGACCCACAGGCGAAGCGACTGATGAAAATGGAACGACTTGGACCACATATTGTTAGAGTTAAACCACACAGAACGTTAAACTTTTGCAAAGGTGTGATCACATGTTCAGATTTATTAAACTGCTCCATCCAAGAAATCTTAACGGAACTTGAAAATGAAGGAGTCGTCGAGGTGAAAAGGATATATAAAAGGAAAGACGACAAATTTATTGAGACGTCAAGCCTAATATTAACATTCAATAGATCCCAAGTACCACGGAAAATTAAAGCAGCCTTTTACGCACTAGAAGTCCGCCCATATGTGCCGAACCCCATGCAGTGTTTTAAGTGCCAGCGATATGGGCACTTATCGACATCATGTCCGAATGATGAAATTTGTGTTTGCGGTATAGCCCCTCACACCGGACCATGCCCAGAGCCCAAGATATGTGTTAATTGCGGCTCAGAACACTCATCCCGGTATAGAAATTGCGCTAAATTCAAGGAAGAAATGCTAATCCAAAGAACAAAAACTCTAGAATCTTTGAGTTACGCGGAAGCCAAGCGAAAAGTGATGAATCAGACGCCAAGGGTTTCATATGCACAAGTAGCTGCTAAACAAGCTGAATCCACAAAAACTGTTATGGATGAGATAGTTCCCCTAATCAAGAAAGTTATTGAGGAACAGTTTAAGAAACTTCAGCCACCAAATACAACGCCGGTAATCTTCAGACGACCCCTAGTCCCAGCACACTTAACACGAAATAAAGAGATGGATGTATCAGCGGTTTCAGATACATCCACAACTTTTAGCGAAAAAAGGAAAAGAGATTTCGTCAACTATAAAGAAAACGATCCTGATACCGACAGCTCACTCGCGAGCGCTGGTGCTGAGAGCAAAAAGAAGAAACGAGGCTGGCCGAAAGGCAAGCCAAGAAATACCAGGTCGAGGGAGGACTCCCGGGAGAGCTTGGTGGACCCTAGCTCGCCCAAGGGTCCAGACGAACAAAATGTAGAAGATCTCCATAAGTGATAAGAATTCTGTGATAATTGTATATTAAACTCTATTTTATAATATTTATTTACCTGTGCACGTATATACTTTTTTTTTTCCTAAATTTTATTTTATACTAATTTATTACTAGTGTATAAAGTCTGTGGGTAATTCTGTGTAAAACCTTTAATTAAAAATTACTTAACAATGACCACTTTAATACAGTGGAACATGAATGGATGTATAAATCGTTATCCAGAACTTAAAATGATAATCACAGAAAAGGCACCTACCTGTATTTGTGTCCAGGAGACACATTTCGCTCCTGAAAGTAATTTCAACCTGCGAGGCTTTGACTGCTTCCGGAAAGATGTCATCCCAACACATCGTTCGAGAGGTGGAGTAGCTACCTTCATGAAAAAAGAATTACACCCTAGAGAAATACCTTTAAATACCCCACTCCAGGCAGTTGCAGTTCGTACAATGGTGCCAAATAAAATTACAATCTGTAATATCTATTTACCAGATGGAAATTGGAGCTATAACCAAATGATAGATATATTTATGCAACTGCCCTCTCCCTTTGTTGTAGTTGGCGATTTCAATGCGCATAACCCCTTGTGGGGATCACAATCCTTAGACCCTCGAGGGCAGAGAATAGAAGAGATCATAAACGAGTTAGGGCTCGTTCTTCTAAATACAGGAGAAGGAACCTTCTTCAACGCTCGATCCCAAAACTTCTCTTGCATTGATTTATCTTTGTGTAGCTCAAATATCGCACACTTGCTGACATGGAACATTCTCGAGGACCACTTACACTCCGACCACCTACCTATATGCATCAAGATAGCAGGTGATCTTCCTCAAAGCTCCATTCACCCCACCTGGCAAATGAACAAGGCGAACTGGAACTTATACCGGAGTAAAATTGTTCCTTTCGAAATCAACAATGACGTTGATGAGTCAACAAGGTCAGTAACAGAATCCATCGTCAACGCAGCCATTGCTAGTATCCCTAAGAGACAAAACTCTAATAGAAGACGCACTGTGCCATGGTGGAGCAATGAGCTATACCAGGCTCTCGAAGAGAAAAAAGAGTTACTGAGGATTTTTAGAAGAAACCCAACTATGGAAAATATGGTAGCTTTTAAGAAACAAAGAGCCAAAGCACGCAGGTTAATTTTAAATAATAAAAAATCATCTTGGGAGCAATACGTTTCTGGTATAACGAAAGACACACCCTCAAATGAAATATGGAGTAAAATTAGATCCATTGCAGGCAAACATTACCAAAACCCTCCAAATATACTAATTGTAAATAATACCGAAGTCACAGATCCTATCGATATACCCAATGCTCTAGCATCCCACTTCCAGGAATCCAGTAGCACGCAAAATTATGAACCACACTTCATAGAAACGAAAACAACAGTTGAAGCTGTAGAATTGAATTTTCAAGAATCAGTAAAATCAGACTACAATTTACCTTTCTCATCCACCGAAATGACGGACGCGCTGGAAGAATTACGTAATTCAGCGCCTGGCCCTGATTCGGTTAACTACGAAATGCTTCGAAACTTACCTGAAACAGAAAAAAATGGGTTACTGCTACTATACAATAAGATTTGGTCCGAGGGGGCACTACCAACCCAATGGAGGGAAGCAATTGTAATCGCTATTCACAAAGTAGGTAAAGATCCCAAGTATGCAAACAACTACCGACCGATCTCTCTTACTAGCTGTATTAGTAAATTATTTGAGAAAATGATAAATAAAAGGCTTGTGTGGTGGCTGGAGGTTAATAACAAGATTTCCAACCACCAATCTGGGTTTCGCAAATATAGATCTACCATTGACCAATTGGTCTACTTAGATACGGCTGTCCAACTTGCATTTGCCGAACGTAAGCACCTGATTGCCGTATGCTTCGATATTGAAAAGGCCTACGACACTACGTGGAGGCGTGGAATCATTGAAACGCTGTACCATTGGGGCCTACGTGGGGAATTAATAAAATTTATCCATAATTTCATGCAGGACCGTTATTTCAGGGTTCGGGCTGGAAATATTTTTTCAACCAGCCGAACACAAGAGAATGGAATACCTCAGGGTTCAACCCTGAGCGTTACTTTATTCTTAGTAGCAATTAACCGCTTGTTGGAAGTAGTAGACCCCGAAGTTGGCAGTTGCCTATACGTAGACGATATGACCATATTCTATTCGTCCGTCGATCTAGAACACTTGAAAGACACACTTCAAAGGGCTATTGACCAGATTGCTACCTCTGCTGAAAACATGGGCTTTAAATTTTCCACCTCTAAAACAGCTTGTATCCACTTTTGTCGACTACGAAGGTCACACGACGATCCGATATTGACACTGAAAGAGACCCCAATACGATACTGCGATAGTATTAGAATACTTGGGCTAATTTTCGACAAAAAACTATACTGGAAGGAACACATACAGGACCTAGCTACCAGATGCAAAAGAGCCACAAATATTATAAGATGCTTATCGAATATATCATGGGGAGCAGACAGAGAAGTACTTTTAACCCTCTACAAAACATTGGTTCTATCTAAAATGGAATACGGAATGTCTTTGTTCGCCGCAGCAAGGAAGTCACACATCAGAATCTTAGAAAAGGTCCATAACCAGGGAATCCGACTATGCATAGGAGCTTTCAGGACAAGCCCCGTAACATCTATATATTGCGATGCTGGTATTCCTCCTTTATCATACAAAATACAAGTTTCAACACTAAATTATGCAATCCATGTGTGGGCACAACCAAATCACCTGAATCACCGCATTATCTTCAATGACGAAGTAAACTCGCTTTATCATAATCGACCAACTATTACTAGGCCAATTGGAGTAAGAATACAAGAACAACTCAGGACCCTTGGGTATTCCCTTCCAAATGTATACCCTATTGGCTTCTCCAGAACACCACCCTGGTGTATTTCCCAACCAAAAGTACTTCTTGAATGCTCCTCAAATAAGAAAAGCGAAACTAACCCTTCTGTCTTTGTCCAATCCTTCCTAAACGTAATTAATACCTACGACTACCACTCCGCTATCTATACAGATGGCTCGAAAACTCAAAATAGTGTAGGAAGTGCATTTACAGACGGTGAGAATGGCCGAAGCTTCTCCCTAAACCCGATGTCATCCGTTTATCATGCAGAACTTTACGCAATCATAAAAGCGTTGCAGTACATAGAAAATAAAGAAGATGGTACCTACCTTGTATGCTCTGATTCCAAGAGCTCTTTAGAAGCAATTCAAAAACCCTACAGTACTGATCCTATGATCCAAATGGTGCTAGACTTACATCACGGTCTCAAACTAAGGAGAAAGGACATCATCTTCGTATGGACACCAGGACACGTGGGAATTCGTGGCAACGAACTTGCGGACCAAATGGCGCGGAATCCCCAAGTGGCAGCTTCACTAGAAGACCGCACTGTCCACCCAAGTGATCTCAAAGCACACCTGAAAAATAAAATACTGGATGAATGGCAACGCACCTGGAGCCAAGGAAATGATAAATTGAAAGTACACAAACAACACATCAACAAGTGGTACTTACCCTCCTCGTTATCAAGACGGGAACAAGTTGTCCTAACGCGTTTGCGAATAGGACATACAAATCTCACACACCTCCATCTTATCGTAGCGAATCCCCCGCCTCGATGCAGAACATGCAACAACCAACTATCCATAGAACACGTTCTGCTCGAATGTCCTTCCTATTATCAGGCTCGCCAATGCTATCGTATACCAAACACAATACCCCAGTGCTTCAAAGATGAGGCCCACATCCTGCGAGTCTTAGATTACCTGAAAGATATAAATATATTTAAAAAAATTTGAAAATTGTAATTCCAAGTGAAGAACGAACCTTATTTTATAACGAATTGACCCAACACATAGGAAACCTATGATCCGGGATGCCCTGGAACAAAAGAAATATGGATCAGTATCTATACTACATGTTGTAGGAAAGTACTTACTTACCTGTGTATCTTGCCTGAATACGAATGTGTGTACACGAATGTACAAAACAGCTGCTGAGGAATATCTGAAAGATGGAAAGGAACATACATATTACGTACACAAATAAATCAAATATGCTATTGAGACTTTCCCTGAAACGAAAAGAAGCACCCAGATCTACCCCTGGGTGAGAATTAATGACCTATATGGGAGGAGGGATACGGCAAATGACCTCAGCAGTCGACGCCGTGGGATTGAAAAAAAAAAAAAAAAAAAAAAAAAAAAAAAATAATAATAATATATTTCCATTCGACTTGTACAAACAAGTATGGAAAAGTGTCATAAATAAATAAACATTACACTGAATGGGTTGAATATTATAGATATGTATATCTATATACAGGGTGACTTCGAAGTTGAGTCATTTATTTTTAAAAGAGAGTAGATCTGATCAAAAGAAATGTTTTTTTCCTTTAACATTTTTCTGGTAAAATTAAAGTAACAAAGTTATAGCCCTTTAGAAGTTTGAGTACCGCCCTGTCTCAATAATAATATTATGTGCTCGTGTTTGGCAACAACGGATATAATCCGCCTTATCGGTTCATCGCATCGGAAACAAAAAAGCGAAACAATTTGAAACGCTTATCACGATGTTTTTACTACAATTTTATTCAGTTGCATTCAGTCAAAAATATTTATTTACGGGGGGGAGTCTTTACAAAATGCTGCCGCGGCATCACGGATTTATGCGGATCGGTTTCCCAATCGAGTGCAAGCAACCCCTCGTGCCTTTGTTAATGTAGTACAAAGGGCTCGTGAATCAGGTGACTTAAGACCTCACAGGGGAGGGCATGCCGGTGCTCCAAGACCGCACGATCAAATACAGGTAACAAGGTAACATTTTTTTTTATTTTTTTTTATTTTTACACACATATTTTGGTTTATCTTCCTTCTACAATCATTATCTGAAAATTAATGACTCAACTTCAAAGTCACCCTGTATACATATACTTCCGGATCTTAAATTTACATAAATAAATCAAGTCACATTATTAAAAACATATAGTATATCTAACAATATTAGAGTACATAAACAGCACGACAAGAGCACGATAAAATGTAAATTAAATTGATGGTTGAGGTACTCGTCAACAGAGTAAAATGGATATAGCAACAAATCTCGTACTTTGCGTTTGAAGACTGAAATAGATACTATGCCCTTAATCGACACGGGTAAGTGATTAAACAATCTCACAGGCATGACAGAAGCCCCTTTGGAGATAGAGGCAAGCCTGTGAGTAGGTATAACTACATTGTGGTTTGTACGGAGGTTATAACCAGAGCTGATAGCCACATCATTTCTGGAGACATAGCTTTCGTAATTTTCTTTAACATAAACGACACACTTATAAACATACAAGGAGTATACTGTCATGATCTTCAGGTACTGAATAATTCTCTGCATGAATGCCTGGAGTTTTTAAGTAACATGGTTCTGATAATCCTTTTTTGTACTATAAATAATTCACCAACCCTGTTACTACCACCCCAAGCAACAATGCAATAGCTTAGTGTGGAATGGACGTGAGCGAAGTAGTAAAGCTTTAATATTTCAGTACTTACGTGACGTCGAAGCTGCCATATAATGAATGATTGGGTTGACAATCGCTTGATCAAACACTCAATATGTTTACCAAATGTTAGCTTAGTATCTAAATAAACACCAAGGAATTTTGTGTAGTTGTTAAGTTATATCCCTCACCATAAACACGTGGGCTGAAATTTAAATCTATATTTCTGAATAGAACTACATCAGTTTTTTGTGAGTTTAAGATAAGGCCATTGGAGTTACAATAATTTCTCATTTGACAGAAAGCATTATTTGTAAGTGTACCCAATGAGTGAGGGTAGGAAGCATGAGTACTGAATGTAGTATCATCTGCAAAAAGTGTTTTGAATACTCCAGGACAAGAAGTCGAAATATCGTTGACAAACAAAATGAATAACAAAGGCCCTAAAGTGCTCCCTTGAGGCACCCCTGTTGATACTATCTTGGCATCAGATTTATATGATTGAAAGTTATTAGTGATTTTTACTGATTGCATCCTATGCTGTAGGTACGTTTTAATCCAATTATACGCGCACCCCCTTATTCCATACTGTTCCAACTTATTCAACAACAAAGAGTGATTAACTCTATCGAATGCACGACTGAGATCAAAAAATATGCATGCTGCTGTTTCTTTATTTTCAGAATTTTGTGAAATTTCGTTACATAATGATAAAACAGCATTTTGAGTGCACCGTGCTTTGATAAATCCAAACTGCACTGAATTAAGTAAGATTTGTTGACAAATAAATTGAACAAGTCTGGAATAGTAGGCTTACTCATATACCTTAGAAAACGCAGAGAGAAGTTCAATTCCTCTGTAATTGGCTATAACAGTTACATCATTCTTTTTGTGAATAGGGACGATAACTGTTTTTTTTTAGTCTTGATGGAAACAAGCCATCAGTAAAAGAGCTATTAATGAGATAACAAATTGGTTTGGCTAATAGATCCGCTACTTTTGCTAGCAGCGAGCAGGGTACTTCGTCATCGCCACTGGATGATTTTTTTGAAATCTCACTGATAATGTTTATGGTTTCGCTGTGACTCAATGGATGAAGAAAACATGAAAAAGGATTTTTAGCGATATGCTTGGTACTAGTATCAATATAGAGATTTTGCGTTATGATTGCACAGATTCCAAGAAATAATTATTAACTCTTGGATGGATCACAACTCTTTGACAACGAGCTGTGATCCATCATCTCTAAGAAAATTAACGTTTCGACTCTTAATCCTAGACCCACTGTGTAGTTTTATTAAATTCCATGCAGTTTTAGGCATGTTTGAGGAATTTTGGATTTTTTCAGCATGGTATTTGCTTTGAGCTTCCTGAATTTTACGTCTGTGTATAAATTTCAGAGTTTTGTATCGTTCTTGTAAGTCTGCACTCCCTGTATATTTATAAGCAGCATGGATATATCGCAGAAGTATACCCTCCTCGATAATTTTATCATTCACCCAAGGTTTTCTTATGGGCTTATGTTATTTGAAGCTAGTTAACAGAAATGCCTGGAAAGTCCTGGATAAATAGTTATCATGTGTTAGAAAGTCAGATTACATATGGCACAATGCTCAGGGAAACTCAGTAGCGTGGATGTGGATCAACGTGCAGAAATCACTTGAAAAATCTACAAAGTCATATGCTATGACGTAACTGGGATAGATGATAAATTGGAATTTCAGACCTCACATGTATGCGGTCAATGAATGATATGGTATAGGACAATAGTACGTAGCCATACATTTTATTTCAAACTATTATCATTTTGTTTACAAACCTACTATTAATAAAAAAAGTGCTATCGCACCATACTTTTTGGAGGTAAAATGGTTGTTAAATACTCCATTAGGCGTGAGTTGTAGATGATTAGGCAAGCAGTCCAGTGGCTTGTCAAGCCAAAGGCCATTATGGTGGTTGGATGTCTAACCGATATTCCAAAACGAGCCTCAAAAATAGGTTTATGTCTGTTGATAAAAATAATATTGACCTCGTTTTCTCAAACCCCTTCTTATAGCGTAATCCCGATAGAATTCAGATATGAATTGACAGTACTGTAACAAATATGTTGATAAAGAAAATACATACGCTAGTTTCTACGTATTGTCATTATGTTCAGAGATCCTGTACGACTGTTACATAATAATCAAACGTCTGGGGAAAACCGTTTGGAGCTGAGACAGACATACTTCGCAATTCCTTACACTACGAGTATTGTATAACTGTTCATATGAAATTATTGTATCGATAACAGTGTTTTGTTAGTATTTACTGACTTACCTAACTTATGATTCCTTCACATACTCGTACTAGTCTTATCCGTATTTTTCACGTATAAATAGTAAATATACTAAGCGACATATAAATCCGAACACCCAGTTTAAATGGTCTTATTTTAATAAAAGTTGGTGAATGTATTTATCTTGCTGTAAATAACAAGTGAAAAAATTTTCAGCCTTATCAGTTGGACATTCCGGTTTTTATACTGCTTTTTTTTAATTCACTAACGCTCTAAAAATGAATATTTCAGCCGCAGTAAAGAATCAACGTTGGCGGATTTTGGTTCTTGACATCCTTTACGATCGGTTACGATGCCTAGAGTACGGAGACCTGTACGATTTCGTCAACTTAGTGAGTTTGATAGGGGCCGTATAGTGGGACTTCGGGAAGCTGGACTTTCTTTTCGGGTAATTGCAGTTAGAGTGCAAAGAAGTGTAGACACTGTGGTTAGGTGTTGTCAGGCATGGCTTCGAGAAGGCCGTACGCAAAGAGCAAGGGGCACTGGACGCCGCCGTAGAACAACAGACCGTGAAGATCGCCGCCTAAGATTATTGGCCTTAAGGGACCGTTTCTCCACTACCAGGTCCATTGCAAATGAATGGTTTGCAGAACACGGAAGACCTATTGGCACGCGAAGTGTTTACCGACGAATGAGAAGTTTTAGCTTGTTTTCATACCGGCCACACTGGGTCCTCCCTTTAACTCGAGAACACCGACGTAATCGCCTTGAGTGGTGCAGACAACGGTCACTCTGGGATCAGGAATGGAACAGTATTGTCTTTAGTGACGCGTCTCGATTTTGTTTAGGCATGCACGATGGTCGTGCCAGGGTTAGAAGGCGACGTGGTGAAAGGAGGAATCCACAGTTTTTTGTTGAAAGACATGTTCATCACACTGTTGGAGTTATGGTTTGGGATGCTATAGCTTATGGTTCCAGGTCACCTTTAATCTTCATCAGAGGTAACATGAACGCGCAGCGTTATATATATTTTTTTTTATATTCCAACTACCACGAAGGCCTAACGTCTAAGCACCCATTGGGTACCGTGGGGCTTTGGGGGATACATGGAAAAGGGGGGACGCCACACGGACTCTGGCGAGGGAACACGTGTGCATGCAACATGCACACATTCTGGCTCCGCCTACGAGAACCGCCGGGTGGTACCTCCGCGTTCGACAGTCAGAGACCATCTACCACCTACGGACAATCACAACATCCATAGCCAAGAGAAAAATTTCTCCTGGGACGGGACTCGAACCCGTACAGCGCACGGCGACTGATCAGGAGACCGAAGAGTCTACTACTGCGGCCACCGCTGCTGCCTATTCCACGAAGTTCTAGAACCCCATCTTTTACCCTATCTTGACACCCTGGCAGATCCAACTTTCCAACAAGATAATGCCCGACCACATGTTGCAAGAGTCACAATAGACTTCTTTCAACATAATGATGTCACATTGTTACCATGGCCACCAAGATCTCCCGACTTATCCACAATTGAGCACGTGTGGGATATGATGGGTAGGAGATTGCTCAATTTGCAACGTCCTCCTCAGACTCTAGAAGCACTTCGAGAGGAGTTGGTGGTTGCCTGGAATGAGATACCACAGGAGGACATTGACCACCTGATCAGAAGCATGCCTAGGCGCGTAGCACATCAGGGTGCATCCACACATTATTAAAGGTCAAAGGGCAGTGCAATCATTTTGAAATTTTTATCATTTACTTATTATGCTTCATTAAGTACTTATACAAAATTTTATTAAAATAAAACCATTTAACACATTGACTGCGAACTGGGATGAGGATACCCACCTCAGAAACTGAAATACTTTTTTTGGAAGCCGGCAGAGAGCGTCGAAAGACGCCGTTCGCTTCCCACCACAGGAGCGGAGGGCGTCTTTTGACGCTGTTCGCACTGAACGTGTTAAACTGGGTGTTCGGATTTATATGTCACTTAGTATAGTAATATTTTAACCCAGTCATCATTTCAGTATTATTGTATGTTTACTTATTTTTACCACAGCTTACAATAATTTCAGATGAATGTACTGTTTCCAGTTACACCGGGTGATGGCAAAAGACAACATCGAGGAAAATTGTTTTTCTGACAACACATAGTGCTGAGAAAAGTCCCACTCGATATTGTCCCCTTCCGTTACCCAATGTGTGTTAGCTCTCATATTGCTCAAATGATACATTATTATTCTAAGTTATGATATTATTTGGAGTAAGACTCAACAAAAGGTAGCAATACCTACACGTCATAACTTACGACTCTGTTAAACTTAACAGCGACAACAGGACAATCGACGCCTGATGCCCGCAGCGACACATACTGTTTCTAGAGCCAGTAACTGCACTTCATAAATGTATAAATGAAAAATTCAATAATTGTTCTTGAATTTTTTTTTATTTCAGTTTGATATGGCAATACAATTTTGGTGAAGTATTTCTTCGATTTTGTTTAGTTGGTTGTGTCTTACTTGTAGACGCACCAGTTCAAGGACGGGGATCACTCGAAACAAACGACAAATTTATGTATCAAAGGATGACCAACTCTGTTCAATTTGATCACTTTTCAATTGCCAATTTGAAGTCCAGCCTTTTCATACTTGCTATTTCAGTAGATTTTTGGATGCATTTTCTAATTACTTCATGTACTCGAAGATCCGAATATCTACCAATTCACTCACTTTCTTGCATTTTTCAGTATTTGCCTGTTCTGCTCTTCCACGACATCCTTTTGTTTTTTGAGTAAGTCTTTGTATGTGCACTTTTTTTCTGTTTTTCCGTGGGCTTTGGTGGGCTCTTCTATTATGATCTCTTTCACCTTGATAACCCTGCACACCGTCTGAAAATGCAAAGCAGAAAGGGGTTCGTTCATGGTTTCTTTACAAAAACACGTACCCAGACGATACTAGAAACTATTAACTACTCATAATGAATACTTTAAAATATCTAGTGCTAAAGTTAAAAACTCAAATTAATAAGTATAGCAGAAATCATATGTTGCTTCATATATTTAATGGGATTTCTTTGGTCATATCCCTCTAATTTGGACTGTTTTAATACCGTCCCCATCTTGTACTATGTTACCTCTGACCCCAGATCATCGTCGGCAACGATTGGTATGAGGTAGGAAGAGACTTGAATGGAATATGGAACGAAACTCAGTCGTGTTCAGCAATGAGTCCATATCCTTTTTGGGTACACATGATGGCCGCGTAAGAGTAAGAAGGAGACGTGGTGAAAGACCAATATTCCATCGAAAGGCGTATTCATCGCACTGTGGGTGTTATGGTATGAGGTGCCATGGCTTACGGCAGCAGGTCACGATTAGTGCTCATTCGAGGTAGCATGACTGTCCACCGCTATATCCACGAAGTTTTACAAGCACATCAGCTTCTCTTTTTGGAAACATTGCAAGATCCTCTTTTTCAGCAGGACATTGCACGTCATCATGTCGCACGTGTTAGTTTAGACTTTTTAGAAGCGTCCGCAGTAAATCTGCTTGAGTGACCTCCTCGATCTACAGACCTTTTCCCCATCGAACTTGTATGGGACATGACGGAAAGAAGGTTGCAAAATTCACCGCACTGAGGAGAGAATAGATTAGATGGCCATAGATGTTGCGCGTTTAGATGATCCACTATATACCTAGCATGCAAGAATATGATATTTACCACATCAGCACCTGGTTTCTTCGTGCAAACCAACTTGCCCTCATCATTACGAACCACTAGTCCTTCAGCTTCAGCTAGTTTGCGAGTTCTCTTAGCCAGGATGCTGTTTAATTCAGCTCTTTCTTCATCAGCAGTCATAGTAGCATCTTTTATCATATTGTTGGTGATTTCTTTACAGATGAGTATATCCTGATTAAACTTATCTTTCATGATTTTACACTTCAGTACTCTTTCACTCTATATGCAAATATATAAAAATACATTATAATGTGTTAACTTGAAAAATGCTGTTGTAAGACATGCAACTTATCATGTGCCTTTCATGTCTTGAGATACAAACATGGTAGATTATGAAAAGTGCTGTACTTGAAACTACATTAAAATGTTATCGATGGGAATACTACCATAGATGAAAGTAACTAGCTACAGTAATAGGTTTCAGGTTTCAAATTCGAGATGGCTCAAATACAACTTACATCAAAAATTGCTAATAGACACATTGAACTAAGGTTGCTTGTCGGTGTGTCGCAAAAACGTTTAGGTAATTCAAGTCAGAATGTACTTTTTGTGTAATAATTTTAAATTATTGGAAGAGCTGTGATCTATATAACAATATCAAACAATGTTTTGTCTTTCATACCATTAAATATTGATATATTTACCTTTACAGGTTCTATACCACCTGGACATTTCTGGCAGTCAAGCCGTTCACCATGTTCTGCATTCACTGACTGACAGCAAACTGCCTTTGAATCTGTAAATGATTCGATTTGTAAAAGCTCATTCCAAATATCAAGATCTCAATACCACAATTTATTAAAAAGTTGCGGTGAAATCAACATTTCTTGTGTTTGACAGTACGCTTTACCCAAATGTATATTTTTAGGATGTTCAGGTAGTTTGATTATTCAAAAAGGATGACTTCCTTATAACTATCACATGAGAATAAGCGAAGAATTTCCCTAATGTCGACTGAGAAAACATGTTCCTTGATGAGTTGTATATTTTTAATGAAAGCAGTTCTGCGAGAGCAGTAAAACATATTAGTTTTGAGAATATGCACTTACTATACCCCATTCGTAGTCCATTTACGTACAGACAAAACATAATATGCCCAAAAGCGAGATTGTGCAGGTCCGTGACAAAATAAATGATTATTTTTATAGAAAGAAGTGCACATACTTTTCACAATTCTTTATTCGCTGGAAGCACTTGAATCATTGTCCGAGTGGTTATTATTAATCGTTATTAAGGTTCAATTTGAATATCGATCATATTTTCCAGATCTCACATCAGTGTTTCAATTGTCTCTTGAACGTGATGGATGCAATCTTTCCAAGGGTTTGCCGTCACTGTGTTGACAGCTTCATAAAAGAAATTTTTCACGGCATAAAATTTGAATGTTCTATTTTTTGAAGTCACATAGTTTTTTATATTTGCAAAATCATTTCAATGGGATTTAATTCGCAGTGGTGAGAGGGTAGCCTTAAAACGGTCTTATTTTGGTTTTTACCCATTTCATCAATAATATTGAGATTATATTTATATTTGTACTGCATGACTAAATGGATAAGTTCTGCCTTGACCATATTTTCATTCAAACTAATCTCTTTTGATAGGAGCCATTGTTGAATTTCTGCCTTTCTTGTGAACGTCGTGGGAATTTTTTCTAGTTTTCTAGTCTAGTAGGCAGCATTAACAAGTACAATGACGGCATTGTCGTCAAGCTTTGGGAGCGTTTCTTCAAACCATCGTTCAGATAAACTCCCGTCCATTTCTTCAAGGTAGTCGGTCGTTTTCTTTGGCTCAAATGCCCATAGGGCAGTAGGCATAAAGCTATATTCAATGCCAATGTGATAGATAACAACTCGTTTTCCTTTTCCTGGATCTGATTAGTATACAAGAAGACTAATAATAATACAAGCAGAGTATCTAACAGGTGTTGGTTCCAAATCTACCAGGTATAGCTAAGTCTTTATCGTGGGCTCATAAATTAATTCTACTTGACACCATTTTAGCAACACAAATGACGAATTGGTTAGATACCCGTACCTGACGGATTCTTTAGGCCAGTGGTTAGTCCATCTAAGAAGGCTTGTCTTGCTAATTTAATTGTAGAGTCAGCCCATACTTTAAGTTATGTATGTCCTGATTTATCCAGGTTTCATCTAGTAATAAATCTTCCTGCCCTGATCGGTATTTCTTTATTGATTTTAAATAATTTTTCCCCCTAAATCTCTTGGCTGTCCATCAAAATATTATTTCTTTCCCGTTTTCTATACTCAAAAGGAAGTTCTTTGAGTAAAGTATAGAATGTGGTCCTTTTGAAAGTAGGTAAGTCAACTATTAACCTCCTGTAATGCTTTGTCTACGGTGGGAAGTTCCTGCCTTTCAAAAAATGGATATACATTGCATCTGATGGCATTCCCATCAAAGTTATCAACTGTATCCAACAGCTTCGTGTAACGCAGCCTCTTGTGTGGTGATGACAATTTTTTTTATATTCTTTAACAACGTTGAAAATTGACTTAGGACATAAGCCTGTTTTGTTTGCCACACGTCTTTCAATATTATGAATTTTAATTTCAAGATGCTCTAAAATTTCGCTCTTATAAACGTTAGGGACAATTTATTTTGCCTGAATATTCAAATGTCCCTTCTTGTCATGTTTTCGGGGAGGAGACATCGCTGAAGAGGAAGCATGGCTGAAGGAAGCATTGGGAGAAATATTCTCAGTTTCATCTGCTGTATCCGTGGAAGACATGCTAATGTATAAACACATGCTATGTATACACCGAATATGAACAGTAACTGCCAGCGTCGGCGTGCCGGCGATACCCCGAGCCTGAGTTCTAACCTGTCGAATCCTGCACTTGTTCGTACTTATATGGCGGAATGACTAATAGCTATTGCAACGCTTAGGCGGCTGCCGCTTTGCCGCGCTGCATCTTTGTTGTGTCGGGGCGTAAATGGACTACGAATAGGGTATAGGATTGAAGAACCGGTTCTTTTACAGAGAACAGAGTCTAGCTGTTAAAGAAACCGGGAGATCCAGAATATTCGGTACTCTAGGGTCAAATTCAGTTTTGGCAAACCAGTAGATAGTAACTCCCGCAAAATAGATGGAACGAAAAATATTTTTATTTATTGACACTCAGTCCCGGAAGTGACAAAAGAAACGAGACAAGGATTTGCGGTTCCGGTTCTTCAGTCCGATCCAAATCCCAATAAATCCCGAGACTTTCGTGATTTTCCTAGTGCTTAGGCCTAATACAAACAAAATATATGCATTTTCTAGTAGCTTGTAGCTTACAAATTAGCTTTACTTTGAACTGACAAAATAGGTGCATATTACCTACTCATATGGTAACTTTCATACTTACCCTTCGTTGAGTCAATTTCCCTTTGACAGCTCTTAATATTCTCTTTGTTTACTCTGTTGCCTGACAAGGCAATTTCCACACATCCTAAAATAGAGACGCATCAATATGAGTACTTTTCAACTTATTATTCACTACCTGTTCCTTTGTCCTCCGTACTTGAAGCTAATTAAAAGAAATTTTCATTAATTAACTTATCGGATGAAATTGGGATTCCATGGAATGACTTGTGAATTGCAATTCTATAGATACTTGCAGTAACGAATGTCAACTCGTGTGTTCTTTGATGAAGAGAAGGTAATTATTTATTATAATATATCATTTAAGACACTTTGACCGTTCTTAATCGATTGAATTAATCGCTCGATGGGAGAGAAATATCCTGTGACATTCATTCGCTTGCAAAATGTATTCTCGACTGATGCAACCTCAAATTTTAAAGTCTGCGGGATTTATTTTTGACACAATAATATTTATAATAAAAGTAGTTACTGTTTTGATTTGCTATAGAAAATGGATATCTTTCTATCCCAAATGCGCATGCATCAACATACAGGACGTTAGAAATAAGTAGCAGCAAGGGTTTGTCTACTTGTATTTCTAAGTTTTCAAAAGTGTCAAGGTTCAGCTGTAGTATACTGAGGATTATTATCGCATTTTGATAAACGTTGACACACCAGACACTCAAAATGTTTTTAGTTTTTATAAAAAGTAGTTTTTATCTATAGCTGAATATTTTATGTCTGAATTTTAAGCACTATGTGTCTTAAATGTGTCTATCACTTTTGACGGATCACAGTTTGATTAAAAATCTAGCAATTCCATGGAAATATTTTGTCTCACATTTGCATGGATCCTTATCGCCTTTTTGTGCTCGCTTTTTGTTGATGTTCTCGCATAGATCCTTTTTCTCCTTGCACGGATCTTTTTCTTTCTTTTCACAAGGATCTTTTTTCTTTTGTACTTGCTTTTTGTTGAAATCCTCGCAAGGATCCTCTTTCTTCTTGCAAGGATCGTCTTTCTTTTCACAAGGATCTTCTTTCTTCTGAGCTTGCTTTTTGTTGAAATCCTCGCAAGGATCCTTTTTCTTTTTGCAAGGATTTTCCTCTTTCTTTTCACAAGGATCTTTTTTCTTCTGCGCTTGTTTTTTATTGAAATCCGCGCAAGGATCTTTTTTCTTCTTGTGAGGATCTTCGTCTTTCTTTACACAAGGATCTTTTTTCTTTTGAGCTTGTTTTTTGTTGAAATCGTCGCAAGGATCCTTTTTCTTTGGTTGTCCTGAAATAAAGATGCGATAACAAATCTAAATAACTAAATATTTCGGTTCGTAGATGTAGTTTGTTGATGTCTGCTCAGATGTAAATTGTTCTAAGGCAGTGTCCTCGCCAAAAGCAACTAGACAGCAACCTGAGGGCAACGCGACTTCAACTCGATTTCGATCTCAATTGCGTTGCTCTGGCTTTTCCGCAGAAAGCTGCTAAGCAACTGGCTGCGTATAAAAAAATGGATTATCGATGTGTTGCAATTCCGATGAACGGTTTTCGGAAGGTTACACCTGGTATGCGAACATGTCTGTTTAATAATAACTGTAGCTTGCCTGAAAGACTTTCAATAATGTTGTTTCAACTGATCCACCTTAGAGAAGTATACATTTTTTTGAGGATGTGCCCGGAACTCCAGCTGAAATGTCCTAATTCCATCCACAGATGAAATTATTGTTAATATTGCATGATATCTCACCAGACTTCAATGAACAATCTGAGGACTTCTCTCTTAACTTAGTATCGCTCTTCTTCTTGCAGGGATCCTCCTTTTCCTTTGGTGGTTCCGGTACCTTTGTGCAAGGTTCTGCCTTTTTAGGTGTAGAAGGGTCTTTTTTATTCGCTGAACCTATGACATTCAAAAATTTTAATACAAATAGTAGTATAGAAAATCAAATATTGTGTTAAGCTGGTTGACCTGTAACAAAACGTTGTAATATACAGAGTGATTCAGGCAGTATGTCTACGAGATACAGAACATAAAAAATAACGAAAAGATCATATAAACAATACATACAAAAATTTACTAAATTGATTGAAGTTTTTGATTCTCGACAAGATGAAAATTATTTTTTACTCTCCTGACTTCTTGGAACACTAGTTGCATTTTTGTGTATGGTATTCAAGTTTATATGAATCGCCTCTCGAGTAACTTTTATCAGACTACTATTCCTTTTGGAGGAAAATTGGTTTGGATATTCGAGGTAAAATCATTTTGTTCACAGTTACGAAAACGCATAATTGATCTATTGATAACATTACTTCCACCTAGAGGGCACTGTATGCGGAATTAGTAAAGTGAATGTCTGTCGCATCAAAATGAAGAGGAGCTCGTTTAAAAAAAAACTCTACAATCGAGTAGTGCCCTGTTTTAGGTAACCATCTGTATTGAGATGTGGTAAAATGGATTCCAGGGTCGATGGCAAAGTACTTTCTCAGGTGTCAGCGTGTCAAAAAAAAGGCGCGTTGGTAAGATTTCCAGTCACGCAAGAAAAAAAACGTGTGATGTGTTTTTATGGAGAAATTGTCTACGGTAAGTTTACTTAGTATTTAATATATATCATATTATCGATATGGGAAGGTAGATTTCTTAGGGAATACAACCATATATTTTTCTGGGCACCCGTTCGAAATAAAAATCTGCAGCCGCCTATGACAATCGACTGGATAATTAGTGAATAGGTGGTGACACCAAAATCAGAGTATGCAAGTAACATCTTTTATGCGAACATCTTTCTTGAATCTGGTGTTCCTTCTACACTATTAAATTTCTTTGTCACACTTCTTGTATCAACTGTAGCTCTTCTGGTGGAAGGCTCTCACACTTCAAAGCAAATAAAAAGGCCATGGTGAAGAACTTTTCGATTGCCAATATTTTTTCGATTGTTCGAAACTTTAGCTGAAGTGTCGTAAAGACAATCCACAGATGACATTTTTGACTACCTCTAAGGCAACTGACGACGGCAGAGTCAGCAACTGATTGCGTTGTCGTCTTTTTGGTGTGAACTTCTATAATTGAATACATGTGCAGAGTCGGATTGCGATTGCCAGCTTCCAGTGAGAACGATCTCTTAAATGATATAAAATCGAATCTTCAGACCCGCTAGCAACTACGCTTCCATTGAACTATTATTGTAAGTATTACGTAATTTCTCACCAGACTTCAAAAAGCAATCTGATTGTGAGGGTTTCTCATTCAACTGACTAGCGCTCTTCTTTTTGCAGGGATCCTCCTCTTTCTTGGGTGGTTCCGGTTTTTTCTTGCAAGGTTCTGCCTTTTTAGGTGCTGAACCTATAACCATAAAGGAGTTTTAAAACAAACATGAATTCAATGCTTGTATTAAACTGTCGACTGACCTGTAACAGAAAATCGTAATATGCATAGTGATTCAGAGAGCAGTGGCAGTGTTTCTACGAGATAAAGTAAATGGAAAATAACAAAAAAATCTCATAAAGATGGGCAACAAATTTCCCGGTTACCAAGATTTGGGGTGCTGAATTTATAATTTTGAAACCGAAATAAATGTACACTCGAAGTGTATTAAGATATTGAGTTGAAACTTTGTACAACGATTTAAAAGTAACATCTTGTATGCGATCACAATTCTTGAGTATGATGATCACTTGTACACTATTTACTTCATGTCATACTCCTTGTATCAGCTGTAGCTCTTCTGATGGAAGACTCTCATATTTCAAAGGATACAAAAAATACAAAAACGCGATGTGAAGAACTTTATGATTATCATTTTTTTTTCTTTTGATGATTACGACCCGAGGTTTAGCTGAAGTGTCTTAAATATAATCGACATAAATTTGAGTAACTAGAGGGCAACTGCGAGCCAACTGGCGACAGCAGTATCAGTAACCATTAAGCAACTGATTACGTCATCCTTTTGGTGTGAACGTTTGTAATTGTGTATACATATGTGCAGAGTCGGATTGCTAGTGTCAGCTTCCGGTGAAAACGGTGTGATTACCAATATATTTTTTGAGGATACGACAGGAACTTTAGCTTTAAATGTCATAAATATAATCCACAGATGACATTTTTCGGTCTGTAATTGAGTACATGTGCAGAATCGGGTTGCGATTGTCAACTGCCTTCGGTGAGAACGATCTCTTAAATTACATAAAATCTGATCCGCTGGCAACTGCGCATTGAACAATTGAACAACAATTTACTGTAATATTACATGGTATCTCACCAGACTTCAATAAACAATCTGGGGACTTCTCTTCCAATTGATAAATGCTCTTCTTTCTGCGGCGATCGTCCTTTTTCTTAGGTGATTGCGGTTTTTTCTTGCAAGGATCTGCCTTTTTAGGTGCTGAACCTATAACCATGGAGGAAATAAATATGACACGTGTATAGAAATGCAATGCTTGTATTAGGCTGGCGACTGATATGTAACAGAATATCGTAATACAAGGTGACCAATATACAGCGTGTTTCAGTTTATTGTTGCATAACTTTAAGATTCGATAGTACTTTTAAAATTAATGCATAAAATCTATATAAACATGGGTCGGAAAATGCGTGGCTTCCGAAATACAGGGTGATTAAATTTACTTTCTAAAATATTTTTGTTTAAATATTTCGAACAATATCTGATGTATAATAGTGAAACGACAAAACGAACCATGGGCATAGTTTTACTGTAGCCGCTAGAGGGCGTTCTCTACTATACCTGTAGTGTATTAAAATGACCGAAAATTTTTTCTTAGTGCAAATTTTTGCTTTTTGAATAAAAAACTGATTCTTCGCACTTTTCAACATAAAAAAGCTCTCGTGTGAATTTTCGTTATAGTTAGCCGTTTTTGAGATATTTCGATTTTTATTGTTCGATGCATTTTTAATTATTTATGACAAAATAACGTTAAAAAGTCAGTATCTCGATAATTTTTAGAAGTAGGCTGTGCCTGCAAATATTTTTGAAATTGAAAGCAGAATAAGGTTAAACGTCAATTAGTTGACAGTTAGTTTTGTTGTCTGTTGAAACCTGAAACGTTTTTTTGCAATTGTGAATGCACGAAATTTAGTTTCTTTCACCTGTTTTTTTTGTAAGTTTTATAAAAATGCCATTTTTATTCTCCAATCCAGAGTTAGCGGATATTCATTTTGTGTATGGCTTTGTAAATGGAAACGCAGCAGAAGCAGCCAGAGAATCCGCACGAAGATTTCCAAAGAGACGACATCCAACTCGCTCAGTATTTGTAACAGTGCATCGCCAAATAATTGAAAATGGTTTTGGAAATCTCCAAAGGGATCAAAACATAAATGTTCGTCAGCGCAGATTTACCCGTATGATTCTGCGTGAGTTTGATAGAGATCCGACCACAAGTGTTAGGAGAGTTTCTGTTGCCTTGGGAATTTCAGCAAGCCATGTTCACCGTGTTCTTAGAAATGACCATAGACGTCCTTACCATTTGCAACCTGTGCAAGGACTACAGCCAGAGGACGGAGAACGAAGAATCACATTTTGTCAGTGGATTCTTGATAGAACTGATAATAATAGGGAGTTTTTAAGTAACGTTTTATGGACCGATGAGTCATGCTTCACTAGGAGTGGTAAATTTTCATAATCAACATATTTGGTCGCATGAAAATCCGCATGCAGTTTGGGAAAGAAATTTTCAGCATGAATTTAGTGTGAACGTGTGGATTGGTATCTACCGTAATCGACTATTTGGACGCTACCTTTTGCCTGCAAGGTTAAATGCTGCGACCTTCTTGGAATTTTTAAAGGCTGAACATGCAAATATGTGGGATGATGTTATGTTAGATTTAAGAAGATTGGCCTGGTTCCAGCTTGATGGTTGCCCAGCTTATTATTAGAGAATAGTTAGAAACTGGCTGGACGAAAATTATCCACGATCCCCTGACCTAAATCCATTAGATTTCTTTGTGTGGGGATTTCTAAAAGAAAAAGTGTACCAGACTCCCGTAACCACAAGAGATATGCTAATAGACAGAATCAGGAATGCATGTGATGAAATAAGGCCTTATTTGAATAATGCTATACCACGTTCGATCATTCGTAGATGTGAATTGTGTATTGAACAATTGGGTTTACATTTCGAGCAACTACTTTAGATTTTGTATGTTTGTCCTAACTATCCAATAAAATGTTAGTTGTAAATAATTAATTTAATTTGTTAAAAATAGTATTGGAAAATTAAACAAATTAATATTCTGTTTTTTGTGTTTATTTGGAATTAGGAATTATTGCTGTATTTAAAAACACAATCTAAACGATCATCTTTATCTTTACATGTAATGCCCAAATCTAAAAAGAATATTATTTTCCCATAAATAATTAAAAATGGATCGAACCTTAAAAATCAAATTATCTCAAAAACGGCTAACTATACCGAAAACTCACAGGAGAGCTTTTTTATGTTGAAAAGTGCGAAAAATCAGTTTTTTTATTCAAAAAGCAAAAAATTGCACTAAGAAAAAATTTTCGGTCATTTTAATACACTACAGGTACAGTAGAGACCGCCCTCTAGCGGCTACAGTAAAACTATGCCCATGGTTCGTTTTGTCGTGCCAAAAAACCCTTGTATACCAATTTTCACTGTTATACATCAAACATTGTTCGAAATATTTAAAAAAAACTATTTTAGAAAGTAAATTTAAACACCCTGTATTTCGGAAGCCACGCATTTTTCGACCCATATTTATATAGACTTTATGCATTAATTTTAAAAGTTCTATCGAATCTTAAAGTTATGCAACAATAAACTGAAACACCCTGTATAACTGACTGATTCCATTTTCATACATGAGGTCAGGTGGTCATAAGTGGTTCAAAGAGCACGACCTACTGTACCGTCTGAAAAGTATGCGAACATCCGGAAAACTTGGTAACCATGCATTTCTTGGAAAACAGATTGAAAGAAATGCTCCAGGGTATCAAATAAGCAGTTTTTCCATGGCCGCAGATATGACCTAAATACTGACCTCGTAGGTCATTTGTATGTTAACTTTGTAAAATCAAATAACGACAATCATTTTTGGCAGCCGTGTCGAGCTCGAGTATTTACATCAGAAAACTTTTATTTTTGAAGTTTGTGTTTAAAATTGTTTGAACAAATTTTCACCGGATTACCGCCCAGCAACATTTTTATAGTCATGATAAGGTTCATACAAAAAACTTAGCTGTAAAAAGATCAATAAGGAAAATTTCTCGTAAGAATCTAATGTTTCCTCCTTGCTTAATTTCGGAGCACAACTGAGCGCTGAATTCGATACGAGCACTTACCACGTCAAGTAAAAAGGAAAGTAAAATCATAATTTTTGATTGCTTCACATTTTAACTATGCAATAAGTATAAGGACGTTCCGTTTGAAATTCATAGACGAATGAAGCTTGCCTTTCTTGAAAACTGATGAAAATTATAAATCGCAGTTATTTTAAAATTACTTGCCTGTTTACAAATCTCAAAAATACACGTCATAAACTTTGCAACTCTGTCATATATTCACATATTATGCTTAATGGATGACTTACCTCCTCTGAAACAATGCTCTGACTTTTTCTCCTCCAACCTAGGTGGTCCTTTCCTTTTATCGCATATTTCGTTCTTTTCCGACATTTTTGTTAGATAACTTTGATTGACGCATACCTTTTGCATTGCTTCCTGGGTTTCCTGTAAGTCAAAGAAAATATTATATCAACTGGTATGCGGATAATGGATACTAAAATGTCTATTTAAGTCGTTCATTTAACATTATATATATATATATATATATATATATATAAAGAGAAAATAATCATGCCGCGTGGTTGTGGTTAGATGTCGCCTTGAAAATTCGAGGTCTTCTAGCTATTTTATACTACAATGTGTAGGTTGGCTCTTGTTGTGGACTTCGTGTGTGATTTTCCCATCTATCTTTATTTCCTCAGGTTACACCCGTATCCGGATGTATGAGCATGTGTATCTACTTTTGTAGTTGCATATGTGCATTCATTTAAGGCCTGATGAAGCCAACCAGCAGAAATACGTATCGCTCGGGTTACCTATCCTATTTTCTGCTCGAATCCACTTTCCTCCTTTTCGCGGATTTTGCCCATTATTTTCCTATTTTTTTGTTATATATACAGGGTGACTTTGAAGTTGAGTCATTAATTTTCAGATAATGATTGTAGAAGGAAGATAAACCAAAATATGTGTGTAAAAATAAAAAAAAAATAAAAAAAAATTTTTACCTTGTTTTATAAAGTATCCTCCCGACAAGTATTTCAGTGCGGACCTGTATTTGATCGTGAGGTCCCCTCTGAGGTCTTAAGTCACCTGATTCACGAGCCCGTTGTACTACATTAACAAAGGCACGAGGGGTTGGTTGCACTCGATTGGGAAACCGATCCGCATAAACATGTGCCATTTTTTATTTCGTTTGAGCCACGCAACAGATACCACCATTCACTGACACTGATTGTATACAAATGAATGAGATACTTGTAAAAACATCGTTCCAAATTCTTTCGCTTTTTTGTTTCCGATGCGATGAACCGATACGGCGGATTATATCCGTTGTCGCCAAACACGACCACATAATATTGTTATTGAGACAGGGCGGTACTCAAACTTCCAAAGGGCTATAACTTTGTTACTTTAATTTTACCAGGAAAATGGTAAAGGAAAAAAACATTTCTTTTGATCAGATCTACTCACTGTTAAAATAAATGACTCAACTTCGAAGTCACCCTGTATATATATATATATATATATATATATATATATATATACAGGGTTTGTCCGGAAAGTAGTATGACTCATTTTCTTCCGCCAGCTAACGAATGAGCGGCTGGTCAGTTATCTCCGAGCACTTGGAGAGTCAGGAGAGGCCTTTTCGCGCGACGTGTTTCTGTGAGTGGTGCAAGCCGAAAATGCAGCGTTCGTTAGAGCAGAGGTACGCGATTAAGTTCTGTGTGAAACTCGGTAAATCTGCAACAGAGACGTTTGATATGATCAAGCAGGCTTACCCAGGTGTTGCTTTAGCAAAAAGTGGTGTGTTTCGGTGGTACCAGGCCTTTTTGGAGGGCCGGAAAGGGGTCGCTGATGAAGACCGTGCTGGAAGACCTTCGACTTCGACAAACACCGATAATGTGACTGGTGTCCGCAAAGTTTTGAACTCAGACCGTCGACTAAGTATTCGTTTAATTGCCCAAATGTTAAATTTACCAAAATCTGTGGTTCATGACATTGTGACACAGCATTTGAACATGCGCAAAGTGTGCGCGAAGATGGTCCCAAAAGTGCTCACTGACGACCAGAAATTGCGGCAAGTGGAAGTGTGCCAAGAAAATTTGAATATGTGTGAAAGTGGCCCCCAATTTTTGAATAACGTAGTCACAGGTGACGAGTCGTGGATCTTTGACTATGATCCCGAGACAAAGAGGCAATCTTCCGAGTGGCACACGACGGCGTCTCCTCGCCCGAAAAAGGTAAGAATGAGCAAGTCCAAAGTGAAAACGATGCTCATTGTCTTTTTTGACATCAAAGGCATCGTCCACCATCAATTTGTTCCTCCTGGACAAACCGTCAACGCCAAGTTTTACGTGGAAGTGCTCAGGAGGCTCAAACGAAGGGTCAGTCGGGTCCGACAAGACATCGCAGCCGACTGGAAGTTGCACCACGACAACGTCCCAACTCACACCGCCTTTCTTGTGAACAGCTACCTGACCCAGGCCGGCATCCCAACGCTTTCGCAGCCGCCCTACAGCCCAGATGTGGCCCCCCCGGATTTTTTTTGTTTCGTCGCCTGAAAAAGCCGATGAAAGGCAAGCATTTTGAGACGACAGAGGGGATCCAAGCAGCATGCACCGCGGCTCTCAAAGCTATTCCGGAGAATGCCTTCCGTGACGCCTTCAATGCTTGGAAATCGCGCTGGCAGCGCTGCATCGACGCAGAAGGAGCTTATTTACAAAGCTTTTAGAGAATTGTAACGATTGGTTCAATAAAATTTTTTAAATCGACTCAGTCTTATTACTTTCCGGACAAACCCTGTATATATATTGAGTTACCACCACTGGATATAGTATGACCCTACGAATGTCAGTATGTTACCACCACATACTGGCTTGATGATGCCTGCCTATTGAAGATATTCAACCTGGAAGTAGACATCCCATCACCCAATGTGTCAAATCACAATTGTTAGACAGTATTCGGACGAATGACATCATTAACTAAGGTATCCTCACCAGCTAACTCTGAACTGGTCCTGCCATTTATACTCTCTAAGATGCCCCAGCTATGTAATGAAAAAAGTTATAATTTTTGAACTATAGTCATATTACATCTTGATAAAAATGAATTATGGCAGCACTATTAGCTTTAAATGAGTGAGTAGCTAAACTCCCCATTATTTGATGGATTTTATCAAAAGAATCGTCGCATCGCAATTTAAACGTTTTCATTAGATGTGTGTGACTTTTTGTGACTATACGTGCTGCTCCCACCAGCTGAGCTATTTCGTAAACTATTATTTCATTGCTGATAACATACGTAAGCCAAGTAAAATGACTTTGGATTGGTTGTCATCCCAGAAGACCAGTAGAGGCCGCAAAGGGAGAAAGCAGGTCTCATTTTTATTGTGCAAAATTGATGACGCGCTGTTAGTATGGCTGCTATAAAAGCAACATTTGGATATCGAAAACAATGACGCTGTAGGTCGACATCGTGACTGCTGCATCAAGCATCCCATTCACAACCACAACGAAAATTAAGTCCGAAGGGGGAGGGGGTGACACATTCATGGTACGACGCTCTTCTAAAACAGTAGCTATGCCTCACTTGCCTTTTTCCATGGATATCTATTTCTGATGTTGACTATCTTCTTAGGTCCGCACGGTTTTCTCTTTTGCTCATTTTTGCATGTCTGATATGCAGGCTCAGTCTTATCGCCAGTGCCCCCAGATGGACCGTTTTTCTGAGCAGCAGCTTCTTTCTTGAATGCATCTTTTGTCTTTTGGTCCTCGCATGAATTCTTATGGAAAATAAATGTACGTAAAAAATGTATTCAAGGAATATTAAGTTGCGTTTCAATTAATTCATTATTTTTAATCGCCTTTGAAAAGTATAGATAACGAAACATTCACTTTTCTAGTTACAGTAAAACTATACATACAGGGTGTTCATTTGAAAACCACCACGGATTTATCGAAAACACCGAGACACGTCAAAACATTTGTCCAGGAGGACAACTTTTTAACCAAAAACTACTTCACCTTTCACACTCGGCCCCCAGGGTCATTCCCTTAAAAATTTCAAATGACACGATGTATCAAGTAAGCGCTTGTTTGAAAGGTCTTTCAAAGTGCTTTATCTTGACGTTTGATTTTTTAAACCAGTCGATTCGTTTTCGAGAAAATTAGAAAAACATTTATTTATCTTAATTTGTTCAGATAGAAAACAAAAACACACGAAACTATCACTTTTTATATGAATAAGTGTTCAAAATGTTGCCCGTTAGGGTTTTGCCAAATCTACAATTCGTTTTTAAGTTAAAACTGAAACTACCAACATAAACAGCAATTCAGAAGATTAGACGAGGCAACAACCAAATAACAACCCGAATATTTTTCCGTTTATCGCCAGACATCCTGGGAATATATCTTCGCATCGGTATGTTTTGGACCTTGTTACTCAATTTACCCAAACTGGATCTGTTGCAAATAAAAAATTAGAACGTTGAAGTTTTGAAATAAATCATAATACTTGATTACGCAAAATTGTTGCTGCTACTGGTATTTCATTAGGCTCTGTAGACACAGTTACTGAACTCTATAAATTTCATCCATTCAAAATGAAAATATTGCAAGACTTAGCCGAAGGTGATTTCGATAGGCTAGTTGAGTTTTGTGAACAGTGAATTAATGATAATACCATTCAAATTGATTTTCCACATTACAAATAAATTTTTTTTGGAAACGAATTTTTCAACGACAACGTGCCATTTCTTAAGCCGTGCACATACATGCGGTGTTCGGCGAATAGCAAATATTTGGCATTCGACGAGCAACTCGGTAGCTATTTGTTATATGGCGAGCACGACCATACACACATGCGGCGTAAATGCCGAATATTGCTCGGTGTGGAAATAATGAATACGAACAACGATTAATGTACGAATGGTGAAAATGAATGGTGAAACATTGATGACTGATGCTGCTGCTTTTGTAGTTATGAGTGGTGCTTATTTACAGTTATTAAAAAAGAAGTCTAGGAGAAGAAGTAGAAGAAGGTGGTGGATGGTATCACTTAATCAAAGTAGAGAAAGGTAAGTAACCTTGGCAGCAAGTAAAATCACAAAAATTAAAAAGATATAAATTTGTCAAAAGTAAAAAAACTCGTTTATGAAAGGAAATGGATATTATTGCATAATTTGATGTAGTTTTCAATTCCTTCTTTCTTAATTTATTTGCAACTCTGTATATTCAGCAATAATTTTGGTAGTATTTTTTTTTAATTTCCTATAACCTGCAAATATCCTGTAAAATTGTTTTATTGTTTATTACCAATACCAAAATTACTTAAAAATATAATGTCTTTTTAGATATAGTGGAACTCATCTGATGGCAGATTTATTAAAGGAACCATCTGGCAGATTTGAAAACTTCTGCAGAATGTCCTTTGAAGATTTTGAAGAACTTCTTCAAAAAATAGAGCCAGTGATTTCTAAAAAAGATACAAGATGGAGAAAAGCTATTCCGGGAAAAGAACGATTAGCCTTAACTTTGAGGTTTCTAGCGTCGGGAGACAGCTTTAAGAGCCTACATTATTTGTTTAAAATATCAGCTTAACTCATTTCCTCCATAGTTCCAGAAGTATGCAGTGCTTTAATAAAAGTCCTGAGTAATGTAATACAGGTAACATTTTTATTTCGTTATTTTATAAGAAGGTAGAAAAGTAATATTTCTACAAAAGTAAAAAAACATACATATAAAGTACATATCAAATGTTTATAATTTTATCTGAAACTTGTATAACACTGCTTCAAACTTTCAAATTGTGACTCATCAGATGGGGAACATTGTTGAGTTTCTTGAAACGTCGCAGAACTTTGATAAGGTGATGGTGGTTGGGAAAGTCCAATGGCAAAGTTGGTAGAAGATTGACGACTACTAAACGATGCTTCAGAAGGCGATGATAATGGACTACATTGCGGGTTCACAGAAGTTAAAACAGTTACATTTTGATTATTAGTAGGCATGAACGGCTGATAATTTAGTGGCATATTCAAATTCATTTTCATTTCAAAAAGAAGATTATCAATTCGATTTATTGCAATGTCCCTAGTTCTCTCATCAAACTGTTTCAATCTTTCAGCAACCAATTCCCCATATTTGTCACAGAAATCTTTTCCTTTTGCATTTTTTTTGGGCATTGCTTTGCATAATAGTATATGCCTCATCTACTTTTCTTTTTAGTTCAACCTCTTCAGTCACTTTCTTCTTTTTCTGCGCAGGACGCTTGAAGGAAGACTTCGAAGTAGATGGCAGTATTTCTGCAAGACAATAATTTTTTAAAAGATGAAATTTTATTAAATAAATGCGTTTACCATCATTTAGGATATTTTCATCTATTTCAATTATGTTGTCAGGAATATTTTCAGTATGATTACTTCCGTTAGCGCTTACATCGTTCGGAGTTGTTTCATCCTGCGACAGCTGTGATGCGAGGTTCTGAAATTTGAAAATAAAGTGATAAATAAGAAAACCACATTATCCATAATTTTAATTGTTACTTTCATTTTATACTATTATATTAATATAATGTATAAGGCTATTTTCTATTATTATTAGAAAGAGTAAATCCGGTAATTGTAGCTAAAATTTGAAACACTAAATTTTATCTGAATTACTAATAATATTAATAAATGAATTAAGTATAGTACTACTCCATAAAGGCACTGATTGGTATATATTAAAGACATTTTCTCATTTATGTTTTCAGATCCCATCAAATGAAAGCGAATGGAAGAATATAGCCAAACAGTTTGAAAATATATGGAATTTCCCTCACTGTATTGGTTCAATGGATGGGAAACATATTACAATACAGGCTCCAATAAACAGTGGATCTGAATTCTATAATTATAAACAATATTTCAGTGTAGTGTTAATGGCTCTAGTTGATGCTGATTATAATTTTATATTTGCTGATTGTGGTTGTCAAGGAAGACTAAGCGATGGTGCTGTTTTTCGAAATACAGAACTTTTTAAAAAAATCGAAAATAACGGACTGCATTGCCCTTCAGATAGCCATTACCAGGGCGAAATATTCCAATTCCACACTTATTTGTGGGCGATGATGCATTTGGATTATGTAAACAAATCATGAAGCCTTATCCAGGTCTACATGAAAAAGGAAGCAAAGAAAGAACGTTCAACTATCGTTTGTCAAGAGCACGTCGCGTCGTGGAAAACGTATTTGGCATTATGGCTTCTACTTTCAGAGTCTTAAGGAAACCAATGTTACTTCAACCAGAAAAAGTTTCATTAATCGTAATGACTTGTGTCCTCTTACATAATTTTTTACGAAAAAGCAGATCATTGCGTTCGAACTATTCCCCTCCCGGAACGTTTGACTCTGAAGAAGATGGAAATATTACACCTGGTGCATGGCGTCAAAATCAAGATAATATGTCAAGTTTACTCCCACTGCGTAATATCCCAAGAAAGCCCAGCATGGAAGCAAGAACTATTAGAAATGAGTTGGCAGAATATTTTATGAGCAACGGAAGAGTATCTTGGCAAGATATATATTGTTAATGCTTAATTTTTTTTATATAAACACGCAAGTTTTCAATAAAAATATTTGAATAAAAGTAGGTATTTATTACTTACCTCTGAATTTATTGTATTCCTTGCCTCATTCTTATTTTGAAGGAAACTGGCCATTCTTTCGTAAGCGAACCAATTTGATTTATATATGTCTTCTGTACCTGCTCCACTTTTTGTAGATTCTTTAACTTTATTATTACAAGCCCTAAACGATGCCATTAGGGAATCCTTTTTCTTTTTTAATTCTGTGACAGAGTATTTGCCACCCATATTTTTCTCTATTCTTTTCCAAGCATCGAATACAAGATTTCTGTTTTTATGATCACTCAGCCATGGATTCCAAATTAATGATTCTTGTTCATAGAAATCCAAAAATTGTAATACTGTTTCATTACTCCACTCCATTTTAAAACGAAAAATAAACTGAAATTTCTCCACAAATAGCGAATAGCTTCTCGAATGTCTGTATCGACACAAAACGCAATTATTCGTCTGCTTTGAAGCGGCACAAAATACCGACAAGGACTGGGAAACGGCCAAATACGATTAATCGGCACGAGCAACCATAACAGACAAGTCGGTACTCGTCGAGTTCCGATTACTTGTTATTCGCCGCTCGCCGATTACCACATATCTGTGCCCGCCTTAACGTCAAAATATAAACAAAACAGTCATGAAGCAATATGCGACCGAACAACGTGTTAAAATTATCCAAGCCTATAATGAAAACGGCCGATCAAGGAAGAATACATTTCGTGCTTTACGTGAATTTTTTGGCGCACAAAATCGGCCTTGTGAGAGGACAGTTTGGAATTTGGTGCAAAAAATCGAGCAAACTGGATCCCTAGCTAACACCAAAACCCCTAGGCGTTCTCGTAGAGGTCGGTCGGTACACAAAATTGTTACTGTTGTCGAAAGTGTGGCCGAAAATGCAAGAACCTCGATTCGTCATCGATCGCAGCAACTGGACCTTACTTATTCCACTATACAGCGGATTTTAACAAAAGATTTGAAGTTACACCCACACAGAGTCCAAATAACACAGGAATTGAAGCCTAGGCCACACATCAGGAGAAACGATAGAATTACTGCGCGGCAAGTTTCCAGGTCGCGTTATTTGACGTAACGGCGATATCAATTGGCCGCCGCGATCCTGTGATTTAACTCCCTTAGATTATTTTCTTTGGGGTATTTCAAGAGCAAAGTCTACAAGAATAACCCGAACACAATTGCGGAGCTGAAACAGGAGATCAGACGCGAAATTACCAACATGGGACCTGATTTGTGCCACGGAGTAGTCGAAAATTTCTCGAAACGGATTACGTCATGCCACATGAGCCGCGGCGGTCATTTACTTGATATCATCTTTCAAGCATAATTGTAATGAACTGCCCTGAAAGGACAAATACATATTTTTCTATAATTTTCAATTTCTTCTTTTTTTTAAATACTTTTAATGTGGAAACCCAATTTGAATCACCCTATATATGAACAGATTGTGTTCTCATAGTAAAATATCGGTGTTTATAAACAATTCCTGGGTGTATGAAAAAATGCAAGAAGTATTAGCTAAAACATTGATTAATACCTCATTATTTCTGCCAAGATCTTCTGTCTTTGAAGGATGTTGTTTACTGTCTTTACCAGAATCGCCCTGCTCTGTTTTACCACATCCTTTAAATTGATTCCATTTTACCTTTTCGGAACCTGAAAATGAAATGTAATCAACTGTTTGAGATCTTATCATGGTTTTGAGGACAATGTTGTATCATTTTTATGTCGGTATCACGTGAAGCATAACCTTTATTATATTGACATCGGCACAAGTGACGTCACTAAACACATCTCTAAACATAGCATCTTTACGCTTTCCCTATTACGTGTCCACGCCAATTTGTTTTTATCAAATTCGACTATGTTATTCCAAGCGACGTAAAATGAAAATGTGTTTAGCCATACCTTGTCCTTGGCCCTTAATAGAATCTCCTTTTGATTTGCAGGGATCTTCCTTTTTCTTACTTAGGTCCTTCTTTTCTCTACGAGATCCTTCCGTACCTGTTTTGCAGCCTCCAAAATGGTTCCATTTTACCTTTTCTGAATCTGGATTCAATTTTAAAAACGTATACTGATACCACAGTGTTCTGAATATTTGGCAGAGCTTATTTTACTTCCTCATGGTGAGGAAGTATTGTAATCGATAAAACTTTCTAAATTGAGATATTCAAGTTCTTAGTGCAACAAAAATATCGAATCGTTCAGCCGTCTGTTACGTACATTTTTACAGCGATAGCGAATAATGAAGGGCGAAGAAAGAAAAGTATGACTACTAAAATGAACTGTAGTAATTTGTCAGACTACTGACAATCATTACATATTACTTATTTTTTTAAGGAAATATCATGGCAAAGTCTTGATAACGTTTGTGTTGGGATTGCTGCTATCCGGCCAAGAAATGAATAGGTATGGAATCATAGAATCACAAATCAAGTGATCACAAAGCCAGCAGAACCCAAATAAAAAGCTACTTTGCATCTATGAAATCAGGGCAATTTAATTAATTTAGAAAATGCCTATTTCAAGTATTCGCGATCGTATCATATTTTCGGAGAAAATGTTTTATGTCATTTTTGTGTCGCTATCGCGTGGACTACAACTCTCATTATATTGACATTGGCAGAAGCTACGTCACTCAACACATCTCTGAAAATAGCATCTTTACGCATTTCCTATTGCGAACGTATGTGTTCGCGCCAATTCGTGTTTATCAGATTTGATTTTATTATTCCAAGCGACGTAAAATGGAAATGTGCTTAGCCATACCTTGGCCTTGGCCTTTATTAGAATCTCCTTTTGTCTTGCAGGGATCTTCCTCCTTCTTACTTGGTTCCTCCTTTTCTCTACTAGAGCCTTCCATACCTGTTTTGCAGCCTTCAAATTGGCTCCATTTTACCTTTTCTGAATCTAAAAACAATGTGAAAAATTATACTGAACCCCCAATGTTCTGAATAGTTGATCTAGATCTAGAGCTTTACTCCTGTACGAGTAGTAACTTGTTGCAAACGTATAGTCCTTAGTAAAACTTAACTAACAAGCGACGTAAGCTCATCGATGTACTTCACAAGTTGACAGAGCTTCTTTTACCTCCTACTGTCGAGGAGATATTAAAGAGTTTTTAGAGCAACAAAAATAACGAATCGTTAAAACGTCGTTTGCGTAATTTTTGACAGCGATAGCGAATAATAAGGACGGAGAAAGAAAAATTTTTGTGACTACTAAAGTGAACCGTGGTAATTTTTCAGTACTGAGTACTGAAAATCATGACAGTATTCTTTTTACTTTTTTAAGAAAATACCATGGTAAAATTTTGATAATATTTATGTTATTATTGCTCCTAATCGGCCTAGAAATGAATATGTATGCAATCATAGAATCCAGATCAAGTGGCCATAAAGCCAGCTGAACTCAAATAAAAAGCTACCTTGTCACTTTGTATATATGACAAAAATTAGGGCAATTTAATTAATTTAGAAGATGTCTATTTCTTGCATTTATCTTTATGTGATCTGAAACTCATATTATTATTATTATATTGTTAGACAATATGTTTTATAAGATGAAATTATATTAATTAAGCTTTCCCAGCTTTACGAATTCCGGCAACCGCGCTGTATAAGGAGAAAATAATCCCTCTCCTATTCTTCGTAACTACCGGAGATTACGGACAACGAAACATTTTCTCGTAACGAACCATGTCACTCATTTCCGGCGGTCTATCTGCTAATCGTTAACCTGTCTATAACTTAGAAAATACTGCTTGGATTTTGATTTTTACACAAGGTTACGACTATGCGAAGGACGAAAAACTACACAACTTGTAAAATATCACGAAGCCCTTCACTGAAAATATTTTTTTAACATTTATCAGACCGATCTAGATGCAATTTTTAATTTATCATAAGAATGCAATACACAAATCTTGAATTACAAGCAGCTGCAATAATTAGAATGACATCAAATAATATCGAACTTTCACAAAGCATCATAATAAATTAAATGCATAGATTATAAGAGGCCGAATTGTTCGGTCTCTCTGTACGAGGCATAAATACATAACTTATAAGCCTTGTGGATCCTTTGAATCACCTTATATGGGGTTTCTTGAAGAACAAAGTTTGGAGCAAATTGCCGTAGTCGCTTTGCATGGTGAACTTCTGAATATGCTTGCTGAAGACTTACCACCTCCTTTTTCCTTGCAAGGATCCTCTTTCTTTGCGTTACTACTGTTAGCTTTCTTAGCAAAGGATCTGGTGGAGTGCATATCTTGTGGTGGGGGTGTTAATGGTTTTGGCCGAATCCTCAAAGTATTTTTTCGTTTACGCCCTGCGCTACATAGGCTGACGTGATCAATCATTTTGAAAGTCAACCTTGGCATTGGTTTGTGTCTGTAAAATAAAAAAGAACATCAAATTATGAATCAGACAAAGCATTTTGTACGTCAGTTACAATTTCTCACGGAAATTGGTGAGTAGTGTATTCTCGTAATAAATCGAAAATGAAGTATGTTTTTGGGTGTTACATACGGAGCCTGTAAATTAAATGATAAAACTTTTTTTTAATTTTTTATTCAAATTTTATTACAATTTTATATTGTCACTCTCAAAATAACTTCTTTCTGAAGCCGCAAATCGCTGGAGACAGTTATCCCACTCCTCATAGTAGTACTGGAACTCCGATACTGGAATAGCCATCAGCTGGTCGGTTACAGCCGTTCGAATGTCTTCGACTGTTCCCTTGAAGTGATTTTCCAACTTCGGCACAATAAAAAGTCAGCTAAATAAGGAGGATATTTGGTCTTGATCTGATGAACCGGTCATTCTGACTGTCAACCGACGATCTGATTGCACAAGGTCACGGATTCTGTGGATATTTTCATCGCTTCTTGAAGATGAAGGTCTTCCGCTTCGTGGTTCTCCTTCAATCGACCCTCTTCCTTCTGAAAATGCCCTAAACCACCGAAAAAACTGGGCTCTTGACAAAACACGTAGGCCTGCTGAAGTTAAGCAAGAGTTTCCGTTGCACTCTGCCCACGTCTGAAGCAAAACCTGGTAGCACACCATTGCTCGAAATTTTTCATTTATTTTTAGAACTCAGTAGGAAAAACTGCTTAACAAAAAAAATCACTACGACCAACCAAATGACTCGAGTGAGTTCAAACTTGCACTGAAGTCAGATCACGTGTTCCCCTGTCTCCCCTCCATGCCCAGCGCCAGATCGAACGCTACTTCGCCAGTCTCGTTACTTAATTCACAGACCTCGTATGACGTATATCGCGAAAAACAACGCGACCCATTTCCATTGGTTTGTCTGTCTGTCCGCTAATTCCTGGCTACCCGATAACTCAGGAAACTCCGCTCGGACTTCGATGAGATTTTGACACAAGGTGACTACTATGAAGCCTTTGCAGGCTTCAAAAATTGGTCCAGGAGCTACGGAAAAACAAAAACGCTGAATCTTCGTTTCTGGACGTTTAGAGAATTCTGTTCATTTTCAGAAAATATTTGTAGGGTTGAAAATTAGGGGTTGCAGGAGGTGTAAATATTGCATCTTTGGTATCAGTGAGGGGAGGGAGGGTGGTAGGTGGGGCTGGACGTCTTCTGGAAGCGTAAATCCCTGCCTCAGGCAGTCCTAGGCTTTGCTTGTTTTACGCGGCTTCGTTTTTAAATTGTAATGGTGGCTTCGCGCAATGTCAACATGTTACTGGACCATTAGGATTCTTACTAAAAAATGGCCTTCGTAAGTAAAGTAAATATCCAAAACGGTGTATCGATCAGCTTTGTGTAATTCTCCAAGATATTAGTACCTTTGCCTTTTGTTGGATTTTCTTCCTATAAAGGCGGCATTATCTTTTTGTATGTGTTTCTCTGAATGTGTAGAATGTTTTATCGTTTCATTTTTGATGCCTTCCTTGTTACTCGTTCCATCGTCTGTGGATTTGAACGTAGAATCTTCCTCCAAGAATAAGAAACCAGCGGACTTCTTTTTCGACTTACCACTACCACGACCTGATCCAGTGCCCTCTCCTGAGAGACCGAATTGGCATCCTGGAGAATCTAAAAATTAATAGATTTGTTTAAGCTAAAACATGAAATCAGGAAATAAAACCAGACTTTACAATTATTTCGCAAACCACGGGTATTTTGGTCTAATATGATTACACTTCCATATGATGTTTTCGAGTTCCATGTACACAAAGTTCAGCTCTACCCCTTAAAGCTGACGAGGTATTGATTACCATACTTTTTATGTTTTAAGCAAAATACATAAACAACTACTCTACAAAACTCAGAAACAGGTAGGTAGACCTATCCAAATATGTAATAAGAGCATAAATATAGCAAAAAGCTTATCTAGGTCATTAGTTTAACGGCCTCTAGGATCCTGGATATTTTTAACATAACAAATTTTGAAAAAGTTCACGAACTGTCTCAAACACTTCATCTTTGCAGGTTTGGGCCACCCTGTACATATGACAGAACTGATCTATTGCTGGCTAGCCATTAGAGGTGACGAAAATGCAAATAAATTTCAAGCAACTATTATATAGCAGCTATTAGCATAAATAATAATAATAATAATAATAATAACGTCTTTATTGGATAACCCGGAGGGACATAAACAGCGAAGTTTAGCCAAGGCTACTCTTACACTTAACTGTTTATGTCGGTTACATCTGATGTTCAAAACATGGAAAAAAAATAAGAACATTGAAAAAAAGAACACATATATACCTAAGTATAAAATGCAAATAGACACAATCTATATCTGTAGCAGAAATGCTTATTTAATCAATAGCGAGCAACATGCTTTTAGTATGTTTACGAAAACTTTCCAAAGACATCAATTTAATACTGTTGTCCAACTGATTATAAAATAGTGCTGCATTATATGTAAATCCTCGTTGGAATAATGCAGAAGTGTGTGGGGTGATTCTGATACTATAACGATTCCTAACAGCCCTGTCATGCACTTCGTAATTAAATCTTAACTTAGCTCTCAGATATTCAGGCTTTGATGACAATATTATTTTATGAACTAAAACTAAGAATTTATGTTTAACCAAACTTCCTAACCTAAGCCAGTTCAATTCCCTATATTTATCAGTTACGTGATCGTATTTACGCAACCTATAAATAAAGCGAACACAGTTATTTTAGATGATTTGAAGACGATTTTTGGTCAATTGATCCAAACATGGATAATAAACGACATCACAGTAACTGAGCATTGACATCACCAAAGATTCGCACAGTTTTTTTCTCAGCTTGAAGTTAAGCAAGTAGCGATTGGAATAAAGAGCCCTAGAAGTTTTTTTCATCAAATTAGCTATTTGGCTGCGGAATCTTAATTTTGTGTCAATTTCCACTCCTAGTACCTTGTTTGAGTATGCTGTAATGCTATGCCATCAATAGTCAGATGGAAAGAATCTTCGACAGTTTTCCTCTTCTGATCAGAACAAAACAATAACACTTGTGTCTTATCTGGATTAATAGCAAGATTATGTTCCATAGAAAACTGATGTGCCTTATCTAAATCAAGCTGTAAAATGTCTGATGAATTTTGCGTATCTGAGGCGTCGAAATGGAATATTATTTGAGTATCGTCAGCAAATGTTGGTATCCCTGAATTGTCAACTGCTTTGTGCAGGTCACACGTGTTAATCAAAAAGAGCACAGGTCCCAAAATACTCTCGAACTGACAATATGCCGTAATAGAACGAGGATTACCAACTTGAAAGCGCTAAATGTCAGGAAACTCTTCAAGAAGAAACATTTACACTTTTTTTACTTGCTAATCTCTGTAACATACAATTTTTTAAATTAGCCGAAAGCCATTCCCCATAAGGTTTCTATGGACCCAACTACTTCCAAAAAAAATAGTGTTTCAGCCACATACCTGCGCTTCTGAATTCAGGCAACGATCTTGAAATAGCAAGGTTTGTACCAGCTGATGCTTTCTTCCGTGAATTGCCGCCCTTTCCTGGGCAAAATACGCTGCATACACTATTTATAATACCCTTACAGCTGTCTAAAATTCCCTTTTTCTGTTCTGGCGGCTTGGGAGGCTCAGCGCTTAGCTTTATTTTCTTTTCTGGCTTAGGAGGGCTGCTTCGACCTAAGCCTGGAGGAGAACTTTGTGCTGGAAAAAGAGAAGTACGCAGAATTTAATTTTCATTTTGCGTCATAATGATTTATTAGAGAAATAAGAATGATCTAGTTAAAGGGAAAGAGAATCCTAAGTAGTGGGAAGTTTGGATTTATTGTTGCAAGTTGTTCAAGAGGGTATTCAAAAGATGGACGCATAAAATGGGTACCCCAATTTTTGTGGGAAAACTTTTTATTCGACATTGAGAAAACGCATTTTTTGGGATTTAATCGAAAGTGTTGGCAGGAACGAAAAACTCTTCATATACCATTTTTAGGTATTTATGAGACCTACAAAATGAGATAACACGTGAAAAGATCCGCCTAATAGCAAAAAAGTTATTGCCGAAAACCGAGGCAAACTGCAGGCTTTGGCACTGGTTGGTAATGTGACGATGGTTTCGCGCAGATATTTGAAATTCTTCAAATTCGTAGGATCCGTACTTCTAAATGACCTCAATAAAATTGGTCAAGTAGTTTTTGAGAATTTCTAATTGTTTATCCCAAAACACCTGTTTTCCTGTCATCACTACAAGTTGATTGTGCAATATACAGGGTTAGTTCAAACGGCATTTTAAAGCACCTTGTCGATATGAATCGCAAACCAGTCCGGAAAATAAATGTTATTTTTATGCAAAAAAAGGATGGGTTACCTTCTTTCTTCTAAACAAATTCGAACATTTCGTATTTGTGAGTAAATCGCAACAAAAGATGAATAGACACATCCGTTTTGTTTTAAAATATTTATAGCCACGTATGTTTTCCGAATATCGTAGCGCATTTGTTCAATTACTAACAAATACGAAATGTATAGTGCTCAATAAACTATTTGTGATGGCCGGAGAACAGGTGTTTTGGGGTAATCAATTAGAGATTCTCAAAAAAATACTTGCACAATATAATCCAATTTTGTTGTTGTTATTAAGAAGTATGAATTCTACGGATTTGAAGAATTTCAAGTAGTTGCATGAAATTATCGTCGCATTACCAACAAGTGCCAAAACCTGCATTTTGCCTCGTTTTTCGGCCATAACATTTTTAGTATTAGTCGGATCTTTTCACGTGTGGTCTCATTCTGTAGGTCTCATAAATACCTAAAAATCTTGTATATATTTTTCGTTCCCGTCAACACTTTCGATTGAATCCCAAAAGACACGTTTTCTCATTCTTTGTTGTCAAATAAAAAACTGGTGTACCCATTTTATGCGTACATGTTTTAAATACCCCCTTGAACAACTTGCACCAACAAAACTGGACTTTACAATTATTTCGGGGAAATTTGCTAATATGATTAGTTTATATCACTGCCATAAGTAATCGAGTTCATGATTTTAGAACTAACGTTGTCTAGGAGACAACGTCATGTTACATATTGATGAATTTTATCAAATATCTGCAAGGATGATGCTCTTTTTTCCGCCAGGTTAATGACCTTCACATTCGTCATCGGAGTAAAGGTCATTAGGTAATATCATCTTGTATAGTATATCAGATATTATTCGTCTGCCTTCGTATGTGCAAGCATCGATCAAGTATGCCCTATGCTGTATCTGAACGTCACACACTCAGTAAAGTAGGATCGCGAATTCCTGATGATAGTTATGGTGAGATTACTACTATTGCTTAGGAAGGTGCTGTTATCGATGAACTACTGAGGAATGATAATAGTAATAAAACATTGGCTGATACTACTATTTTACTATAGATATATACTTACGTCGACAGACCGGCCTCACAATTTTAGCTTTAGGATGCTTCGTTCCTATACGCACCGGAGCCCAATCTTTCTTCAGCGCTTGTTGGGGACCTTTATTCAAGGGTATACAGGGCGCTTCTTCTTTAACTTTAGATGGTGGTATAGGAGACGGGTGGGGTTTTAGTTCATCGACGTTCTGAAATGGATTGGAGAAACTGATTCCAACTGGTCCAAAACTTCATAATAATGAAGATACCAAATAGGGAACTACCATCCTTAGAAGTGGCGTAGATGTGCCCAAGCTTAAAGTGAATGTTTACATGCTATATTTTCTGTAAAATTTTGGAGTGTTTCTTAGGCCCCATACTGAGACTTTGTACATAATTATATACGCAATACAGCACTTCTTGGATAGTCATGAATTGGACATGCATTTATGATGAACTAACCTCCAGATGGCATGCCAAACTAACGACTCACGCACTATCAATAACGGCCTTCAGTATCATGTATCTATGTATAGTGTTTGAAGTTTTAGCTATTGGTTGAGGTCATCTTTACATGCATATCTATCACAAAATTATGCGGTTAAAATCCGCAGTCTGATCTAATTAATAAAATTCATGAAAGCAGTAAACCATTTGGAAAAAACCTTCACGTCGATTTTGATCTTCGAATATGTAATATTTGAATGATGATGCAAATTTTAATAACATATTCTAAAAGTTTGCTACATAATAGCTGCTATATTACACAATAAGACGACGCTAAATGCGGTCGATTACGCGCCCATACTTTCATCAATTTAAGAAACTCAAGCAACATTCTGATGCTTTTTTAGGTTTATGAGAGGAAAAATCCAGCACATACATTTAGATTTTATTAAATATATATTGGGATAGATAACAAATATATATATATATATATATAACAGAGAAAAGCAATGTATATATACATGTACATGGTGGCCAATATACAACTGACTGACTTAAATTGCGCGCCATTTTTGATACACGCATTTCATTAGATGGCGCCGAAGTAGTTATTAAAGCACATGTGTCTAATTCATCATAGAGCGCTACACGATCTCACAATGCGTCCTGAGACGTCTACCAGACATCGTTATCAAGAGCTGGATATTCGCCGCACGTCATCATGCACTATTTTAAAAATAAAGACTTGCACAGATCAAATTATTCGATTGTACCACTTTAGACTATGCATACTGGTATGCACATATACAGTTCAAATTATTTGGGAAACGTTATGATCTTTGTACTTTTTAACGTTTTTTTAAGAAAAATGCGAAGAAATGTGGAATATAATACTTTTAGGGATTAAAGCTGTACATACACCTAAAGTTAGTGATCACAGTTGGACAATGCTGCCCTTGGTAGGACATTTTTCTGATACAAAAATTAAGAAAATCGTAAATACTATTAAGTACGAAAAACTTGAACGAGAACTTGCTGGCTGCTATTGGAATTTTGGTGAGAATATGAAAAAAATATATGACAACATAACAGGAAATATAAAAACTTGTTTAGATCTTGCAACTGATAAAAAAGTGATTTGCTCGACAAAAAATACACCCTGGTATAACAAGAATATTAAGGCAGCTCAAAATTTGAGAGACAAACAATACAATAAATGTATATTCACAAAATCAAATGATGATTGGGAGGTATATAAAACTCTTAGGAATAAATGTGTGTATGTAATTAGAGAAGAAAAAATGAAATTCTACGATAAACAAATCGATAATAACAAGTGCGACAGTGTAAAGATGTGGAAGACTTTAAAAAGACTGATCAATTCGAAGCCGCATGATTGTGTAAATCAAGTTCAATTCGAAAACGGTACCGAAACAAATTCTTTGGTGATTGCAAACTAAATGAATATTTTGTGGAAAGTATTGTTGATATTGTGGGTACTGCCAATCCTGCACCTGACTATATGAAAATCAGTTTCTAGGGGAAATATTGCATACACTTTCAAAATTTCACAGCGTATCATTGAATTATCTAAGAAAAAAGTAAACAGTTTAAAATCAAATAACAACTGTGCCGAAATCACTACTAAAAACGTGCTGAAAAACTGTTTCGAAATTTTGGGATATACTGTATTAAATTGGATCAATTGTTCAGCAGTTCTTTCCTGAAAATTTGAAATGCTCTACAATAACACCAGTTCTCAAAATAAAAAATTCTAAAAGATGCAGCCATATGAGACCAGTAAATGTGTTACCAGACATTGAAAAATTATTAGAGTCCATAGTGCATGACCAATTAATGCAGTTTATAGAAGAAGGCGCAAGCAGGCTTTCGAAAAAAATATTCCACAAAAACGGCTTTCCAGTTGGTAACTGAGAATTGGACAAGAGCCATAGACTCGGAAGAAGTTGTCATATCAGTATTTTTGGATTTGAAGAGGGCATTTGAAACGATTGATAGAGGTATTTTGTTAGGTAAATTGAAGGAATATGGTATAACAGGAAGTGTTTTAGATTGGTTTAGAAATTATTTGTCTAAAAAGATGCAAGTTACAAAAGTTAATGACACAATTTCATCAAAAATTGAAAATACGTTGGGTGTTCCACGGGGCAGTATCCTGGGACCACTTCTTTTATTTTATGCATAAATGATTTACCTGCCATAGTCAAAAAATGCAAAATTTTCGCCGACGACACTATGATTTATATAAGTAATAAAAATATTCAGACTGGTATCTCTTATATACATGAAGACTTGAAACTTGTCTGAAAATGGTTAGCATCTAACAAACTAAAATTAAATACAAGTAAAACGAAAGCCTTGTTAATCGGAAAAAAACAATGTACAAATGTTCAAATGAATATTGGTGGTGAAGATATTGAATTCGTAGAAGATTTTAAATACCTGGGGGTTTTTGTTGACTCTCGATTAATTTTTGATATTCATTATGAAAAAGTTATAAATAAGATTAGTAGTGGGATATTTATCGAGAGTTTCTGGATGTCTGAGTTCATATAGCAGAAAAAGTATCTATAATACCATCATTCTTCCAAATTTCTTGTACTGTTCGACTATTCTATATTTAGCAAATAATTCCATCTTTGAAAGACTGCAAATTTTACGAAATAAGTGCATGAGAATAACACTAAATAAAGATAAATATACTCCAATTAGGCAAATGCTTAGCAAATTGAAATGGCTCAATGTAAAAAATTTTATCATATATCTTGTAATGATATTCATTTATAAAGTAAAAAATAATATATTTCCATCAAGTCTCTTTTTTACCATCATCAAATGTCGACCATCATTTACATAATTAAAGAAATAAAGATGACTTCCATTTAATGGCCAAAAAGAGATAAAAGACCAGAAAACTTTGACAAAATTTAAAGTAAAATTGAGGAATCACTTGTTAAATCTACAATTATAGGTTGCCCAGCATTTACATCATACACCAATGGCTGGAATTTACTAGTTCTAAGTTGTTTACAATTATTCTGTTTATGTAGCCAAATGTGCTAAATAAATCTTTCTCCTACTACTACTACTATTTGCGGCCATACAAAATTCAGTTAAATCAAGAACTACAGCCTAGTGACCATGAAAGTCGCCGACAATACAGTCATGCGATATTGCAGCTTGATACCTGAAATAACGATTTTTACCGACAATTTATAACGAGCGACTACTACATCCTCGTCGAGTCACAGTTTGGTGCGGTGTTTGGTATGGAGGTGTCATTAGACCTTACTTCTTTGAAGACGTTGCAGGTAATTAATTCCCTTACTGTCACTGGCGAGCGCTACCGTGATATTATGCAAAACTTCTGCCTCCTCAAATCTAACAATTTAACCTGCGAAAGTGATTCTAGCAAGACGGAGACACTTGTCACACAGCTAGGAAAACAATGAAACTTTTGCGATGAATATTTCCGGTTCAATTTCCCGAACTGTACTGTAGAGTAGCTGAAGAACAATATTACGGAAGCGATTGAAAATATTCCTGCCGAAACCTACCAAAAAGTGATGGAAAATGTAATCAAGAGGGCTTAGGTTTGCGAGGACATTTGTCCGACATTATTTTTCTTACATAATTTCTAAGTTTCAATAAAAGATGAAGATGCAACATGCCGAACTTATTTAAATATAAACCATAAGCTATATCAACTTGCAAACAATAAGCATTTATTTGGTCTGAGAATTTTAAAGTATTAATAAAGGCGTAACTAACCAGATCCTCTTTTGGTACCGGTTTCTTCTTGCAGTATCGCAGATCGGTCTTTGACGGTACGCATACAGGGTTGGGTGCAACTTTCTTCAAATTAGCTTTGCTTGATAAACATGGGGTATTAGCTTGTGGTTCAGATTTGTTAGGCAGATCACCAAGAGGTGAAGGAGGTGCATCAAAAATTTCATTCCGAGGTAATGGTAAGGCTGACCTGCACGATTTTTGCTTTGAACATTGTCCTAAAAAGTAAGTTGAAGTAAATTGAAACATAACTAACAATAATTCTAGGTACTAAAGGAACTGGTAGAAACAGCAAACTAAGTCGGTGCCCTATTCCATAAAAGGTATGGTGTGATCGTTATAAGTGAATTTACTTGTAGCTTGTACTAATACGAGGTATTGTGTTCGATGTGAGATTCAATCACGATATACTAACACTACTCATTTTACTAGTTTATATTTGCAAGTTGGGACGTTTATGTTCCATAAAAGTACAAATGGTAGTATGTTTCTTCTTTTTTAAATGCATTTGCTATAAGTCATTCCAGTTTGGTAGAAAAGAATGGCACATATTTCTTGGTACAAAAAGGGGTCAGATCAAAAGATATTTAAAAGGTTCTGGTATGTTGGTAATATTAAATTATAGAATTCGGATTCAACGAATAGTACATAGGAGAATTAATATACCAGCCAAGATCAACATCATTAAGTATCTTAATAAAAGCACTGCTATTTTTCAGATTTTTTTAAATAAAATGTAATAGATTACGTTAGTATATAAGATCGTATTCTATTTACAGATTTGTCTTTACTTTTTGAACTCTGATATCCTCTCATTTTTGAGTGGATTTTCTTCTTACAGTATTCGAACTGAGGAGCTCGTTGTCGTGGAAATCCTAGTTTCGCGATGGCTCATCTTTCAGGGAAGTTCTGCCAATACCATCTTCAAAAGTATCATATTCAATTATATTGTATGACGAGGAACTTGTTCTAAATTAAAGGAGAAGCATCTCTAAAGCATCGCCACGTCTTTTTCGGTATGACGTTACCGGACAGCCAGTCTTATTTTTCCAAGATGTTCTAATATATATATATATATATATATATATATATATATATATATATATATATATATATATATATAAGTTATGGTATCCTTAAAGCATTAACACCATCTAAGTCCCTACGAGTATAACACCGTCCCATACTCGTGAGACAGGATGTGATGTTTGCATTTTTACCCGAGACTACTGATTTCTGGAAAATTCGTAAGTGTAATCTTATAATATAAAAAGAATCTTTGACCATTCTCTGTACTCATTTCGTTACTTGTTCTTCTGTTCTCAACTGTTGCTGATGTCTCAATAAAAGTTAGTCTACAAAAGTTACTGAAGTATTTCTCTAACATCATTTGGCGATTATAAGAGAAATAGGAATGCGAGTGATAATTCCTCAGTGCAATCAATCACCCACGATCCACACGTATTTAATTTATATGCATGTGCTTCTGTTGTTTTGTACATAAATCTACCAAGTAAAACATGCTCCATAATACTTTTACAAATAAACATATTTACGAAATGTCATATTGACAGTGCTACACTTGTAATTTCTGGGTGATACGTGAAACAAAATATTATTTGACCATATTTACAAGTGCTTGTACTTGTAACTTTTACTTTACCAGTATACCACTTTTATGGAATAGGGCCATGGACATCACCAAACGGAGCTTGAGCATAGGATCAACTTGTTTTTAAATACTCCGTCTCCTTAATAAAAAGGATTATACTGACCTGCCGGTATTTCAGTCACCCTTCCTTTAAATCTACCCTCCGCTCCAGTAGGTGTTGGATTTGGCGGTGGGATCAAGCTTTGGTTCGGTGGACCCTTTGGTTCCATGCTTGGTCTTGAACAGGAACGTTGCATTTGGCAAGTTGATTGAGCTGGAATGGAGAAAATATGACATTTGAATATATTGTCATGGAAAAATCTGTGCTACAAGTTCATACATGTAGTTAAACTTGAATACGCTTGAGAAGTGTAAGTCCTCACTTTATACAAAACCAATATAAGATCGTACGACAAACTATAAAATTCGTTTTGTGTTTAACATATGGATAAGTCCCTGGACGTCTACGAGTTTAATCGATGACGTATATTTTGTTATAGTATTTACTGCATTTTTGATTATTTGTTCGGAATTTTGCCTTGTTGCTCTAATTTGAATGCAATTTTTTTGAAAAACCACAACCAAAAATTTTTTTGATGAATTGAGGACGATTAGATGATCCAAGTGATATGTGATTTTTGTTATGTTCATCTTAATGTCGTATTGTAGTTTATTGCTAAATACACTATACACACAGAGTCGAAATCCAAGCGCTCTTTGGAGACCATTGTGGCCAGCTTTTCACATTGAGCCAACTTTCCATACCGTTTGCAACTAGCCTCCTATATCACAGAACAAAATATCTTACACATTTCATGAGGCTTTTTCGCCGAGCAATCAATTTTCATAGGACAATCTTCTGGCATGGGAACTTGCTTGCAGTAATCGGCCCCGATTCCCTTGGCCTCCGCAGTCTTCCTCTTGATCAACTCTTCCCCGCCACACTTATTGCACTTTACCTCCCCAGCTTGTACATTGGGGACTTGAGTTTGACATGGTTTTGGTTCACCATCACAACAAGAACGCTTGGGTAAACTTTCCGTCTTCGGACAAGTGATCTCCGCAGGTCCCATGGATCTTGGTGGTTGGAATTGCGAGGGACATGGCAGCTTGAAATAATAAATGAACAAATAACGAAGAAGTGTCCATTTTCACAACGTAAGTAAGAAACCAGCTATTATTATATATCACGGGCAATGATGATAATTGGGCATTGTCGTTGGTAGCCAAGGAAAACCGGGCAATGGTGATATAAAAATATACGGATGAAAATAGAACAAACCAAACATTATTAAAACCTGGAACCTGGAGTTAACGTCGAACACTCGATAACTATGCATTCTTGAAATAAAGTTCAGAGATCAAAAACGAATATTGTTATGATATATATTGCACTCTGGTCATATAGGAAGAGGAAAAGTGGGTATACATATACATGTTTTTTACAGACGTTACGGAGTAGATCATGCTGCTTATACGGTTCATGACTACTTGACCTCATGCATTCTAATGTAAAATCTTGAACTCGACAAGAATCTGTTGTCAAAAGTGGTGGTTGCTACTCGAATTTAGAAAGATGACCTACAAATGGCTTCTGAGGTCATCGTTTAGGTCATCAGTGAGACATCGACAAATTGCTTATTTGATTTCCCCGTATATTTGCACTTCATAATACTTGCAACAAACGAATGACATGAGAAGATCTTGTCGCGGATGGTTTTGGATCATGTTCGTTGCACCGTCGTCGTTAATCGCCAGGCCTCGCACCCAACACCCAAAAAGCTGACAAAAGCCAAAATAAGAATAACTAATTGGCCATAAAAACAAAACATTGTTTACACTACCTTCGCTATGACAGATCGTCAAATTTGAAGTTTGGGGTAAGTCACTGATAAATTTTTTTAAGTAGTGCAATAATCATATCGTTTTTCTTGTTTGTAATGTTTGAAATATATTTCTGTGTTTTGTAAAGATAATTCTTACTTGGCAGTCATTATAATATTGTAATGATCCTGTCTCCTATACTATTCGTTATTTGTTTGACTGGGCGGTCCGTAAGACCTTTGCCCATTAGTCACTGTCTAATGTACGAATGTACGTTACTCGATCCTGTCAGAAACCAGACTATGTCAAGGAAAATGAAAAAGGGGAAGATAAGAAAAAAGGAGAGTAGCACAGATAAACAGAAGTGTACCAGTTTAAGAGGAAACACCTAGGCTTTTTGACTTGGTTCACGGAATAATTTTGAGGTGAACTAAAAACAAACTTTGATTCAACTTTTTTCGGGGTGGCCGATTAGACATTAGCAACAGCAAGTTTTTTTGTTTATTATGATTTGTTATCAGCCGGTAGAAATTTTTGTAGATAGGGAGGTAGCAAATTTTCTCGTGAGGATCAAATCTCAAAAATCTTGAATATAGTACAAAAAAACTATGTAAAATAGAAAAATTTTAGGAGGCAGCCAGATTCTCAGGAGGTCAGTGCTTGAAGACTAATTGTATTGTTCGTTGGTTGTACATGTTTGTAGGTAGTAAGAGAGACAAACTCAAACTGACGCCGAACATAATATTTTAAGAACTGATGACAGCGTTACGTGGAAAGTGCACAGTCTACCTACTTTACGCCATTTTTCGTAAACAATGATGGACATGCGATCTCTGTCAACTAATTTATTTTAGCCCGAATTGAGCAGTTTGGATATGGCCGACACGTGGTTTCAGCAGAATAGTGGTAATAGCACACAATGATGTGTCATAAAGCATATTCTGCATAAACCTATAGAGCTAGAGTTGGCTCTCGCAGAGGTGACGTGAATTGGCCAACAAGATCGTGCAATTTGAACTCGTTAGATTTTTTATTTGGGGTGTTCTAGAGTCGCAGGCCTCTGCCGATGAGCTAATATCCAACAGTTTCAATTTCAATAATGACCTTTCCTAAGACTCTAATATGACATAAATTGGATGCTTGAAGCGCTAGTCATGCACCGACATGAAGGAAAATGCAACTGGTAAAATAAATGAAAAATGTTACTGACCTTGACTTAAGTGAAAATATGTTGGATAGATAAATATGCTTTAATGTCTCGAGAATGCAATCATGCTTAATGACCGAGCTAACTTAAAACTGAACTGTAATTTAATTACAGAAGTGGATCTTACGTATGTGAATTGTAGAACTCAACAACGGTATAATATGGTTTACATATTAAAAGGTTTCCAAGCTCACTGCGGAATATCTTTGAACTATACATTCCTTTGATAGATCAGGGAGACACAAGTAAATTTTCAGACCATTATAAATCATTGAGTCTTCCACAAATATTGTTTTAGGTACCTACTACTAATTTGAGATCATGTTATCGTCTAATATCGTAACTCATATTTAATGTTTGAAATTTAGATTTATTTTCCAAAATACAAATCAAGGCCTGCATGTAGCTTTTGCTTTTAGTTATTTGTCTAATAGTTCGTTTTTGTAAAAACAACACCTTTTTAAACAGTTTTCTGAACAGACTTACCAAAAGGGAGTGCTGTATCTCAATCTACTTGCAAAAGAGGCAAAGTAAGTGCTTACGGCTGTGCTTTTCGCTACGTTGCGTTGTATTAATTGTTCTTATAATGAAGGAAATCTTTGCTAATTGAATAAGCAATTTTTCTACATGATTATTAAAATCTAATTCATGATCAATGGTCAGTCCTACAAATTTGGTAGTGCCTGTTTGAATTTATGAAATCCAGGAAAGCATTTAAATTTCATGAATTTTGTCTTTCTAACATTGAAAGTCAAGTAATTGTTTTCTCACCATTTTTTGATTGCTATGTATCACCATCAGTTTTTGTCTATATTTCATTTATATATTTGTCTTTCCAAGGAATTGTGGTATCGTCAGCAAAAACTAAGAATTTACCATTTATGCTTAAGTTTAATAAACCGTTTTTATAGACTAATAATAGGACCGGACCTAACACTGATCCTTGAGGTACCCCTGTGTCTGTGTTTATATTATTAATTTATCCTATCCTGCAAATCTTCACAACGGACAAGTTTCGATATGCAAGATTTCCGAATTCGCAGCTAGTTACAATAATGAATCAAGGAAGTAATGACATCCTCCATTAGATTTTGGTATTTTACATAACCTTGTTCATTTTAGCCAGGTCTCCGGTTGCATTTTTTCTCTGTATAAAATTAGTTTTGTCATACCTTACAAGGATCTGGTACTGATGGAGGGGGACTTTTCGGTGGTGCAGGTTTGATGGGATCCTTCCTGCTAACAAGGACTATGGTTTCCTTACTCAAGTCCTTACATGGAGGTGGTTTGAAGGGTGCTTCATCAGGACAAAGAGGTTTTGGTGGATCGAGAAGCTTCGGGAATGGTTCGGTTTTCATGGGTTCAGCCACTTTGAAAGGAGACGGAAGACCAGATACTGAACTACATGGAGGATCAGCCTAAAAAAGGTTATCAATGTTGTTGGTATGATTCTTGATATTCTTGACAATACAACAAGTCAAATCAAAGACTCCATATTCCGAAAAATAATATATTTTCAATTAGAATATTTTATGTAACTGAGAAAAGTTGTCCTTCGGTAACCTCGTCGATTGTTCTTCCTAAAAGCCAGAAAAGAGGTAGCTTGTTGCTTACTTATCAATTGACATTCTAGCTGCATGAAATTCGATACCATAGGCGTAAATATAGCAAGAATTACCCCCCAATTCTTTTTGGGGCACCTCTCACAGTCTGAATCAATACTAAATATGGATTTTTTAGGCTAGGCAATCTTAATAATAATAATAATGTTTATTTCCAACAGGCAGATACACAAAAGTACAGGAAATATCAGTGAATATCACTTGAGCACAATAAACAGATACATAGATAAGAATAATAGTATATAAGTAAATAATCGACTATATCCTACCATAGAAGTTCTTCAAGGTAGAGTTTGATGACGCGAGTCTTAGTGTCTAAATACTATATGTCTCAGTTACTGATACTAATTGAATATTGTACACATATGAACGGGATACTTGGAGAAGACATTGATGTGGCAGAAATCACAGTAAAATGTAGCACAATAATGGTTACGTAAGCGAAAAGTATTAAAACATATCTTACTTAAAATATTTGGACAATAAATCGTATTGTACACATCATGGCCGAAACCTCTTTGTGGATAGAAACCATTGCATTTGAAAAAGTATACTTTACTGCTCTTCGTTAAATTGATTCCAATCTGCTAATAGAGTTTTTATAAATAGGTGAACAGATCAGCGATACATATTCAAGCTTGCTTTTCACGTTTATCTTGAGTGTTTCAAGATTCGAGAAACCTAACATAGTACCCTAGCATTCGGAAAGCAGACGATGTAATGCTATTTATGTGATCATTAAAAGTGAACTTGACATCAAATGTAACACCTAGGTCTTTATAATTGTTGCTCCTTTCTAACCTTACCTGATTAATACTGTAGTCATCATAAAGCATAACATTTTGTTTCCTACAATATGCTACTATTTTACATTTTGACACATTTAGTGTGAGGAACACCATGAATTGATAACCTCCAAATTATTTTGAAGAAAATTACAGTATTCGGATAATACGATATTATTATAAATGTTTAAATCATCAGTAAACAATAAATGATAACATTTAATATCAAGCAACAAATCATTAATAAAGATTAAAAATAATAGAGGTCCCATGTTAGACCCCTGGGGAGCTCCTGAAGTAACTATGTAGTTATTAAACTTGAAACTACCATATTCTACAAACAGTGTTCTGTCCGAACGATATGACTGGAGGAGTGAGAGCAGATTTTCAAAAATCCTAAGATTAATAAGTTATGCAGTAATAAGCAATGATTGACTTTTTCGAAGGTTTTCTGTATATCTGTATAAATTTCATCATTCTGGCCGTGCTGATCCAGAATCTTGGCAACAAACTGGGTAAAACAAGCTAAATTAGATGTTGTAGATCGCCCAGAAACAAATCCAATTGAGAGATATGGGGCTTGAAAAAGTTATAAGTATGCTCATAAATGATTATCTCGAATATTTTGCCAAAATTACACAAAATGATAATCTGGACTGTAGTTTGGGAAAAGAACAAATGCGTAACATCAGATTGAAAATAACAGAAAGTGGTCTAGCAAGAGCGTGAATCCAATCTTTGACTATGAAGCTAGGAATATTGCCCACTCCGGAGGTCATCTTATCCTTTAATTTTCTAGCTGCTAGAATGACATCATTTTCAGTTATGGTGTAGAGATGCAAACAGGCGTTGTAACCTTTTAAATCAGCATAGCTATATGGTAGATCCTGCTGAGAAAACACGCTAGAAAAAATGAAGCAAAACCAACAACGATTTCTTGAGGTGAATCATATATGTGGTCGTTGAACAACATACCACCAGGAATCCTTGACGTACTTTCTTTAGCATTAATAAACGTCCAGAACTTTTTCAAATCTTGAGTTATATTGTCTTCAATGTTTTGTAAGTAAGCTGAATATGCGGTAATAATCTCTAAGTCTTCAACTACCAGCACTGAATATGCTTGGTGGTGAATCCGAAATGCGAGAAACAATATTTTGAGACCACAATGACAGTGTTTGCCACTTGAAAAAACAGTTAAATATACAGCAAAGCTTCTAAGCATGTCAGAGCTAATACGAGACGATGACAAAAAAAATGGAGCAGGAACGTATGACTCACTTTTCCGTTTTGGGGAATATCGTTTGATATCTGAACACTATTAAAACGGAGGCAGTCAGTGGATATGTTGATAATATCATGTTCTGATGAAATGTTGAAAACAAAAGATACTTGTTGGTGTTACCTTTGAATTTGGAAAACAGTTGCATTTATCTTCCTTCATAGGAGGCGATGGGCAGTCATCCTTCTTACAAGAAACTACTGCTTCCTTCTTGCTAGATGCTTCTTTCTTCGGGATACCTAACAGTTAAATTACTTTTGTTACGAAAGTGCATTTTGTTCACAGATAGTGTCAGATAGTTTCATATACTTAGAGCTGAAGCGAACATCCAATAATTTTTTCCTCTATCCCGAGAAAGTCCATTTGGGTTTATCCTATGGGAACTAAAAGGTTTGGCCCCATGAACTATTACGTTAGTCGGAGAAGAACATCCAAAAAGTGACAGACATTATATTGTCTCGACTTACCTTCTCAGAAAAAAAATCGCTATTTCCTCATATTTATAAGTGCTAAAAGCTAAAAAACACACATTTAGATGATACTACTTGTTTAAAAATAGCTTCTTAACGTTTCTGTTTTAAATATTTGTAAGTATTTCTTTCATAAACGTCTCCTTTTTATGTATATATATATATATATATATATACTTGAACTCGAGCTTTCGATGGTTTATGCCATCAACGTCTGGAGCTAGAAAACAATTTTTTGAAAAAATAGCAACAATAATTAGGGGGAAAATAATTACTGAGTCGGCAAGATTATTGCTGAAATTGTTCTTAAACGACAGTGAAAGGGAACACATAGTCGACGAACAAAAAACTGGACCAAAAAAATTGTTTTTCAGCTCCAGACGATGATGGCATAAGGCATATACCATCGAAAACTCGAGTTCAAGTTGTAAGAGTATACTTATGCAAAACTTTACCTTCAACCCAAAGAAATTTAAGGCAAAATTAACTATGAATACTATATATATATAAATTCTTGGTGGTGGTCATATGTACTTCTAAAGAGAACTATCTAGAATGCTCTTACCATTGCAGGCTGTATCTTTTTTCTTGGAATCAGTTTGCTTATAAAGCTCCTCTTCCCTCTTTTCAGAATTCTTCTTACTGAGGTCTTTGCAAAGGTTCTCTATTTCGTTCTTGGAAGGAAGTTCATTCTTTCTTGCATCTTCCTTCTTGCAGGAATCTTCCTTCTTTTTATAAGAATCTTCCGTCTTACACTCCTTGGGTTTCTCAGCTTTCTTAGGGAGCTCTTCCTTTTTTTTGCTGGGTACTTCTTTTTTCGTACTAGGTTCATCTTTATTTCCTCCACTTCCACCCGATTTGCTGCTCTTACTGCCCGCCTTCTTTTTCTTCTTCTTTCCTTTTTTCTTGGACATCGACAAGATTACGAATTCATCGTTCCATGGTTCCTTGATTTGTTCTTTTCTAGCAGATGGTGCTTTCATCTCATTTTCTGTGACCGGATCCATTTTGCTGTAAGTTGCCTTAGGATCTGCAATCTCGATTTTCTCGAGAGGATCTTTAATCTCCCTTTTCACGATTGGAGGCCTACGATCTTTGCGATCAGACAGGTGGTCACCAAGGTATATCTTCAATGTGTTCTCTAGTTGTTCAACAGCTAGAAAAAAACTGTTTTACGACAACAGAAAAAGAATGAAGGCAAGTGCAGATTATGGTCGCCAATTTTAATTGGCATATTTTGCTTGTTACCATGGACTCTATAAAGAAAAATCAAGCAAGAGAAGTTTAATTTCAGATTATGGTCACCAATTGTAATTTACATATTTTATTTGTGGCCATGGACTCTATAAAGAAAAATCTTGATATAGTTATCATATTGTAATATCAATTAAAGCTAACCTTTGTGAACTTCCATGTACTTCAAATACTCCTTTTCGAGCAAAGGTTTCAACATGGTACCTATAGTGTTCGCTAAAGCAGATTTAGAATCTTTGTTTGTCTTTGACGCTTTTACAACTTCAGATATCATTCGCGGGTCTATATCTCCTTTACTTCCTTCAACAATTTCTTTCCTGCAGAACAAATCGTCCAGAGACTTGCTTCTCATCGCATGGCTGTGTCTGTCTACATATTTGAAGGTTACTAATTTCTGGGAATGCTTCCCTGTTAGAATAACGTTACTGGTGTTGACATCGTATTTTAGAGAAACTGCCTTCTTGTCACCTGAATAATTATTGTTCTTTTGAAGCAATTTTGTCAAACGGGTACCGTGCTCTTTCTTGATCAACGAGTTCTGTGTGAGCATTAGCTCTTTATAGTTCATACGCTTTATTGGCGTAACTTCTATTGATGTATCTCGCTCTTGAGAATCCTTCAGGAGTTCATAAGAGTTCTTTTTGAATTTGTTCTTTTTTACCTCAAACTTGGAATCAACTTCTTTGGTAGAGTACTCTCGCATCTGCACTGAAGGTTCACCTATGCAAGAAAACAAATAGCTATTGAGGAATCTCTTCAAATGTTATATGCTGGAACTAATAAAGAGATCGTCATACATGATGTCCCAAAATAAGACCGCAATATCTCGGATGCATATTGAATACACAAATTACAGAAATTCATATTCCTAGGGGGTTCCTCTACGGAGATACAGATAATGGATGGATTGAACAAAATTTGTTCGATGCCAATTGGGGCCTCTTCACATGGTAGTATCCTTAGAAAATAATTAACTCAATCTGATCTTTAGGGATGGATAAGCTGCAACAGGGTATTGCTAGTTTTTACACCGTGTATAATAATAGCCCTACGATGCAGTTTTTGCAAAGCCTGATCATTGTGAATTCACGTTTGACATCGATAGAACGAGTCACTTTTTGTAACAACATTTTTGTTTCAGTAAAGTTCTGTCTGTAGTGATTGATCCAGTATATAAGCTCAAGCATTCCATAATATAGTAATTCTCATAATAGGTTTGTAATTAATAACTCGTACAAACTTTGATAATATATGTTTTAGACTCCTGTCAAAATTTCTGGGGATCCAGTTGCATAGAAAAACCCCATAGAGGAACTTGGCATTATGTTTTGTGTTTTGCATGCTTCCAAGAGATTCTCATCTGTATTCTGGAAGTGTGGCAGATCCTGTATATGAAAAATAGTTTATTTCGCGCCTGCTACAAGTGAGCATGAAGTGAACGACAGCTAGTTCCAAGTTGACGTCTTGTTGGAAAACCTACATAATATCATAAAAAGCCGACATAATGCCAAAGAAGAATGCCGACATGATGTTACTTTTCAAGTTAGGTAATACCCCTGCCGTAAGGCAGCTGCTCCCTTGCTTTGAACAAATGAAATGAGTAATAGAGCACCGCCGCCAGTGGACCAGTTTTCAAAAACTACAAAGCTTTTGTGTCCTTGGCATAGTATGACATTGTGTTATAGGCGGTTATAAGAATAGCGAACAGACCGACACACCGACAGACATGGTTTTTCATGATGTACATGTCATATTTATAACATCCAAAAAACATGGTATCTCATTTTCTAAAATTTGTGCGATTACAATACTTCCCCGCCAGTTATCAGTGCGATAAGACCTATGTCTTTGAGTTTACACAAACAAACGTCCGCACTCTGTGCACAGAAGCTGATTGCATATATGTATGTGTGATACAGATGAATATGTGAAAGTAATTCCTGTATTTCTACTGTACTCGCCGAAAATCGTGAAATGAAATATAGATACAGGGTTACACTCTTTGTAGTACAAGGAAACTAAAACATGACCTAGCATGATTTTAAAAAAAAAGTGTTTCCTCAATTAAACTTTTAAACTATTTTGTATCAACTCACTTGTCATTACTTTTGATGTAATATTTGACTGATCTAATGGAAGACGTTTTTCACGTTCTTGATTGGCCATCGAGCTTTGTGTTAATGTATATTCCCTTGGCCTTATCGTGGTAACAGTCATTGTATCTTGCTTTTCTTGTGGTGCTAAATATTCAGCAGATTCGTAAGAGTTCTTCTTGAACTTTTCCTTTTTCGTCTCGAACTTGGAACCAAATACAGTTCTAGTGGCTGATGAGTAAGCTCGCTTCTGCATTGAAGGCCCACCTATGTATGACAAATTTGGAGATATTAATCTTCATTCAGAACTCCGTGGGCTATTATATTAACCAAAGCACAATGAAGGTTTTATCTAAATTGATCCTAATGTTCAATCTAACTAGCCATTTGATAACGTTTTTAAAAGTTTGCACCCAGTTCCACCGCCTTTCTCTGATCTATTACCTAGCAAATGTGATCCCAGGGAACCCTCAAATAGAGTGTTTATTGTACTACTCTGATTTAGTAAGGTAAAGTTACATAGAAGGAGGGATATGTTTTTCGCGTGTGGATAAGTATGTATCCATATCTCCAAAAAATTATATTTCTCGGGCTACAGGCTAAACGGCTTGATGGATTTTGACATGTGAGGTGTCGTTTGAGATTCTTTAGCAATGCGAGTGATACTTTAACAAAGCTTTACCTTGAAATTCTTATTTCATGGGCCGCAGGTTAAATGGTTGGATGAATTTTAATATACTAGAGGTGTTGTTGGATTCGTCTTAGCAATACGAGTAATACTGATTATATTAAAATTTTATAAAAACAAAATGGCGGATTTTAATGACAATCAACCTTAAAGTTCATATTTCATAGGCTACAGCTTAAACGGCTTGGTGGATTTTAACATACGAGGTGACGTTGGATTCGTCTTAGTAAAGTAATAATAACTGATGTTATTAAAAAGGTCCAATCTGGTTACAGCTTGAATGGGTTAATTGATTTTGACATAAGGGGTGTCTCTAAATTCGCCAGCACAATTAAATCTTCATTCTTTTACAGTTCACATACGTAAAAATGAATTTTTGTCTGCACATTCACCAAATTTGTAAACACAAAATAATTATCACGTTTGTTTCAATGGCAAATGTGTTTAAAATATGTGTGACTTTCATATTTAACAGTCTCTTAATATTAGCGGATCAGACATTTTTTACTAATAGAAAGTATTTCATCCATGCCAAAGGTGCAAGATTTACAACCCCCAACCCCAGACTTTGAAATCTCCTAAAAAATGAGCAGTAGTCTCTGAAATGAAACATGGGGAATTTTGATGAATTTTATGTTTTTCGTTTTTTGCTCATTGAAGTGCCGTCACAGAATCAATTATTAAATCCTTCAAAGTGTTTTCGTCCTTGGCATGAAGTCGAGAAGTTATAGAGGGTCTAATGATTATCGGGCAGACCTACAGACAAACAGACCGACGGAAATGAATAAAATGTTTTTTCATGATATAACATTCAGAAAACAATTGACCTCATTTTCGAAGCTTTTCGTGATTAAATTTTGAAAGTAATGAACTCAAACTTCTCAATAAATCCGCCGGTTAACGTACCCTGACCTGCATTTGGTTTCCCTTTGCCCTCCATACAGAACCTGCAATCCAGCTGTTTGAATATGAAATTACTTATCTTGTTGATGCCATGCATTCTGATCAAATTTTTCTTCTTTTTGATTTCAGTTACATTATTTGTGAGTTTGATGGTGGATGACACAGTTTCAACATTACTTTCTGATCTCCCTCTTTTTACTTTTGGTTTACGCTCCTCGTTGATACAGTCGCGCTCCTCAACAGTGTCCTTGGCGGTTCTTGGTTCTTTTAGTTGCCTCTTTTTCTTTTTGCGACTGAGGTCAAAAAAGCTGCAACAACAAAGAGTTGAGTCGATAAATGAAATCGGATAAACTGCTGAACAAACTTATCATAGTGTTAACGATTAAGAGTCCCATCATCCCAACAGTAACCATAGCATACAATATGCACCAACAAAAACGGACCAAATGGTGCTCGTGAACCATCCCAAGTACTCGTGTACGATAGAAACTAAAGATTTATTGGTATTTTTGGTAAATATTTGAAAAGAGAGCATTGACTTCCAGGCCTGCAGTAACATTAAAATGCTGCTTAACTTTCATACAGTTAACATTTTCACACTTGTATAATTGTTCTCATCTCTAAACTCCAAACAGACAGAATCATCATCATCATCATCATGAATTTATAAACTTTTGGGGCAAATATTTAAAATTTTTGTTACTAACGTCTTAGTTGTCTTTCAAATTCCTTATGATCAGTTTATCCACCACTGCTTCTAGAAAGACCTTAAGGCAAAACGAGCTATTGCAGTTTTTTGCTATCATAGTTAATACTACCGTACCTGTGATACTTTAGGTGTGTCTTATAAGTGATTATAGGTGGACTAGTTACTCCTGGGTGTCTTCTGCAGAAACCTCTTGTTTGGCGTAGGTTGTCTAAATACTTAGAGCATATTGGCTTGAAATGATTCTTATGTATGCTTTGCAATGCAGCAACATTTAACTGATTAGATTTCGTTTCGGCGTGCTTGAATCTGACCATGTGGTGAAGTGTGCATACTGAAGGTAGGGTATTCTTGGCAATGTGCAACTGAAATAAGACGTGTGTCACTTTAAATGGTTTTTGAGTGGATCGGAAGGTACTTACTGGTAATCTTAATTGATTTACATTTCTTATTATGGAATACATTACAGAAATTTGGTCATATGAAACGAAATTTGTACGACATTTGACTGACAATTTTGACGAAATGTAAACGATTCACATCATTCTAGATTTTCATTTGATGAATTTTTCCATGACCCCGGAAAACATTGGAGACGTTTATGTCAAGTTAGACGTCATAATTGCTGGTCAACCGAAATCAAAATTTCCAGTGATGTTCAATTTAACTCAATTTGGCTATCAAAACGTAAGTAGCAATAATCAGTGTTTTTTTAAGAAAACGACTTGTGTGTTGTTTAGAACTTTATATGAAAAATAATTCCATATGTGGGTTAGTAAACAAGATATAATACGTTTTTAGCTTTTTCGCCAAGGCAATTGTTTGGAGACAGCAATATTAGGTCAGGCTACAGCAAAATGGCAAAAGAAAATTTGTTGAATATTTCGGTCTTCTACATTTCACATGTTGGAAGTATTGAGATTGCTTCATTAGTTAGGATCATATGGAGAATGAACGACGAAGAATGTAACACATGTCATTGTTACCCATTTGTCACTAAGCTACTCACGATGTCCCTCAAATATCTGCAGAAATGGTTTCCTGTAAATGCTTTTGTCGGAAAATAAGCTTTACCTTCACCAAAAACGGTTTTGACTACAGCCTTGAGGGTAAATGAAGAGGCTCCTTGTTTAGACAGACAGAAAAAATTGATTTGGTAACTTTTTTATTGAGCATCAACGTTGGAAAAATCTGTTTCTTATATATAGTTGAAAGGCTCGATATAAGTAGTCCACAGAAGAGTTCCACCAGTAAAAATACTTTTAATATGAGGCGAAATGTTCAATATAGTGGTTAATTTGTTACTGCAGCAAGCGATGCATAACAATACATCTTAAATAATAGCCGAAAGTTCAGCAAAAATTGATATTTTTTTTTATGGAAATGGAAAGTTATTGTCAACGTTTTTAAGGTTAATGGCATTTTCAACGAGCCGTCCGGGGAGATAGCACTGATATCAATTACATCATAGTTTTTAAACGCACGCAAAAGAAGCGGTTTTTCTAACTTTGATGTTCAATAGATAATATACCCAGCGATTTTTTGTATCTTTAGATGAGAGGCCTCTTGTCTTCATTTACTTCAAAAAATATTTTCCGGTTACTGAATCCGTTAAGATTTTTTTTCTATACAAATTTAATCCATTTTTGACTGGTTAGCCTGATCCAGATAAGCCTTCCATACATTTGTGAGTCGAGAGGGTTGTCAAGTTCCAAATTGAATATTTTTAACTTCCTTTTTCGTAGCTACGCCATTTGGTAAGACCATCATCACCTATAAGAGATTCTGTATGCATGGTGTCTTGCTACAATCCATTTATCGTAAGCCGTAAGCCAAGTCTTACCTATCCGATCCCGTACAAAAACAGTTTCGTGAACAGAGCGAGAAATGCTCATACTTACGCTACGCATCCAGAAAAGGTCAGACAACTCATAAAAAGTAAGGATGCTCATGTGCTTTGCAGCTACTTCACCTCCAAAAGGTATGTCGACAGGGTCGAACAGCTTATAGAGCAGCAGAAGATATTGTTAGACGACTCACAAAAAGGTATATGTGGAAGATTTATTGAAGAGTGTGTTATACTGATATAATGTCAAATTTGCTTAGAAACTTGAAACGCCTTTCTGCATGATTTTGTAGATGTTTTAACTCAGTTCCAGCGCTTTGAAGTTTTCCAGCTGTTTTTCTTGGTATCACGTATTTCATTTTCCACTGGCGCTTTATTTGAAATTCTAGCTGCCTGTATTTTGCAACTTTTTCAATATTTTCTTTATTGGTTTGTTACTGATAGGTATGGCCTCAACAATCAGTGTTTTGAATATTGGTCCGTAAGCACAGTGCGATCCCAGTATATATTATTATGATTATTATTGTTATTAATAACAATAATGATTATTTATTGTTCCAGAGCTGTGACTTGAAAACATTATTGAATGCACCAAAATCTTTCTGTAGCAACATATACTATAGCTATAAGCTACTATACTATTCTGAATATCTCAAAAGGAGCTGTCTCGTGAGGCAACACTGTAGGGTAAACGCTGCATTAATTGTCAAAGTCGATCGAAGGGATGTCAGTGGGGGTACAGAATACTCTATTAGGGCAAACCATCATCAACTCAGGAAAAGGTTTTAACAGCGAGAACTAGGGTATTTCAGACCTAAGGGATCAAACTTCTAGGGGTTATTCAGTGTAACAGTAGAAAACATTTGAGTATAGGGACCCATATCCGGAAAAGTGTCACTACGGCCCTAAGACGCGTTAAAATTTAGAAAAACGATGAATTTCCTAAATAGGACTTAATGCATTTAATTTTTGCATTTTGTCTTCCTCCAACCTGAATACACCGATTTAAACGTCGCACATGATTTTGGCGGACTTGACTAAACATTTAATACTCGTTTTGAATGATTTCAAATGCTGCTGTAATTCGTCCAATTAAGTCTTGCTCTCTTTCTACTGGAGTTTCGTAAACCAAAGACTTTACATGTCCCCACAGGAAAAAATCTAGCGACGTTAAATCAAGTGACCTAGGAGGCCAAGAAACTGCTCCACCTCTGGCAATCCTACGGTGCCCAAACCGCTGAGCCAAATACTCACTTACTTGTACAGCAAAGTGAGCCGGCGCTCCATCGTGCTGGAACCACATTTGCTGTCGAACGTTCAATGGCAGATTTTCAAGAAGTTCTGGAAGAACTTCCTTCAAGAAATGCCGGTAAATAGGTCCTGTTAACCGTTCCGGTAGAAGGTATGGCCCAATCAAATAATCATCAACAATGCCTGCCCATACGTTGACAGACCAACGTTGCTGATGTTTTCTAGGAAAAAATTGGATTTGTCCCAAACGTGGCTATTCCTACTATTAAAAATGCTTCATCGGTCCATAAAACATAGCGTAATTTGGTTGTGCAGCGATTTGATGAAGAAGCCATTGACAAAATTGAACTCTAGGATGATAATCGGCTGCAGTCAATCCTTGAACTTTCTGGAAGTGATAAGGATAAGGTTGTTGCTCGTGTAGCACGCGCCAGACGGAAGCGTTACTCGTATTCATATCTTCGGCAGTGTGACCTGTGTTACTTGATGGTTCGTCGGAAACTCGCTGAAGGAGCTCTACTTCAAATTCGACCGTTCTTACGGTTCAAGCAACACCAGTATCATGTATGTTGGTTTTAAACATGCCTGTCTCGGAGAGCCGCCAATGCATAGCAATAAACTTTTTGTATAACGGATGGTGTCGTTCGGGATAACGTTCTTGATACAACCGTGCTGCTGCTTGTGCATTGCAGCTTGTTGCTCCATATGCCAAATGCATATCCGCCAATTCTTGATTGGTAAAGGTTCCTATTAGAAACAATTAATTTTTGTTAAATTCTTACAAACTTCACAAATCCGATAGCACGACTAAGACGATATGGAATGCAGCTAAAAAAAACAATCTCTGTTATCGTTTTTAAAGATACCAACACACAAGCGCCGGATATGGGTCCCTATACTCAAATGTTTTCTACTGTTACATTGAATAACCCCTACAAGTTTGATCCCATAGTTCTGAAACACCCTGTATACTGCCGCATCTATCGGTTTCTGATACACCCCTCACCGTTAACTTCCTTGCATTCTTTTGCTGGGCAGATAAGAAATTTCGTAAGTTCCGTCGGTTAGAATAATTATTGCAGTTTTTAATTTTAGGAGCAAAAGTTACATATGAGCACGTCATTGATTGCGCCCAACCTGAACGATCTAAAATAAAAAGGGAGATGGAAAGTAAATCAGACGAGGGAGAACAGGAAATAGATGATGAAATGTCACCAGCAATGTTTACAAATTCTGCTGGAAGAAAAAAGCCAGTCAAGACGACCGTTTTGTCACTAATGTTGAAAAAGAAGCAAGAGGATACCAAAAAGTCGCCGATTTTGAATCAGGCAGGCGCGATAGAAGGTAGATGTAAAAGTCGCATGGTTACTGACCATCAATAGAAGTGTCTAGCATGAATGTTTGCCTTTCCTATTCATGTTTCGAAAAATTGACCATCCATACCTGCGTTTAAGATGGCCATACATGCTAATATATTCGCAAATTTGCCTAATGTCGACGATGGCATACCTTTCTAAGGCCGCAGTCAGATCAAAACATCTTGTCTCGAAACAAAATATTTCGATCTGCCTTAGCTATTTGCACCCCCGCATATAGGTCGAAACGTCTCATGAACTAGTCAGTCCTTTGTGATATGTCCCCATATGTTTTCCTTTGGATTTTCAAGTAGGAGTCATCTTGTCACTTGCATCCTCATCATAGAAGATATACTTTTCAGTTTATTCTATCTCTCCACATTCTACATGGATCGGCAGAGAATCATTGTATTTAATGTGTACCTACAAGCGAAGTAGGGAGAGAAACATGTATGGTAGACCCAGAGCGCCAATGGAGCCCCAACAGTATGTCCTAGTTCTCCATTGTCTCTATATTTCGCTCATACATATTAAATACGTGACCTCAATGATTTTCTGCCGATCCTGTGTGCTGCGTAGGAGCCTGAAAGATCTCTAAATATTCCCTTGAGTTACTGAAAAACAATACGTCCTTTAACATATACAACAAATCACGTTCAGGTTGAAAATAAATAGGTCAAATATTCATATAAATTTAATTAACTACGAGTAGGTCCAGTGTTAAGACACAGAACCACCATCTTGCCACTAATTCTTAAAAACACGAAGCGTATTAAACAAAGGGAAAAAAAGTTCGCCGAAACAGACAGCATTGAAATGAAGAGCGTTAGGAGTACTGAAGAGGAGAACGTTAAAGAAAGCAGAAGATTCCAAAAAGTAGCAGAAGCATATCCTACGCACTCGGTAAAACAAGCCAGACCATTGGAGCGCCCAGAAAAACCGTCTTCGAGAGGTGGGTTTCCTAGGTGAATTATAAGTATTATTTGATAAACAATGTCCTCACCACTAATTATCAGTCCATCTTGGGTTACTTGTAATGAACATGTTCGATTGCTACGGCTAAAAGCTTTCACACACTTTGTAGTTCAAGAGCCTCATCCATACTGGGATGAAAATTTCGAGCCATCTTTTTCTAATGGAATCTGGGCCTGTATGGTCCTTAGAAACATTCCAAAATACCACCAGATTTATAGTTTAACAATAAGATTAAGCAGAATTCCCTTCAAATCGAATCAACAGGTTGAATGAGATGGCGTTCGATTAATTCCTCTATCGTAATTCGCCGACGAATAAACCAGACCATCGCTAACTAAGTTTAATTCAGCTTCTTGCTAGGCGCAGTACTGTCTCGAAGCATGACCACTCTCTCCGTCCCTATGTCAAGACTCAAAAGCACCAAGACCAAAAACACAATGAATCGAGTCACTAAAAACATACCCTCGTCAATTGATCTGTATCAATCTGTACGACCGAAGCCGTTGCACACTCAAGCAGAAGATGGCGCCAGTCAGAAATCGTTATGGAGCATATTGAGTTGGCCACCGTTTGGATCTAAGCAGGCAAACAAACCTACTCCATTGCTCTCTGTTAACAGGTATCCGCATATTTTCGTAGCTAAATCACACTGAAATCCTCTGTCGAATATGTGATTACCGATTGTCCCAGAAATTCGCCTCACCTCGCGCATTGATGCGATCTTGAACGAAAAACGAAATATATCAACATAGAGTAAAACTGCTGCTGCCTCGTTGATGACACTGGAATCTTCAATCCGAGGTGGAATACGTTAATCAATACTTAAAGATACCCAATTAAAATAGGCATTTGACAATATATTGAAAATCCTTGTATCATCAACCAGAACCAAACATCCTCACTCTTTTCAAAGTATATCTCTATATTCATTTATGTGTTCTGCTACTGCCCCATAGATGGCGCTGGGTGTATTTCAAAGCCCTTTTTGGTCGCCGGAATATAGTTGGCTACCTTCAGATAAAATCAATGGTGAAACATAACATACACGTTCACGTGATCGCTCAGAAACAAGCGGAGAAACCAGCACTGGCTGGGAGATTCGACACATCGCATGGCCGACCATGATCAGCACCAATAATACACAGTTGCAATCAGACACTTGCGTGTCATCGAGCCATATTGCAAAAATCCGAAATAAATACTTTTATATCCCATAATATCCATATCTTTCTTGTGAATCTGACTTACTGACAGTTTTTTACTGAATAATAGAATCTGCCATAGAAAAGACGCATCAATCAATCATCGCAGAACGGTTCTAAATGGAACTCTTCCTAATTTCTCAGATTCCGAGTATAAGTGCATGTGTTTGCATTTACGCCATTTTTGTCTATCATGTCTGTTCATGAGGTTAAGTCAAATTATGACGTCTGTCTTAGCTCTCGTCAGAAAAACTGCAGCGGACAGTCCATGAATATCGTTTGATTGTGTGTAAAAAATCTAGCAAAAGAGACTCACTTCTTTTCTATTCGTCATAATGGCACGCAGCTTAAACATGACCTGGCTATGACATGCTACGGGCGTCGTTTAATTTTTTTTAAATATTTTAATTTATACATTAATCCCTTAGGGTATTGAACAAAACAGACGCAGCTGTAGAAGAAGATGAGCAAAGTCAGAAAAAAATTTCATTAAAAAATGCGAAACAGAAGGGAACCGCGAGCAATGTAATGGCAAATGGTACTGTGCTGTCAAAAAAAAGTAAGCGAAAAAGCAGAGTAAAAGTGAAAAAGCTGCGGCCACCTGAAGGGGTGGCGACGACACCTCCTAGATGCTATCTATTTGAATCTGAAATAGACAACATTAACAAGTTGTATGATAAAGTCAGATCAGGTACAGTATCGCATTCAGCATACTACTTGTTTAGACAAAGCTAGTTACTCGCGTATTCATTTAAACAAGTTGCCGGTACGTGTTCTGCACACAAGTTGCACATCATATGCCTGGAGCTTGTTTAAATAGAAACTCCGATATCTATAACATAAAAGTGTCGGACTCCTAACTCATGCGCTTGAAATGTTAGGCGGCCCAATCACCTGTCGCAGTTTATCCCGGGAGCTTAGTGGAACAAAACGCGAATCTAGCTGCGAGCTAGCAAAAGTCGAAAAACGATTTTTTTTATGTAGAAGCATGTTCCCCTTACAGAAGTAATCCAAGGAAGATCAAAACAACGCGTTTTGACTCGATAAGCGCCCTTTGCACGTGTCAGTAAACAAAGATCACTTTAAAACCAATTTTGATAAAAGCACGAGTCATTCAATTATTGTAGATACTAGTGAAAAGGAGCTCTGAAATCTTTTACCTCGGTTCATTTCTTGTTTTGCTAAACAAATGTAAATGTTAGAGGGAGATATGTACAAAGTTTTTTGAATTCTCCATTTCGCCTATTTGTATAGAGTTGTCTTACCATTCATTCATGAACTGCCATTTCTACGAAAGCTATTAGAGGCTGTAAATTGAAATAGTTTTGCATTCGCATGACCTTTTCAAAGATTTTTTTAAGCTAAGTTCCCAAAGTTTGCCAAGGCTTGACAGAATTATAAAAAACCGAAGAAGTTTCAATATTCCCGTCTTCGTTAGAAGGAACAATTCGTCTTTACTCCTTCCTCGAGAGTCAAAACAGTGTTTTGGAAAAATTTGCTGATTTTATTGAAGTGCTAAGGAAAAAGTGGTCCCAATTTAACAGCACTCTAGAGTCGATTTGGGTCTGTCCACGAAACGCCGTTCAATGATGAAACAACCCATGAAGTCTACTGTCCTGGGACCCAACCAAAAACTTTTTGTATGCAGGACCTCTGGCGAAGAAGCGAAGACCGCAGTCCCTCCTGAAAGATCGGTCCCTTGAGGAACTCATGTTCGCTGCAGTCAACAAACTTAGTAAAAATTGTAGAAGAGACGCAGCCTCGATTCTAAAATCTCTTTTGGACTCTCCGTGTCGAGCTACACAAATCAAGAGAGCAAATTGTGTACCTACCATGATATGCCAATCTAATGGACATTTTCAGGAAAATACATACTTTGCCGTTCACACCATAGATACTCCACTGTTAAAGAGGCAGTTCTGATTAATCTACAAGATGTTAACTCAGCACTAGCTGATGGACACTTGTGAACTCGTCATGACGCTTCAGTTAATCCTCTCAATCCTCGTTGGAATGGTCTCCAATCACAACTTAGGTTATTATTTTTGAAAAATGTACATGTCCAGACTTTTGATATGCTAGATTCACGTTTCGTACCACTGTGAGGCGTTTGTATCGCAACATGTTCCATTTGTTTGTATGTAAAACTTGTTGGGGCGTTGCATAAGAATTACATAGTTATTTCATTTTGCTTATAAAATCTATGATATGGAAATCTTAACAAGTTGATGCCTAATTAAAAAACATTTACCGTCAAAATTAAACATGTTTTAGGCCGTTTTCATTTTGCGCATACTTACGCGGCACTTATTGAGCGGTAAATTTGATGTTACAGAAACGTACCTAACATGCAAGATTTACCAATAAATATTACATAATGTTCATATAAACACGGGTCCTGAAATGCCTCCTTACTGATTTATACGGTGTGGAAGTTGAATTAATTCTTGGCCCCCATATAACTTGGAAAGGAGTGCTCGGATTTGAATATAAGAAAAAGCTTTGGAGTTTTATAAAATCGGTTCAGTGGCAGTGGAGAAAAAGGCCAAAAACTAAACAAATATCGCTCAAACTTTGTCTCTTAACCTTTCAGAGGATCTTGGTCATTTAAAAATATAGAAGCAAAAAATTGAGGGTAGCGGGCTATAGGATGGAAGAGAAGCGTATCGCAATTTATGGGTGGCAGTATATTCTTATGACCCTAGTAATTCTAAGCGCCTATTAGGCTTATTCCACATATAGGTTTCCCCGTACATTTGTTTTTAGAACTTAGAATTTTTCCGATATGCGTCTCCTTCTCTGGGCTTAGCGCCCGGCGTAACGGTCAGCTTGGTTGTTCTGCTTATACTGCGGCAGTGCCACGACAACGCGACATACGATATGGGAAGTCAGATGTATGCTAACAACCGGTATGACGGGAAAAATGGTATTCACTAATTGTATGGGCCTGTATTGTACAAGTTCGTAACTATTATTCTCAGAGGGTTTAACTTGTGCTGAACTTAATCATTATGAACTGATAACAGCGTTAGGTGAAAATTTCATAGCCACCCGCCATTTTCAATGAGGTATTTAATTTTACATAAATTGTCTTCCCCAAGAAATATTTTTATCAGACCATTCTATTGGAGAAATTCCGATTAGGATCGTTGAGATGAAATCCGCAGAAAAACCTTAGAATTTATTCTGCTTTATAAATATGTTGAAGTTATCGAAGCTCGACATTGAATGTATGTTCATATATATTGTCTATATGACATCTTAAAATATCCTCTATATTGCCATTGCTTTTTGAATTTTGGACAATAAATAATTTAATTATTAACGGTGAACTTTTTTTCTAGCAAGTGCATCAAGACCTCCACAGCCAGTTGAGGAAAGAAAGTACTCTACAAAATCTCAGCTGAGCATCAACCAATTGATTTCTAAAGACCATCATAGCCCAACCTACAAATTAGTAACCGATCTCGAAAAACGAAGGGTCAAATACATTCTTAACCGCTTCAAATTTGACCCGAAAAAGCTGAAACAAACCCCCATCAAATATACAATCAACAATCCTTACGGAGGTATTGAAAAAGTACTTCCCGAGCCAGACAGTTATTCGTTGTTTGTTGGAAAGGCGAGATATAAACTCGCTTACGTTTAACGTACTATGTAACCTATTAAAACGTTGTATTTGATCAATGAATTAATATGCAATGAAGCTTAATTTTTGTGATGCATCTTAACATGGTAGATTTTTCGTTGTACAATGTGAAATAAATTATAGTTTTTGGAGTAATACTTTATTTTGAATATACGTAGAAATGAACATTTGTTCAACTAAACTCAAATCACACAATTTCGGTAGCAAAGATACCGTTCCCATAAGGCTGTTTTGAGATTTGAAGGTTGTCAATAGACTACAATACCCACATACTAGTCATAAAGGCCAGTTTCATTCAGCAAAGGTAAACGCTATAAAATTGTCCATAATGACAAATGTAAAGCTAATTAAAATCATAGACACGGATTGTAGAAATGAAGAAATGCTGTTTTTTTGTCAGAGTGCTAAGTTCGACTAATGGTAGCGTCGGGTTAGATGTCCCTGAAAGTGCAGATTTTTTCGTCAATACGGGGATTACTCGGATGACTTAATAGATAACCAAAAGTGGAGCAATCTCGTCGAATTTCAGTTCACCATTTAAGGACACTAGAATTATATTATGGTACTTGGTAGAAAGTAAGGTCTCAGTTAAATGGGGCAACGACCGAGACCAAGCCTGAAACCGAACCGCGAGACTTGTGGCACAGTAGATACTGATACAGAAAATCTTTCACTGTGATTTTAAAGATGTATCGAAAAGAAATAAAATGTTCAACATACCTGCGTATTTGAATATTTCAGTGGAATTGTGATAGAGATGTTCTGTATGAATGCTATGTGTCATTACTCCTGTGGATAGATTTCAGGGTTGTACCAGATGTACCAGAATCGTCACCCGCGTTCATCGTCCCGAAAATGCTAAACGACTTCAAAAGGCAGCAGGTACCACCAGGCGGATCTCTAAGGCGGTGCCAGAATGTGTGCATGTTGCATGCACATGTGTTCCCTCGCCCCGTCCATAACTGTTGTAACACACCGGTTGACTATTAACTTCGACTACTTATGTCATATATATATATATATATATATATATATGTGTGTATATATATATATATATGCTATACCTAGGGCCGAAATGCGAGAAATAGTATTTCGTACGGTTGTAATATCGGGGCGCTATACGTCTTTTTTCTAAGCGGGAATGTCTACCACAAGCTGTCCTGGACTTTGCTGGTTTTGGCCAATGTCATCTTAAAATTGTCTCTCTTGCAAAACTAACATAACTGAAATATGTTGTCGTTGTCATGTTGATCTGTAGGTACTTCAAAAAAGGCAGAAACGTCCATAAAGGGTAATTCCCACATATTTTATGTATGTGGTTCCATTTGCCCATGAACTTTACCTATGACTACGTGTATAGCGATTTTTCTGGTTGAAAACGTATTTAAAGATCGAATAAATTTACTGACAGTTTGAGTAATACAATTTAAGAAGCAAAATCAAGAGGGTCTTAAGAAGCATAGGAGGAAAATTCAAGGTGCGATACTGAAGTTAGATTTTAATCTTGACATCGAGCTGATGGTAAACATATTAAACAGCTTCTGAAAATCAAGAAGCTTCGCTTGTCTATTAATACAAAAATAATTCACTGAATTTTTGTTCTCCCTGATTTTTTAAAACAGGGTCCAGCGAATCATAACCACGTTTTAGCCCCATGTTTTGGAAATACCCCATTATTACTGCAAACAACTTCCCTGCTCGTCTACTAGGTCTTTTCACGGTTTCTGGCGAGGCACAGCAAAACTACAGGAATTACCTTCATAAAAATGCATCCATCTCCCTCACACATACATACGCACATATGTCTTTGTTTGCTTAAGATTTATTTAGCATGATTGCTACAATTACATTCTTCTAAAAAACTAAACAATTACATAGCATACAGGCATTCAAAAAAAAACAAAATTTGCATCGCTAAGAATTTTCATTTTCCATGAAATATTCCTTTAATTTTCGTTTAAATATCTTTAAATTGCAAGTAGACTTTATTTCATTATTTCGTTTATTAAATTCAAGTAATCCTTTCTGAAATATTGATTTGCTAGTTATGAAAATCTATATTTCCTCTTGTATAATAATTGTGGTAATGATTATTCAATCCTATGTAGTGTTCTAAATGTTCTGGCAAAATATGATTTTTTATTTTAAATATAAAAATAAGAACCAAATATGATATGAAATGTTTTATATTCAACCGCTGCAATTCTTGTAACATTTTGGTGTACTTATTTTTATTCGATATTATTCTCATAGCTTTATTTTGCAAGACTTGTACTTTTGAGAATACAGCTTCATTGGCAGTGAACAAGATAGTTGAACAATGTAGTAAATGCGGTAGAATAATTGTATTATAAACTATTTTCTTGGAATAGGTACCAAGGCTATGAGAAGCCCTATAAAAGTAATTAGGTTTTTTTTTGGCAATTGATGAAATAATGTATTCATAATGATCCTCAAACTTTAGTTTACTATCAATATATACACCTAAATATTTAATTGATTCAACATTTTCAACTAGGTATATGTCCATTTATCCTAACTGTGATATTATTTTCATTTAGGCATTTCCCTATTAGCATACATTTTGTTTTAGAAGTATTCAATTTTAGTTTACATTTAACCAATTTACGATTTTTGCCAAGTCAGAACTTAGCATTTTTAAAGCAGTGTCTATATTTTCATCTGATATGTATATTAATGTATCATCTGCAAATATCTGAAGTTTACAATAATCTAAAATATTACAAATGTTATTAGTATATGAAATAAATAGTAGTGGACCTAGTTTACTACCTTGTGGTTACCAACAGAAATATTTTTTGATCTTGATAATGTAGATCCAACTTTCGTTTTTTGACGTCTGCCAATTAAATAGTTTTGTAGCATTTTGAATACAGATCCTTTAAATCCGTAGTGATGCAATTTTGTAAGTAATTTATCCCTGTCAATAGTCTCCAGCGCCCTTTTCAAGTCCTGTATGTTTCCGATTGTCCATACATCTCCTCCAGTCCTCTAAAGCTATTTGTGTTGCCGTTTCAGTTGAGTGTTCTTCCTGAACCCAGCTTGAAATTTGGTTAAAATGTTATTTCCCTCAATAAATTCGATGATCTTTCGTAAATAATTCCTTCAAAAACTTTTTCAACATCTGTCAGAACATTTATTGGCCGCATATTGGTGTACAACTCAGAATTCTCAACTTTAGAAACAGGAATTATAGTAGAACACTTCAGTTTTGTTGGAAATTCGCCATATTTTAAACAGTAGTTTATCAGGATTAATATTATTGCTCCAATAATATCAAAACATTCATTAAGCACACTTTTAGACAAAATCTCAATCTTATTTTGATTTGATTTAATTTTTAATATAATCTTCTTGAGGCGATTAATCAATAATTGATCTGCTATAATTAATTTCTTCATTTGTTATTACCCCATCGTCGAATTTCATTTTAGATAATGTACTTTTTCTACTAGGAGAAACAATGTTTTTCAACGTTTTTATTTTTACTCTGATCAAATTTGGCATTGTAATATTTTTTCTTTTCATCTCGTAGAATTCCACAAATTGGTTTCTTGATCTTGTGTATTCTAGCCCAATCATTTTCACTTCCAGTAATCATACACTTTTTATAATTGTAGTCTCGGTTTAATTAAGAATCCTTGAACGTCTGCGAGAACCAAGGTGTTGGATTTTTCCTTTATAAATTGTTGTCTTGACTGTAGCTTCTTTTATGCAAACCTCAACATTATCCAATAGGCTTATATAGTAGCTATCAACATCAACAAACGCTTCAGTCATATCTTGCAATAAAAGAGCTTCTCGTAATTTTACATTGTTAATATTAGTAATTACCGAAATGAAAATTTTGGTTTACAAATTATGAGTCTTCCGTATTTATGCTTGTCACTGTCAGTATGTGACAACCAATTTGCTATGGACATGTAACTTGTGTTTACCAATGTTGATCTTCGATATAAAGCAAAGTAGGCAGCAGCTGTGGCCGCAGTAGTAGACTCTTCGGTCTCCTGATCAGTCGCCGTGCGCTGTGCGGGTTCGAGTCCCGTCCCAGGAGAAATTTTTCTCTTGGCTATGGATGTTGTGATTGTCCGTAGGTGGCAGACGGTCTCTGACTGTCGAACGTGAAGGTACCACCCGGCGGATCTCGTAGGCGGAGCCAGAATGTGTGCATGTTGCATGCACTCGTGTTCCCTCGCCGTCGCCGTGTAGCGTTCCCCCTTTCCCATGTATCCCACTATAGCCCCACGGTACCCAATGGGTGCTCAGGCCTTAGGCCTTCGTGGTAGTTGGTGTATACAAAAAAAGTGTCTGAAGATGTGACTACAATATTGACAGTCTGTATTTGAAGTATTTTCAGAAAGTAAGAGCAAACAACGGTCCTATACCACCCAATTCATGTGTGTGTACAAGAGTGAGTAACAGCTTCGTTCCGGATCAGCTTGCGCATTGTGCAATTTCCCTAATAGAAGTCAAGCTACACACATGCTACAATTAGTCAATCTGTTTCCTTATTTCGTATGGCATTGTGACGTAACCGTCAAAAAACGGGAAAAGAGCTATTGGCTCCAGACTTACCTTTGTTGTTAAGAGTACGTACCATTCGTGAACCTTTGACTGTTGCACTTTGGCCATATGGATGAATCTTGAAATTGGAGGCATTCCGGCCACCATAAGGTGCATAGGCCGCTTAAGCGGGCCCTTATGCATCTCTACATTCCTTAGATCACAAGTCTCGCCCTTTTAGCGAAGTTGAGAACCGCCTTGAGTCCAAGCTCCTTGACGTCCTGAGGGTCCAAAGTAATGGGGCCCAGTATTGTCTGCCTATAGTAGCTCAGAGCTTCACAGCGACACAAAACGTGTGCCGAGGTCTCTTCCTCTACCCCGCAGCGTTCACACAAGGGATCCTCAGCCACCCCCATCACGTGCAGGTGGCGCCTTAACGTGTTATGGCCAGACAACAGTCCCACCAGCAACCTTAGGTTGGCTCTATCCAAAGATAGGCAGAAACGTCCATCCTTAGCACTGGGCCCTTCAATGAGTTCCCGTGCCTGGCGGAGATGTCTGGAGATAATTCTCCATTTCTGAGAGTGTAGTCTTGCAACCCACGTTGCCATTTTCCTCCTAGCTCTATGCGTGGTCACTCCTAGAGCTGGCTCAGGACCAACGAGCTTGCTGGCTGATCCTGTCTTCGCCAGAGTGTCCGCCGTCTCGTTGCCCCTTATCCCAGCGTGCCCCGGTACCCACATTAATGATACCGGATGCCTCGCTGCGAGGCAATCCACAGCCTCCCTGCATTGCAATACAAGACTCGAAGTAGCACTTTGGCCATATAACTAGATGAAAATTACGCCAAATGTCTATTTTTTCCAAATTAAAGGCCGAATTCGACTACATGGGAAAAATCGGTGATTTAAATGCACTAAAATGACAGTTTGCGGTTTTTCAAAGAGGTTGAATCATTAAAGGTACAATGTTGGTTGAGAGAAAAAAGTCGCGGCATTGAATTACCTTTCGCATGAAGATTTTAGATGTGGGCGATTTATAATCAGTTGGAAAACATTTTCCGATATCTTTCCGAAATTAGTGTAATTAGTTTCTTCAAAGCGTTTAAGCATAGATTTTATCAAAAGCCATTTGAATCATGTGCACAAAGAAATTAAGCGCTATAGTGCTGTCACACCACTGACATTCACTAAACTTGTTGCAACGTATTGCGTTCTTTAATTTGAAAAGCACAAAACCATTTTGTTATTTAAAAATCAACTTACGTATTTACATCCAGACAGATACTTCCATCGGAAGTGGTTTTCCAGATCAGTTTTTTTTTGTTCTCGGCATGCTTTTAGCGTTGAAAATAACGTTTTCTTTTTCAAAGCATAAGCAATCGCTACTTGTTTATCTTCATCTTATTCCTTAACTGACATATGTATCTTCTTTGGTTACAGACATCTGGTAAGATTGCCCAAAGCAACACCAGAGGGATACAGAGTACTGTTGTACTCAGTAAGAGATCCTGATCCAACAAAGATGAATTTCAGCGATGCTGTCAAAGGATTCTGCATGTACAATGACTGTGTGCTGTCTGAAGATGGTTTACAGGAGGGGTAAGTTTTGCTTACCTTTTATTCAAATATTCGGTTCTTGATCTCTGTCGCATATATGCTTCGTACACAGGTTATTACCAAAACATGCGACAAAAGTCAAGAAATGATTTCCAACAGTTTTTTGTCCTTTGACGAATTTCGAGAAATCTCTTCATTTCAAAGGTACAGAAAGACCAAACATCTTAAACTACGAAAACTGTTCCGCATCTCTAAAATGCAAGGCTACAATTTTCTCCTCAAATACCACCAAACTCTTTCAAATACTGGGGAGCATGCATGTTGAAGTTGTTAAATGTGAATTAAAGAGGAATTAATAATAAGCATTTATTGCCCAATAGTTTAACACCATTTACAGAGCAAACTACTATTAAAAAAAATCACCATGAGGTAGCTTGTGAAGAAAAAAAAACAATAATAATTCATGTATCAATAACAAAAAATAAATATAGCTACAGCTTAAAAATAAGAAACGTAAGATAAATCAAAAGTGAGCACGCAATTTGCACTTCAATTCACCTATGCTATATAAGAATATGTCACATACATCGGCTATTTTATTCGCATTCACACACATCATGTTGACAGGCGCTTTCGACAATAAGTTTGTTTGAGCTCTTTGACATAAAAAAGGAACATTATACCTTGATGTTAGTCGTGGTACCAGAAACTGTATTTGTGAAAGTATTGTAGGGCAGTCTATTAGATTATGCAGTAATTTATATGAAACTATAACTGCTGATTGCTGACGCCGTTGTTCTAAGGATTGAATGCCAAATTTATGAAGAAGGATGTTGTATTCTGTACCTCTACTAGGATATATGCCATCGATCTTAAAACATAAAAATTTTAAAAATCTCTTTTGAAGTTTATCAACAACATCAATATACTGCTTGTAAATCGGACTCCATATCAAAGATCCATATTCAAGCTTAGACCTAACCAAGCTAAAGTATAATGTCTGCAAAGTCAAAACGTCAAAAGATTTACAATTCCTGATAACGAAGCCATAGGTTCGGTAAGCACTTGATATGATTTGATTGATATGCTCATTAAAGGTTAGATGTTGATCAAAGTAGATACCTAAGTCTTTCACAGTTTCACTGCGCTCAAGAACATGTTGGGTCATTGTATAATTATATACCATTGGGTTGGTTTTCCTTGAAAAAGTTACTACTTTACACTTACTTATATTAAGATGAAGTTGATTCTTGGCACACCAGCTTTGCAATTTATTTATTTGACCTTGAACAAATGCACAGTCTTCCAAGCATGAAACGGATGAATAACATTTTAGGTCGTCTGCGAACATTAACTTAGAACAAGCCAAAGATTCACACAGATCATTCACAAACAATATGAACAACAGTGGTCCTAAATTCGAACCCTGTGGTACGCCACTGGTTGAGACATAAACATGTGATATGTAGCCATTATAAAAAACATACTGTTTCCTTTCAAACAGATATGATGTTAAGAGCGCTAAGTAAATGTTGTTGAAGCCCAGGTACTCAAGCTTTTGGAGCAAAATACTGTGGCTGACCCTATCGAAGGCCTTGGAGAAATCGGTGTACACCACATCTTCCTGTCCTCTATTGTCTAATCTTTCGCACAAGTATTGGCTAAATACCATTAAGTTTGTTAGTGTTGAACGCTGCCTTATAAAACCATGTTGGTCAATGGAAATATTATTTTTAGTGGACAGGTAAATGCGGTTGTACAGTACGATCTCCAAGAGTTTTGCAAAATTATTGAGTATAGATATAGTCCTATATTCACTGATACGGTGATAATTTTTTGACTTTGGAATTGGGCAAACTTTGTCAATTTTCCATTTATCGGGGAAAACAGTCGTTGTTAGGATTAAATTGAAGATAACCCGTAAAGGATGAACTAATTTCCTGATACAATCTCTAACAATAAAAGATGGGATTTGATCAGGTCCAGCAGTCAATTTACTTTTAAGCTTTCTACAGGCCACTAAAATTTCCTCATCTGATATTGGCTCACAACTAATGTCGACGAGTCCACTATGACTGAAATCAAAGTTCAACTCAGTATCGACATTAGCAGTTGAGTAAACGCTGGAGAAAAAATCAGCGAAGGCGTTGACTATACTTTGCGGATCACCAAATGACTCGTTTCCATACAACATTCTATTGGGAATCCTAGAAGTGTTGTTTTTACTATGTACGAAAGACCAGAAAGACTTAGGGTCATCATCTGGCTGATTTTGAATGGTTTGAAGATAGATATTATATGACTCTTTGGTTTTAAGCTTAAATATTTTCCTGATTCTGCCGAATTCTTGGTAATATTCGTTAGCACCAGACCTTTTAAATTTTTTGTGCGCTTTATCTTTTTGTTTTACTAGTTTTATAATTTCACTGGTGTACCAAGAGGGATATTTATGCCTGAAATTTTTATATTGTGGAGCGTGTGCATCGAATAATTCGTAAAGTTTGGTATAAAATGCATTAATTGCATCATTTATGTCACTAGTGTTATCCAAGAAATCCCAATTAACCAATAACAAAGAATTGTACAGCGAAAAAAAGTTAGCACGTCTAAAATTATATCTTTTTTGGTCAGTACTGACTGTGACGTATTCACTCTTTTTGCAGACAGTTTTTAATGTTACGGACAAACAAGGATGATACACGTCTTCATCCACTAATATAGCTAAATCTCTATAAACAATACAATCAATGTTACTTATTACTAAGTCCAGGATTCTATCATATTGGTTATGAATATTATTATACTGTTTCATGTTCCAGAAGTTGAGCCAATTAACAATGTAGCGGATCTTTGCGTCATTTAAATTATTTTCCACAAAGTTTGGAGAATTGAAATCACCCAGAAAGACAACACGTTTGGAATGCATGATTTCCCAGTTTTCTAACATTTCAAAAAAAGCTTCAAATGTATCAACAGAAACATGTGGTGCAGCATATATGACAGCGAAATAAAGATTCTGATGAGATACAATGCATTTGCATACCAAAAAATCTATTTCTGGGAAACTTGTATCAAACTGCGTAGTATCTACTACAACAGAGTTAGGAGCCGCTTCAAATGCCAGTAGTACACCACCACCCATTGACAGGTTCAATTGATTATGTTTTCTGTCCTTACGATGAACGTCAAAAGAATTGGGAAATAATTCCAGAGAATTTACTTCGGGCTTTAGCCACGTTTCGCTTAAAGCAAATACATTATACTCACAGTCACTCACAGCAGGATAGAATTTGTTAATTTTGCTGTTTAGCCCTCTAACATTCTGATAGTACACTGTCAAAAAATCACTACATCCACTATTGGGCCGACCTAGTATAAAGGAACAATCCTTGGTACATTGTTGATGAACTTGATCCTACAGTTATTATCTCCTGCTTCATGACGCCTGGCTAACTCAGTTCTGATACTTTTATAATGCTCCATTTGCCTTTTGGTGCGATCCTGTACGATGTTTACATGCTTGAAGGTATCACTTGATTTAAGCTTTTTCGCATTCACCAGAACTTGCAATGCTGAGTCATAGCTGTCAAGTATTACCTTGATGGGTCTAACTTTTGTGCCGCAAAACATTCCTAATCTCATCACTTTTATGTTGGTTAGCCTCACGTCAGGGACAGCTTCACGTAACAAGTTAACGACAACTGTTTTATCAGATTCATTTTGCTCACTTCTGGCTTTTTGATCAGGCTCAGTGACATTAAAGACTATTACGTTGTTTCTACGTCTTTCACGCTCTAAAATCTTAGATATGATGTCTTCCATGGAAAAACTTGAATCTGCATTTTTGGTGTTATCAGCTTTCAAATCCTTTATTTGATTACGCAAATCGATGATTAATGCCTTCAAGTCATTAATGTCTCTACCTATGCATCTGCAGTCCTTACAGGTCCAATCGTACCCCTTGCTCGAATTTAAAGTACGAACCTCATTTGCGCTGATTTCCACACAGGAATGCTTGTATTTCTGCTTACAAACACAGCACGTAACAATTTGATAAGGCTCACACTGTTGATTACAGCAGCTGCAAGGGACTCTAGCTGGCATAATTCTGAATTTTGTGTGCAAATGTTTGTTTTCTAAATCAACACAAGTACGCCACTGGAAAACTATTTCCACTTTGTTTCAATGAAAATTCCAGAAATTCCACCAGAGATTGTAAAGGTTAGCTTTCTTTTATTATCAAAAAAAACAGTGTTAAACTATTAAAGATGAACTAGAAAAACTTGCCAAATGCTCAGTAATTACGTGAGCGTAACTATGATACTCGCAAACAAATTTTCAATTGAGTCCCAGTTTTCTAACATTTCAAAAAAAGCTTCAAATGTATCAACAGAAACATGTGGTGCAGCATATATGACAGCGAAATAAAGATTCTGATGAGATACAATGCATTTGCATACCAAAAAATCTATTTCTGGGAAACTTGTATCAAACTGCGTAGTATCTACTACAACAGAGTTAGGAGCCGCTTCAAATGCCAGTAGTACACCACCACCCATTGACAGGTTCAATTGATTATGTTTTCTGTCCTTACGATGAACGTCAAAAGAATTGGGAAATAATTCCAGAGAATTTACTTCGGGCTTTAGCCACGTTTCGCTTAAAGCAAATACATTATACTCACAGTCACTCACAGCAGGATAGAATTTGTTAATTTTGCTGTTTAGCCCTCTAACATTCTGATAGTACACTGTCAAAAAATCACTACATCCACTATTGGGCCGACCTAGTATAAAGGAACAATCCTTGGTACATTGTTGATGAACTTGATCCTACAGTTATTATCTCCTGCTTCATGACGCCTGGCTAACTCAGTTCTGATACTTTTATAATGCTCCATTTGCCTTTTGGTGCGATCCTGTACGATGTTTACATGCTTGAAGGTATCACTTGATTTAAGCTTTTTCGCATTCACCAGAACTTGCAATGCTGAGTCATAGCTGTCAAGTATTACCTTGATGGGTCTAACTTTTGTGCCGCAAAACATTCCTAATCTCATCACTTTTATGTTGGTTAGCCTCACGTCAGGGACAGCTTCACGTAACAAGTTAACGACAACTGTTTTATCAGATTCATTTTGCTCACTTCTGGCTTTTTGATCAGGCTCAGTGACATTAAAGACTATTACGTTGTTTCTACGTCTTTCACGCTCTAAAATCTTAGATATGATGTCTTCCATGGAAAAACTTGAATCTGCATTTTTGGTGTTATCAGCTTTCAAATCCTTTATTTGATTACGCAAATCGATGATTAATGCCTTCAAGTCATTAATGTCTCTACCTATGCATCTGCAGTCCTTACAGGTCCAATCGTACCCCTTGCTCGAATTTAAAGTACGAACCTCATTTGCGCTGATTTCCACACAGGAATGCTTGTATTTCTGCTTACAAACACAGCACGTAACAATTTGATAAGGCTCACACTGTTGATTACAGCAGCTGCAAGGGACTCTAGCTGGCATAATTCTGAATTTTGTGTGCAAATGTTTGTTTTCTAAATCAACACAAGTACGCCACTGGAAAACTATTTCCACTTTGTTTCAATGAAAATTCCAGAAATTCCACCAGAGATTGTAAAGGTTAGCTTTCTTTTATTATCAAAAAAAACAGTGTTAAACTATTAAAGATGAACTAGAAAAACTTGCCAAATGCTCAGTAATTACGTGAGCGTAACTATGATACTCGCAAACAAATTTTCAATTGAGTCTCACTACCGATCTTAGAAGCTATAACGGAGCTAGTAAAACATGTATTGTTAGTGGTGATACTTAGATACATATCTGAATTGATGTATTTAGAAGAATTCGGCTGTCTATGACGAACAGATTGTAATAATATGTATTCAAAATGGATCAGGTTTTTAAAAATCGTCAACAGATAAGAAGGTATTATAATTGCCTGAAGAATCATCGCAATAATCATAATAACCACGGTAACGATAGCGATGACGACAACGATAATAAGATCTTCATTCCAACAGGTTTTCACCCAATCACAAAATAATTTCTCTTGTGTCTAAAGGTTCATTTTACAAACTGAATTTGTAACCCGAACGAAAAACAGAATTACAAGAAAAATGCGCAGACATGAACACTAAATAAGTAAATATCTAAAAAAACGTATGTCGCATATATTACAGTAAGTGTTAAATACATTACACATTTTTTTTTCAACAGGAGACATGTCTGAGATGTTGTACCAATTGCTCTGTAAAAAGTTGCATTGGAGCGCGTAAAGTTTGACTAATAATTCCCGACAATCAAGTTTATTATTACCCAGATTATATAACACTGTAGTGTCATTTAATTGACGGCGGTATGTACAACCGATCAAAATAGTAACCTACCATTGGTTCCTTGGTATATTTTTGTCCTCTCGTATCTTACTCACCATCATTTTGATATTAATTGAATATCAACCCCTTTTCTGTCACGTATATGCATGGCAAAATTGTCAGCAGTGAGCCTCTCGTTGAGCGTCAATTTCGGCTGTCCTTGTTGTCAACCCACCTACTACATTTGAGTAGGTGATTAGGAGTATCCTCCTCTTCATTGCAATATACGCAGTTCGCGTACGTTCTCTTTCCTACCCTCTTCAGGTAGCTGTCAAAACAACTATGTCCTGTGAGGAACTGTGCAGTATAGTCATCTATCCGCACCCCTCTATTATCAATCCAAGATCAGCCTTCTGGTCCATGCACCATAGACCGTTGCATTCCATCTCTCCTGCCATCTGACAAAAAGCGCCTCTATTTTTTCGCTTGTAGCTTCGACGCCATTTTTATAGGATGCACATCTCTCCGCAGCTTGCAAATCAATTGCCGGGATACCAGCTACCGCCAGCAGTGCATCGATCGACACCGTTCTGTAAGCGCATACCTCGCGCAGCACAACTTTTCGCTGGCTTCTCAGTATTAGCTATCTATATTCTTCCCCGAGGCATTTTTAATATATAGGGAGCTCTGTAAAGCATAATTGAGTTTACTATCCCTGCCAAATTCCTGCGCCTCTCACTACTGAAGCCTCTGATTGGCATTAGTCGTATCAAAGATGCCACGACCTTATTTACCTTGTCAGGACCAGTGTGGAGTAAGGTGGACTGAGCTCAAGCCATCGTGCCTTAACAAAAAAGGCTGTGGTGGCTATTGTCACCGGAGCGTAATTCTATAATATCTAAAGCACCCAAGAACACAAAGTAGGAATAGGACAACTTGCTTCTTTGTAGCGTGAAAATACTTCTATCGACTAGACAAATTATGCCCACTATGTGATATTATAGATTTATAATAACACAGAAGTTTTACCTGAAAATATGTGACAACTGGTTATTTCTAGATAAAGGTTACCCAATAAGAAAAGGATATCTTAAATATGAAATATATCAATTAGGTGCATATAAACTGGTTAATGATATTTCATATCATACACCGCTAGTTGTAATTTACTGTCCTCGTTTAGAATCACTTCCTTGTACTTGTCAGGAAAGATTGTTCAATGTTCTATACAGGGTGTTCATTTGAAGGCTTCCCACTACGGATTTATCGAAAGCCAATGATTAAAAGAAAAATCACAGCTTATTTGAAAGGTATTTTGAAGTCCTTTATTTTGAGGTTTGATTTTTCAAAATCGGTCAATTCGTTTTCAAGAAAATTAGAAAAATCTTTAGTTATCTTAATTTAACAGTAAAATAGAAACAAAAACACACGAAAATATCAGTTTTTATTTCAATAAGTGTTCAAAATGTTGCCCGTTATTGGCCAAACAATGATATAGGGATGTACAAATTCCTGACGGACATTTTCAGAAACATGTTGTGGGATATCATGGCAGCCTTCAGTGATGCGTTGACGAAGTTCATCCAAACTTTTAGGTTGGGGAGTAAACAAAATAGATTTCAAATGGCCTCATAGAGAAAAGTCTACTGGCGTCAAATCATGAAATCTAGCAGGCCATTCCATAGGCCCTGTTCACCCTATCCATTTATCTGGAAATTCGTCGTCTAGCCATTGCCGAACCGGAAGAACATAGTGAGGAGGAGCGCCGTCTTGCTGGAAATATATTTCAGCCTCATCAAGAATAGAGTTTCCATCCTCTTCGATTTGGTTTTCAATCGTTTCAGTGATAAGCGGATTGATGGTATTTTCCAACATATCCAAGTAAATGTCTCCATTCAAATTTCCATTAATAAACAATGGCCCAATCACTTTGTTTTCTAAAATGCCTGCCCATACATTAATTTTTTGAGGGTACTGGGTATGCCCTTCTACAAAACCATGAAGGATGTTCATTGCTCCAATACCTGAAGTTATGCTTAAATCTATAAAATGCACACTCATCACTGAAGCAGATATTGTTTACATGAATGGTATTATCATTAATCGCTGCAGTCATTTGTTCACAAAACTCAATTCATCTATCGAAATCATCTTCGGTTAACTCTTGCAAAATGTTCATTTCGAATGGATAAAATTTATGCAGTTTAGTAACTGTGTGTACAGAGCCTAATGAAATACCAGTCGCAGCAGCAATTTTGCGTAATGAAGTATTAGTATTTATTCCATAATGATCCAAAACTTCAACTTGAGCGGATTCATCCAAAACTCTCGGATTATCACATTTTTTATATGCAACAGATCCAGTTTGAGTAAATTTAGTTACAAGGTCGAAGACATACCTATGCGAAGTTATCTTCCCCGGATGTCCGGCGTGAAACGTGACAGCAGTTTGCCGAGCACATTGATTACGGGCACCATAAATTAAAATCATTTCCACTCTTTCGGCTAGTGTGTAAACCATTTTGGAAGTAAAATCTGAATCAATAAATTAATTTTCACTATCCAAAGATTGTCACAAAGGTAAATGACAGCAAATTAAATTCTTTCTTTCACTTAACAACAAATAACTAAATATGTATAACAATAAATACAGTTCGCTAAGGAAATCTATGTTGATGAAAAGAATGCGGAAATTCGGGTTGTTATTTAGTTCTTGCCAAGTCTAATCTTCCGAATTGCTGTTTATGTTGGTAGTTTCCGTTTTAAATTATAATCGAATTGTCGATTTGGCAAACATAAAAAGTGATATTTTCGTGTGTTTTTGTTTTCTATCTGAACAAATAAAGATAAATAAAAGGAATTCTAATTTTCTCAAAAACGAATCACCTGATTTAAAAAAATCAAATGTCACGATAAAGGACTTCGGAAGACCTTTCAAACAAGCTATTACTCGATACCCCTTGTCATTTAAAATTTTCAAGGGAATGACCCTGTGGACCGAGGGTGAAGTAGTTTTTGATTAAAAAGTTGTCCCCCTTGACAAATCTTTTGACGTGTCTCGAAGTTTTTTTTAATCAGTGAATTTGACTTCATTTGGATCGCATCATTATCAGTAAAGGCCATTTAGAGTCCTTCCTCGCCAGTGGCGTAGGAAGCAAAAATGAGAGTATAAAATGTTGAATTTGAATATGACCAATCCGATTTCTTGTGAAAACAATTTTATATACCTCTAAAATCGAATTCAGATTTCATAGTTTTTTCCAGGCACGTTGTGTCTTTCGGGTCGCAAAACTAGTACATACATAATGCAGCAAAGACTTATCTAAACTTAAGACTTTTTTGAAGTGTAAGCTGGTAAAATATTCTATTTACTCCCTTCTGAATATGTAAGTTCTCGACTTGAATTTCATGTGCTTAAATATGTTTTCGTATTTTTGTGTTAATAGGCTAATATTTTTCAAAAATACAATGACATTACTTACTATCATCAAACAACATATGGCTTTCCATATGTTCAAAAATTCATCGAGCCCATTACTGAAATTATGTGGTGACATCGATAGAGTTTGTGATATAACATCTGTGGGCATTGAAAAAACATTTTTTTTAAATCAATAATTTTTGTAGTCGTAGTACCTTCGCTTTTCGGTGAGAAATATAAAAAGCATGCATTAACAATAACTGCTACTACTGTTATCCTCTCCAGTATACGGTTTGGTTTGATTGGATGTTTCCTTTAAATATATTATTTTTTCAGATACATCGTTATATTCGACATGAAAGGAGTACAACTTGGTCACCTCGCACGAGTTAGCTTACCAGCCCTAAGATGCTTCATGCTATATATTCAGGTGAGTAATGATATATAGTTTTGTCATTTGGAATTTACAGGTACGTTTGTCTGGTATTGTATACCTATAACTATCACCAGAATCGACGAGCAGTGTATAGCAACTACCCTTCGGAACTGTGAAGATCCCAATCCGCAATGGTAGCGCAAAGCACCAGTGTAACCGACCAAAGTCAGCCAACCATGGACAAATGTTTTGTGCTTTTTGGGTCAGCTGTTTAGTGGTCGGAGGGTCGAAAGCAATATGTTTAGAATTTGACAACTGCTGAAGACATTACCAAATCATTAGTTTAAGGCAACTGATTGCACTCATGTTGAAAATGAGTTTATTTTTTTTTCACAGGAAGCTCATCCGTGCAGACTAAAGGCCATCCATATCCTGAACACAGCTTCTTGGATCCATCACGTTATGAGATTAGTTATACCTTTGGTGAAATCAGAGCTCCTTAATATGGTCAAGTTCCACAAAGGTACGTTGTACTTCTTTAAAAAACGCCAATAAAATATAGGTACCTTGACTGTATCGATGTATTGGTGATTTGGTCAGTTTTAAATAGTAACTACATTTTAGGGAGTTTTGACGAATAATTGCCGTAAAAGTAATCCCCTTGCATGATATAATATCAGATGAGAGCGTCCAGAAACGAACTCGCATTTTGTTATTCATTTAAAATATGAAAATAGCTAAAACTATGTTTTAAAATCGTACATTTACTTTGTAATGTTAAGTAAGCATCATTTACTATACACGTTCACAAATTGTGGGTGAAAATTAGCATTAAAATAAGCACTTTAAAACTTTACATGCCCCTTATTTGAAAAGTACTGCCGCCAAAACCGGGCCCCTTGTAAAAATCGTCAATTATCGATAAAGATTTTACTCTTAAACAAGGATACAGAATATATTTAAAACGGACACATATATTTTAATTCCTCAACGACAAAAATCGCAGACGTGCACGTCCTTTCCTGCTGCGTGCCTTTTCCCTACCCATCTTATTATTCCAAAAAACATGAATAGCTTTAGACAGATATTTGCAGATGGTACATTAATATACATATCAGATGAAAATATAGACACTGCTTTAAAAATGCTAAATTCTGACTTAGCAAAAATCATAAATTGGTAAAATGTAAATAAACTAAAATAAAATACTTCTAAAACAAAATGTATTATGCTAATAGGGAAATACATAAATGAAAATACTATCACAGTTAGGATAAATGGTGAAATAATTGAAAATGTTATATTTATGTATATACACAGATATTGAACTAAAGTTTGAGGATCACTATTGTAAGAATTGCCAAAAAAGGACAAATTACTTTTATAGAGCTTTTTATAGTCTTGGTACAAATTCCAAAAAAAAAATAGTTTATAATACAATTATTCTACCGCATTTACTATATTGTTCAAATATCTTGTTCACTGCCAATGAAGCTGTATTATCAAAATTACAACTCCTAAAAAATAAAGCTATGAGAATAATATTGAATAAACATAAGTACACCAAAATAAAATCTATGTTACAAGAATTGCAGTGGGTGAATATAAAAAATTTCACATTATATTTGGTTCTTATTTTTATATTTAATATAAAAAGTCATATATTTTGCCACAACATTTAGAACACTACATGAAATTGAATAATCATTATTATACAAGAGGAAATATAGATTTTCATTTACAAAATTGCAATAGTAATATAACTATCAAATCAATATTCCAGAATGGATTACTTGAATTTAATGAACTAAATGATGATATAAAGCCTACATGTAATTTAAAGATGTTTAAAAGAAAATTAAAGGAATATTTCATGGACAGTGAAAATTCTTAGAGATGCAAATTTTGTTTTTTCTAAATATCTGTATGTTATGTAATCGTTTAGTTTTTTAAAAGAATGTAATTGTAGCAACCATGCTAAATAAATCTTAAACAAACAAACAACCGTGGAATCTTGCACGGCTTTAAGGACAGAAAACTTACCCAGATCGGTACGCACGCCTGTGATCCCAGGCACCTGAACCAGTGACGCAAATCGAAAGCATTTTTCATCATTCTGGATTGAGGGAAAATATACGAGGAAATCTATGCTGTGTGAAATATGTGTGATATATGTCTACTGAAATTAAAAAAAAAACGAAAACACCCTCCCCCATCTCCCAACAATCCACCACCCTGTGGTTCAGTCGAAAAGTTTGCCAAAAGATCAGGATCCCTTGAAACGCCACAAAACAAAGTTTGCGCGATTTTTCTTTTTTAGATTTTCGCCACCGATTTTGTCCTTGGCCTTGTGTAAAAATTTCATTAGAATCCGACTTTCCAAGGTATACACAGGTCAAGGATTAGCGGAAGGACAGGCCGACAGACAAACAGACCGAAGGAAATGTCATATAACATCGAAAAAATATCTTGCAAAATTTTTGAAATGAATGATTAGGAAACTTCATATATGTAACTATTGGAACTATTCTCATCGCTTCTTTAAAATTGAATTATACAAAAAATAACATTCAAAACCGTAAATTGAAAGAGACCTCATTCAAATTCTCTGTATTTCCTTCTGGAAGAAGCAGCCAAAAGGGATTGTTTTTTCATACATCACTAATCGAAGTACCAATGTCAAAGAAAAAATGCTTTTTAACTCACACCTGACAAAACCCTAACCTCTATTGCGAGGGCAGGGTCACACATGCTAACGACATGGCGCGGAAAAACTTCTATCTATAGTACTTACTACGTCAAAGCTTTGTCTTTGAGAAAATGAGTAATGTCTGGCAGCCCTGGGATCTTATACAATATGTTTATATCCTTCCAGGAAACGTACCGGAAAACTTCCCTATCGAGTTGATGCCCATGGACTACGGTGGTGAAGCAGCCAGCATCGATGAACTGGATCGTGAAACCAAATCATTGATCAGCAAATACCACCAATGGCTCATTGAATCCGCCGAATTCAAGAGCGATGAATCCAAAAGGATCAAGAAAGCCTCCTGGTGGGGTTTCTTCGGTGGAAGCAAAAACAACACAGTCGAGTTGGACGAGAAAACCATATTGAAGAATCTGCAAATCGACTAGGGAGGCAGATGTTAGGTGGCCGAATTTTTTGTATATAAATATATCTTTTGGTATTGTACTAATGTTATTCGTTTCATGAGTGTACTACAATGTATGGCGATTTGAATTCTATGTCAGATGATCCACTTTAACGCTCGTTCGTTTGGGCATCTTTAATTCTAATACTTTAACTGCTATGTTCCGCAGAACATAAGGCGTGTTTAAAAATCATGTAGTACCCTAATATTCAAATGTTAATTCTACCTCGTATATTGTCTTCCAAAAGAATCGGAAATGTCTTCGTTTAAATTATGTGGTAGAAGAACTTGTTAACTATTTTTGTAGATATGCAAATTTTATGTTAGTTGCTTAACGGTTACGTTATACAACCTGCAATAATCAATTCAAATATTTTTGGATACTATTTATATAAGAAAGTAAATGATTTTTAGAGTTTAGTTTGTCTTTACTTATTCCCTTCTTTCATATGTCATTCCTGTATGTACACAATGACCATGTCCAAGATCCCGCCATACAAATTCCGCTCAGTCTGCACCGCTATATAGATATAGACGAAATTCACACGGCCGGATCCCAGACACAGTCACCAAACCGTAAGTCCTTTTAAAAATAAATTCTTAACACATTAAAAGTTTACAAATTTTATTAATCAAAGACATTTTCATCACAATATGAAACTATGAATTATATAAATTAAAAGATCGAATAAATTATATAATGCAATGACATAGCGACTCTGCAACTGTTTTACTTGATGAAAGGCTGAGGTTGGAGTAGCCTAGGCCAGCATTCCAAAAAATCAGGTCCAATCGCAGATGTGGGCCAAAGGCAAGTAGGTAGCCAGGTAAGGATTCAAAATACGGCCATATGTAAGATCCAAAATAAAGCTTAGCCAAGTGTAAAGTGCGTTGCAAAAAATGTCAAAGTATGGCATAAATAGTCCACCAAATTGCTGGATAAGATCTTTTTTAGAGAATAGGTCCCAATTTGTGAGTATCGTCGATAGTGGTCTGAATGCGCTTATTAAGTCCGACATAGCTGACATCGCCATAAGCGTCCCTCAGGGCTCTATTCTAGGACCTGTGCTATTCAGTCTATATGTAAATGACCTTGAGTTCTGTTCCTCTGAAGGTAGATTCATTTTATATGCAGATGATATTTCAGTAGTGATATCGAATAAGTGTGAGGCTACATTAGAGAGATATTGTGGAGTTTTATTGCAAGGTATTCACAAGTGGTTTAGCAGCAATCAGCTCTACTTGAATTCGGAAAAAACATCAGTTGTCTAATTTCACAACATCCAGAAGAAGCCTAGGACATTAAATATCACTTTTAATGGCTCAAGAATGTCGCTTAACACGCAAGTTAAATTCTTGGGCTTGTATCTAGATACAGGTTTGAACCACTGTGTATACAGGGTGGCGCATCGAAAACGAAACAGACGCATTTACTGGCAGCTCAGTTTTTTTTTTGGAAAAACGCTCAGACCCGTCGATTTTGTTTTCGAGGGGGACACAAGTTTGGCAAAAAATCACGTTAACACGTGCAGCCCCCTGGGCTGGACACCAACCCTAAAATCTTAAATGGAAAGGGAGGTCGAGTGATACCTTATTTGAAAGGTCTTTCAATTCTCTTTATAGTGATGTAAAATAAAGGAGCTTCAGTTCAGTGGTTTTGAGGATTTATTGATTTAAAGCTTAAATTAGACTTTAATAGGTCAGAAGAAATTTGACTAAAAGAATTTACTTAATAAGTAAATGCTTTTCTTCACTACGCCCATGGTTTTTTATCATTTTGTTGTTGAAAATAGCGATTGGAGCGTTTTTTTGTGGCAAAAAAGTTATTTCTTGAAGAAAGATAAGGAAATATCTCGTACTTATTTTAAATAGGAATTTAGTACATAGTTTGCGATTGATTTGACCAAACTTTGTTGCTAAAATAACTTGTAACGCTTTATTACATAAATTAACCATGGTATATTCCACAGCAGAAAGAGTTGAAATTATCGAAATATTTTTCGGAAATAATCAGTGCGCTAATAGAACAGCAGAAATATTTAATGAGCGACATGAGAACATTAACGTGCATCGAAAATATGTTCTAGAACTTTTAGCTAAATTTCGGGTCAGTCGCCAATAAAAAACGCAACATTGAAAATCCCATAAGGAATGAAGCAATAGAAGTGGGGGTTTTAGGGCAAGTTTATGTAGATCCTACGTTATCTACCCGCAAATCGGAGACTGTGTGTGGTGTTAGTCGACGTACTGTCCAACGGATTCTAAAGGCCCATAGTTTTCATCCGTAAAAAATTCACACAAGAACTTAATGAAGACGATTTTGATCGGCGATTACAATTTTGTGAAGATATGAGTGAACGAATTATAAACGATGAACATTTTCTATTCAACACTTGCTTTTCCGACGAATGTTCCTTTTTCTTAAATGGTGTAGTAAATCGTCATAACTGCCGATATTGGTCCGATTCTAATCCCAGAATTTATCATGAGGTTCATACACAGCAGCCACAAAAATTAAATGTTTGGGCTGGTATTTTTGGCGATCATTTAGTTGGTCCTTTTTTCTTACCTGGAAATTTGACCGGTGAAATGTATTTGGAATTACTGGAAGACTCCATAGATCCTGCATTAACAGCCATAATTGAAAATCAGAATGATCGGCGGTACATTGCGAATAGGTTGATGTTCCAACAGGATGGTGCCCCACCACATTACTCATTACGTGTTCGACAATATTTAGATCAGACGTTTCCAGATCGATGGATTGGTAGAAGAGGTGCCATTTTAGTGCCCCCAACATCGCCATATTTATCACCTTTGGATTTCTTTATGTGGGGTTATTTAAAAAGCAAAATCTATGCTACTCAGCCATCATCATTAGAAGACCTGCGACAAAGAATTGTGAATGAGTGCCTCCAAATTACTCCAAAAATATTGCAAAATGTGCGGCAACGTTTTGAGCAAAATCTTTATTATTGCATGGAGAGTCATGGTGGCCACTTTCAACATTCACTTGCCTAACGGGTCAGTTCAATCTTCATTTTTAAATTACTTTGCTGCCAAATGTATTGATCTCTACTAATGATGTATTAATTTTATTTAAGCTTTAAATCAACAAATCTTCAAAACTACTGAACTGAAGTACATTAATTTTATATCATCATAAAGGGAATTGAAAGACCTTTAAAATAAGGTATCACTCGACCCCCCTTTCCATTTAAGATTTTGGGGGTGCTGCCACCCCCGCTTAGGGGGCTGCACGTGCTAACGTGATTTTTTGCCAAACTTGTGTCCCCCTCGAAAACAAAATCGACGGGTCTGAGCGTATTTCCAAAAAAAAACTGAGCTGCCAGTAAAAGCGTCTGTTTCGTTTTCGATACGCCACCCTGTATATATTTATATCCATACATAGAGGTAAAATCATCCTTTAATATCGCTGGTACCATAATTTGTACAAAATTATGGAGGATGATTAAAATATTTGCAGTGTTCATCCGATTCACACCACTTAAGAAAGGATTCGTAAAAAAAATTAAGAGCAAACCAGACCAAATATTTACGAAATAAAAACAGATGAATGACGTAGTATAATTATATATTAACTCAATCACACATTTTTTTCCTAATTTTTGTTTTTATCAGCACATAGTGCCCTTTCGCGTTGTTGGAACAATGAACGAATAGATACGTTTTGAACGTATGATGGTTCTGAAGAAAAGGGAAGCAAAATTCGGAAATTTATCTGCACGTAAAACTGTCAAAGTCAACGATAAGAATTTTACTAGAGATGGGGATGAGTATAGATACGCATAGAGATTAGCGTGATATTCGTATTTCATGGACGGTGAAACCGTTACACATTAATCAAATCCAAGCGAATAACCAAAATTTCTGTGTTATGTACCGCGGTTATAATATGGTTCAAGATGACACACGGGTTGATGACGTCAGTTACACGAATCGCTTGAACGCGTTGGTTTTAACCGCGGTTTTGTTGCAAGTTGTTTATTTTAGAAAAGCGCGTATATAATCTCTGATTGTTTTTATTATCACTTAATAATCGGTGCTTTTTCGTCTACAACTGTATATGGAAAGTTTAAATAAGAAACCTTTCATAATATTCATGGGAGAAATGTTTTTTCAGATTTTTTTTTTTAATGATGGTACCATGGCTTTGTAGCTATGATAACTTTCAATTCTCTAAATTTTTCCGCATGTCAAAGAAAACATTTATTGATTCAGCAGAAATGATGAAAAAATAAATTAGCAAAACCGTATACAGGTGGATATCATCTAGTGAGTTTATATGGCCATATTTTAATATCCTTGTGGTGTATGGCTACACAGGATACTTTGTTAAGCATAGGAACTACATTTAAAGTGTCCCCAACAACTGTAATGAGTATAACTAATAAGGTGCTCCACTTTATGGTAAAACTGAAGTCAGCCTGTATCATTTTTCTCAATAATGAAGCTGAAGTACAATAACAATATCCAATACCCGGTAAAATTCTAACTTGTCACATTTCAAATAATAACCAGAAATATAAAACTACTCTTGAGTTGGGTAAAAACCACAATTTTGCGGTGATAACTATGACATATAACAGCTGATTCGTGACGTCACGGATCTTATAACCAAACTGATAACTACACTCGCTTGAACGGATTGGTAAATACCAACCCAAAATGGTAAATACCATTTCCATTTGGTTATCCGCTTGAATTTGATTATTGACCTGCATGCTGTGTATGTCTTCAGAGTACTTTTCAACTAGGATATATGTATTGTGAACTATCGAATAATGTATTTGGCAACAGCCCGATCGGCAGTACACCATGTCGTCGAGAAGGGCGAAGGTCTAGTAAAACAAAATTTCATTTGACAAATACTTGGTAGAGGTTGATGTCAGATAAATTGAAGGACACATTCTGGTGGAATTACCATCGCAATCCTACTAGCAAACACCTTGAGCGAGAGTAGGCTATGTCAAGTGGATAGAGTATGGTGGAATTTAGACCACAAGTTTATTAGGGAAACATCTGGAATCAATTAAAACCAAATATTTAAAATCTTAGATATCTTTATTTGATGTATATAAAAAAAAAATTATACAAAACGAACTATCTATACAGTATTTATATATGTAATATATATATATATATATATATATATATATATATACACAAAAAAACAGGTGGAGGTCGTCTGAACCATATATGCACACGTTTTGACTCGATGGCTTCGGCAGTTCACCACCGGCGCTGGGGTCGTTTATATTACAAAAACTTGCCACACATAGTTCCCTCCGGTTTATATAGGATTAAATCTATTACTCTGTTCCCTCCTTTTTCCGTTATTTCGGAATTCACTCTTGGCAACAGCGTAAAGGAAAAGAGCGGTAATTCGTATTTTGTGGTTATGTTTAGTTCTGGATTTTGTATCACGTTGTGGGTTAATCTGTTTCGTTTTTGAATTTAGAATTTATAATGAGTGCTAGGAGTTTATTAATGTTGAAGATGGCTAAACAGAAAGGTAAGTTCATAATTCCCGATAAATAAGTACGTGAAATAGGTATGCATTAATTTATAAATGAACATGATATATGTAAATCAGCATACAAAAAATCGTATCGGAAAATTTTACTAACTATAAATAGTACAAGCCTATAAGATAAGTAGGTACTCATTATTGTTGTAAGATTAGCCAGGAAATTATCAAATTAATATTTGTACTTTTTCATATTCTATGAAATAAGAGCGATGTACAATGTTTAATGTAGAAATGTTTACTATTTGCAATATTTTTATTAATATGTTGTATTCTTTGTGGACCAATAGATAAAATTATGTTAGAACAAGATCGGGAACATAAACAGATAAATCAAACCGACTTGGAATGCATCAACAAAAATGGAAAATCTTTAATAGAATTAGATGGACAGCATAATTCTATAGCCACAAGTAACCAGAAGAAAAAAGCATGTTGCCTGGATTTAGATTGCTGCAGTAACTGTAGTTTTGTCTCTGATTCAGCGTCTTCGGAAACCATCGCCTTCGCACCAGAGGTAATAAGTAAACATATGTATCATATGAAATTAGTTGATCTTATTATCATGAAAAATAATCCAAAATGGGAACGATTAGATACCAAGTGTGAGTTCAGGTTTTGTTTATGCACTCATAAGAATTTGGAGATTTTCTTTTGTGTTTAGAGGTAACTTAAAAAAATATAAAAAATGAGGCTTTACCTAATCATTTATTTTCCAAATATTTGTGTGACTTCACTAAAGTTTTTTATAGCCCACATTATCTTGCTTTATAGAACAATTGCAAATAACTCTAACTGTTTTAATAAATTTTGTTGAGTTGCGTTGCGCTGCGAAAACAACTTTTTGTGCAAGGTAACTGAATTCTTGAATTAGGTATCCTTTTGTCAAGGAGTTTAGGAAAAAATGACCATAAAAAAAAAGTACATACTTTCTTGTGAAAATGTTTTGCGTGTGTTTGAGAGAACCGAAAAAAATAATTTTGTTTCTTTTAGTCCCACCCTGAACCCGATTTTGATATAGATTCGGATGGAGGAATATGGTACCCTCTTTCTAATTTAGAACAAACTGTAAGGTCAAATGGAACATCAAAAACTAACGATAAAATAGATCAAACCAAGAATTTGGGAATTTATGGCCAAATCTCTGAAATATCTAATGAAATAGAAATACAACCAATTATTTGTTGTGCTACTGACAGCTTTTATGTCACTGAATCTAACAGATATAAAGAAAAATGTCCTTTACCAGAGCAATTAGATAATTGTGGTGGAAAATACACCCACTGGAAGGCTTCATTGAATGATAACGAAGACTTAAAGCAAAATAGACCAAAAAGGCATTTTGCTTCAATAAAATCAGATGATAACGATGAATTTGGTAATCTCAACAACGTTCTGAACTTAGAAACATCAGATATTAACTGCGTTGATGATGGCGGGAATGAAAATTTCAGCAGTGATTACAGTAGGGATAAGGATTTTAACACTAATAATTGGTCCGAAAGTGAAAACAGTCAATGTACTAGAAACAGCAAAGACAGCAATGATGAAGATTTTGACATTGATGATATTGTGCAATCAATCGATACTGATAGTTATGAAAGCTCTGAGGAAAATGAGCTACAAGAAGAAGTAAGACAATTAAATAACATAGATATTACACAAAAAAACTTAGTTACAACAGTTGCTGAGAAATTAAAAGAACAGGTAAACCATTTTTGATTTTCCAAGTATATTTATTTATACAGTGTCGGCAATATTGTTCAGTGTCTTTAATAACAATACATAGATAATAGTTAGGTGGATAGTTGGGATCAAAATAAAGTGATTTTGTCAATCTAAATGTTGCTTGTCTTTTATTATAATATATAAAAATATAGTCTCAACTTGAATTGATCCTTATTAATTTTCAGAAAAGTGAAAACTATAGAAACAAAAAGGTCAGTTGCAAATTTTGTGACGAAGATGTTACCTCAAGAAATTTTGTGAGGCATTTGATAAGACATCATAAGCACGAAACATGTAAAAAAAGCATTGGAGTTTCCGGCAAAATGCAAAGAAAGAAAGCAGGCACTTATGGCCGATTTCACCAGCATTTCCTAAATTAAAACCTAACTAAGAATTACTTAGCGGTAGGAATTTCCTAAATACAATCTTTGGTTTCACCAGGCTAGGTAATTCTTAGTTATGAAGTTCCTAGTTAAGGCACAGTGTTTAGAAAGTTTTTGTTGTCAGGTTGCAATACTTCATAAAAATCGATTCGATATTTCATAAGTGACAAGTGACAATTATTGTCATTCATGACAGCTGTCTGCTTGGATGCTTGAATGCTATTAGGTGGTTTGGTTAAAATGGATATAATTGTGCAAAAAAAGAAAGCGCTCAGCTAATTTCAATAGCGATGATAAAATAATGCTATTGTCTTTAATTGGAACCAATAGCATTATTTTAAACAAAAAAACCGATGGTTCTACAAACCAGATGAAGGAGGAGGCCTGGCTGAAAATTGGGCAACAATTTAATTCACGTGCAGGGGAGAGAAGGTAGATATTTGTCTATTATATATTTATTAGTATTCATTACCACGTTAAATTGGTTTTTGCAGGGAGGTAGAAAGCTTGAAGAAAATATGGGCAAAACTGAAGAGCGATGCGAAAACTTACCGGGCCAAAGAACGCATTAGCGTTTCGCAAACTGGAGGTGGGCCTTCTGAAGTAAAAGCAGACCCCATACTGGAAAAAGTATTAGATATTTTGGGTCGTGCTGGTAGGGGTTTGGAAAATATCAATGATTGCGATATTGAAGAAGGCAAAGAAAATATGGTGTACCAGAAAATGCTTCATTGGGTATGTTATAATATATATATGTAATGAAATTCAATGCTAATAGAAAATGATATATTTCAGATTTACAAGATAACATTGTTGTTGAGGAAGAAGAGGAACAGGAGCATCAGATTCAGCCTCAAATAATAGTATGCATAATCATCATGTTGCTTTGGATGATTTTTAATAGATTTTTTTCAAGGATAAGACGCCTGTTCACCAAAGAAGACGACCACTAATTTCAATTGAAAGAGGGAGCTCCTTGAATGAAGCACGGTGCTTAACAGAAAGGAAAAAACAAGAACTAATAGATGCAGAAATGAGAAGGGAAATGGAACTTCACGAGCTCAAAAAAAGAAAACTAGAAAAAGATATTGAAATAAGGGATCTTATAATTAAAAAAATTAAAGGTGAGGAAGTTCTTAATTTTTTATTGAAAATGTCTAGCTACAAGTATATCTCGACTTAAATTATTTTGTCCATTTTGAATATTTCTTTCCATTTGGCCATTTTGTATATCATTTTCAATATTCTCTACTTCTACTGGTGGGACATCTTCATTTTTATCTATGCAAATGTTGTGTAATACAGAGCATGCCAATATTACATTTATAGAATTTTCTAATTTTAATCTTAATCTGGTAGCCAATACAGGAAATCTTCGTTTTAGCACTCCATATTGTCGTTCCACTGTATTTCTTGTTGCAATATGTGCCCTATTATAATTTTGCTGGCCGATAGTTTGTGGGCTTAAAAAGGTGTGTCATCAGATAATTCTAAAAATTTTTAAATATGTATAAATAACGTTATCCAAAGCAAATGTATACAAAGCATGAAATATATATGTTATTCTTGTTTCAGATGGAGAACCTCTAAACGATTTGATCACACTTATGCAAATGGGAAATTGAAGTAAAATGAATAGATATAAAATGGAATTGTTTTGCAATAAATTTCCAAATAAATTAATAGTTGTTTCTTTTATTATTTTTTAACTTACTAAAGATTGTGTGACTAAGATATTGTTTATTATGTATATCATATATCTTACTTTTAAAGGATATCCATTATCTCCCAAAAGTAATCCTGCAGCATGCACTCCTGTCTCAAATTGATAGCATAGTCTGCTATTTTGAAAAATAGCAGAATCATGTGTAGATCCTGGCCAACGACACACAATGTTTAATATCTTTAATTTTGCATCAGAGACAGTTTGTACATTCAATGAAAAATAACCTTTTCTATTTCTGAACACTTCTGCATCATCTCCACCTGAATGTAAATGTTCATAAATAATATTGTGTTGGTATTAGGTCATTAATTTACCTGGTGACTGTATCTTTATGTGTGTACAATCAATTGATCCTAGAACATTTGGAAATCCGGCAATTAAAAAAAAAGTCATGTTTTACTTTATTTCTCTCTTCATTTGTGGTGGGAAATTTTACAAATCTTTGCAGCAATGATGCCAAAGCATGAGAAACTTTCTTTACAATCCTGCAACTACTGCTACTACTAACACCACCATAATCGGCAACAGATGTTAAGTGGCATCCTGTTGCATAGAATCGCAACGCAATTAAAAGTTGGTTTATGGGTGCAATTGCAGCATTTCTGTAAAAACGAAATATTATCAATTTAATTTCAAATATTAGGTACCTTTACACTGTTATACATACCTGTAATCTGCATATGCCAGCTGATGTTCAATTTGATCTAAGACGAACAGTGCAGTGTTTTTATTCATGCGAAATCTACGGAAAAAATCCATTTCGTCGTACTGCTCGAAATAATCGGTACGATCTCTCAGAACACGAGGACGTCGTATATGTTCATCATCATCGTCATAATGGTCCAAATCTTCGATAAATTCAATCACTTCCATATAGCTGCTATATTCGCTAGGAATATAACGTCACTTATGACAAATGTCAAACGGGCTAAGAACTTCCTAACCGGCTTAGAACGCTGTTTAACCAATACCTATCTTAGGTAATACTTATCTCACTTTAGGAAATACTTAGCAACTGGTGAAACCGAAAATGGATTTGGGCAGTTCTTAACTTGAATTAAGAAACTCCTAAATTTTAAGACACGTTGGTGAAATCGGCCATAAGTGTGTTAAGAAATGAACAGAATTTTGAGCTTTACCTGAAAGGAATCATTCGTCCGAAGAAACAACTTTCTGAAGGCACAAATATTACTTATTATCCTTGTGTCTACTGTAAAGCTGTATATGCGAGAAGTTTCTTAATTCGTCATGCTAAAACCTGTTCCGCAAAAATTAGATCAGCTGAGAACACAAAATTCAAAGTTAATCATGTAGCTCTTTCACAAACAACGGTTGCATGTGCTCTAGATCCGACTGATGTAATTTCCAAGCTGAACTTGAAAGAACAGGTATTGATATTTTATATGCCTTCTTGTAATAGAACCAAATTTGCCAGCTAACAATAAACAAAAAATCTAAATTATAACTAGGATTGCTCTCTCTTAATTATTAATGTATGGTATTCAATTTTTTACAGCTAACTAGACTTTTTTTACTAGTCAATTGCCATTACATATTCAAATTATCTATTATTATCTGTTTTCAGGTTTTTAATATGATGAGGGGCGATGAGATTTCATTTGTTGCGAAAAAAGACCTACTGATAGCACATTATGGAGAATCTTATTTGAAATCTCAAAAACGGGAACGGAAGGAGTATAGATGTAGTAATAAGATAAGAGAACTTGCTCGATTATTGATTATATATAGAGCTCGTGTAAATGACAATAACGTCGCATTCAAAGATCTTCTCGATCCAGAAAACTTTGATCAAGTTCTTTCTGCTACGAGAGAACTTACAGGCTTTGATCCGATCAGAAAAAGTTATGAAGCTCCCAGCCTTGCAATGCATCTAGGTACTGCTCTAAAGATTATATCTGATGAATTAATTCATTTAATTTTGAAAGGCAGTAAGGGATTTCAATGCAAATCAGTAAATGACTCAATAGAATGGCGTCGGAAAGTCAAATATTTTAAAAAATTAGTTGAAGACAGATGGAACACTGAAATTTCTTCAGTGGCCAATAAAGACCTGAATGAAAAACGTCGGCAAAAACCACTTTTAATACCACTGATTAAAGACGTAAAAGTCTTTAGGGAAGAAACACTGAAATATGCGAAAGACTGTGAGAAAAAGTTTCTTGATAAAATAGACTCCAATGAGACATACAAGTTATTGGCTCAATGTGCTCTGGCTCTGTTAATCCTTTTCAATAGACGCAGAATTGGTGATGTTCAGTATCTTAAAGTGAATGACTATTGTTCCGAAAGAAAAACAGATTTTCAAGACTTCGAGAATGCATTATCGGAACATGAAAAAATCTTAACATAACACTACAGAAGAGTCGTAAATGGTGGAAAAGGATCACGTGCCGTTGTCATATTAGTTCCTCCATTGCTACACCACTTTATCACAATACTGATTGAAAATAGAGATAAATATATTCCTCCGGATAACCAATATATTTTCGCATTACCTAATAGTAAACTCAAGTGGGCTCAAGGGGATGTTGCATTCAGAAATCTAACGAATAAAATGAAATTAGAAAATGGGACAGCTATAACTAGCAATAGGTTGCGCAAACATATAGCAACAGCAATGCAAGTTCTTAGCATGTCACAAAACGATCGTAAGCAGTTTTCCAAATTCATGGGTCATACCGAAAAGACCCATGAGGAGTTTTATGAGTAAGTTAGATTCTATCATAAACACCTGTTTCATACAATAATTTTTTATTCAAGTAGACAATCCATACCAAATTGTGATACAGTCATAACAGATATTTTTAACACAATTTGCTTTAATTTACTTCATATACAACTCAGGTATATGATTTTGTTAAATAAAATATCACTGTGTTTTATTATTTTAGATTACCAATTGATATATATCAGACAGCCAGAGTAGTGAAACTGCTTTCTATGATGGAAAAAGGAAATCCATCGGAGTTCGAAGGCAAATCTTTGTCAGAAATTCAAGTTAATATTGATGAATATGTAGACGATAATGATAAAGGTAATATACGTATCTAAAATGCAGAATGTTCAACAAGTATTCTGCCTAAAAATTCTAATAAAATTTAGATATTAAATTTCAGACCTAAGTACCTTTATTTTATACTTGAAACAATATTCTCATGTTTGTTGTAGATAAACAAAGCCCTATTGATACAAACCAAGATGAAACTTCTTCGATGGAGTGTGATGGGTCAAAAAAAATAGTGAGTTAATTATAAATTAGTAGAAAGGTTTTAAAAATAATTATCTGTTCGAGGGATCGTTGCTTAATACTTTCAAATAATTATTCCTGATTATTTGGCAATATCATCTTTGAACATATTTTAATTCTGTTACATATTTTCTTTTTTCACTATGTACCTAATTGAAACACTCTATAAAATAATAACTATAGACTTAAGCCCCCATCACTTTTTTAGATTTTACTGGAAATGATGAAAGCAACAAGAAAAGGAAACCGGACACTAATAAAAAAAGAGGTATTTATATATCTGTCATTTGCCAAATTAATTTAATAGAAATTCCCTGATGTACCATTACTTACTATTTACAATATATTTTATTTACTTAGGTTGGACCACTGAAGAAATAAAATCACTGAAGGAACATTTCAAAAGCTTCATATCAAAAGGCACTTACCCATGTAGTTCCGAGATAAAAGAATTTGGAAAATCAACGAATAATACAAGGAGTGTTGCAGTCATAAAATCCAAGATTCAGCACCTCATAAGACTAAATTTGAAGTAAATTTATTATTTTGTACTGAATTCCCCTAGTTTTAAGAATTTAGTTGTGAATAAAAAACTTTCTCGCTCAATTTAGTTGTTTCCGTATTATCAAATATAATCCAAAATTCAGAACGCTTACATTTATCGGGTATATTCAAATAATAATGGACTAACCGCCCTCCGGAGATCTGACAACATTCCTGGAGGGGTCAAGGTTTGAATTTTCTCATTAAAACATATATAGTTTGGAGGGGACACCGTATATAATACTTCAGGTACTAATTTTTTTTTCAAAACTCTTACCCCTCTATTGAAAATCTGTGTCAATATGGTTGACTCATACTATATATGCGAATATTATTGGGCTATAAAGCATGTATACCACGGAGGTCGGTCCGCCTTACTTATCACATGGAGGGAACAAAGCATTAAATATACATATATATATATAATTAGATCAACATACTTCTCCTTCTTCTTCAAGATATTGTCCATTCTTTACAATATACCTCTCACCGTTTTCATTTTCAATAACATATTCTTCAAATGTACCTTCAACTACTTCTTCATTTTCGATATGATTTTCATCACCTGCAATAAAGTAAATGAATTAAGCGGTTGTATGATTGTCACCATTTCGAGACGCAAAAAGTGTTTCCCCGAGGAAGTATTGTAATCGCGTAAATTTTCGAAAACGAGATGTTTTTTTGGATGTTATGTGACATGTTCATCACGAAAAACCACTTCACTCATTCCGATCTGTCTGTCTGTTTGCTAATCCTATAACCGCGTATAACTTGAGAGTACCGTTCGGATTTTGATTAAATTTTTACAGAAAGGTATTATTATGTTAAAGACGAAAAAGCTTTGTAATTTTAGAAAATCGGTCCAGTGGCGACGACAATTTCTTGATGTTAGTATATTTATACGCTCCCAACCTTGGTAATTCTACACACCAATTAGAGATATTTCACACATCATAGACTCCTCCGTACATTAGCCGTTAAAACTATAAAATATTGTCAGCTGACGGATCGCGCACCTACCGGCCGTGTCTGCTGCTCATCCGGGCCTTGGCGAGTGTTCTGGTATTACACGAATTACTGCCGCAAAACAGCATAAATCAAATCCAAGCGAATAACCAAAATTTCTGTGTTATGTGCCGCGGGTATAATATGGTTCAAGATGACACACGAGTTGATGACGTCAGTTATACGAATCGCTTGAACGCGTTGATTTTAACCGCGGTTTTGTTGCAAGTTGTTTATTTTAGGAAAGCGCGTATATAATCTCTGATTATTTTTATTATCACTTAATAATCGGTGCTTTTTCGTCTACAACTGTATATGGAAAGTTTAAATAAGAAACCTTTCATAATATTCATGGGAGACATGTTTTTTTCAGATTTTTTTTTTAATGATGGAACCATGACTTTGTAGCTATGATAAATTTCAATTCTCTAAATTTTTCCGCATGTCAAAGAAAACATTTATTGATTCAGCAGAAATGATGAAAAAAGAAATTAGCAAAATCGTATACAGGTGGATATCATCTAGTGAGTTTATATGGGCATATTTTAATATTCTTGTGGTATATGGCTACACAGGATATTTTGTTAAGCATAGGAACTACATTTAAAGTGTCCCCAACAACCGTAATGAGTATAACTAATAAGGTGCTCCACTTTATGGTAAAACTGAAGTCAGCCTGTATCATTTTTCAAAAATGAAGCTGAAGTACAATAACATTATCCAATACCCGGCAAAATTCTAACTTGTTACATTTCAAATAATAACCAGAAATATAAAACTACTCTTGAGTTGGGTAAATACCACAATTTTGCGGTGATAACTATGACATATAACAGCTGATTCGTGAAGTCACGGATCTTATAACCAAACTGATAACTACAATCGCTTGAACGGATTGGTAAATACCAACCCAAAATGGTAAATACCATTTCCATTTGGTTATCCGCTTGAATTTGATTATAGTGTGTGACCGCGCTGCCACGTCTGACCGGGTTAGGTAACGGAGAGAGGCGACGTTGCCAGATGGACTACCGTTAGGGCAGGTAAAGAATGTCTATGGATCAATTGTATGGACCTGTTTGACTGACTTTTCTATCAGAGGATCTACTATGTCCTTTATGAACTGATTATGGCGTTGCATTGGAAATGCAGAATCAACGTAATTGACGCCATTTTTTAGAAAATACGAAGGTCTACGTTTAGCTGGGTACAGTGAATCCATATGCGGATATAGGGAAGGACTCCAGCGGAGTACCGTTGACAGCAGCGCTATTGTACTTATTTTTTGTTTTTTTTCTGCCTCTTCATTGTATTGACAGACTTGTAACACGATTATCATAAAGGTCTGACTAATAGTGAAAACTAGTATAAATCATGTATTTTGGTAAAGTGCAGCTATGTAGAAATCACTAATAGATCAAAGTAGCTATTTTGAATGCAACGAATCAAAAGAAAATGGAGTGGATCCATAAGGATATACTGAAAATTAATATACGAGGGTGAATCCAATATTAACCGGACTTTTCTGTTTAACGCGTCTTAGGAGAATGGAGTGGGTCGATGTCTTGGTTGTTGGGTGGGCATGTCAGAAAGATGGGAGTTGCACACGTCTGTTGCGCGACGCATTTTCATAATTTTCTGTCGCGGGAGGGCGTAAAACCTACCGAAAGTTTGCGTCGATTAACAGCACAGTTTGGCGAAAAGACAGTTTGAAGGACACAAGTATACGATTGGTAAAAAAATGTTCCATGGAGTGGCGAAAGCCAGCACCGCGAAAGGCCAAAATCAGTCTTTCTGCAGGAAAAGTTCTTGCAACGGTATTTTGGCATTCCAGAGGTGTACTGTTAGTGGATTTTCTTCACGATCGCGGTACAGTTAATGCTGTTTACTTCTGCCAATTGCCTAAAGAAATGGAACTGGCCTATCGGCAAAAAAGGCGAGACACGCCATTCTGCTCTATGACAACGCTCGGCCAAACTCAGCTGCATTGACCCAAGAAAAATTATGCAAAATCCATTGAACACCCGCCTTACAGTCCCGATTTGCCGCCATGTGAGTATCACATTTAGGCCACTTAAATAAGACCTTGGGAGATCACCACTTTGACGACGACGAAGGTGTGGAAAAGTTAGTGCACAATTGGCTACTGACACAACCAGCTTCGTTCTTTGATAGGGAAATTAAAAAACTTCCGATCCGATGAGAAAAATGCATCATAAGAGATGACATTATGTAGAAAAATAAGATGTAAATAAACTTGTATTTACTACACCTACAGAATTACTAAAACAAAAGTCCCGTTCATATTTGATTCACCCTCGAACACTAACTATGCTTGGACTGTACCCGATTATCACTATTGTACCTATAATGACAATTATACTGATTTAGACTTAACATTGGATAGACATTCACCACGCACAGGATTTGCCTACTGTGGGTATTTATTTATTTTTATTTGCATGTTATTTTTATTTCACCTGGAACATTTGTAATTGTAATTGAAAGTAAATAAATACTATTATTAATAATAATAAGCGAACTCCGTGTGCATGTCAGCATCCCGTAGCCACCTTAGACGGGTAGCGGATAGTGACGTGCGACCAGATCGGTAATCAGAGCATCAGGAAATGAGGCATTAATTCAAATACTGAATGTGAATGTCCTCGGTTTCATACAGTCCTCACAAGTTGGTTGGCAGTTATAATATTATAAAAAAAATTAAAATCGTTATTTTAATTTTTGCCATTAGTTAGAAGTACCTATCCAGTTTTATGACATTTTGCCTCGCAAATTGGCAAGGAGGTATTGTAATCGCGGGAAATTATGAAGATGAGATACTGATTTTTGAATGTTACATGACGTACACATCAGGAAAAACCATGTCATTAATTTCAGTCAATCTGACCGCAATTTTGATGAGATTTTGAAACAGGATTAGTACTGAGGACGAAAAAGCATTGTATTTCTTGAAAATTGATCGCAGCTGCAGGCCGAAATCGAAAAAAAATAACAGTTTAGCCCGTTCCAAACTTAACTGACCACAAAAACTCAACGTACTGGACTATGAGTATAATACTATAAGTATACTGACCTGCAATAAGGAGTTTAACTGCTCTAGTTTCTTCTCCTTCCTCTTCGTAGGCTGGTTCCAGGTATTGCTCCTCCATGGAAAGGCGATCTTCCGAATCAGCTACTCCCTGGAACGTTGAATCAAAGTTCACGTTATCTGCGTGTTCTTCATTCTCCAAGTACTCATAAACTTCGGCAGAATCTTCATCATTGTTGACATTCTGTAGCGGATCATCTGTACCGTCTACTGTCTGATCGTGTTCCTATAAAAAACAGCCATCAGCAATGTTAGACCAACATACTTCATATATTTAAAATTTTGGGTGATATAAAAGTATTATTTTGAGCAGCTTAGACCCGTAGCACTGTTAGTATCGACTTAACATAGGTGAATCAGATGTGCATTGCCTCTGACCTTTTTGCAGATACTCCTTTGACAAATGTTGCTGACAATAAAAAAAAGTAACAAAATATTAAGTTTATTACAAAAAACTGTTTTGAAGTTAAGCTTCATGATTCAGTTACGGCCAGAATTTTTACATAAATAAATCCTCCTAAAATTCATAACATTGTGGTGCATGATAGAAGAGGTGCAATTTCTTATGATGTCCAACGCAAGTGTCGAGTTTCAGGGGTAGGACATCTTGTGAAAACTAATATGGTGCTGGTCCACCCGTAACGGTAACGACTGACAAAAATATTAAACAAGTACATTAAAAAAACCGAATGCAGTAACTGAAAGGGATGACATTATAACTGTGTTATCAAGACGAATATAAAAATAAATCGATTAACCGAGTAATTGATTATTATTTCTTATAATCGTTTTTGATCGAGAATATGTTTTTGACCCTACAGCAGCGTTACGGAATCAAATTTTGCTTTTCAAGTTGGTATGGAGAATTCAAACGTGGACGGGTGAGTCTTAGCGACGATCCCAGGGTGGGTGAACCAAAACCGGCAGTCACCCAGGAAAACGTCGATGCTGTGCGCAAACTCATCATTGAAGATAGACATGAGACATATCGCGAGATTGAGGCGTCCTTGAAGATCTCAAAGACCACAATTCAAAAAAATTTACATGAAGAATTAGGAGTAAGAAAATTAGTTTCTCGTTGGATACCCCACCTGTTGACTGAAGAGCAGAAAGCAGCCAGGGTTAATTGGTGTCAAAAAACGCTTGACCGTTTCAATTCCGAAAACTCAAAAAATTTGTACAGCATTGTTAGTGGTGATGAATCGTGGATTTACTGTTATGAACCAGAAAATAAACGACAGTCGGCTGTTTGGGTGTTCCAAGCTGAAGAAAAGCCAACAAAAGGAATCCTTTCTCGAGGTGTTTCGAAAAAGATCGTCGCGACATTTGTGTCAAAAGCGGGTCATATTGCAACAATTCCTCTTAATGAGCAAAGAACTGTTACTGCGGATTGGTATACCACCATTTGTTTGCCAAAAGTCATCACCGAGCTTCGAGAAATCAACCTCGAAAGAAGAATCATACTCCACCAAGACAATGCAAGCTTGCACACAGCCCAAAAAACAAGGCAGTATTTAACGGAAGAAAACGTGGAATTATTGGACCATCCTCCATATAGTCCCGGTCTAAGTCCTAACGATTTCTTTACTTTCCCGAAAATTAAAAACAGACTGCGTGGTCAAAGGTTCCAGTCACCAGAAGAAGCAGTTGACGCATTCAACAACATTGAGAAGAAATAGCAACTATTGTGCAAAATGATTTTAAATTACTTACATTAGTATGTGAGATTGTTGCTAAGTGTGATTAACGGTTAGGTTGAGGGAAACATTTAGTAGCCTGATGAAAGCTGGATACATGATACATTCGTTAAAATTAATATAAAATACACACAGCTGTATGTCAGGAATACATCAAAACGTATTAAAAAATATTTAGAACGAAAGTTAAAACTACATCGTGAACCACCTGATGCTGCACAAGATGGTGTGCCACACACACACACACACACATATATACAGGGTGGCCAAACACGTGACGTCATAAAAAAATATTAGATTCCCCACATCGAGAGGAACCCAAATCATCCCCACATATATGGTCCGATTTTGTTTAGTTTAGGAGTTATGATTTTTTTTCGGATTTTTCGAGAATTTTTGAGTTCTGTGTTTATTTTTACCATAACTTCGTTAATAATTGTGATAAATGCCTGCTTTTTTCACGATTATGTAGCTAAGACCTAAGGCTTAACTATCATATAATCATTCAAGTCATGTAACTAATACTACTTTTTAATTTTTTTCAAAATCTTCGAACATAACAAAAAAGTAAAAAAGTGCAACAACTTTGAACGTTTATAAAAAATTGAAAAAACATGTTCTTACTATTCGTAAGTGTCTTAAAAACTTCCTTACGGTATCAGCTATTTACCGTAAAAATTTCATCAACCTAGCTTTACTACATGCTACCGTAATTGTGGCTCAAATAGAACCGAACCCAAAATTGGATAACCCCCTGCTCAATAGAAATTATTAGTTTCGGAAAAAAAATTTGCAAAAACCACAAAAACACGTTTGATTTTTACTGAACAGCAGACTATTATTCATTTATGTTATTTACAAGAGGTTTTCAAAATGTCTGCCTCTAACAGAAATGCACAGTGTACACCTACGTATGAAATTTTGTTTTAAATCTCTAAATGCTTGTGTGTTGTTTTTCAACACATGTGTCGCTTCTTGAATTTTGTTCCTCAATGGATTTTCATTTGCACATTCTTGGGCGAATGTTATGTCTTTAAAATATCCCCAAACAAAAAAATCAATGGGGTTGAGGTCAGGGGAGCGTGGAGGCCATCGTATCGGTCCGTTTCGTCCGATCCATCTGTCTGGGAACCTTTCGTTTAAGTAGTTTCGCACGATCGTTGCGTTGTGGCATGGTGCACCATCATTCTGGAACACCATGTTCCGTCTGGCTTCCAGGCTTGAATCTTCCAGCAATAATGGTAGGCTATTTTCAAGGAAGCTTTTGTAGGCTACCGAATCCAACCTTGACGGCAGTTCAAATGGACCGATAAATTCCATATTGAATATTCCTGACCACATGTTCACACTAAAACGGTGTTGAAATGTCGACGGCCTTGAGTGGTGGGGGTTTTCAACAGCCCAAGTATGTAAATTATGGATATTGAATATCCCTGTTCTTTCAAAACGTGACTCGTCAGTCCATAAAATTTTATCAAAAAAATCGGGATCCTCTCGTTGTCTTCGCAGCATTGTCTCGCAGAAATCCACTCTTAACTGGTAATCTGAAGGCATCAACGCTTGAACTCTTTGAACATGATAGGCATGATAACCTTCTTCATGAAGAATATTTTGTATCGATGTTCGTGGTATTCTAAGGTTTTGTGCCATAGATCTCGTACTCGTTGAGGGATTCCGGCTAATTTCTTCAAGTACTACTTCTCTGCGATCCGGATCAGCTGTAGGATATCCTTCATTGCTTCCTCGTCCTGGAATGCGGCCTGCCATGAAAGTGTTATGTGTGTTAATAAAAACACGGTGGTCTGGGTAATGCTCAGGTTGTGGTCCGCCTCGGCGTATAAGTTGTTCCCGGTACAGCTGAGCTGCTAAAGCGCCGTTGCCTTGAGCAACGCCATAATAATAATGCATCGACATTTCAACACCGTTTTAGTGTGAACATGTGGTCAGGAATATTCAATATGGAATTTATCGGTCCATTTGAACTGCCGTCAAGGTTGGATTCGGTAGCCTACAAAAGCTTCCTTGAAAATAGCCTACCATTATTGCTGGAAGATTCAAGCCTGGAAGCCAGACGGAACATGGTGTTCCAGAATGATGGTGCACCATGCCACAACGCAACGATCGTGCGAAACTACTTAAACGAAAGGTTCCCAGACAGATGGATCGGACGAAACGGACCGATACGATGGCCTCCACGCTCCCCTGACCTCAACCCCATTGATTTTTTTGTTTGGGGATATTTTAAAGACATAACATTCGCCCAAGAATGTGCAAATGAAAATTCATTGAGGAACAAAATTCAAGAAGCGACACATGTGTTGAAAAACAACACACAAGCATTTAGAGGTTTAAAACAAAATTTCATACGTAGGTGTACACTGTGCATTTCTGTTAGAGGTAGACATTTTGAAAACCTCTTGTAAATAACATAAATGAATAATAATCTGCTGTTCAGTAAAAATCAAACGTGTTTTTGTGGTTTTTGCAAATTTTTTTTCCGAAACTAACAATTTCTATTGAGCAGAGGGTTATCCAATTTTGGGTTCGGTTCTATTTGAGCCACAATTACGGTAGCATGTAGTAAAGCTAGGTTGATGAAATTTTTACGGTAAATAGCTGATACCGTAAGGAAGTTTTTAAGATACTTACGAATAGTAAGAACATGTTTTTTCAATTTTTTATAAACGTTCAAAGTTGTTGCACTTTTTTACTTTTTTGTTATGTTCGAAGATTTTGAAAAAAATTAAAAAGTAGTATTAGTTACATGACTTGAATGATTATATGATAGTTAATCCTTAGGTCTTAGCTACATAATCGTGAAAAAAGCAGGCATTTATCACAATTATTAACGAAGTTATGGTAAAAATAAACACAGAACTCAAAAATTCTCGAAAAATCCGAAAAAAAATCATAACTCCTAAACTAAACAAAATCGGACCATATATATGGGGGTGATTTGGGTTCCTCTCGATGTGAGGAATCTAATTTTTTTTTTATGACGTCACGTGTTTGGCCACCCTGTATATATAGTAAACTAAACTTTGAGGATCACTATGAATACATCATTTCAAAAATTGCCAAAAAAACAAATTATTATTATTATAGAGCTTCTCATAGTCTTGGTACATATTCCAAAAAAATATTTTATGATACAATAATTATTCTAATGCATTTACTATATTGTTCAACTATCTTGTTCACTAACAAAGAAGCTGAATTCTCAAAATTACAAGTCCAGCAAAATAAAGCTATGAGAAAAATATTGGATAAAAATAAGTTCACTAAAATAAAATCTGTTATAAGAATTGCAGTGGTTAAATATAAAAAAATGTATAACATATTTGGTTCTTATTTTTATATTTGAAATAAAAAATCATCTTTTGCCACAACATTTACATAGAATTGCATAATAATTAACACAATTATTATACAAGAGGAAATAAAGATTTTTATTTACAAAATTGCAATAGTAATATAACTAGCAAATCAGTATTTCAGAAAGGATTATTTGAATTTAATAAAGTAAATAATGATATAATGTCTACTTGTAATTTGAAGATGTTTAAAAGAAAATTAAAGAAATATTTGATGGATAGTGAAAATTCTTAGAGATGCAAATTTTGTTTTTTCTAAATATCTGTATGTTATGTAAATGTTTAGTATTTTAAAAGAATGGAATTGTAGCAATCATGCTAAATAAATCTTAAACAAACAAACAAACAAACTGGGCAAACAACTTTTACGGGAATTACGTCAGAACTTCAGAGAGACTCTAAACATGTTCTATTGCTAGCTTAGATCCCAAAACACAATTCTACCCGCAAAAGAGAGAACAACGCAAGAGATTGGAGCGCCGCATGCAAATACTGAAACTGTTCAGATTCTGGATATAATAGTTACTGGCAATGGAGGATGGCATGACATGACCTATTATGCAGTCTTTCCGGTCATGTAGCGCCAACGTTCTCCCAAACCGGGCAATCGTTCATTGATGTTGTCAGTGTCGTGGGCTTAGTTACAGAACCAACGGTAATATGTAGTACGTTACCGGCACATATTCTCCTGGCTCCTCTTCCTCTTTAACAAGCATGTTTTCGGTGTTCCGCTGATACCTCTTCTTGTAGGGGCGACGCAGATCAAACGTGTCCAAGAGCGATGTGGCAACCTCTGGATGAACGTCATACAGATGACTTTTCAACGCGAACTTTCTTCCGAAGCCTTCGTTGCACACTGGACACGTGTAGGTTTTATTATGGTGAGTCATGTGTTCGTCGTAGTCGGACTGATCCTTGAAAGATTTCCAGCAAACATGGCATCTGTAGAACGAATTAAGATCTGGATAAAACAAGCATGCACAGACTGATTCCAAAAAAAGTTCCCAATATACCGATTGCTCTTAAAGGTTGGACTTTCTTTCACGTAGAGGGTATAGCTCTTGTAATCAAAATAAGCAATTTTTCCATAAACACATACATCAAAGTCTTGAGGCAATCGAGTTATCAGGGTCCGAAAAAACAAAGGCGGTCCTTCCTTCAGAGGTGAATAGATTCGACGCATGTTCCAGCGTCTTGTAGGTAAACCTAGCAGTTTGTTTACAAATCGGTTACGAAAAAAACGAAAATTGCACATTGCTATGAGCATAACGAACTTGTCGATATGTTATTAGTCGTTAGTTTATGATGAGTGTCTTAACGATGCTGTTGAGGATTGGCGAATATGCTGAAATTCGAGGTAACAAAATTGATGCACAATCTTAGCTTTAAAGTCACTACGACGAATATTTCAAAATGGCAGTAAGGCGCCATCAGCATTTTTTGAATCGAATGTCACTCATATGCTTCATGGCATTTGAGTATAAAATCCGTATCTGCAAAAATCTCAGACTAGCAGGTTGTCGAAATTGAGCTGTTTTGTACATTGAATCACTTGTAACTCAACAACAAATCACCAAGACGCTATAAGTAGTATGTTATATGAATCTCCTTTTCCTGGAATAGTCTATCCGAATTTGCGATAAAACATTTCGTTTAAAATTATTGTAATTTATTTTTAACCGAAATGTCTCATATTTTACCTCTAATTCCGAGGAACATTCCAAGAAAAAAAGATTCATATACCATACTCATACAAAGGTCCTGGATTTTTCTCTGCCTAAGAATGTTCAATACCATCCCAGTGTCTTACAAAAAACTAAATAATTTAAACTCATTTAAAAAACAAATAAAAGCCTGGCTGCACGTGGTCCCAAGAGGTAAAATCCATATGTACATAGAAGGCACGAGCTATACATTGTAAGTTGTAGGTCATTCTCAGATTAAATTTTCCATTTCCTAACCAGTACTTTTGAAGCCTTCATATATTATACTTAGTGTAGATCTATTTAGCCTTAGCGGTCTGTGATTTGACCGAAAAAATAGTTATAGATAGATTAGCCGCTAGTTTAGTTAAGTCATGAAGCCTTAGCGGCCCATCTTAAATTATCTGTAGTGTTGTATTTCAAAATCCTTGAGTTTAGTTTTGGTCCAGTTGGATGTAATGGCCACGCACAGGTTATCCTTTAGTGGTTAGTACTTCCTCTGATATACCATATTCTATGAGTACAAATCCATACTTCACTTACATATATGGAATTTCACTCAAATGCATATACATCACTCATTTGTTAATTAGAATAAAAAAAGGATTTTATTGTGTTACGTCATCGTTAGTATATAAGTATTTTCTGTTTTCCTTTACCCGCGCACAAGGGCCACCCTTCTGCGGGCTCTTCATTTATTTGTCCTCTATAAAATTCTGTGTAATGTATTTTGGAGACAAATAAATATTACTACTATTACTATTACTATAGAATCTTGATGACTGGTTGAGTTACAAGCGATTCAATTGTACAAAAACATTCAACTTTGACAGCCTGTTAGTGTGCAATTTTCAAAAAACCGGATGAATGGATAAGTTTCTTGATGTTCAGAATCGCATAAGTAATGACATACCAGTAAAATATAGATGAAATATAATCAAACAGTGAAAAAATCATTGAAATCGGTAAATAAGAAATTAATACTTAAATTTGGGGCATTATAGCGCGAAATCATTGCTGCCGTCAGTTCGCGTCAGACGTCACACTTCCACCGACTACTTTATATTTTATCAGATTTTCAGTATCATTCTCAATGTGCAATAAGAAAAATGCATTCGACGTCGAAATTTGAAGTAACCTAATTTGATAAAGGTGTTACTTTTCTAAAATCTCATTAAAATATATAACAACATTGCACATGATGCAGTACGAAGTCAACCTACTTGACGCTTTTTAGCACACAGCTATTCTCGCTTGGTTGAAATAAGTGATCTGTAATATTAGTTGATAAATATTTCCCCGCCAAATGCCACGTGTACAGTGAAATAAGCTATAATAACTAATACGAGTAATCATCAATAAATAGTAAAGTGATATTTCAAGTGGTCTTCACAGACATATGTTGTACTTTTTGGTCTAATCAAACCACGCTTCAGAAGTTTGCAACATTTCTTCCTGATATTTTCATGTGAGGGTACGTAGAAAAATTGTTTATTAGGGGTCGTAATTGTTGTGCTCGTACATTTTGGAACGATACCGTATTTATAACCTTTGTTATTTCGCTCATAACCGATCGTATATGCAGTCAACTAAAATTAAACAAATTGGCACAGAAGATGTTTAGCCTACCACGTGTTCCCGCTGTATGTGTACCTACATATTATGTACGTGTTCAGTAAATTCAGTCAGCGGGCCCAGGAGTCGGCCACGGCTGTCGGATAGTGAAGTGTGACGTCACGCGTCGCGTTCAGACGAAACAAAAGTATTCTCGCGGTGCGCAACTTTGATAGGCTGTAACTTTTTTATTTTTAGAGATAAATTAATAATTTTTTCACCACGTTATTTCATTTTTCTTAAACTTTCATTTGAGCTAATTACAAAAAAATGATTATCTTGTCCATTAGGTTAGAATTGAGAATAAAAAAAATGACACAAAACTCACTACTCTGCCTATCAAGAGAGCAGATATGTAGGCTGCCAAACTTTGGTGTTTTTTTTAGATCAAATATCTAATATCTCACCAACTAATAATCAAAACTCATAAGTATGAATATCCATATTTTTCTTTTAAAAGGGCCTATCCAAAAATGTAATAGAAAGAACATCGCATTTAAAAAAAAAGATATGTGGGACATAATTGGAACATCCTGTATGATACTTCAGAGATCTGCCACTAGATACCATATATAACCCATAAATAGTTTTTTGCTCCGTACTGACACGGTTGGGACACCCTGTATATTTTAATATTTCCAGCTTAATATTTCTCACTTCATACGGTATCAGGTCTCTCACTGTGGATTTATTGATTTAAAAATCATATCTAGACTGTATTTCCAGTAAGGTGAGCTGCAGAGAACATACATATATGGTCGCGTGACCTCAGCATACGTCATATGGCACCACAGCCTGTTCTGTCTCGTTATTACGTTGCAGAATAGACGCTCACATTATGTGTTAGCGCATTTACCAAGTCATAGCATAAACAAAATGTAAAACATGCTTACTTAAATTTTCCTGAATCCTTCTGATGCAACCTCTCATGTCGTTCTGCGTTATTTTTGAATTTAAACGTCATTCCACAAACGCTGCATTTGAACTTTCTTTCAGCTCTGTGATTCTTCAGGTGGTTATACATATTCTGCCTAACAACTACCTTACCGCAAATTTTGCATGGAATAGGCTCTTTCCCTGAAAATCGATTTCACAAATACAGATTGATTGCTTTTGAAGGGCAGTAGAACTATTGATTAATGTATGCCAACAGAAGATACCCAATTCAACTGACTGTTCCAAAGGTATTTGCTTTTCTGTCGTTGAGAATTTGTGAGAATACCAAATCTTAGGATTAATTATGAGGGAGGTTGAGGAGTAATCTTTCCATAAAGAGTTGGGGTCGTGTTTAAAAATTAAAAAAAAATCGTTAAAAGAATAATGGAGTCATTTTTATTACTTCCAAGTGCATTCATACTTGAATGTTCAATTGGGCATCTTCTTGGAGAATACGATAATCAATGTTATAACTAACAATACCCCAATGATGAGGGCCAAAAATGCAACAACTCCATGATTGTATGACATTTTGTACTTTGAAAAAAGCCGAGATGCCGGGAAAAAGTAATTCAAACATATGTGGTTTCACTTAGCTCCCAGACAATCATGGAGACCTATAAATATGAAAACGACACGAAAAGTTTCAGAAGTTACAACTATCGAAAGTGAAACATACGAAGTAATCATACATGACAAAAATAATAATACTCACAATCTGTTTTTTTCCTCTCACCAGTGTCATTGCCTTCCTTGCCTGCCTCCATGTGTCTTCTCATATGCCGTTTCAAATAGTCGTTTCTGTACAGTCCTAGTCCACAAATGGGGCAAAAACATTTTACTTCTTTCCTATGCACCACACTGAAACAGAATGATAGGCGTATGTTACAAATATTTCTGTAAGAGTTCTTCTTTCGTTGGCTACCCTGATGTTGGCAAGCTGCTCGCGATATTCAGCTACTCTGAAAGGTTGCTGGCATGTTCCATCGAACTCAAGGACACAGACTCGGTGACAAGTGGCTCGCGTCGTCAATAAGATCGCTCGCCTTGTTGACATTGGTCGGAGACAATAAAATTATAATCCCAGTTCAGAGAAAAACGTACGTTTCCAAGTAAATATGATATTATTTTCTTCAATTTTATTTATATGTAGATTTCGAAGGCCATCTGTAAAATTTTGGCCTTAAACCAGAAGACCATTCTAAACAGTTTAAATTGTTTCTACTTTTATCAGAACGTTAGTCCACGGGCTTGAATTTTTTTCTGTTAGGCCATCATATGGATCAGATTAGCCCGTTTATTCAGCTTCCTGTTCTGGAAATCTCCATACGATCATTTGGCGCGGAGATATCTGACTTTAAATGAAAAAGGATACTTTTGTCAACGACCAATGATATCTCAGTAACAAGTGATGAATGCAAGGGTATTTCCAAAAACTAGAATAAGCCTCCTATACGATTTAATTGCAATCTTTGATTAATTTGCCTTGGTATTTGTGTGTTTGAGATTTATTCAGCATGATTGAAGAAAAACAACCCTGGTGTTTAGTAACCAGCAACTTGAGAGATAGGTGAAATGGGCGCTGGCGGGATTCGAACCCGCATCTCCTGTATTCCATGGAACCAATGTAACCAATTAGTCTACAGCACCACTGGCAATCAACATCCAGGATCCACTGTGTGAGACAAATTCAATCCTGCCCACGCCACCGTTCCTTTGCTCTTTCAAGCTGCTTGCCCCATCTGGCGGCTTTCAAGTGGAACAAATTAGATTGGTAAATAATCTCCAATCGCTTTCTAGTTGCAAAACGGTACCATCGTTCGAGGACAATAAACCGGTATTATTGAAAGAGCTTAGCAGTTAATGTTCAAAATTGTAATATCTATAAAGTGAAGCCATGAGAAAAAATTTAACTGCAATCAAATACGCTAAGATTGAGTATATGCCAGAAGATCTGCAGTGCTTGGCAAATTTTTCATATTTAGTCTTTAATCTCATTTTCATATTCAAATTTAAAAAATAATATATTACCACAAATCTTTAAAACTCAATAGAATTAAATAGTTATTACCATCACTATAAAACTAGTGATGTAATTTCAACAGATATAAAGTTCCAGAAAATTGACATGGTAGCACTGATGCTAAATAAGTCTTCAACAGGTAAACAAAATGAGGGAAGGATTGAATGTATGCTAGCTGAACGCAGATCATTCTTGACATCTTTCAAGGAATGGCAGCTAAGAGGCTCGCTTGAATTAACAGCTTATATCAATTTATTAGAAATACTTACGCACGATGACATTTGAGAGCAGATACACTTCCACAGGTTTTTCCACATTCCTCACAATGTACTCTATGCAGCTTCATATGAGAAACACTAATGTGTTTTTTTAAGTAAAGCTCGGCTCTAAACACCTGAAACAAATAATGTATTAATATTCCGAATACTGCCATTTTCATCAATGCAATGATTATCATATTCCAGCAGAAGATATTCAATTGAATGACTTGCAAGCATGAAAAGGGGCTTGTGTACTGCGGCTCCACCAACCACTTATGCTTACAACTATACATGTGGCGACCATTTTTAGGGCATTTGTGATGTCAGCGTTGCTACGTCTCAGACTCTTACGGCAAGTTATGGGATTTCAGTTTCCGCCTTTCAGGAATTCTAAGAATACGAAATTTTAGGAATAATTGCGAGAAAGGTTGAGGGGCGATGTTCCCTTGTAATGTCGATGATATGTTTAAGAATTAACCATTTTCGTTAAATGGAAAATAAACTATGTTTTTATTTAGTGTTACGCAGTTGCTGTGATATTGCTTGGAATTTTCAATGTTTTCGGCGATTAGTTATTTGCGGTTATTGAGTTTTAGCATATCTGCCAATGCTTGTTCTTTGTTTTGTCTCAAAATATTCAAGCGAGAGATCCTGGAAATTTTAACATTCTCAAATACCACTTTCTTCATTTTTTTGTAACACAAAGGTTGAATGCGGTCTTGTGGTAAAAATAGGACAACCATATAAAAACTGTAACTTTGATATGATGCTCAATAATGGTATAGCATGTATATTTCTGTGAGGTTTAGAAATATACCCCAAGATGGCATGATTTATTGAGCTTATGTCTAGGAACAATGGTTATATGTATACCCATCTGTTTGCACCGATATTTTTTTGGAAAATAACTGTTCTTTGTGCATGCTTAATACGTATAATTTACAACTACCTAATCCACAGCTCACTAGAGAAATCAATGATTTCACATACCTTAGGACACAATGTGCACCGATATTTCTTTTCGCCATGTACGACAGAAACGTGCACCCTCAAACTACCAGCACGTTTCAGAATCATCCCGCAAATGTGGCATATGTAAGTCATGTCCTTATGGGTTTTTTTATGACCATAGTAGGTGGCGTGCTGGGTAAATGTTTTGCCACACTGTTCACACATATACGAGGTTTTTCGACTTCTGAAAGAAAATAATGAGGATTTTTTCAAATACTATTCGAATAGCAAGCTCAAGCATTCACAGTCCTACGGGACGCAAGTCGCTAGACGACCTTTTGCTGCTGGTAAAATCGTAACTGCCGACCAGATGGCCGAAGCAGTCCGTCAGTGGACAGTGAGCGCGGAATTAAGAAGTAATAATAGTCCAGTCAACATAGTTATAAATTAGTTGCAGGCGGGGTTATAAATTAAGGGTAAACGTAATAAATTAAACTTTGAACAGTAAAAACAGTGTTTTGCCAGCCTAGCAACAGTAGGTTTGGCTACTATATTTGATGTGAATGTTTGTATTTAGATACATGAGCAGAGTCAGGTTGCGGTCGACAGTTGCTCCAGGTGAGAATGGTACCTAAAGCCCCGGCTGTTAGGGTCCAACTGTCCGACACTCATAATGTTTATTTTTAAAAACATGAATTTGACGAAAGGTGTCGATTTTTCCTACACTATAAGGAATTTCGTTTCTAAGGTTTTGGTCGTTTCTAATGTTGTAGTGGGCATATCATATGAATAACGTCGAAGAAAACAATAGAAAAATGACCTCATTTGACATCTAATAGCAAAGATGACTGAACTTATTATGTGATATGAAAGTAATATTTGAACTAAGTATTATGCTCTGGGGAGTTCCTGACAGAAATGCAGCCAGCATAGTTTATTCTACCTACTTCATCACCATGTTCTTCTTTCGTTCCTCTTGCTGTTTCTTAAACCTCTGTCTCCCTAATTCACGTTTTCTCTTCCTCAACTGATTTCTTCGCTCCATTGCTTGCTTCTCTTCTTCATGGCGTACAGTATGTTTTTCTAAATACTCCTGGCTTATAAAAATCTGTGAAAGATGGCAAAACAATCACATAAGATGTGAATACTAAGCAACAATGTCATTTAATTGTGGTAAGCAGTCAAAAACAAATCACTGCACACCCAAAACTTTTACTTATGTGTATGTTTTACTCAAAGTGATCTAGTAAATCGTAACATATAATTTTCTTTTCTTTTCAGTTTCTTCAAAATTTTAGATTTTTGATTTAATCAGATTTTGCAAACATCCCAATATTTTTATATTACCTTTTCACAGAATTCACACTTAACTCCATCTCCATAGTCTCCAACCAACAAAATCCTTTTATTTTCAAAACTAGGTTCTGTATTCAACGAACATCCAAAAACGTTTACATCAATTGTAGCCAGAGAAGCAATGAATAGCTCTGGGCCATTTTTAGGCAGATTCACAGACAAAATCCTATTGTGGGCACCTACGATACTACTGGGTGGTGCATCTAACTTGTTTATAGCTGAAACAATAATTTACAATTAATAATGTCGACACAACCATCTGTGATAAGGAACACATTCACAGTCATAGGCACTGCCAACTACTCATCTTACAACTATATACTTATTGACCAAAAGCATATATAGTGCATCTTCTTAGAGATGGTTTTAATTAATGATATGATCCTTAATGAATATAAAAGTAATATGATAAAACTATCACTTCAATTTTTGTAAACAAAAATACACAATGAAAATTATTTCTTTATCAATCAAAATAATGCGATTCTCACCTAAATATTCGCCTTTGCTATAATCATGGTCACTTAGTTCATCACTCTCTTCAGCAAACAGTTTTTCAAGTTGTTTTTCCACTGCTAGAATGTTGTTAACAGTCGTGCTAACATTCTTCTGAGCTGCATTGGTCTTTCTGAGTGATTTATCATTAACATTTCCAATACTTTCATCTTGATATGTTTTATCAAATATTTCATTGTATTTAACATTATCTAGAGAATCAATATCTGCGACAGTTTTATGTTGATCTTTTTTGAATCCACCATCCACTTGCTTCTTGAATGAATCTAAAATTATAAATAAAACAATGGTTTCAAATATATCTTTATATTGGTATATTTTTCATAAATCTCAATTAATTATGTAATGTATTAATTCTTTAAGGGTTTCACTGGACGTTCTTAAAAAGTTCTCGGAATTAGAACGCAATTCTCCTCGCAATCCAATATCACCTTTACGCAAATCAAACAATAATTTTTCAATACCACGATCATCTCTTTCACATAAGGATGGTTTCACCCAAAAGCGTTTTTTACTTTCCTGGTCACAACGCTGGAGAAACATATAACTAGGAGATATTATAATGAAATCTTTGCACTTCTGCCTTTCAGCATAAAAACGCCACATATTTTTACTCTGAAAAATTTTGGTGTGAACTGCACGAAACAAAACAACTGAAAACTTTTTTGTCTCTTGTCAAAGTGGACATGTTTTAATTTTTTTTAAAAACGTTTCCAAAAAGTTGCTCATTTGTTGTGTTTCTGTTTTGTTCCTTGTTTTTGTTGCATCGATGTGGACCCTGCATAAGAAGAAAAGCTCATAAAAAAATATGATTCGTAATGCTTTATTTTTAAGATACATCATATTAAAGTTATTTTCAAATTTTAAAGTTTTAGCTGACTTTGCTGATACTCAGCGGGCACAAAAGAACTACCACAAATTTATATAAAACCATTAATAAAAAACGCTTTTTTATAACGCCATCTATATATCAGGATTTAAATCTTTTTCATTTGAAGCTTTCAGGGTTTGTTGTTTGTTTTCCTATTTGAGTTAATTACATTTTCTGTGATACATATGTATCTAGTAAATTTTTAGCATTTAACAAAACTTAGTCAGCATTCAATTTTTACCAGTGGCACTATTATACCTCCCCATCTTCCTCACACATGCACATCTATGCTTTACTCAACAATTTATTCACGAATTTATTTGAATGATTATGTTTTGGGGTGTTAACATCACTGGATAAAATCTGTCAGTGCTAGAAACAATTCAAGTTTAATATGTATTGTGGTTTTGAGTTTGAAGCGAATCTCATAAACAGAAACCAAATTGTTGAATTTTGTAGTTATGTATAGTTAAGTATAATTTCATGAAGATATCCTCAAGGAACTTCAAGGATTTATTTGACGTCAAATTCCCTTTTGAAATTTGGTCATGAACAAAATTCCTGAAGAAATCTGTTGTTTCTATAAAAAGGGTATTAGTTTTTCCTTACTGCCTCAAAAGTTTTTTTTACCTATGAGTGTTCTAAAACAATGCTTGTCACTGTCACCATGACAACATTCAACTAAAATGAATCTATGCTTATCAATTTTTTGACCGTACTTCACTATGTTCTGTGTTGTGAAGTCTCTTGAGTTCAACTGCTGACGAGTATGTGACATAAACTACTACTAAATTAATGTAACTTACAGGGATGGTCAAACAGAAATAATAAATATGGGTCTTATTCTAAGGGCCATACATAAGTCATTCCTACAATTTATTGTCCTGCCTTCATGGCCTCTTCTTTGATTTTCATAGTTTTCTACTGGTCCGTGTCAGCACTCTATTTTGAGGTTATGTCACAATTATCTATTTGCATCAAATTGTTCATGCTTTTGATTTATATCATGTTTTATCAGCCTGAAATTTCCTACAATTCAAAAAGAACACATAACTTCACAATAGAAGAGCACTGAAGAAGAGAAGAGACTATGACAATGAAAGAGGCCATAAAGGCATCCTACAATCATAGGAATGACTGATGATGTAAATGATATAACAACAAATTCATTCCTGTAAGCTGTAAGTCATATTAAGTTACATTTAAACCAACAAAAAATGAAAATTGTTAGTGGGGCAGTTTATGCTCTCCACTATATTTTTGTGTTACATCTGTATTGTTGGCAATAATGAATCTGGTGAAATTCAGAACCACATACAGACATATTTACACCAAACACTGATCAAGATTTGCATACATGTTTTCATTTGCTGGTACATTTGAGACTAAAATATATGAAGCACAAATATAAAAATGCAATAATCACATTGTCAAAGAGTATGTATCAGTACAAAAGACCACAATAAAATATGGACACAGAATACCCCTCTAAATACGTCCCTGTTTGCATATCTGTCAGAGTTGTGTTTCACTTGATGTGGGGTATTTTAAATATCACTAAATAATCAGCTGTTATTGGTTGGGACATTTCGCCATGTTAATGTGTGGTGAAACTCAGTATAATGCAAATAGTGGACAATATTGGCAGTTTAAGTTAAATTTACTACAGATCCTAGTTCCAGAAAGCAGTTGATAACAATGATATTCTACAAACCACTTCATAAGTGCAAGAATGAGTAGCAGCTGTGTAAAAGACTCTGTTTGCTCTGCCAATGGTACAATTAGCTGACCTATTTATTTATTTCATATGAAATTGATACCTATTTGTTTATCTGAACTCAATACTTTAAGCTTGGCCAAGACTAATATGATAAGTGATACCTCTTTGAAAGGGTCAGATGATATATTGACAGCTTTTATAAGTACCAGGGAAAAATATGTTACCCATAGAGTGACATTTAAACAATGAAAAAGATTGTCTGAATGAGATATAGTATAAAGACGATTAGCTAAATAAATGCAACAATTCTTTACTAAAAACAACAAGTCTTCACTCCCATTGTTCTTGAAACAAGAGAATTGTATAGATAGAGAGCTCACAGACCTTCAGGATTATGGTTGGAAAGGGGGTGCAGCCATTGATTTTATTGTTTATATTTTTTATTGTAAAAAAGTATAACATAGAAAAAGAGTCAAAAAAACAAATGACATGAAAACTGCCAGAAAAGTGACATAATTAGTGAAAAAACTGCATGACCTTGAAAAAAATAAGATAGATTAGTTATTATATGTAATCATGACTTACATTCAAGAATTGTTTTTTACCAACTGGAATAATGTACAATTGAAATTCACAAAGATATAGTTACCTAGGTAGATACAGTAACTACTAGCAAACAAAACTACATGAGCAATGGATGCATTCCTGGTGTCAGTGGGTCAAACTGCACTAGTTTCAAACTAACATTAGTTGATTTTCTACGCATTGATCAAGTCAAATGGTAAAATTGTCACATTTAAATGAAAATATACAATTTGAATTGTGCAAGGTGAGGATGCCATAATTTTCAAAAACCACTAAAAACATGTTTCTTCAAGTGATTATACAAAATTTTAATGTCCCTTTTCATGGGAATATGTTATGTGTATACATTGTTATACCATTTACATAAACAAATTTGTTGATATTTGTAGTTAAAGTCAGAATGGGGAGTATACATTTTGTTAATTTTCGCGCATATTGTGCCTAAATCTGAATGTTTACCTAAATTTCTGCATATGTTCCAAAGAGAACATGGATTTTACATTATTTGGATGGTTATTTATGTAAGTTTTTGGCAGAACATTGAAATCCCAAAAACCATAAATGTTTATTCACCATTAAATATGTGGAAATTTACAATGATTCTGAAAAACTGATCTTTAGATCCAAAATATATAACATATCAATGGTAATGCTAATTTATGTCTGAAAGAAGAGAACCTACCCGTTTGCTTCATGACCTTTGAGGCTGACAGTAAGATTTCATCAGACTGAAAACATTTCTCAATAAACTTTAAACACTGGTGCAATAGTCTTCTGCATAGGATACACACAACATCAGTATCTTGTAGCCGTCCCTTCTACAATGATGTTTCCATTGATGTAAATTAGAAGGTAAATGCAATACGAAAAGTCTTACCAGCTCAGGTACAAGTGTAAGTACCATTTCACGAATGGTTCTGTCGTATGCACCAATTTTGTCGTTCATATGATACATCTTAGTGCTATGCTCAGCACAGGTTCTACATTTTTCTTCCATGTTTATAAAATAAACCAAACACCTAGCACTAACAAACTACAGCACAAATGTTTCGTTCATACTCCAGCATCAAACTTTTTCAAAATTCTTTTGAACGGTGTTTTGTTTTGAAGTAATAGTTAGGTTAGCAGAAAATTGGACACTTCGGTCAGTGAACAAGGCGCAAACAGATTGAACTTTCACAATTCACCAGCAAACCACTTCCTGTGTCTGTGTTCGAACCTCCCAGTTCTCTCATCAATTTTACAGAAAGAACTGCACTGTTACCCAAATTGATTCCGTTTCCTATGATTAAACTCGATGTTTAAGACAAATTATCGAAAAAAAATTGCAGACTTACGATACTCTGAATCAAAAACAAGCGGATATTTTCCAATATTGCAAAAAAAATTCTTCCCGCACAAAACTAATCAAAATGGACGATTCAAGACACATTCACATTCACGTATAGTATGGTGAGGAGTGGGGAATCAACAACGGTTACGTGACGCCACGTGACGGTGTGCATCTACAATTCTATGCTCTATGCTCAGTTTTACGATGTTGCTAGATTGTCAGGCAATTACCGGAAAAGCGGGAAAGTATCGGTGTAAAGGTGCGTATACATATGCGAGCCGAGCGGTTCGCGAGCCGCTTGTGAGCCGCTCGATGGTGGTTCGTTGAAATGATTTTTTCCGCGAACCTCCAGCGATCCACAGATTCAGCGCACCAAACGCAGACAAACATCGCAGTCGACAAATGCAGTATGGCTTCGCGAAACGAAAATTATACTATTTTAGTGATGAGTGCTGCAGTTTTAGTAATGGTTGATGTAAATAAAAAAAAGAGAAGACAACGACGTTGGTGGCGTACTAATTTATTCAAGAAACGCAGTGGTACGGGAATTTTAATGGACCTAAAGTCGCAAGAAATAAGCGGACAGTATAAAAATTTCACTCGAATGACACCTACTGACTTTGAGAATCTGCTGCAAAGGATTGGACCCCATATTTCAAAACAGGAGACTTATTTTCGTACTCCAATCTCTGCCCAAGATAGGTAAGTCGGTGTACCGTGGACAGGTAGCTTTGTTTTTTAACAATTTTTTTAAATTAATATTCTAGGTTAGCCGTAACACTTCGGTTTCTTGCCACGGGAGATTCATATACTAGCCTTCAGTATCTATTCAGAATTTCCAAGCAGTCGATTGGGCGTGTAGTACCCCAAGTTTGTGCTGCACTAATTAAGGAATTGCAGGGATATATCAAGGTAACAACATTAATATATAAATTAAAGGCCTGTGTGTAATTCAAAAATATATTTTTCTTCACTTTAAAGTAATTTCCACCACTAAGTTAACAAACAAAAAATAGAACTCAAAAACGTTACACAAAATCTTCATAATTTTCTGATGTGAGTGACGAAACAGGTAATTGTAGCGATGATGGGTTGGACAATGATGGTTCAGAAGTTGCAGGAACGGTTATTACGTAGTCGTGCCATAAGTTCTGTCCCATGATAATCTCATGATAAAAATGAAACAAGATAAGATATATTTATATGAAAGATATTATTTATTCGACAACATTTTTAGAATTCATAATCAAACAGTTTTATTCAAAATGTCCCCCCTTGGCCTTCACACACTGCTTCAATCTCGCGGGCCACTCATCTAACACTGCACGCACAGCTTCCAAAGGAATAGCTGCCGCTGATCGGATCAAATCCGCTTTCAGGGACTCGATATTACGGTGGGCTTTGGAGCAGGCCAACTGCTCTAGCAGGTCCCACAACTTGTAGTCTAAAGGATTGAGGTCCGGACTCCCTGAGGGCCAATCTTCCGCAGCAATGAACTCTGGCACATTGCTTTCCAGCCAGCGCTGCGTACTCTTAGCCTTGTGAGCGGGGGCGGAATCCTGCTGGTAGACCCAGTGTTGGTTGGCAAACAATGTACCACTTAAAGGCTTGACGATAGGATCCAGTATGTCGCTCTGATAGTTTGCCGCTTTTGTTTTCACGCCCTGTTTACAGAAATGGAGCTGAGTGACCCCTTCGTAGGACACCCCCCACCAAACCATGACTGACGCAGGGTGGTGGCCTCTCTCAACTCTCGGAATGATCTCCGAAGCTTCCTGTGAACTCCTTGCATACACTTTGTCATTTTGTCGGTTGAATTTTTCTTCTATGGTGAAGATTTTCTCATCCGTGAACAAAATCTTTCGGAATCCCCCAGCTGCGTACCTCTCCAAGAGCTTCTTGGATCTTGTCGCCCTGATGTGTCGCAAGGTGGCCGTAAGTCGCTGGCCCGTACGTCTCCAGTAAGCCCCTAGCCCTAGGTCTTGTTTAATGATGCGCGACATCGTCCGGACAGGAATCTTCATTTCCCTTTATAGGATCTTCTGCTTCCGGAGTGGATTCCTTTGAATCCTGGCTTTTACGGCTTTGATGGCTGCTGGAGTCCTTACTTGACGAGGTCTTCCGCTTCTTGGCCTGTCATCAACAGAGGACGTCTCATTGTACCGCTGAATGGTCCTAGACACAAATTTACGCGATATTTGAAGGCCGCGTAAGAGTTCAAAAATCTGACTAGCACTGTGATTACACTTATGTAAAGCTATCACTGCAATACGGTTCTCTGCCTTGCCCCACTCCATCGTTATGCTTCGAGAGATCAATACAAACTGAGGTATATGTAATTACCCGAAAAGCGCTTAATCAACTGACACCACAATGTAAACAATCGGACAAGTATTAACAGGTCTACACTTGTTTGAAAACGAGGGACAGAACTTATGGCATGACTACGTACTTGCAGAGGTTGTGAATAATAAGTTTCAGAAGATTGAGAATATATATTATGTGAAGTAGGTTGGGAATACATCGAAGAAGTAGGTTGTTGATGATTGGTAGCTTGTGGCTGTATGTAGGAAGTAGGTTGAGAATCATTGTAAGATTGAATTGAAGTCGGATTAAGAAATCCTCTATCAGCTTTAATAATAAGGTCAAAAACAGCATGTTGAATTGTCTGTTGTATTGGAGGGGGGTATTTTTGAACCTTTGCAGCAACAAAATTAAAAAATAAATCTATTTCACTGGGTTGAGTTGGCTCTTTGTCCATTTTTTTCGCAGTATTCTTCAAAATCTGAAATGCATCACTCATTATTGGAGAGGAAACATTATCTTGTTTTGTTTTTGATCGCTTTGTAGATTTGGAGGTAGATGGTAGCGTAGGTGTCTCTGGTATCGCCTCTTGTTCCATTTGTTCGGAAGATAGGGCAGCTTCGTTAACATCATCCAGCTCCTATTAAATACATTTTCAGTAACTTTATATGTAGTTTATAAATAATGAAATTTTGAAATGAAATTGTGTTAACATAGTATTAGCGATTCCTTTTTTTATTATTTGAGAAGGGTGGTTTTATCTTATTCCAAAATACACCAAAGAAGTTGCACAAAAAATGATATTAAATAAATAAATTATTAAGATAAGCTAATAATGAATAAAACGGGTCAAAATTAATAATTGTTATTTCATTTCAGCTACCTAAGACTCCCACAGCTTGGAAACAAGTTAGCAAGATATTTGAAACTCGTTGGAACCTTCCTCATTGTGTTGGTGCCCTAGATGTAAAACACGTTGTTTTACAAGCACCAGTGAAATCGGGTACCGAATTCTTCAATTATAAATCCAATTTTAGTATTGTGCTTTTCGCACTGGTTGATGGTGATTATAACTTTATGTTTGCTGACGTAGGCTGCCAAGGAAGAATTTCTGATGGGGGGTTTTTAAGGCAAGCAAATTATATCAGCAGCTTACAGAAAACAGACTAGGACTTCCAACACCAGAAGAACTAAAAGGATGTTCTATCAAATACCGTATTTTTTGCCGGCGATAGCGCATTTGCTTTAAGCGAAAATCTCATGAAGCCCTATACTGGGAACTTTCCCAAAGGAACTCCTCAACGAATTTTCAATTATCGTTTGAGTAGGGGTCGTCGCATAGTTGAAAACGCTTCGGTATATCAAGTGCAGTGTTTAGGGTGTTAAGAAAACCAATGCTCTTAGAGCCTGCAAAAGGAGAGTGGGTTATAGTGACAGTCATTCTTTTGCATAATTATCTCAGAAAAAACTCACCAAATATTTATACCCCTTTTGGCACGTTAGACTATGAAGTTAATGGAAATTTAACTGAGGGATCATGGAGAAATGAAGGAGATATGACGTCTATGGTACCTATACGAAATATTCCTCGAAGACCCACAAACTATTGTACAAAAGTTAGAGATGAAATCGCTAATTATTTTATAAATAATGGAGCTCTAGAATGGCAGGACCAATATGCTTGAATTTATAACAATAATTACTTACCGTAGCAAGTCTTTTTCGTGGCAAATCTCTGTCTTCTAAAAACCTAAACGCTTCATAGGCAAACCATCTGCTGCAATAAACTTCATCTCTTCCTGAAAATTAAAATCGTGATTAAAATTATATACAAGTGAACTAACTTAATTAAAAACATATTATTTAGTTGAATTAAAAATTAAATTAGTATTAGCAAAAATATTTTGTATTATTATTTAAATAAAACACAACTAATTTATCTTATTATTTCATTTATTTACCTTTTCCTGTACTAGTCCCCTGCTTTGTTTTATTTTTCTCCCGGCGGAAAGAAGCTAAGAGGCTTATTATTTTCTTTTTGCACTGTTCAGCAGTGGTTTCCATTTCATCCGCAATTTCCCGCCAAGCGTCCTCTTTCAAATTTTTTTTGAAGCGATTTTCATTTTTAGGATCCCATAATAACGTTTTGATTTTATAACCGTTTATCAGACATAATATTTTTTCTTCCGACCATGAATCCATAACTTTATTGAAAAAAAAATAAAGTTCGCTCGCGAGCTAAAGAAAAACAACGAACCTTGTCTGAACACGTCCCAATATGCACTGCGAATTCCTTTGTGTTCGTCGAAAAAACCGACAGGCCGCGGCTCGTCGCGAGCGGCTCACGAGCTGCTCACAAGCAGTTCGTTTGGAACCATAAACCCCGTCCCAATTAGCCGAACAAGTTGCTCACAAGCGGCTCGCATATGTATACGCACCTTTACATTCCTATATTCTATTGCTGGGGCCACACTGTCGCGATAACGCGAAGATTTGCGTTGTTGAGACATGTCTGGCCAAAGAATTCGTCCTATCGCGAATCATCTTCGCGAATACGAGGGTTTTGTCGCCACAAAGTTTGTGCGGTTGGCCACACTTCGCAGGCTTTAGTTGACTGTGAGACGACAAGCGGTTTGATCTTGTTTGATTGAACTTGTTAATCGTGGATTGGAGTAATGAGAGGATATTAGAATTCATACAAAATTATGGATCTGAACCAGTTTAATGGAACCCGCAAGAGCCAAACCAAAAAAACATTTGAATTACGACGCATGGGTGAGAATTGAAGCTAATTTAAGCTGGCCTGTTTTGGTTGAGGAACTAAAAGCAAAAATGAAATCCCCAATGGCTTATTATAGAACGCATCTAAATAAATATAAAAAATCGTTGAAGTCTGGAGCAGGCAAGGATGATATTTACTAAATTTTTGTGTATAGATAACATCCACCATCCCGTTTTATTTCTCTTTTTGACTTTTTTATTTTTGTTCAAGTAATAAAGATGCAGCAAATAATTATTAGCTGCCATGTGATACGAAATGGATTATCGCAACGTAGTGAAGTTTTTTTGATCTGACCAAGCACATCATCATGGATCGAACACGAACTTTTATCGTGACAACGCGAACACGAATCTTCGCCTTCAAGTGTGGCCGCAGCATATTAGGATAGGAATAGTTGGCTAAATTTATAACTCATTGTATTCACGTTTTTTCTTTTAGTTTAGTTGTTAAGACAATGATTTATTGACTGGAGTTTTAGGCCCGTATCGTCAGTCGTCCCTACAATTGTAAGTCGCATTTATGGCCTCCTTGATTGTCATAGTTTTCTACTTCTCCGTGTCAGCGCTCTATTTTGAGGTTATCTCACAAACATCTATTTGCATCAAATTGTGCTTGCTTTTGAGTTATATCATGTTTTATCAGCCTGAAATTTCCTACAATTTAAAAAGAAAACATATCTTCACAATAGGAGAGCGCTGACGCTGACACGGGACAAGTGTATTCTAGAAATTTTTGAAGGAGAGAAAGAGGTATGACAATCAAGGAGGTCATAAACGCGCCCTACAATTGTAGGGACGACTGACGATACGGGCCTTAGCATCCCAGACAGTCGTGGTGACATATCACACCAAGCTGCAGAGCAAATTGTATCTGACAATACATAGGAAACTGACACAATATTTCATGCCCTGCCGGAACATGAGGCCAAATTTTTGTTTGTACGTTTCGCGCCGAATAGTGCCTGAGTATGTAAGTTCGCTAAAATCTAGGTTTTGATGGATTTGGTTCATCTGCTGAGATATAAGAGCATAGGAGGGCCCGAGTAAATATAACATGGCCACGCAAGACCACTATTGAAATATACTCTATTAGACTCTAGAAGACCATCTGTAGCTAAGTTGTTTTCGAATTAGAAAAATGCAAATGAAGATTGGAAAAAGGGACGTGGCTGTACTAATCGGTCGTACCGTATCGTCGCAGCGAGGTACAGCACGCACACGGTTCTATCTCTCGGCAACCGTCGGCGCAGCGGAATACCTAAGCGCGCTCACTGCTCCATGCAGAGCTCTATTCGGTTTCGTCACTTTTTTCAGTAGTGGTGTTCACTATAGGGTTCTCGATTGTGACTCAGTGGTGCTTTAGTGTTGTAACGTGGGTGTCAAGTATCACCAAAGTGGAAATTAGGTCTATTTCCAACTCTTCTGAGGGAAACAGGATATCTGTGCAACAAACTAGGTGAGCCTTGCATACGCATCTACTTATGTGTTAGGGTTGACATCCTAGGTTTTTTTAAATAAATTGCACAAATTGCATGCACTGAGAGAATAGTCATATACGGAGGTATTTCTCAATCGCCAGATCAATATTAGTCAATCAATTCATTTTCACTACATAAGCTAACTAGCACAATATTATAAAATTTAGCTTAGCGTCGTTTTCTGGTGTCATAGGAGACCATAATTACTTGTTATCAAAGGTATTGTAATTTTTGGTGACAACAGCTGTCAAGTTTTGCCGCGGGGAAACTGGAAAAAAATGCTGACAGGTTCTGTCATACAATTTTTTCATCTAGAAACCATTTTTAATTCAAAATTGCGCGTTTGTGGAAGAAATAAAGACGCGGGAAATAGTCGTCTTGAAAACCACAAGATAAGTTTCAGATGCTACATTAACACAAACACGACTTGTCTTGTGTTTGAATGTTTATGGTGGCTATGTTGAAAAATGAAAAAATGTTCTTATTTTAGTTTGTATTACAATTTACATTCATATATAAACATCTTATCCATTCCGTCCTGTGATCGATAATCGATCTCTTCTGTGGTCTATCCTCCAACGTCACTTGTTTTTTGTTGATATTTGACGTCTAAGTATTGCTGGAAAATGGTATTTTGGAAAAACAAATTTCTATATAGTGCTCCATCCAAAATTTTTCTGCAGAATTACATATCAGACTGTCGTGTATACGTTAAACCTGCAATAATCAATAAATACGTGGTTATGTTAAGTGTACCATCACCCATAAGGGCATATTAAACTCACATTTACCTTCAAAACAATCACCAGCACGTGGCGTCCAAATTCGCGTTCTCAGATTGGCCAGTGGCAGGGGTATTACACGTACCTTGAAAAGTGACATTACGTCGTTTTTTTACATTATGTAGGTTTTTATGGAATTATCGATGTTTTCATACAATACGAGCCGTTTTACACACAAGAGAATTACTCCGAAAATTATGGCCGAAAATTTGCATGGAAAAATATGAAGATTTTCTCTACAACCTGTATGACACAAGCAAACAAAATTTCCGAGTAATTCATATGATACGCCTGCGCATTAGAGTAATATTTTCGAATGGACATAACCTTAACGGGTATGACGTCCAATATAATCGGAAAGACAAAAGACGTCGTTGATTTAAATTTATTTTTGAAATCGAGATCTTGGTTAATATTATAAAACTTCGCAATGCTTGGACTATCGCATCCAGCGCCTGACGCCGCAAATTTCTGTTTTTGTAATTGGGTGACTTTACCTTGAACAGGTTTGCCCATTTTTGGTACTCCTACAACAACAGTGTAACTTCTTCCTGATTCCACGACATTATGAATAAACAATAACAATAAACGCTTCTTCGTAGTAGGACCATACCCACAAATGTTAAGTGGGGTTATGTTGTTATGTTGACGTTGACATTTGATAATGACATGCACGGAAATAATCCTCTGCGCCGATTCTCGCGCATATTCTATAGAACGGGTTTTATATTTTTACCATGAAAATTTTCACAAGAATTCTTTTAGGTGTAATACGACAGCAAAAATTTTCGGCATAATTATAACCATAATTTTCGGAGTAATTCTCTTGTGTGTAAAACGGCTCTAAGTCAACTTGAAACTAGCTGTCGTTCACTTCATGCGTACACCCACTAGCCTATAGTAAACTCATCAACAGGTCGACATTTTATCGTTTTTTACATTATATAGGTTTTTCACGTGAAAACCTTGGCGGCCAGGAGTGGCTGGGTAGGACACAAGAACGGATTTAGAGAGGGCGCCCCTAGTCGCCAAAGTTTGCCATTTTTCTGTATCTTGATGTAAACATTACATTGCCAAACCTGAATCGTGCGACGTGCACTCCCTTAGACATATCCCACGCCCGTTCAATTGCTACAAGGATATTTGCTCTGAGATCGCTGCTTGAGTGCTTATGCATGAACCTCCCGCTCTTTAATTTTTAATCGCTGCTACCCTCGAGATCATCTTCATAAACATTAATTCTGTGACCTCCGTTAAGCGCCCTTAGATGCATAAATCCGCCTCTGGTAGAGCAACGCCAACCGAATATATGCGACAATCTGAGTGCTCATGTTTATTTTGACGCAGTTTTAATGGTGATGAAACATATATTAAGAATATACAGGGTGACAGGTAAATAGGTGTAAAACATTTTAGGAGGTGATAGTACAGCTCCTTTGCTATCAAAATTAGTATATAATACCATACCCTATATTCAAAGGTTAAAAAGTTATGGAAGATTTAATTTTTTTTTAAAAACAACCCAGATTACAGAGTAAAATAGTTGAGATAAAAAAAAAGTTGATGATTAAACATTCTTTTTATGGTGCTTTCAGGTTATTATTTAAATAAATAATTCTCATAAATTAAAAAACATATGAAAACACTACTGAAAACGTATTTATTTTCATTTAAATGTTAGATGAACATTTTTATTTTCAACTTTCACATTAAGAAGTCTTTTTTTTCAAAAAAACATAATACAGAAAATGTACAAATAACTGCAAAAACGTCCTCGTTTCATTAGGTTTCTAAAATGGTATAACAACATATCAGTAAGTAAACCATTTAACAAAACAATATTACTTTGCTAGAAAGGACCGCTAAGCGCATTTCATTGTACTGAGCAGGTAAACCGAGCCTTTCATGGTTCGACCCTTTTTGTTATTTTTTGTGCCCTGTGCCGTTATTCGGGTTTAAGTATTGGGAATCTGTCGTCGCTCCTCGGAAGCAAGCTCTGTGTGTGTTATGAATTGACACAGCTGACAGATCAAGGAAAGGGAACTATCCGAACTAATGCTTAGGTTAGTTAGTAGAATATCAACCTTTAACGCGGTAGGACGTACTTTTACTTTTTTGATCAGTTTTAATAATGGCGAGTTACCGTAACAAAGAATACGCTGATATTCTGTTTTGTTATGGTTTAAGTGATGGAAATTCCGTTGAAGCCAGGCGAGAATACGAAAACCGTTTTCCGCATCGGCGAATACCGAGTCATCGAGTATTTGCTTCTGTGTACCAACGCGTCAAGGAAAGTGGACAGGTTCATGAGAGACGTCATGATGCTGGTAGACCTCGGTTGTTTGACGACGAAGATCGAGAGGCAATACTGGAATGCTACGGCAGAGACCCGACGACGTCTACACGAGTTATAGCAAATCAGCTTGGTTTAACTCAGTGGAAAGTATGGTTCGTTTTGCATTCGGCGAGACTTTACCCTTTCCATTACACACGTTCAAGTATTAGAAGAAGGAGATCCCGCAAGGAGAATTGATATTTGTCGATACATGCTTCATCGGGATCAAGAAGAAAATTACTATTTAACTAAAATATTGTGGACCAACGAGTCTAAGTTTGACAGAGAGGGGACAACAAGTTATCACAACTTACATTATTGGGCCCCACGAGAGGCAAATCCCCACATGGCAAAGCCAAGAGCCCATCAAAGAAGATTTTCGGCAAACGTGTGGATGGGAATCATTCATACGTATCTAATTGGACCAGTTTTTTTGCCTGACAACCTGAATGGCGAATCCTATGAAAACTTTTTGAGATCCGAACTCTGGGAGTATCTCGAAGACCTGCCTCTGAATATCAGGATGCAGATGATCTACCAACACGATGGCATTTCCGTCTGGGTGTTAGACAGTGGCTGGACAAGAAATATCCTTGTCGCTGGATTGGCCGAGGTGGACCGACACCGTGGCCAGCGAGGAGCCCAGATTTTGACACCGTGCGACTATTATTTATGGGGGCACATGAAGTCACTGGTGTTCGCTGAGCCCATAGACACTCTTGCACAGTTGAAAGAAAGAATTATTGCTGCTGCTGACACTATCAGAGGACAACTAACTGGCCGCATCACGCGTACCAACATGAGAAAAAGACTACAGGCTTGCATAAGAAACGGCGGGCGTCAGTTCGAACAACTACCTTCATTTCATTATTGTATTTTACTTACCAATTGTAGTAACTTTTAGTCAGTTTTTATTATTCTGTAGTACAATTACAACTGTGTAAATAATCTAATCGTGTAACTTAACTGTAGTTTAAAATAATAACTATCCCATAGCTTACAGTTACATTATTTTCACAAAAACACTTTCTTATCAATCAGAGAGTTGTGAAAATAGGAGACAAGCCATTGGTAAATTTACTCCCTATTGTTGTATTACAATACATTACGTTTAGTTTCACACAGTTTTTGTGCACTTATCATACCAATTTAGATTCCTTATGAAACAAGGATATTATTTAAATTGTTTCTACGTTTTTTCGTATACTGATTTTTTTGGTAAAATACGTTACTGTAAAACGTTATTTGTTTTTCTTAGTTAAACATTTTTGAATGAAAATAAATACGTTGTTTGGTATTGTTTTCGAATCTTTTTTAATTTATAATAGTTAATTATTGAAATAATAACACAAAACCACAAAAAACAAATGTTTAATCGCCAACTTTTTTCTCTCTCAACTTTTTTACTCTGAAATATGGATTGTTTTTAATAAAATCTTAAATCTTCAATAACTTTTCAACCTTTGAATATAGGGTATGGTATTATACAGGGTGACTTCGAAGTTGAGTCATTTATTTTAACAGTGAGTAGATCTGATCAAAAGAAATGTTTTTTTCCTTTACCATTTTTCTGGTAAAATTAAAGTAACAAAGTTATAGCCCTTTGGAAGTTTGAGTACCGCCCTGTCTCAATAACATCATGTGCTCGTGTTTGGCAACAACGGATATAATCCACCTTATCGGTTCATCGCATCGGAAACAAAAAAGCGAAAGAATTTGGAACGATGTTTACTTTATTCAGTTCAGTTATACATACAATCAGTGTCAGTCGCGTGTGAATAGTGTCTGTTGCGTGGCTCAAACGAAATAAAAAATGGCACATGTTTATGCAGATCGGTTTCCCAATCGAGTGCAACTAACCCCTCGTGCCTTTGTTAATAGTAGTACAACGGGCTCGTGAATCAGGTGACTTCAGACCTCACAGGGGACCTCACGATCAAATACAGGTCCGCACTGAAATACTTGTCGGGAGGATACTTTATAAAACAAGGTAAACATTTTTTTTATTTTTTTTTATTTTTACACACATATTTTGGTTTATCTTCCTTCTACAATCATTATCTGAAAATTAATGACTCAACTTCAAAGTCACCCTGTATACTAATTTCGATCGCAAAGGGGCTGTACTATCACCTCCTAAAATGTTTTACACCTATTTACCTGTCACCCTGTATATAGATACATATATATAAAGTTTACAGAAGTTTCGATTTTGTGCGGTATCCGCTATCGCAATCAGAAAGCTCCGTTAGTTACAAAAAATAGGGGAGGGCTTATTTCGTAAGGTATTTGCGGCAGCAGCTATAAATAACGTAACGGACGGCTTAACGATTTGTTATTTTTGTTGCGCTAGAAATTGTAATAATCATACTATAGTGTATTTACACCCAAGATAGAATGGATGCGTGATTGCCAAAAGCAAGGACGGCGTACAGGGCCGCATTCAGGGCTACCTCCGAATGATGGTCTACCACCAACGTGTTGCAAAACAAAGATGACAGTATTTAACAGAAACTTAACAAATTACTCAAATACACTTAACAACAACAACAGCAACAACCAAGCAAGGTGAATACGAAAACACGAGCACGCAGTGATACGCGCGACGGACGGTGCCCTGAGTGCAACTCTGCCTGCCCTGCCCCTGCCCCGCGCATTATTCCGCCAGGCGACCGCTTGAAATTTAATGGCGAATTGACCAATAAGAGGCGTTGTCCCCACCTGTTACCGAGAGACCACGCGCTAACTGTTATTATTTACATCTCATCTTGAATTTGGATTCAGTTTACTCATACACATTTTTAGGGATTTTCAGGTCTAAGTAATCTCTCAGGCTGGCAACAATGTTGGGACCAAATCCTTGGTTTGTGGCTATGCTTGGGTTATGCCATAGCCTCCTTTACTCTGAAAGCCATGAAACTAGATCTGGCAACATTGCATGGCATTCGCTTAGTGGGTCTATTGTGAATTGTCGAGGATAAGAGGATACATATTTTTGTACGGATCTAAGGGTGGAAAATAATCAATGAAACAAAATTGTGATAGAAGAACGGTATAATAGAAAAATTATCAATTAGTATATGTTTTTCACCTAGAACTAATCGCTTATTGCATACAAATATTAATTATTTATAAGCTAGGATGTCAAAGTTAATAGTTTTCTTTTCTTGTCACTTTTTTCTTTATGACACAAGTTGTTTTTATTTTTTGTAAAGTTATTTAATAAAATATTACATATAATGAATGTTGCAGCAGTATATATTTTCTTATGGGGCATACCACATTCACAAATAATCTTAAGGTCAATGAATACATCTGATTCTAAACTTTCCACAATTAGTGTACCTAAAATAGTTTTATGATCTAATCGGGCAAATAACATTTTCAAAGTATTTTCATGATCAATTATATAAGTAAAAATGGCACAGGAATGATGATAGATATATCCTATCTCACCAGCTGGAATACAAAGACCTCCTCTTTGTAAATAATCAAAATAATCTAATTCCAACATGACACCTTTGCTCCTAATTAGTTTTTCCTGGCATTTTGTACAACTAATTTTTTTATGAGAGAATGGCCCACATATCCACATATGTATATTTTTACCGCTTCATCAACATCATAGCTAATTAAATAATCAGTTTCCAAAATAAAAAGAAAGTCTGATATATCGAGTGAAAATGTATCTTGCTCAGATGTTAAGGAAGAATTGCGAAGCTCTTTTAAATCAAATCAAAGGGAGGGGACAAACCCCGCAGGCCCAAGCAAGCACCCAGTGTCTACAGCTTTGAAAAAAGAGCTCACTGCTACAAAGAGTGTAAAAACTCCTCCTCCATCATTAAAAAGCCAACTTCAAGAAACAACTCTATCTGTAGAGCGGTCCCTGAGAAGCAGGAATATCACTGCTCCACCCAGCAGAAAACCAGTCACGACCGTCTTCGACCCGAGTCAGTCCATCCAGGACTGTCTGTAGTACATTGAGAAACTCCCTCATCCTACTGCTCCTGACCTCGCTACAACTTGGATTTAATGTTACCCTTACATTGCACCAACTATCATTACCCAGCTGCGTGAGGGACTGAACCACTACAGAAGACTAGGAAATGAAGAGCTAGCGGGTTACTCCTTCATGTTGAAAGGTATGATGCTTGGAGTTGCAATGGAAAATAAAAGAAGTGAGCATGAAACCTTGACACAACTGCGGCATGATTTGAAGTCGATGATAAGCCACAGTAACACATTACTTACCTCCTTTTCTGAGAACTATCAGATATTTCTTGATGCTATGATCAAAATACACAGCACCTCAAATCAAGTGTCACAGGCACTAAATAAATCCAAATCAGACATTGAAGGAGCAGTGAGTCTACTTAAGACTACAGTTAATAAATTAACTCCAATATAACGGTGGACAAGACAGCTCCGGAAAATCCTATAACATTTAGATTTAAGCAAGAAACTATTTTGTATTATGCTAGCCAAGGAGCCTTCGGAACAAAGACGAAAGATACATATCTTCAAAGGCCAAAGTTTTTGAAGTAGTGTGCTTTGGTTTGTGGGTTATTTATAGTCTTTTTTTGAGATGGCTGCGACCATGGACAAAGGTAAGAGTGGAAAAACGGATAAATAAGTTTTTTTGCATTATTATTTTAATTTTTTAGATAACAACGACTCTGAACCAGATCCCTATGATACTGATGAAGGCGATGATTATGTTCCTGATGATCAATCTGATTCAAGTGAGAATGATGAGACTGAGCACGTTACACCAAGAAAAACAAAAAAGCGTAGAATAAACATCGCTTTGTGGAAAAGGAATGAAAAAGAGACTCAGAACAGCAGGAAAGATGTATGAAGGGCACAAAGGGAAAATTCGTCCAGAGAGGAACCTTAGACCTTTCGTCCATACATGCAGGTATAGCTGTAGCAAAATGTCCGAGGCAGAAAGGCAAACCTTTTTTGATAAATTTCATAACATACCTACATATGACCTGCAAACAGCATTTTTAGCTTCTTGCATACAAAAATGCGAAGTTGTTAGACGAAGCCAAAGAGCAGAATGTAACCGTAGGTTTTCTACCAAAATTATGGTCTCAAATATGCGAGTTTGCAAAGCATTTTTCCTCAAAACGCTTGATATAAGCAATAGACGATTCACTACAGTATGCGCGAAAGTAGACAGATTCGGTATATGTGGAACAGATCAGAGAGGAAAAACTTCAAGTGCAAACAAAATGAATGAAAACATTCGAAATGTGGTTATTCAACACATAAAAATGTTTCCTAAATATAAAAGTCATTATTCCCGGAAAGACAATGTTAACACTCGTTACCTGTCATCAGATCTTAATATAACAAAGATGTTTTTTTTGTATAAAGAATACTGCAATGTCAATCAGAAGCCACTCGTCAAGTTATCTTACTACCGTCACATATTCAACACAGAATTTAACCTTCGATTTCATAAGCCCCATAGTGATACATGCTCAAAATGCGACAAGCTGAACAATATCATCAAAAACTCAAATAATGAAAACGTGGTGAGTATTTCCAAAGTGAGCTTAGAGTTGCATCAGAGGAAAGCTCAAAAAGCATGTGAAATGAAAAAGATGGACGCTGAAAATAGTAAAGCCTTAGACGATACCATCGCAATTTGCTTTGATCTTCAACAGACATTACCAACGCCTTTGCTCACTACTTCAAAAGTTTTCTACCTTCGACAGCTCTGGATTTACAACTTCTGCATACATAATCTGGGTACTGGAGAAGCTCGCATGTACACATGGGATGAAACTGTTTCTGGTAGAGGTTCCCAAGAAATAGGATCATGCTTGCTGCATTTTTTCAAGTCACTTCCATCAAATATCACAAAAATAATAGCCTACAGTGACTCATGTGGCGGGCAAAATAAAAATAAGAATATTTGCAAACTGTTTATGTTTGCAATAAAGGCCACCCATATTAAAGAAATTCACCACAAATTCCTGGAGCCAGGTTACACTTATATGGAATGTCACCGAGATTTCGCACTTATAGAGAAGAATAAAAAAAGATTCCTCAAGTTTTTATTCCAAGCCACTGGAGGGAAGTAATTGCAGCTTCAAACAAAAAATTTATGATTCACAACATGACCAGAGAAATGTTTTTCTCTTTTGAAAAACTGAATCAAATAGTGAAAGATCCTAAGAAAGATGTAGACGGAAAGCCGATAAAATTCAAAGAAATTGCGTATTTTAAATATGATAAAAGCAATGAGGCATTTTCGTTTGAATTCAAACCAGTCTTAGATGCTTCATATCCATTCATAAAATGTGTTTCTGGGTCGCGTGCCTCTGGGCGACCATCATACTCGGCTACAAAACTCATTCACACCACTTCACGGTACCTCAGTTCCGATAAAAACAGAAAAATGGAAAAATCTGCAGACCCTTTTGGATTACATACCTCCAGTTTATCATGAGTTCTATAAAAACATGAAAAATGAAGATTTAAAAAAAAGGACTAACGAAAAAAAATATATGCCTGTACCAGCCATGGAATCTGGTCCTAGTTCTCGCGCAGAGCCCGTATTCATCGTTGAAGAGGAAGATGAAGGTGACGAGAAGCTGTTATCCGACTACGACGAATGATTAAAAACTATGATTGACAAGTATTGTTTAAATCAGTAAATAAAACTCGCATCACTTTTTTGTCTTATTCTGAGTCGATTAAGATTGAATTGGTATCTTGGTGCAAAACCGGTACAAGTGCTTCAAAATCACTTTTTTCTATGAACAAATTTTTTTTATACTTTGCTGGTTCACCAAACATTTCAATGATATTCAGGATTCTATTCCATTTGTCTAGATACATTTATGTTATTTGCAGAATTTTAAAATAGCAAAAATCTTTAGAAGCATTTTTCTCAGAAGTAACGCAGATGCACTTACACCTTTTTTGCTCCAAGCCCTTCATTTAGATTTAAGCAAGAAACTATTTTGTATTATGCTAGCCAAGGAGCCTTCGGAACAAAGACGAAAGATACATATCTGCCAGAAGAAGACAAAACTGCTATTCGGAAATTCGCCAAAGTTCTAAAAAGGTGCAATGAAGTCCAAGTGACAACACTAGAAGGCAAGGACCTCACTTCAGCCATATTGTCTGCAGATTTGGACCTTCACACTCTGCCCCCTCCCTTAACTCTTGCCAGAATAATTAAGCATATCCGCAAAACTTAGATTTAAAAAAAAATGGATGTTTGATACGCCACTGGTGTGATATGTGTCGTGTTTGGGGTTCTGCTGAAAATTCATAGTTTTGAGTGGTAAAAAGTGGCCAAAAAATTTGGAATTTTCGTGCAAATATCAGTAATAAGTGCAGTTAACAATCCTGTGAAGTGAGACCTGCATGCAATCTGCTTAAGCGAAGTTATAGTACTTGAAATCTTCTTTATTTTATATGAACCAACTTTTTTGCTGCATTCCTTCGAGCAGTAACAAATACGTTTATTTGTGGTCAGACCAGAGGCGTAACAAGGATGTCGGCTGGAGCCGACGTTGCCACAATTACCAAAAATTCGCGGAAAATGGTGGGGAACGAAGAGAACGAAGATAGTTGTATAAAATGTAAAGGGGATATAAAGGAAGATTACTACACGATTTATTACGGTTTATTACGATTTATTACGATTTACTACGATTTATTACGATTTTTTACGATTTATTACGATTTATTACGACTTATTACGATTTTTTACAATTTTTTACGATTTATTACGACTGTCTGGAGTACATTGAGAAACTCCCTCATCCTACTGCTCCTGACCTCGCTACAACTTGGAATGAATGTTACCCTTACATTGCACCAACTATCATTACCCAGCTGCGTGAGGGACTGAACCACTACAGAAGACTAGGAAATGAAGAGCTAGCGGGTTACTCCTTCATGTTAAAAGGTATGATGCTTGGAGTTGCAATGGAAAATTAAAGAAGTGAGCATGAAATCTTGACACAACTGCGGCATGATTTGAAGTTGATGATAAGCCACAGTAACACATTACTTACCTCCTTTTCTGAGAACTACCAGACATTTCTTGATGCTATGATCAAATCACACAGCACCTCAAATCAAGTGTCACAGGCACTAAATAAATCCAAATCAGACATTGAAGGAGCAGTGAGTCTACTTAAGACTACAGTTAATAAATTAACTCCAATTCGCCAGCCAATAAACGTCATTCCACTAATTAGAACTACAACATTGACATCCCCGTCTGTCTCTAGTACGACTATAACGGTGGACAAGAAAGCTCCGGAAAATCCTATAACATTTAGATTTAAGCAAGAAACTATTTTGTATTATGCTAGACAAGGAGCCTTCGGAACAAAGACGAAAGATACATATCTGCCAGAAGAAGACAAAACTGCTATTCGGAAATTCGCCAAAGTTCTAAAAAGGTGCAATGAAGTCCAAGTGACAACACTAGAAGGCAAGGACCTCACTTCAGCCATATTGTCTGCAGATTTGGACCTTCACACTTTGCCCCCTCCCTTAACTCTTGCCAGAATAATTAAGCATATCCGCAAAACTTAGATTTGGAGAAAAAAAAATGGATGTTTGATATGCCACTGGTGTGATATGTGTCGTGTTTGGGGTTCTGCTGAAAATTCATAGTTTTGAGTGGTAAAAAGTGGCCAAAAAATTTGGAATTTTCGTGCAAATATCAGTAATAAGTGCAGTTAACAATCCTGTGAAGTGAGACCTGCATGCAATCTGCTTAAGCGAAGTTACTTGAAATCATCTTTATTTTATATCGAACCAACTTTTTTGCTGCATTTCTTCGAGCAGTAACAAATACGTTTATTTGTGGTCAGACCAGAGGCGTAACAAGGATGTCTTCAACAGTCGCCTGAAGCAAACAATGAATGCCGACAATCCTGAGGCTGGAGCCGACGTTGCCACAATTACCAAAAATTCGCGGAAAATGGTGGGGAACGAAGATAGTTGTATAAAATGTAAAGAGGATATAAAGGAAGATTACTACACGTGTGACGTATGTAATGAGAAGATTCACCAGGTTTGTGCACAGCTAAGTGGCTCAGAAGTGAGATGTATGCCTCTACAAAAAAGAACACTGCTATATGCTTGTGTAAACTGCAAAGACGTTTTAAAGAAGATTCCAAATATAGTTATTCTTATGGAAGATATAAAAAAACAGCTTTCTGATAAATCAACCACTACTCCAGTACCCATACCAATCCAACAATCTCAATATAGTGATGTTTTAAAGAAAAGGTGTGAGGAAGTGATAGTTATCAAACCAAAGGACAAAACACAAGACAGTTCAAAAACAAAAAAAGCAGTTGAAGAGAAGATAAATCCAGCAGAGATAGGTGTAGGAGTATCTAGAGTGAAATATGTAAAAGAGGTATTGCTATAAGTTGTACAAAAAAAGAAGACATTACCAACATATCTGAGAATATAAAAGAGAAATTGGATAAGGAGTACGAAATAAATATCCCAAAAAAGAAAAATCCTAAGATAAAAGTAATAAATATTCAGCAGATATATATTGAGACTCCAGACACACTTATTGAAACTATTATCAAGCAGAATGGTATTTCTACAGCAGAGGATGAAAGAGTGCTCAAAATAATAAGCGCCTATGAACATAAAAGCAAGAAATATGGAATAATAATATTAGAGGTGGACCAGACAACATTTGATCTAATAAATAAATAAGAAGTGTTATACATAGGCTGGAAAAAATGTAAATATTTTGAACATGTTAATGTCATTAAATGCTATAAATGCTGGAAATTTGGTCACATGGCTCAACAATGCACTAATGCAAATGTTGTTTGTCCAAAATGCAGTGGAAACCATAAACAAGAGGAGTGTACAAGTGACGTCAATGTATGCGTTAATTGTAAATATGCTTTGGATGTTCTAAAACTACAAGTGCGTTATGACCACACAGCATACAATAGAAATTGTGAAGATTACAAAAGAATATTTGAACAGCTTCAAATGAGAGTAGCCTATCCCCAATTACATGTGAATAAACAAAGCAAATAGCAATTATGTATTACTATAATGTACCTTAACATTAACAGTTACACAGCACATTCAACGGAGCTCAAGTGGGTGATAAATAAATGGAGACCAATAGTAGTTTGCCTTGTAGAAACGCATATAACACCAGAAATTAGTGCAAACGAAATTGACATCGAAGGGTATAAAGGTATCCATACATTCTCTTCAAGCCGTCACACTGGAGGGGCATCGATATATGTAAAAGAAGAATCAAAGTTCAGAAAAACAGTTGATCTGGTGGTAGAAAAAAATATGTGGCTCAGTGGAATTTATATAAAGTTGAATAACACACATTACAACATACTCAGCATGTACCACTCGCCAAATTCAAGTCACAGTGAACTTTTATCTCAATTAGAAGATATATTAGTAGAATATGCCATAAAGCCAGAAACTCTTTTGATGATAGGTGACTATAATATAGATCTTTCCGATGATACATTTTATTCAAGAAAATTGAGAGATGTTATTGATCGAAATGGACTTTACCAACTAGTGCAACAATCTACAAGAATTACATCACAAAGTGCAACAAAAATAGATCTTACAATTACTAATGACAATCAAATTGTACATAATGTGCACTACACACGAAAAATAGCTGACCATTCCATTATAACAATCAACATCACAGAAGTTTCAACATATGAAAAGAGGATTTCTTTTCGTGATACCAAAAACTTTAATGAGTTGCAGTTCCAGCTAGACTTACTTGATTGCAATTGGTCCAAAGATTTATACATCCTAGACGACAAGGCAAATTTCTTGGTGAAAACCCTTACTGAAATAGTTGATTCACATGCTCCTATAGTGGTGAAAGAAATAAATTGTAAATGGGGAAATAAAATGTGGTGGACAGTTGAACTGGACAATATCATAACAGAAAGAGACAGGAGGTACAAAAGAGCAATAATTACACAAGCAGAGGATGACTGGGAATTATACAAAGAGCAAAGAAATTTAGCAGTTAAAAAAATAAGAGAACAAAAGAGATACTTTTACCAAGAAAAAATTGATGAATCGAGAGGAGACTCTAGAGAAATGTGGAAAACCTTGAAGAGTATAATTGGTTCTAGGAGCAAGTTTAAGGCAATAGATGGTATCATGTTTGATGGCAAACTGATAACAGACAGTCTCGAAATCGCCAATAGTTTCACTTCTATAGAGAGCATAAATGAGCTAAGTACTATACCTGATCCAACAGAATGTGACAGAATGCTTGACAGTATAGTAACACCTCCTAAAAAATTCACAGAGTTCAAGATATTACAGATATCAGAACTTAGGAAAATTGTGAATGATCTGAAAAACAAAAAAGTAGCACTGATGGAATAAACACAAAGATATTGAAGCTCTCATTTGAAGCCATTGGCAATCGTTGCTTGGATGTAATAAACCAAAGCTTACAAACTGGGTCATTTCCAAGTGAATGGAAAATGTCAACTATTATTCTCATAGAAAAAGTTAGTGGAACTATTCAGTGTGAAAAACATAGACCAATTAATATGGTATCAGCATATGAAAAACTTCTACGGCAGTTAATATCCAGGTTCGAGATTATGTGAATGCAAGCAATATTATTACAAACAGTCAAGCAGGTTTCCAAAGTGGTCACTCATGTGAAAGTGCTCTACAGTCAGTGATATCTAGCTGGAAATCTTCATTAGACAACAAAGAAATGGTGGGCGTGGTTTTCTTGGACTTTCGCAGAGCATTTGAAACTGTTAACAGAGAATTACTAATTAGGAAGATACAAAGGTATGGCTTTCAAGGTAAAGTCCTAGGTTGGTTTTCACAATACTTGGAAATGAGATCTCAAAAAACCAAATATTTAGAATCATTATCTGAATCTAAGATCAATGTACATGGTGTTCCACAGGGTACTGTGCTGGGCCCAGAATTGTTTTTGTTGTACATAAATGACATTGTTAATGTAATTAAGAACTGTGAAATTCAGCTCTTTGCAGATGACACTATGCTTTTTGTTAAGGGTGATTCAGTGGATGATATAATAAACTTTTTTAAATGAAGATTTAAATAATATATATAAATGGTTAAACAATAATAGTTTAAGTGTGAATGTAAATAAAACTAAATGTATGATATTGAAATCTAAGCATAATGTAACTAACACATACAATAACAAAGGTATAGTAATTAATGGTAGTAGACTAGATCAAGTTGATGAATGTAAATATTTAGGAATAATTATAGATGAAAATTTAACGTTTTCAAAACATGCAATTCATATAACCAAAAAGCTATCAAAGAAAGTGAATTTATTATGTAGCATGGGGAAAGACCTGAGTATCTGGGCTAAATTAATTATATATAAGACGATAATCCTACCACATTTCAGTTACTGTGCAACAATCTTGTATATGTTTAAGAAAAGTGATATTGATATTATTCAAAAAAAACAAAACCAGGCATTGAGAAGTATTTTGGGATGGGGAAGATACGGTAGAATTAAAGACATGCTGACATCTACAAATTTATAAGTGTTATCCAGGAGATCTTTTATAACACTATGGTGGTAGTATACAAAATAAGGAATAGAATGTACCTACCCAGAGCATATTATTAATAAATTAAAAATGGTCAGCGATATACATAGTTATAATGTTAGATCTAATTCCAACTTTTATGTGTCTCGGGTACAATCTTCCTTTGCCAAAAACAGATTATTTTATAAGGGCCTTGTAGATTTTAATAGGATTCCAGAAGAAATTAAAACTACAAATTTTGTTAACTTCAAAAGGCATTTAAAAAAATATGTAATAGAAAATTGTAGTTTGTAAGTTTATATCCAAATGTTTTCTCTGTTAGCACATTGCTATGAAATAAAGATCATCATCAAATTCTGTGTTGCACGTCTTCAAAACATTCTGAAGTCTGATTTTCTTTTCAGATTCTAGAATTTGATTAAAAGAAATATGATAATTACATCCAGATAGATATCGATATCTACCAAACCTCTTTTCCAAATTATATGTTTGAAATTTCCCACAAAGTACATACTCAACTGGAAAGTGTTCAAAAAAATAGTCTACAATTTTAATCATAACACTTGTACTATGTTTCAATGCATTGTGTGTATCTTTACTGAGTCCAACGTTTTGAATATTTTGATGCCACGCATCCAACCAATTTAAAAATTTCCTCAAAAATTTAATATTTTCATTGTGAAATGGAATGATGGGACACGAGTGATCATCTCTTTTATGCGTACCCTTTAAAGTATTTTTTACATTTATGATACTCCACCAATCATGCACTATTTGTAGAAAATTTGCTGTGCTGCTGTAACTACTGCAAGTTTTAAGGGCAGCGATTGTGGATTCATGGAAAACATTATTTGCCAAAACTACACTTTGTCTTTCTAAATTATTGGGGTATAATGTTTTATCATTTAATTTGTAGCCAACTTAGTTAATTTTTCTATTTCATTCTTATAAATAGTTCTAATATTTTCAAATGAAGCTTTTTCTTGAACATCAAAATTATTATAATTTGGATACAGAAATGTATGCTCAAAATTTTTCAAATTCAACCAGTTATGATATATATTTTTAAATATGTGGACAAAATCAAATAGTGTAAAAATTTAACTTTACCTTGAAAGCCATACCTTTGTAACTTCCTAATTAGTAATTCTCTGTTAACAGTTTCAATGCTCTGCGAAAGTCCAAGAAAACCACGCCCACCATTTCTTTGTTGTCTAATGAAGATTTCCAGTTAGATGTCACTGACTGTAGAGCACTTTCACATGAGTGACCACTTTGGAAACGTGCTTGACAGTTTGTAATAATATTGCTTGCATTCACATAATCTCGAACCTGGATATTAACTGCCGTTTCTAGAAGTTTTTCATATGCTGGTACCATATTAATTGGTCTATGTTCTTCACACTGAATAGTTCCACTAACTTTTTCTATGGGAATAATAGTTGACATTTTCCATTCACTTGGAAATGACCCCGTTTGTAAGCTTTGGTTTATTACATCCAAGAAACGATTGCCAATGGCTACAAATGCGAGCTTCAATATCTTTGTATTTATTCCATCAGTGCTACTTTTTTTGTTTTTCAGATCATTCACAATTTTCCTAAGTTCTGATATCTGTAATAGCTTGAACTCTGTGAATTTTTTAGGTGGTGTTACTATACTGTCAAGCATTCTGTCACATTCTGTTGGATCAGGTATAGTACTTAGCTCACCAAGAGCAAAGGTCCAACGGACCACTCTGACAGACAATGACGAATAGTATATAGTACTTAGCTCATTTATGCTCTCTATATAGAAGTGATTGAAACTATTGGCGATTTCGAGACTGTCTGTTATCAGTTTGCCATCAAACATGATACCATCTATTGCCTTAAACTTGCTCCTAGAACCAATTATACTCTTCAAGGTTTTCCACATTTCTCTAGTCTCCTCTCGATTCATCAATTTTTTCTTGCTAAAGGTATCTCTTTTGTTCTCTTGTTTTTTTAACTGCTAACTTTCTTTGCTTTTTGTATAAGTCCCAGTCATCCTCTGCTTGTGTAATTATTGCTCTTTTGTACCTCCTGTCTCTTTCTATTATGATATTGTCCAGTTCAACTGTCCAACACATTTTATTTCCCCATTTACAATTTATTTCTTTCACCAATATTAGCATGTGAATCAACTATTTCAGTAAGGGTTTTCACCAAGAAATTTGCCTTGTCGTCTAGGATGTATAAATCTTTGGGCCAATTGCAATCAAGTAAGTCTAGCTGGAACTGCAATTCATTTAAGTTTTTGGTATCACGAAAAGAAATCCTCTTACTGTACTGCTGTAAACCAGTTTTTACATAAATTTCATCAATTAGAAGGCATACAATTTTTTCTCTATCAGAGAGATTTGAAGCTGCATGTTGAAGGTAACTATTTTTTCTCTCTTTGTCTAAAATTGGTGAAACATTAAACTCTGAAGAAATTTGCTTTAAACGTCTACTCGTAGGGAGAATTAAATAATCTCTAATATGTAATATGTTCATATGTTGAAGATGACTGATTGAAAATAATCAATGAAACAATTAAAGTCGGCATATTATATACCTTTTTCGATGTAATGAGAGAAAGCTGGTCCCTTAAAAGTTCTAAAGTTGTGAGATGTATACTGTTTTGTTGATTTAAGATTGCAATTGCTGATATCAGATGTTCATATGCCTTTTTCAAATGAAAAGTACCATCCAAGTCAGTATGCTGAGCAAAACTATACCTTGTCAATAAATTTTCAATCTGTGACTATCTTTGAAGCTTCCGCTCTGGTAAAATCCACCTTAAGTCATTAGGAGATAATTCCGTGTTATGGAGGAATACTTGCACAGTCATGTCAGAATGAATGACTATACTAGTGATAACCTTAACACCTTCCTCTAACACATCACAGTCAGCATTTAACAAATAAAAATAAAACCCTTCACCACAATTTTTCAAGCACTAGTTTTTCAGCACTGTTTTTGTCTGCACAAGTAATTTGAATTCATCAAAGTCTACAATCAAGTCATCATTTAAAAATGCCTCAATTTGATCAGTTTCTCTTTGGATGCATTCTTTTTGTCGTTCCTCTGGATCTCGACGTGCATTCGGCTCGGGAGTACTCATATATTTTGGTAAATTTGCAAATATATGGGGTACAGCTCCTCTTTTTAATGTTGGCCGTGCTAGAGGGCGTTCTTGAAAAACACTATCTTGTCCTTAAACACCCCAAAGCGCCTTATTTCACCTTCTGTAAAATGCTTGCAGCATACCACTGAATGTTTTGTTATGGAATAGTAGTCACGGTGAATGGCCTTCAGCCTTAACTTTTGAAGGGATTCTTCATTGGGAAAACAAAAAGTTGTTTGTAATTCTTCATTTTTCAGGGTACTTTTATAATTAGATTTGCAGCCTGGCACGCAAGATAACCTAGGCATCTGATAATGAAAAAAATACTATATAAATTTTGTTCTTGGTTCAAATAACACGTTATAGGTTCTTGAAATTATTATATCTGATGAAATGCAGTACTGTATTAATTTATACATACATTCAAACAATTATGAGGAGCTGACTGAAAACAGATCTTTACAAATCTACAGCGTACAAATCAATTCACGTGCGGTCCAAATCACAATCACAAATGGAGCAAAACCTAGGGATGCCCACGATGTATCGATGTATCGAAAGTATCGATATTTTTGTTTCGATTTTCGATGATTTTGCATCGATATTTTTGTTCCGATGTATCGAAGTACTGCCTATAGATGTATCGAATCGCTTCACTATATCTAACAAAAAAAAGGAACATTGGCAACAATGCTTTGATGCCCTGCGTTCGGGGAATCCCATTTTTTTAACCAACACTGCAGAATTGTGCCGACTTGTAAACAGTTTTTTAGTGTTGTTTTGAAGGAGGTAATGTAACGTTATTTTCGAACGGTGCTGTTCAATATTCGTATTTGTGTCTGTTCTACATTGAAATAACTAATAATTACATACTCTACAAGTAAGTACTTATTTGTCTTTACAAATTTGAATCATGTTGCGAACGCTTGTCGCAAACTTATTATTAATCAAAATTAGCATCGTATAAAACAAAAAACATTTTTATCTTTTTTTAAGCTCAAAATGGCACCTCCAAAAAGCAACGTTTGGCGACATTTCTCAAAAAAATCAGCAAATACTGCCACTTGCCGTTACTGTTCTAAAATTCTAAAAACTTCTGGAAATACTACGAATTTATTGCTGCATCTTGATCGCCTGCATAAAAATATTAATCCAACTAAGCCAGTGGACTCTAAAAAAGAACCTGCAGGTACATGTACTGCCTCCAAAAGCAATTACTACGATGACGATGTATTACCAGGGCCATCCAGAGCAAGATCTCGATCTCCTTCGCCAGTAAGTTCAGAACAAAGTTCATCTTCATCTTTCACAGTTGCCCCAAAGCGTCAAAAAACCATGACAGATTCGTTTGAGTATATACGATCGTTTTCAGAAGGTGGCAATAAAAATCGTCAAATAAAGGAATCGATTTTATATATGATATGTAAAGATTTACAACCATTTTCTTTTGTTGAAAATGAAGGCTTCCTGAATTTGATGAAGGTAACTGTTCCTCAATTTAAAGTACCAAATAGAACTAGCTTTACTCGACTTTTGGACCACAAATATGATTGTGTAGCTGCGAATGTTGAGTAAAACAAAGAATATTACACTAACCACGAACGTGTGGACTGATACGATGCAGACGCGAAGCTTTTTAGGCCTTACAGTACACTATTGCTCTGATAATGAAACAGAACTAGCATCAAGTACTTTGGGTGTAATCGAGCTTCAAGAACGACATACGGGACAATATTTAGCTGATGAATTAGTAAACATCTGCAGAATGTGGAATATAAAAAAAGATAATATTTCAGCAACCTCCGTACCTTCTGAACGTCTTTTCTCTAAGGCAGGGCAAACACTGACACAAACGAGAAATCGTCTGAAAGGAAAAAGACTTTCAAAGTTATTATTTTTAAATAGTGTTAATAAGAAGTTTTGGAATGTGTAAATTAATTTGTTTTTATTTTATGTTGCAGTTCATTTTTTATATGGATTTAGGATTATATGTTTAGAGTAATCTGTAATCTAATGTATAACTATATTCCAAAAGTATATTTTTAAATAAAATGAGTCTCCTTTATAATAGACTTTTTACTTTAATATTTAATGACTAGTTTTTCCAAAAATGATTTGAATTATAATTATTTACTTTACTAATCAAAACTAGCAAAATTCGCTGATTCGATACATCATTTGATACCAGTATCGATGTTTTTTCAATTTTGGGCATCCCTAGCAAAACCACAGCAAAACACAAACTACGAGCAAAATGGACGAGATTGGCGATAGAGGATAGACCCACACACGCCGTTGCCAGATGTATGCTTCATGGCTTTCAGTGAAGGAGGCTGTGGTTATGCTTACCACAGATGTTCACGAGTATCCATCACGGGAGAATGACAGCTGATTGTCTAGTAATATCTCAAAATTCCCGCATGGGCACAAGACACATAATTCTGACGGATCCGTCACAACAGGTAGTCAGAGCCGTATTTTGGTTGGTTTTTTGTATGCTACAGATTCATTTTGTACTTGCTAACATCTCTTTTATTTAGAAAAGTTCATTTGCACACAAAAAACAAAACGCTACACACAAGTTTTACTAGATTTACACCCGACTCATTATTGCCAATGTCGCAGACTTACACAAAAATGTCACTTGCTCATCATCTGGTTCACTTCATACCCGTCAAACCTGTGTCACAGATTATCCCATGATCCATGATTATCCTGTGTTAAATCATAATTATGTTTTGTGTGTTAAGCGACTGTCAGCCTCTTCACTGACACCAGCACGACACCAGTGACACCTTGCATTTGTACACAAAAGAGATTTTGAAAAAGTTTAAGTGGAACACCTCCAAAGGATTTTGTGTTACGTCTCTTTAGTCTTAAAACATGTTAATTAAAGCCCAATCTACCGACAGAAATATTTTTTTAAACTGGTCGTAAGCATTGAAAATCCATAGATATAGAAGACTGAAAAATATGCAATTTTAATATAAAATCATCCATTAATTGTAAAAACGTGTTATATTCTTGTATATCATACATAGCTTAATTATGGAATTAGAGAAGAAGATATACGTAGAAGGTGGAAGTATCATGGACTATTGCTTAATATGCCTAAAAAGAAATAAAGATTTGTACAAACTAGATGACTATCCAAAATGTAAACTGTTTTTAGCAGATCATTTCAGTCTAGAGGTATGTTCAGGTTTTAAAATCTACAGATATTTTTTGCATTATCATTCTTTCAGTTTAATACCAATGCTTTTGGACAGTTGCCTCTTTCGCTGTGTACAGACTGTAATGGAAAACTAAGTAATTGTTGTGAATTCTTTGATCAAATAAGGAAGAGTTTAGCTTTTTGGCAAAGCTACAGCATAAACTCGGGAATGAAGGTATGAATCCCTTATACATATTTATATTATGATTATTTCATATGCTTAAACATAATGAACAAGAAACTTATTTGTTGAAATAGATGGATGTTAATTTAGTTCATCATGATGAAAGCATAAACAACATAATGAGGTCTTTTCCAAAATGTTTATTTTTATTGGATATATAACAGCTATCACTAAAGATTTTCCATACCCTTTCAAGGCAATTTCCTTAGAATGTGACACTAATACAGATTCCTTATTTTTTTTTATCCTGTAGCACATTTTTACACAAATGTGAAGGGTAAATATAATAATGTTAAGGTTGGATCACGCAATTTGTATTATTTTCCAAAACAGAATAATTAAATTATGTTGTTATAGCAGAATGAACATTCAGACTGTGAAGACATTGAAGATGAAAATTCTGATGATGATGATGAGAACCCTGAAGACTGGGATAACAATAAAGAATCCATTAAAAAGGAAGAATTGTCAGAGGAAGATAAAAAACTTGTACAGGACACTATCAGTGAATATAAGCAAAAATTTCATATGAAACAGGACTGCAGCTTCTGTGGATTTGTGGCAGAAAGCAGGAGAGTGCTCAGTGCTCATATGGCTACATCTCACAGGTGCATAAATCAAAACAAAATTTATTATATCTACAAGACTTTGCTTCTACCTATATGGTTACATTGAAACTGTTGACTAAAAGTAATCATACACAAATAAAGAATGCATCCCCAGATCCAGACAAAACAGAAGTATGATGACCCATGTTCAATCAAAACTTTGTGTAATATGCCAGGTGATTCAAATCAGTGGCATATCCAGAAAAACGTTCTGGTGGGCAGGGACTCGATCCACCCTGGGGGGCTGAAATTTCACAAGAGGCTGCTGTAATATTCTAAGGAAAATGTATTAGGCCAAGGGGTTTCATGGAGGGGCTGCTTGAGCCTCAAAGACTCCCCCCAATATGCCAGTGTGTTTCAAATTCATCATCATTGGGAACTTGGGAACAGTTGAGAGATACAAAAATCAAATTCAAGCGGATTAGCAAATGAAAATGGTATTTACCATTTTGGATTGGTATCTCCGATCTGTTCAAGCGAGTGTGGTTATCAGTTTGGTTATAAGATACGTGATGTGATTAATCAGCTGTTATATGTCATAGTTATCACCGCAAAATTGTGGTATTTACCCAACTCAGGAGTAGTTTTATATTTCTGGTTATTATTTGACATGTGACAAGTTAGAATTTTGCCAGGTATTGGATAGTTTTATTGTACTTCAGCTTCATTTTTGGGAAACTTGGTACAGGCTGACTTCAGTTTTAGCATAAGAGAGCACCTTATTAGTTATAATCATTACTGTTGTTGGGGACACTTTAAATCTAGTTCCTACGCTTATCAAGGTAAATAGAATATTAAAATATGGCCATATAAACTCACTGGATGATGTCCACCTGTATACGGTTTTGTTAATATCTTTTTTTCATCGCTTTTTCATCATTTCTGCTAAATCAATAAATATTTTCTTTGACTTGCGGAAAAGTTTAGAGAATTGAAAGTTATCATAGCTACTAAGCCATGGTTCCATCAATAAAAAATGTTTTCTGTACAAAATACATTCCTCTCATTAATATTATGAAAGGTTTCTTTTTTCAACTTTCCATACCCCGTTGTAGACGAAAAAGCACCGATTATTAAGTGATAATAAAAATAATCAGAAATTATATACGCGCTTTTCTAAAATAAACAACTTAAAACAAACCGCGCATAAAACCAACGCGTTCAAGCGATTCGAGTAACTGACGTCATCTTCCCGTGTGTCATCTTGAACCATATTATAACCGCGGTACATAATACGGAAATTTTGGTTATTCGCTTGGATTTGATTAATGTCGGTTAAATAAACTATGAAATTGACATTTATGAAATTTTGTAATTCAGGTTATTTCTGGAGACAAATGGGAAAAACAGATTTTCCCAAAATCATTTTTATTTTTCCCTGACTATGCCAAAGAAGTATCATTATGAACTGTATTTGAAGAAGGCTCGTGTGGTGGCTGAAACTTCGTCAGTAAAATGTATCTCAATCATATATGTGGTTTCATTAAACAGCCAGACAAACAAAGCCCTATCAGCATTAAAACCACAGGATAAGTTTCAGGTGTTATATTAACCATATACATGTGGCTGACCAATGGTCAAATTATTTTAATGTCTAACCATGCTTCTCAAAAACTGCAGCAATTTTTAATTGGTGATGTTATCAAATAAACATGTGATAAGCTGTGACAACTATGAAAATATTTGTTATATATTTTGTTGTTGAATTGAAACCTCCACTGACCTTTGCAAAAATTAAGTATGGTGTCCATAAGAAAAATTGATGATTGATTGAGTGTAAGAGAAGAAACGACATTTTCATATGACGTTTCATCCATATTGAAATTCTAATTATGCCACCTTGTAGACAATGTCTATTTTGAAATCCCGCCATAATACAAGTCAGAAAAAATAAAAACGATTCTGGAAAATGTAGATTTTTTTCGTAGATCTCCAGAAATACTCCGAATTGGGAAACTTTCTAGGTACCAACCTTTTTCTTAGTTAACCTAAATGCACAACTTTGGCCCAATTTAACCAACTTCGTATCTCTTTCTGTTTTAGAGATCACGGTCAAACACGTTAATGAACGTTAAATACCGGACAATGCTAATAATTTATCATTTTAACATCTTTGTCAGATCAGTGACGATAATGACCAAGAAGGACTGTATGATGGTGATATAAACGCAAACATATTACGATATCTGCAGTTCGTTAAAACCAGAAAAAATATTGCTTTTAGTTTCTCCAACATCAACGGTTTCCGTAAATTGGCGGAGTATTCCATGGGATACAGTAATGGATTGAATAGTAAAGTAGCTCTACATTTCACTTAATCATCTATCGGTCGCTGATTAACAAGCCTTAACATCATTTCTCTTGCCAATGATATTTACAGCGCGCTTGTATTGTTTGTACCAGGATTGCCGATCTTGGCATGGCATTATCAATCTTGACTGAACACCGTTATAGCCTGGTTTCTCGTCTTCTCGAAAAAGCACGATGTCGAATATGGCAAACTGTGTGTCAAAAATATATGTATTTTGCGATTTGTAGCAAGTTATATACTTGGTGATTCTAATACATCAGGCAAAAACTTATTTTCCTATCAAGACCATCATGGAAGGCTGCAACTGGTCAGCATGCGGTTAAAATTTCGTTGAAATATACAATGATGTTAAGAAGTTATTAAAAAAAACGGATTTCTTCTAATGGCGTGGCCACCCCTGAGAATCCGGTTGGACCATAAAACTTGCATATTTGCAAAACAATTTGAGGGATTTTTAGGATGTGAAAATTTTGTTACCCTCCGCTCTCAAAAAGTTTTGAGGGCAGGTACATTTTCTCAAAAAATTATCTCTAACCGATTCATCCCCGAGAAAAATTCCTGCGGGCGTCCATGACCTGAGATGACATGACAAGTCTTCATGCTAGGTGGGCAGTACCTTGTAGATGGAACTCTCAAGAATGAGCTATGGTTGACTAATATTACTGACAACATATTGCCATCAAGGATTAAGGACTGGGAATTTGCATTGATTGGTGTTTATTGTTTTAGTGATAAGAAAAATAGTTGGTGCCCAGAATGTAATGTTATTTATGAAAATATAATTGATCATAGGAAGATTCACCAAAAGAATGTCTGTCCTCTTTGTTACAAGGAGTTCCATTCAAATCACTATTTGGAACATCTTCAAGGCCATACAGGTAACTTCTTGACAAGAGCGTAACATGTTTTAACAAAAATCACATATTCCTCACGATTGTTTGTAAATATATTTCAAAGTTTTAGGCAACATTCCTTTACGATGCTATTTTGCCAGATAAGTCATGACTGTAGTGACAAAATAATGTGATTAATGTTCGGTTTTTCAATCGCCGGTCAAGTATTGCTGTTAACTGGAACTTTTATCCTGAAATGGTAGTTGACATTGACTTGACGATCAGCCATGGGTTAAAGTGTTTTCACTTTTTTTCTATGAACAAGTTATAAATTTTGCCGTCCAATGTTCAAATATAAAATTTCACGCCAAGGCTGTGACGAATAAGTTCTGGTACGATAATACTGCAATGTAGTTAAACTGCAGTGTCTATACTGTTTTGCTTAAATAGTGACAACGCACAAAACATGATATCTGCGTTCGATCTAGCGTTCTCACAATAACTATATGAGTTTCCTAACCAGACGTAAATGTTAAATTTAAAGAATTGCGCCTAAGTCATTGGGGTTGAGGAAGATTACTTATATTTTTATTGATTATCGTATTACACCATTTATAAATATAATGCAGTCATAAAGTATGAATATTTCAGATAAGTACAAATGTAAGTATTGCAGTTTAAGTTGTGCAGCAGCTACAAGCCTAAAGAAACACATGTTAGTCCATTTGAAGCAGGATCCATATCAGTGTCCAAACTGCGACAAGACATATAAGCATCCAAGTTCCTTTAGTTATCATTTGAAGAAACATGGTCAGTTCACTTGTATAAATTGTGAGAAACATTTTGTGACTGAAAGGGAACTAATTACGCACCAGTGTGTTTCAAATAAGATGGCTTCAGAAGATAGTGAAAAAAAATTGTATAGCATTCACAATCAGAGGATCAAAGATGAACAGCAGTTATGCGATCGTGATAAAGAAATGTAAGTAGCATTATGTCTGAAATTATGCACTTCTCTTTAAAACCCCTGTATTTGTTGGCGGAGAAATTAGTACATATGATTCTTTATTCCGGGCACCAATAAAAAGTGACATTCATTTTATGTGAGATTTCAGTCCCAGGAAATGTAAGTTATTTTTCTCACATCTGATGGAAGTCCAATCCCTATGGAGAAAGCAGGGTTGGTTACGTTCTAAGGACAAAGTGTAAAAAACATGTCGGATAGAACATATTACATTATAAATTTAGTTAGACAATAGACAAGCATGGTGTACCACTCAGTCATTAAATGTTGATATATTTAAGCATTCCCATGCCTTTGCATATTAATCTAGTGCTTGAATCAGAGTGAAGAGAAGCATTATGGGATATTATGCATACAGAATCTGCTGAAAGTAAGACTATTTTTTCAGACGGGATCTCTATAATAACACTTTTTGCATAAACTGCAATAAGAGGGTGAAAAATCTCGATAAACACAATGCTAATATTCATAACATGAATGGAAAACCAGAAGTAAAGAAAAAAAAAGTGGATCTGAAATGTGGATATTGTGAGAAAGTATTTCTGTAAGTCTTTTTATTGTAAGGAAATTTGTACAAATTGTACTAATGTATTTAAATAAGAATAGCGTCTTGGTGACTACAAGTGCATGTAAGACATTGTCATATACCAGGTACAAGTAAAATTGTCACACATACGTTGCATGATATTTTGAAGACCAGTTAAATGATTTGGAAATGTGCAATTTTGTGCCCTTATGGGCCCACCACCAGGCTCCTCCACCTCGTAAAGTTAAAACCAGTTCAGCGTAAACCCGTTTACATTTTATCTACCACAATAGAACCATGGTTCAAAATGCAGTTTATTTCAAAGTTATATACAGAGCTGAACCTAACTCTTGGCTTATCGAAAGCTTGATGCAAAGAAGTTTAGTTCTGGTTTAAAGATAATATTTTTGGTATGGGTTTGCCTGAAATCACAACTAAAAGCTCCCATTTGAAAATTATATCTACTGCTGCTTACATTATATTACAGCATCGTCTTGATCAGGCTTACCTAAGTCGTCACATGACCAATAAACAATACACTACTACTTTTAATATAGCCAATTTATGCCAAGAAACCTTACCTTTGAACTTTAATCAACTCATTTGCGACAGGCTGTCGCAAAGCGACCCTAGTCGTTTTACTCTATCGAACTTTGATATAAACTGAAATGGAGGCGTAGGTTTGTTAGAATCCAACTGAAGTCAATTTTATGTTTTTTAAACAATATCGGGCGACACGGAATCATTAATAGAAATGTGAGTTTCTATAGAAATAAAGTTGAAAGTGGTGGAATAATGAACCCTTGTTCTGTTTTTAAAGTTTTATTTTTTATAAGTTGCAGCGACGGCTTTATTGCGATGTAGGATCGAGACATGTTAAAAATAGATAAAATGTGATGATTAAATCAATATTAATTCTATTTGTTACATTTCATTTTTTTAATCAATTTTCTGTGATTTTACATTCTTAGATATTAAAATTACATCTTGCTCTGCATTTTGATCATTGACTTATAGCTTTGGAGCGTAAGACCATCAGGATATAAAACAGACAATCTAATGGGTATGATTAATTTAGGCTTGGTTCAAGTTATTTTGGAAAACGAGTTTTAGAGTCGATTAAACCTCATATACTGGTAAGTGATAAGGTAAAAGTCACACCAACTATTCAAATTTTAGGACGAGACATAACTATCGTCTCCACATCATGGTACACACTGGTGAAACTCCATTTAAATGTCAGTATTGTGATAAAAAGGTAGCTAGTTTAAGTCGACTGGTCACTCATGAGAGGACACATACAGGGGAAAAGCCCTTCATTTGTTCTGTATGCGGGAAAGCCTTTGGACAAAACTCGGCCTTGAACACGCATATGAAGCAACACACTGGTAAGTGGCTAAAAATATTATTTGTGACTGGCGTGAAGTGTGTGGTTCACCTATACTGAATTATGAATTAGTAACATAGTCGACATAAATCGCAGGCATACATAAGAGCTTATAGTCAACGCCAAACAAAGTGGCGTGCACGTCATCACGATAAAAATTCGCCGACCTAATGCCTAGGTTTCTATCACAAACAATTGCTCTATTGCAGTTTCATATTAATGTGATATATAAATTGTAAAATGGTCATTACTCTCTTATTATGGTTAATAGTCATATAAACATTGTTATTAAAATATCACATAAGTTGCTTTCTGATAAATTTAGACGCATTATGCGAAATAAAATGTTTTGCAAACGCTCCAATCACTTATCGACATGTAAACGCACTAAACCGATTTCGCAGCGTTGACACATTGTCACCTTGAAACTTATTTAAACTGGGAACTGACATTTGTATTAAGTTTGACACTGAATCAATTTGTGGCATTTCAAATCTTTATAAATCCTTTGGCCCCGCATACTGTAAATCAACAACTGTTTGTTTCAAAACAAAATTATTCATTTTACGAGTAGATAAAGGCAATTTTGGTATATAAAGATGCCCAAACAGTTAAATAGTCGGTGTAAGGAACTCGTGGCCTCGTTAATGCACTACTTTGAGCAAGAAAGGGACAACAACGGGCCTTTGTTGCCTTTAAATGCTGTTCAAGAGGTAGGTTACTAATAATTATATGTAATGTATATTAATAATAGTGAAATTTTATTTCATTTTTTGTAGCGTGTTGCTGCTGCTTTAAAAATTAGTTTAAGGACAGTTAGTCGTATTTCCGAGGGTGTGAAAAGTGATGCAAATTTAGAATCGCCCAAGAAAAAGCGGAGTTATATTAAACGTGTAACCAACACAGCGACATTGGATACAAGTGCCATTCGAGAAGTGATCTATAATATGTATCACAAAAGTAAGATCTTATTATAATAACTTATCAGAAATTTGCATTAATTTGTTAACTAAATTATAATGTCATATTACACATGGTTTCAGAAGAACAAGTTACGATACAAACTTTATGGTCTCGATTAAGAGATAGGGCATTATTTGATGGTAGTGCCACGTCTTTAAGGCGGTTGCTTAGAGATCTTGGATTTAAGTGGCTTAAGGACAATCCGCGACGAGGGCTCATGGAACTACCAAGTATAGCTTTGAAAAGGGTGGAATTTCTAAGGCAATACAATCAAGCCAAGGTTGAGGCCTTATACCAGTTTGTCTTCCTCGATGAAACTTGGATATTTCAAAATGGGACCATAGGTTGCTCTTGGCAAAATGGAAACCAAAAAAGCGTGAAAGCTATTAAAACATATGGTAAAAGGTATGTACTTTTACACAATTTGCACTATAAAATTTAAAACTAATATATTTTAGATACATTATATTACATGCTGGAAATGAAAATGGGTTTATTGAGGGTAGTGAAGCGATATTTTCTTCGAAAACAAAATTGAGCGATTACCATGGAGAGATGAACCAGGACAATTTTTTGAAATGGTTTCAACATCAGTTATTAGAAAAATTGGAGAGTCCATCTATGATTATACTGGATAACGCCCCTTATCACAGCATGATATTGAACAAAGTGCCCAACAATGCATGGACAAAAAAAAATATCCAAGACTGGTTGACAAATCAAAACATACCATTTTTAATCACAATGTTTAAAACAGAGCTATTGAGTATTGTTGCTCGGTACATAATGCTTCTTAATTATATATATTTTGGTCGACAGTTTATATTTCTTTTGTTTATTCCTATTCTTAAAATAACTGCTTTTTTAGAAACAAACCACCTAAAATATACGTGATTGATGAATTTTCGGAACAACATGGGCACAAAGTTCTTCGTCTGCCTCCTTACCATTGTATATTTAACCCTATTGAGTTAATTTGGGGCATAGCAAAAGGTTACTATAACAGACATATTGGTAGAGATGGTAACAGTGAAAAAGACTGTTTGGATATGTGGAACGAGGCTCTACAAACGGTTACCCCAGACATGTGGAAAAATAGTGTTCGACATACTGAGCAAGAAATTTTTAAATGGTATGAAAGAGAACGAATTTTTGATCGACCAGACATCGAACCTTTAATAATCAACTTTGAGAGTGATGAAGATTCAGATTCAGACAGCGCTGAAGAAAGAAACTCCGACTAACTTTATTGTACAGAAAAAGCTTACACCAGTAGCTTACCTAATTTTAGAATGCATTTTTCTGTATGAATTCTGTAAAATAAATACCATGCATAAAATTTGGAGGACCCCATTTGGATTTTTATTCAGTACCTTTAAGCTATCAATTAAATATGGTAGTTTCATAGTGTCATCTGATCAATAATTGTCATACTTAATGATTATGCAAGTACAGATCTATAATTTTATTATACTATTATTTTTGTTCTCATTTGAGGTTAATATTGCTTATAAACCTAGATATGTAAATAATAAATTTTATTATTTTACAAAAAGTTTGGCAACAATGTAAATTTTTCAACACACCCACCTTGATGACGTGCACGCCACTTTGTTTGGCGTTGACTATAGACCCGCGGCGCTTGAAGTTCTAATTTGATGGGCTATAGCAAAACAAAAGCTTTTTGTAAATAATACATATACCCGTTGACTCAGAAAATTAGACCACATATAAGATTTTATTGATTGGGTTTTATCATTTGTAACAGTTATAGTATCAAGTTCCTGATCAGATCAGTTTTTTGTATTGTAGGTAGGCCAGAAGTATGTCAAATCTGTAGCAAAACTTTCTGCAGGAAGTCAGAATTAAAACTGCATATGGATAAACACATTGGCCTCAAGCCTCATCTTTGTACTGAATGTGGTAAAGCATTTGCACAAAAGAGTCACCTAACTGATCATATGAAAGGTCATGGGGAAGAGCGTCCTTTTCAGTGTCAGTACTGTGACAAAGCATTCAAGAAGAAAGTGTTGCTAAAGAGTCATTTGGATATACATGCAGGTAAATGTATAATAACAGGATTTCATTTTATTCTTGAATGGAGTGCAAAACTAGTTATATACTATTTTCCACGATACTTCAGCGTGGCGAAACATGATAACAGATAACAGCTGCGTTCATTTTCTACACAATCTCAGATACGTTTACCTCACTTCAATTTCATCAGTTTATTGCTCGTTCTTTTTATAAAAACTCAGTTTGGATGAGGTGAGATTTCTACCTTGATCCTCACTTGCTGCGTTTAGGTCAAGTCTATTTTCAACTCTCCTCACAATTCTATTTTTGATTCATATTAGCAAACTGCAAAAATGCTTAGTATTGACAGATAAATTATTTTCTGAAGAGCAGCGCAATGGCAGTCGGTCTTCCTGGATGCTGGCCAAGCAGATTGAAAAGAACTTTTCACACAGTAGTCTTCCACCGCTTACATGTCGGGATGGAACGATTGTGGCCGATTCAAAGGCCAATGCCGAAGTGCTTGCAGATCTTTACTGCCAACTCAACCATGGACGTCCCCCCAACGCCCAAGTGCCGCTGATTCAAAGGGTTACGTACACTATGCGGGAAGTAGCATTCAGGCATAATACCGTGGTCCGGACCATTGTACTGAAGAGGTGTGCAGCGGAGCTTGCTCCAGTTCTTTCGGGTCTCTTCCAGATATCTCATGAATCCGGCACCTTCCCAGAAAACTGGAAATTTGCTCATGTCCAACCCATCCCAAAAAAAGGATCTATAACCGACACTTACAACTACAGGCCTATAGCTCTGCTTTCTTTCATAATTAAGGTGACAGACAGGTGCATAAATCGCGAGCTTCTGGACTACCTCGAACGTCACGGCTTGATTAGCGACAGGCAGTATGGCTTTCGGCACCAGCGATCCTCAGAGGACCTCCTAGCTTACGCCACGCAATTATGGAGTAAACTCATCCATTCTTATGGTGAGGCTCATGTCGTTGCTCTTGATATGACGAAAGCGTTCGAAGAATGAAACAATTATTGATATAGCTGTTACTTTCAATTCAACTGAGTGAATTCAATTTGGTAAAAATAGTTCTGATTCTCCAACAACACACAATAATTTACTATTGCAAACAGTACAAAATCACTTAAATAGAAGTCAGAATGAGTATTGTGGAAAACATAAATAATCATTTTTTAGGTATAAAAAGGTTTCAGTGCGACTACTGTCAGTATTCCTGTTATAAAGCATATAGGCTACGACAACATCTCAAATTGCACTTAAGAGAGAACATCCAAGAACAGGGGCAAGGAGAAGAGCTTAGTACTACAACTCAGCAATATTTTGTTGATGAACATGCAAATCAAGAATAGATTTTAAATTCAAACATAGAATAAAAATATTTATTTGTAAATAGAAAAAATAAATATGTATTAAATTTTCTTTTTCAGTCTTTCTATTAGAGGCACGTAAACATCACTGAAACTGTCATTAGTGTCCCTTTTGCTTTCATTGTCTATATTATCTAGCTTCACGGCCAACAGTTCACATTCATCAATTTCATATTCTTCAGTACTGTCTTCACTTTCTTCATGATCTTTTACGTTCAGAGACTGTTCAAAAGCATCATTTTCTACAGGTCCCGTGATAAAGAAACTCGATGAATTTAACAGGTTTGCCGTTTCCATTTTTTCTAGATTTAGTTTTTTCAAATTTTGTTCTATATAACTTGGTTTTTGGGAAACAATATTGTTGATAATATCAGATAAATCGTCGTCATCCACAATGCCACTAACTTCAAAAATTTCAGAGTTATCTTTGTGTTGTAATTTTGCTGGAGTTGAAGTGCAGCAGTCGCCTATGTTTGCGAACTCTGGCACATTTTCTTTCTGGGGTGTACCTAACCTTTGTTTCTTAAGGAAGTTATCTAGCAGTGTCGGTTTCTTAATATGCATCTCACCAAAGCTTTCCTCCAAGTCCTTCAAGACGTCAGTTTTGAGTTGCTTCGTTTTAGCTCTTGGTTTTTTTCTCTCCTTCTTCGCCACAGGTTCTGACGCTGAAGTATCTGCTTCTTTCTTTTTCCTCTTACTAACTTTTTTAGGCTTCATCTTTAATAATCTAAATTCTTCTATGAGCTCTGGATAAGCTTTGTCGACTAAAGATTGTGGTTCTATGGTTGCCCAAAGTTTGTCAGGGTCTAAATTTCTCTTAATCATCTCATCTTCAGTAAATAGGTTCTTGCACAAATCATCTGGATCAGACCAGATGATCTCATAACTTGGAACCCCTGAAATTTTAGATGTAAATAGGTAAACAGAAATTCCTAGAAGATGCGTTTTGTGAATTTTTCTATCTAGACTTGTATAGTGTCACATCAAATGTCGACTAACCTTTAGGGGCTCTAACTTTCTTAATCCTTTGAGGTATCAGGCAACCATGGTTTTCAGCCTTGTTTTGTATCTTGTCAGTATTCTGACACTGCCAGCGTGTCAATATAGGTAGAATTTTCTCAAAGGAATAAATGTCGTCCCAATCCAGATATTTGCTCGCGAAGTTCTGAAACGACCACAAAAACAACCCAATTTCTTAACATTCAAAATACATTCAATATTATGCAGACTGAAAAAGACTGCCATGGCAAACTAGTAAAGCTATTCGGTCCACATATACACTGCTTTTCAAAAATGCCCCCCTCGCCACTTTATTTTTTGAACGGGTTAAGTTGGAAAGCTGAAATTCAGGATGTTGGAATTATTATCTGGGCACTATAATTTATCGCAAAATTTCAGTTCCAAATTTCAAGATGGCGGCTGAGCATCCTCTTGAAACACTTTTTAATAGAATGGGGGTCATGTGATACTTCACACTGAAGCTCTTTATCAGTAATCTGTTCGTCAATTTCATCACCCCCAAAGGACCAGATACCTGGGTCTACAAGTGAGGTCTTCTGCCATGAAAATAACTCGTACCTAAAGTTGATCGCATCTATAAGAATTTAATATTTTAGAATATGTGTTTCGAACTTTAATTTTGTTATTTTACTACTTGATTGTTCTTGAAAGGTTCAAAATTCACAATTTTGGCATTTTTATCAAAAAATCACCCGTTTTCTAATATTTAACTTATTTTTATATCAGCGCAGGATTGCTACAGTTTCTACTTCAAATCTATAATTAAACAGTCATTCATAAAACATATATAATAATAAATGTGTTGCTGATAAATACAAGTTGAAGTCTTATAATTTTGTGTTGATTTGTTTCACCTTTTGTTGTTCTAAATTCAAGTGTAAACATTTCTTAAATGCGATCAAATTAAAATTTATTTTCAAGTCCGAAAATCCCGCTTATAGAACGTCCTTTCAGCTTGCTAACTGTGTATGTGGCCTCGATTATAGGTTAGAGAAAATCTGATGGTCACGTTACATAACTGACCTGAGCACTTTTAACTATGTAAACCTAGATGAAAACTGAGTAACTCTGAGTCAGTGGTAAACTCACCACAAAAGCCATAATATCAGGTTTGTTCCACTTGACGTCAAGTTTCGAAACATGATCTTTTTTCAAAAGAAATTCATTAATTAATTCCTCATTTGGGAAATTGGGGTCTTGCATCGCCTTGCTTCTCATATTCAATTCATTTTTTATCTTTATCCTTTCTTCTTTGTATTTGAAAGGATCACACCCAGTTTTTGTTCCACAATCGTGACAACCTAGATTCAAAATACTCGAGTGACTGACTATTATGTAGTTATTCTGTCGCCAGTATATTTTATCAATATACCAAGCAGCATATTATATCCCGGGAAACAATTACATCCATCTGTTTTAAACTAAATAAAAACATCAATTTCCAAAACAATGTGTTCAGAATATCGGAACAGACAGATTCACCAAAATGTCCAATCTCGGCCATGAACATTCTAAAAACTCATTTTTCTGCAATCATTTTGCTGATTGATAAATCAATCCTATGACGAAAGACATTGTGTCTATCAATTGTACCACATTCACTCTACTATGCGTTATGTTGAAGACGAAACGGAAAGCGTATGTCTGCCCTTAGAGTATCTACAATGTAAAGACGAAAGAATGCCTTACCATTTTTGGTGTGAAACTGAATTTTTCCTTGGTGCCCGCACGACGTACATATATTCTTAATAGCCATTTTTTCTTCATGGTCCTTATAAAATTCAGTCTTTGATCTCCATGATCTCAGCCTTTCTAAAGTTTCCTCATCTGACAGTGTATCAAAAAATTTGACGACAGATTCTTTGCCAATACCCTGAACGCCATCACTGTAATCACTTCCACAAAGAAGTGCCATGGCAATTATTTTGTTTCTTCCAAAGTCTACAAAAAATATAAGTAATGTGTAATTCCTACACATTGATTTAAGGAAGGTAAAGGAATCAGCCTATATATAAAAATGCAACACCCACAAAGTATTTAAAAGATATGTATTTTGTTTCTAGTATTGCAGATACCATTCCCGAAAATATTTTGTATCTGGTATCTGAAATACTGATTTTAAAAGTATCTTGTATCTTGTATTCCAGATACATTGCATACAGTATATTTTGAATAACTGTTCCCATGCAATGCTGTCATTAGTTCATAAAAGATTATGTTTGGCACAAAATATCCCCTCTCAGAAAAAAGCTACGAACGTGTATAACAAAAAAATCAATTGGATCAAGTTAGTCAAATAGGCTCATGCAATTAAGTGGACATTTTAGCATGCTTTTGTGTAATGTTTTGGATTTTTTTGGGATTTGTCCCGTAGGAAAGTATGCTAACCACACTCTTCAAAAAGTTTTGTGTGCAGGAACACTTTCACACAAAGTTATCTCTAATAGGCACATAGTATTACAGGGGTTGGAGCCGTATAAATAAACTAACGTCAAAAAATTGATATATACCATCCCCCACCTCCAATCATCATAGCAATTATACACACAAAAACATTATCTACAGCAAAACTTACTTATACTTTTTGTTGCTTTCATGATATCATAAATATCCACAGCTCCACCACTTGCAGCATGTGATCCTTGCGTTGAAATTGAAAAATTTCTATAAACCACTTTTGCCCCATACGCAAAACAATCAGAGTCTTGAGATATACATCCATCCACAAGCTTGAATAAAAAGGGCATGATTTCCAAGATAATTCCTACTATAACGTTTTTCGTGCAACAAAAACAACGAATTATCAAGCCTTCCGTTACGTTATTTTTGATAGCCACAGCAACTAAGGTTCACAGGACTAACTACTGATAATCATGACAGGTTGCTTATTTCTTTTTTTTTCGATTTCGACGTCAAGCTCACAGAAATACAACACAGTACCTACATCCTCGTATTAAAATAAGAATTGGCCGAGTTAAAATACACAAATAAAATACAATAAATCATGAATAATATGCTTACAGTTGAAAATGTATATGGGACTAATATACATTTTCATGTGGACGTGAAATGCAAGAATATTGACGGTCTAGTGTCTAGTTGAATACCTGATAAATATTCGTCCGAAGAACAGCACGCTCTGTGTTTTAATAGAACTTTAAGTTTATGCCTAAATAATGACATTAACAAGGCTTTAATATATTTTATTAGACAAATTTTGATTTGTTCCTCTTTATCAAACTAAATCGTGCACTATTTCGCGTAAAGCCCTAAAAGTCAAATAGCTATGTGATAACTTACACATTATGAGAATAGCTTCGGTTTACATGACGTGAGGAGCACTCGCGAAAATTGTGATTTACAACTTTATTGAATGAAAAACATATTTTGTAGGCCGCAAACGGATGAATAATATCCCCACCGTGGATAAATGTACAAACAAAAGCAAAGCATCAGCTGTTTTGTGGAAACTGTTTTCTTGTCGCTCTCTAATTTATTCGCCTTCTTTTGGTTTAACCACTCTTTGATACAAGTATAATCAATTATTAACGTATTCAACCTGAAGATAACCAACCTCATTCAGCATGCAAAGTGTAATAAGTCACATTGCCAGTACTTTGTACATGATTGCAAGAAATTATGTGACTCCACATATATTATAATAATGAAGAACAAATGACAATCGTATGCATTTCCGCAATAAAGGAACAGGAGCAGAAATAAAAGGATTGGTAAGCCGAGCGATGTAAGTTTCTGCTTATTGGCTTCATCAGGCCCAAATGGATGTGCAGCGAAAACGTCGAAGTGGAAAGGGAAATACATCCAGAATCGACCAGCAAGAGTTAATCGGGCATTAACGTTTATGAGCGGAAAATGACGTGAATGTGACTGCGGACCTATTTACTCGGTCAGTGACCAAGGAGGGCTGAGTAATGTTGATATAAGGACAAATGGGTGAAAAATGTGACATTATTCATAGTTGCAAAAAAAAACTTAAAAAACAACTACGGCAAAGCACATATATTATTGAAACCTGGAACTTGGGCCTGACATTGAAGTTATTTTCCTCAACATAAGTTGTAATCGCATAGTTCCTAGTTGACCGTAAATCGACAGCGCATTCCATCAAATGTCATGCTGGTGTGAATGATAAAACAAGTATACACCACTTTATCATTATTGGCCGCTATTTGGAGCGTATTTCCATCCTTTCCCGGTCCATTCTGTTCACAATACACATTATCGTCTAAAAATGATATTGTCCGGATTCTCGTTTTAGTCCGCAACATATGTAAACTTATTGAATAGCAAATGGTGAACCACTAAATCACAAGAATTTGTATACATACACCCTCGTCGTTCAAGTAAGCACACATGCTTTCTGCCTCTCCTTTGCCTTTAATACAAGCTAAGCCCATGTGAGAAAGCATTTCTTCACAACGCTTCAGAATGAAGTGAAACCTAAAACAAATAATTCTCAAATTCCAAATATCATTTTAATTCATTTTGAGAATGATGCAACTGAAAAACAAAATCGCTCTAAGAACGGAAGATGTCGCCCACCATCATAGAATATACAACCCGTCAACCAGAGTGAGTAGCTAGTGTCCACTGTGGCTATCAGCAGTACCATGTTATGCAAAGGTTGCATAAACAAACACAGGCTGACCTGGATCTGCTAGCTTCCCATGTGTGACCATAACCAACTGTATACTATGCTATTTCATGCTTGTTAGAAATCATCAGTGTGTGTGTACCTCTGATTGACGGGTTGTGTATTCTATGATGGCGAATTACATTTTCAGTTCTTATAGAGGTATTATCTTTCAGTTTGTCCAGAAGGCGTAGGAGCCTTTCTGCATTTACGACAAATGGGCCGGGATGTATCAGTGTTGGCGCACCCAGTGCCAGCAGTCACCTCGTCACGCTCTACTTGCTGAGTTTTTCGGTAGACCACATCTATTTGATTACTTTCTGTAGTCTTTACAACCCCTACATCTATACAGTACTGATGGTCACATAGACTGAAAGCAAACACCTCCAGTTCAGCCTATGAAAGAAAAAGACTAACTCAGAGCAACAGAACATGGTGAGTGACCACACTGACCTCTCAGGTCTCAGGTCCCTACAATGGTTTGCAATTTTCATCAAAATGCTACTACTGATTTCTGCTGTTCAAACTGAAAAATATCGTATTTACGATTTATATCAGTGTATGTTGGTCATTGTCATGCCTATGTCATAGTCATATCGTAAAATTCATCATTTCATGAAATGTATCAATTTGTATTGGCCAGATCATGATATGAGTTGACCAGATCAATGATAACAAATATATGTTCAACGATATGAACAACTAAACGCTCAGCTGCTTCATGATATGGTGAAGCATGCTTTATCAAATCGTACAATAATTACATTAATTAGCGATAGAGGCGCTTTCTTTATATTTGAACAGGGCAATCATTTAATAAAATTATGTTCCTGGGTGAAAATTCTAATAATTCGTTACTGAAAGAGGAAGGAAGTGGGATTAAACGATCACGACAAAAATGTATTCGAGTTCTCGAGTACTATGCGAGTATGCGTGATTCACAGGTTAGTACTTCACTCTTAAATTACATTAACATTTACCTATTTGGAAATTGTGTGCCAGCATACAAAAACAAAACGCTACAAACGAGTTTTACTAAATTTACACTCGATTCGTTATTGCCAACGTTGCAGACTAACACAAAAATGTCGCTTGCTGATCAGCTGTTCACCTCAGTAGACGTCAAAGCGTGATGGATACTCATGAAATAGGGTATAGCGTAACCACGCGAGGTAATAATTTGTGTTATTTAATATAATCAAAAATCTTACCTGTGACACGTTGTGCAATTTAAGATTGTTTTAATATAATTATTTTATTTAATTTCCTTAAGTTACTAGTTTCAATAAAAATATATTTTGTACTTAACGAACAATAAATTCCTAACATATTCTGGATTTTTATTAAATATTCTTAGGCACCCTATTTTATGATATGATCGATTGTGGATCGTTAATCGTTCACGATTTAACGATATCGTCAAATATAGTTGCGACCATTTCATGCAAATCTGGATCATTTCATGGAATGGCCAGTTTAATGATTTGGCCACGACACCTACATCTGATATTACAGGTGTGATTCTTCCCGAATCACGATGCTAATGTAAGCAAGCGAACGTAAAATCTCACGGTTTGGCATCCCTTGCATCAACTCGAAGGCTTGTACAAGGATGATTAAAACTTATTAGAGCTAGCTAGAATATGAGACGATAATATCGAATATAATGAGAACTCAAGAATCTCATTCCCACATAGCCAAGGTGTAAAAGGTCATGGACGGCCAACATAATTTGATCCATCCACTTATTTCAGAAAGCAATAGGTATACAAGAAAATTTTTTTTATATATATATTCCGTTTTTTCAAAGTTAGCTTCAGCTTCATTTTATTAAATATATTCTTTAGCTTTTTCTTGATATAACCTGCAATATATTTAGTACATGAAGTTATTTTGTTTAGTTTTTAAGATATATTTTAGAACAAATGCAAGCCACCATGAAAATGACTCGTTCAAAGTAGCTAAAACAACCTTCATGGTGGATACCAGATATTGACATACATCATTTTGTATATCCCCTCACAACTCTATTCTTCCATACTTCTGTTCATCGAAAATATAGGGTGCTCAAAATTGACACCTGAACTATGCACAATATATTTTTGAATGATTGTTTTGAGGATTAAATTCTTTCTCATTTAGTATACATATTTGTATATCCTATACAGCTACCTGGAAAACAAAGAGATGTTTTTAGCCATACTTAGGGATTTCTGAACCACCGTGGCGTCGATCGCCTCTAGGCTTAATCATGAATGTCAATGCATGCCAAAGCATACATTTTTAGAATAGTATATTTACCAATTAACCATTGTTATATCCCCTTTGTAAGATTAGTAAAAACCATCTTATTTATTATAAGTACATCTATAATACTACACAGCAGTCCAAGATAGACACAATATATTGCGACTGGTCAGCTTGAACACTAAGGATAAATGCACAAGGGCATAAAGCTACAGGTACACTCAATTACACAACAAATAACTTACTCAAATTTTAAATTATCGGAAAAATCCATTCAGATTTGTGAAAAATACCAGTTGTACTATTAAATATAAGTGAAACTAGCAGCATTTTCAACTATAATAAACTTGATTTTATGGCACCCACTCACTTTTATATGTTTTTGCAGAAAAATACGAATTTAATGTGAAATGTTAACAACCGCCAAGCTGGAGGCTTGAGCCTATATCTTGGGATCAGTTGAGTTTTGGGCTTTGTGCCCATTTTGAGACATTTGTTCAGGATGTCAAGATACATGACAATTCACGATTGACCAAAACTACACCTTCAGATAAGAGCTGACAGCTGAGTAGAACCACTCCCACTATATTGACTTAGGCAGCATTTACCTTGGGACCCATTTAGTTTTGGGGTTTGTGCCCTCTGGCACATTTGTTCAGGATGCGAAGATCATTATATTTCATAAATTCAATGATATTAGCCAAAACCATTCTTCTACATTGAGTAACTGAGTAGGACTGGTATCCCATACAGTCTCAAACAGCCTATATCTTGGGATCAATTGAGTTTGTAACCTCTTAGAAATTTGTTCAGGATGCCAAGATACATAACCTTTCACAAATTCATTAGAATTAACCAAAACCACTTCTCCATATAGAGCAGATAGCTGAGTAGGGCTAATACTCCACTATATCAACTTGATAATAATAACAGTGGTTATTAATAGTGCTTATCATAATTAACTGAAACCACTTTTTCCATAGTTCTATGATACTTTGCTTCCATCATCTTACTCTTTCTACTGTGGCACAGCATTTGATCAAATAACGGGAAATCATGGGAGTAAACAGTTTAACCAGTGATAAAACTACCTAGGAATAGGAATTTCAGAATACAGCTGTATTAGTCAAACCATCCAGTTTCCATCTATAGTGCGACATTTTATCTAGAGTAAGTAGGAGATGTCTTATTTATATTCATTGTAGAAATTGAAAGAAAAACAGAATTTGAATTCACTTGCTATACTTATATGACCATAGCCCCTGTACTCAGCAACACTACTTAGTTTTACCACTGGTTACAATTAATAGATAATGAACTTTTTATCACAGTTTACTAGTGTCTACCACCTACTGTTAACCAGTTCTAATATTTGTACCTGCTTCTATCTTTCCCTGTCTTGACTCCATCTGTCTTGGGTTTTGACCCCTTGAATTGGAGTACATTTCTAGCTGCAATGGTTTCATACTTCAGTTCTGGAGCTTTGCCTTCTAATACAAATACTGGTATTACTCCCATAAGCAACAAGTAACATGTTCGAAAGTAAAGATTCCTAGAAATGCACAAATTATTATATTATTATTATTGTTATGTAAGCAATGAATGCTAATACCTCAAATACATCCTGGGTTGCACTTGATACTCTGCAATATTTTGAGCTTCGCATATCCAACACGATAAATCCACTGCCACTGTTTTCCCAGACAGCTCGTACAGTGGCCTACGTTCACAATACGGAGTCAAAATTGTCCAAAGATGTTTAATTCCCATTTTACATGTTTATCAATAATTAAACACACTACAATCTACAAACCACAAAATAACGAATTAACAGTCCGTTTCAGCTGTTCCAAAATTGAAATTTTTAAACACTGACAGATGATAGTGACATTAAGCCACAGAATGTGACACATAAATCAAATCCAAGCGAATAACCAAAATTTCTGTGTTATGTGCCGCGGTTATAATATGGTTCAAGATGACACACGGGTTGATGACGTCAGTTACACGAATCGCTTGAACGCGTTGGTTTTAACCGCGGTTTTGTTGCAAGTTGTTTATTTTAGAAAAGCGCGTATATAATCTCTGATTATTTTTATTATCACTTAATAATCGGTGCCTTTTCGTCTACAACTGTATATGGAAAGTTTAAATAAGAGACCTTTCATAATATTCATGGGAGAAATGTTTTTTCAGATTTTTTTTTAATGATGGAACCATTGCTTTGTGGCTATGATAACTTTCAATTCTCTAAATTTTTTCGCATGTCAAATAAAACATTTATTGATTCAGCGGAAATGATGAAAAAATAAATTAGCAAAACCGTATACAGGTGGATATCATCTAGTGAGTTTATATGGCCATATTTTAATATTCTTGTGGTATATGGCTACACAGGATACTTTGTTAAGCATAGGAACTACATTTAAAGTGTCCCCAACAACCGTAATGAGTATAACTAATAAGGTGCTCCACTTTATGGTAAAACTGAAGTCAGCCTGAATCAATTTTCGCAAAAATGAAGCTGAAGTACAATAACAATATCCAATACCCGGCAAAATTCTAACTTGTCACATTTCAAATAATGCGGTGATAACTATGACATATAACAGCTGATTCGTGACGTCACGGATCTTATAATCAAACTGATAACGATAACTACACTCGCTTGAACGGATCGGTAAATACCAACCCAAAATGGTAAATACCATTTCCATTTGGTTATGCGCTTGAATTTGATTATAGAAAAAAGAGAGAAATTCATAGCCGCTTTCCAGTGCCACATTTGTGTTACTCGGAGTTTCCCACCACCTGACAATACCGTTTCAGTGCTCTAGAGTGTTATGCACCTGAGCTACTCATTTTGGAATCCACTGTCCCCTCATGCTCCAGCTTTTTATTCAGTGTTATACGCTCAGAAATAGTGGGCATAACGAAAATGACAATGTGTCAAGATTGTTATGTTATTTTTTTCATAGTTTTTTTTTTCATTAAGCTCACATTAAACCGATACCAGACAATGGAGGATGGTAAAAAACTGATAATGTTATGACCCAGAGTCATAACGTACATTTGAGATGTGCCTGAATAATAAAGATTACAAGAGAGTGCAAGAATGCAGGTTCATAGCGGCTTGTAGTTGGCTTCGTCTATAACTAGATACCTTGAAAATAATTTTGAATGTCTACACTAAAATATGAATTCGACACATTTGTCCACAAGCTTTACAATAAAAATGCAGACTTTTGACGTCTTGCGCCATCACTCTAAAAACACCATCAGGCACCAATTGAATAGTCTGACTGCTTCTGAAAATAAAGGCAAAATGTGTTTATATTTTCATTGTTTGGCAGTGTGATATAAATTGTCAACGTTAAAGCAAAACATCAAAGAACAGGCTAGGTGTTTATCGTCGCGTTCCCGTGCACATTTGCTAGACCGAGCGTTACACTTCGGGTGCATACAACTCTCAATTCACAAGTACTGGAAAGCGGCTCATATAACTTAAGAAGTGACTATATTTACTTGTATCGACTTTTCATGATATTTGTGTAGGTTATTTTTGAAATCCTGTAGGTTTCCCTATAAATTGTCACCTGTGAACTAGTTGACATTCACTTAATGCTAACTTGTAGTAGGCGCGGAGTGAAATAGCGGCTAATTAGTGTACAAGTTGACATATTACCAGTTTTTGTGACGTTTTATATAGGTTTTTTACGTAACCACTCTGCAGGCCTAGCTGTTTTAACAATGACGTTATTAATCAAATCCAAGCGAATAACCAAAATTTCTGTGTTATGTGCCGCGGTTTTAATATGGTTCAAGATGACACACGGGTTGATGACGTCAGTTACGCGAATCGCTTGAACACGTTGGTTTTAACCGCGGTTTTGTTGCAAGTTGTTTATTTTAGAAAAGCGCGTATATATCTCTGATTATTTTTTTATCACTTAATGGTGCTTTTTCGTCTACAAGGGTATATGGAAAGTTTAAATAAGAAACCTTTCATAATATTCATGGGAGTATTGTTTTTTTTTCAGAAAAACATTTTTAATGATGGAACCATGGCTTTGTAGCTATGATTACTTTTAATTCTCTAAAGTTTTCGGCATATCAAAGAAAACATTTATTGATTTAGCAGAAATGATGAAAAAGCGATGAAAAAAGATATAAGCAAAACCGTATACAGGTGGACATCATCCAGTGAGTTTATATGGCCATATTTTAATATTCTTGTGATATATGGCTACACAGGATACTTTGTTAAGCATAGGAACTAGATTTAAAGCGACCCCTTCAACAGTAATGTGTATAACTAATAAGGTGCTCCACTTTATGCTAAAACTGAAGTCAGGCTCAATCAAGTTTCTCAAAAATGAAGCTGAAGTACACTAATAATATCCAATACTCGGGAAAATTCTAACTTGTCACATTTCAAATAATAACCCGAAATATAAAAGTACTCCTGACTTAGGTAAATACCACAATTTTGCGGTGATAACTATGACATATACCAGCTGATTTATGACGTCACGGATCTTATAACCACAATCGCTTGAACGGATCGATAAATACCAACCCAAAATGTTAAATACCATTTTCATTTGGTTATCCGCTTGAATTTGATTACTGTTGAGTAGAATACGTTTAGTAGTTGGTCGACCTTGAATTAGAACCATCGCTAAAAAAATTTGCTTTCAGGTGTTTTGTCATTTGAAAGACGAGCTTGTCTTATCCCGATTTAGGCAATAGTATTGATTTGAGGTTAATTTAAAAGCCGTCTTTGTGTTTACTTGACTGAACATCAAAAATTGACAGCAACAACTCTTTTTTGAATCAAAAGTACATTTTTTAATCTGGATCTAGAAATGGGTTTCAATAATATCATAAATTATGTTATATTTGATAACCCTATTTCAAAATCAGCAACTAATTTGTTATCTGTAAGTTGTTCCATTTTAATCTACCTTTATAACATATTCAAACTAAACAATTTTTAGAGGAATATATCGGGTTCAAAAGCAGTACCTTCAGTAACAGTGATCACAGAAAAAGTTCCATTATGGAAATTGGCTGCAGAAAGTGGTCCATTTTTGAAAATTGCTGGTGTTATGGGAGCAACAGCAGTTGCTTTGGGGGCATATGGGGCACACAGGTCATACCCCAAAGACAAGGCACAGGAATTAAAACCTGTTTTTGAAACAGCTAACAGAATGCACTTCTTTCATGCTTTGGCATTAATTGGAGTAAATTTATGTCGATATCCAAGAGTGGTAAGTCTCTTACAATAGTAGCAATATACTTACTCATCTAAACATGCTATGTTGCAGGCTGGGACATTGATTGTAACAGGAACATTACTATTCTCTGGACCATGCTATTACTATGCCTTCACAGGAGAACACAAATTCGGAAAATTAGCACCAATTGGTGGTACAATACTAATCATTGGATGGCTATCTATGGTTGTTTAAATGTGAATTATATGATTAAGTATATCTTAAAAAACCTTTTTGTTAATTTGTTTCAGGTATCTTTTACCCCCTGGCTAGTATATACAGCAGTATGACAGTGTGAACCTTGTACATTTCTTTTGTGATATAAATGTAATACAAATACATCCAGGAAGAAAGATAGTTTTCTTATGTTTTGTGTACTTGTCAGTTTGACAAGAAAACACCATAAATGTCAAATATTCCTCAGTAATTTTTTTAAAGAATGAATTATAAATGTAATACAAATAAATCCAGGAAGTAAGGTAGTTTTCTTCTATTTCATATACTTGTCATTTTGACAAAAAAAAACACCAAATATTCTTAGGACTCTTTATACAATGAATTATTTTGATACAAAACTAGTGAAATTTAAAGATGTAAATAATAATACGTTTTGCTTCCATGTTTTCCAATGTGTAGCTTATGTGACACACAAATGTAAGTAAAGAAAATTACTAATCTAACTACTCTGGAGATTCAAAATTAATGTTACATAGTACATTTTTCAGTGGTCTTATATGCAATATACAGTAATGGACAAAAGTATATAGACAAATATGAATATTTACCTAAATACCTTTAGAAAACGAATTCATACTTCATTGCTTCATAAACAAATGCCTTATTAGTAGAAAAACTAAATTCCTTGTTTTTACATTATCTGCAATGAACACAATACAAGTCTGAATATAAGCACTTTTTTATAAGAGACAAAAATATGTAGACAAATTCTTTTCAACATTAGTTTAGTACAGTTTCGTGCCAGAAGAGGATTAGTTTGTGTTCATCAAGTATTGTGGAATAAGCTGAGTGATTTTAAGACCATGCCGCGTGGTCCAGAAATTTCTGTCAATGTGAAAACTAAGATCAATGAGTTATACAAAGATGGTCAACGACAAGTCGACATCGCCAAAAATTTGAAGCTGAAGCGTAAAGCAGTTTGGGCAATATTGAACAGATACAAACAAAAAGGTATCTTGGAAGCCTCTAAGAGAAGTGGTCGTCCTAGAAAACTAAATGCCAGATCAGGTAGATTAATAAAAGTAATTTCGTTCAAAGATCCGCTTAAAACGCCAAGACAAATAAAAGCCGAAATCGAGACAAAAGGAATTGTCAGTGTTTCTACGAAAACTATAAGTAGAAGATTAAATGATTTGAATTTATTTGCACGTCGAACGAGTACGAAGCCGCTAGTCTCGAGGAAAAACCGTAAGGACCGATTACAATTTGCACGGTTGCACCTTGATTGGAGAATCTGTGACTGGAAGAGGGTATGTTTCAGTGACGAATCCAAGTTCAATATGTTTGGATCGGATAGTTTTCATTACGTTAGACGTCCTAGTGGACAAAAATTGAACCCAAAGTACACTTTGCCCACTGTCAAACATGGAGGCAGGTCTGTTATGGTTTGGGGGTGCTTTTCGGGGTTTGGGATGGGACCTTTACATAGAATAGATGGCATTATGGATAAGTTTGTATACACAGTCATACTAAAGCATGCCATGAAGACAATATGCCCTTAAGATCAATCTTCCAGCAAGATAATGACCTTCAAAGAAATTCTTTCTGGATGAAAAAATGCCAGTTCTCAAATGGCCTTCACAGTCTTCCGATATAAACCCCATTGAAAATCTATGGGAATACTTAGATAAGCAAATACGAGATAAAAATTATTCAAAAAAGGACGAACTGTTTGCCGCTTTAGAGCAAAAGTGGAGACATATTGATGAATCTTATATCAAGAAACTTCTACAATCTATGCCGAGACGATGCCAGGCGGTGATTGATAATAATGGTTATGCTACAAAATATTAACACAAACATGGCTGGTTTTCTATAATTCAATGAACTTTGCTTCTTTTTTCTGTAATTGTTTTGCTTTGTCCTTCACAGTTCCAGTTTTTTCAATTAATTTTTTATTGAAGGGAGTCTAATGAATTTATTTATGTATAAGTATTATGCTATAACTAATTATGTATACACGTTGGTGTACTAATAAAACAAGTTAAAAAATAAATACATACAGCACAATATAAATTTGTCTATAACTCTATATGCTTTTGTCCATTACTGTATATTGTAAAGCAATCATTTTAAACAATTCGTGTGTAGTGTGGTAAAAAAAAGAAAATCAGATTTGAACAGGTGAATTTTTATACAAATTGCTTTCAAGTCAAATAGTATAGTTGCCAAACAGAGGTGCTAGCTGTCAGCGTTAGTGTTTATATTTGATTCATATATACTCCGAGAGCCAAATTTCTGACGGCTTAAGTTCAATGTGTGCGAGAGTGTGTAAGTATAGACACATATGTTAGGAAGAGAAAGAAGCCAGCTGGATTGCCAATATGTTATACCAGTTTCTTGAATTAGGACGCATGATGAAAATATGCGGCAGGTTATTCTCTGCGCTAAAATAATGGTTTTATTTTGAGCGTACACATTTGTGAATTGTGTCGAATCAGTGTAGAATCGATTCCGGATCGGCCCTAGCGGCGCTCCATTTTAGGTCGAAATAAAAGGTCAGGATCACCACAAACTCTACAACATTGCATCATTTTTTCGCTTGGCAACACCGCATCTCGTACATTCTAATTCAAGGTTTCCACCTCCATATCTCAAGATGTGTTGATTTCATCACCACCGGTGGAAATCAAATATAATTATAAAATAAATTAAACACCAAGTCGCTTGAAAATTTAAATGAATAATTCTAATCAAAATGAACACAAAATATTACATGTTGGAACAGACCTTCTTCTTGGGTTTGACAGTAACCTATCCATTTTTAGAAGCGTGCGAATATTTTCTGGTGTAACATTTGTAACGCGGCAGATTGCACGACCTTCTGCGTCACCGTTGCTAGACAAGGTGGTGATGACCTTCGCTCTTCACTTCTCGCGCCTCTCTCTCGTATACATTGAACTCAAGCCGTCAGACAAATTTCCCTTTATATATAAACAAGGTTCATAGAAAAGGGCCAAAGACTATTCACAAACACCTCGTTATTGCTCAAGGCGCTTTAGAATCAAATAAAATTATTATGAAATACAAAGATAGCAGCACATACTGCAAACTCGTATATTTGTTTTTATGGGTCCTCTTCTATAGCAATACCTCATGTTCTATTCATTCTTAGGAATATGGATCTGAACCGAAATATTTTCACATGATCTACAGTATCATAAGAAGGTTGGCCTACATTATTTCTTACAACTAGTGTTCGATCACCCCCCTCCTGCCCCATTTTAATTTAGGGCTTAGTAGTCAATAGATTTGTGCATGTTTTTTCTTTAGGTCCAATTCTGCAAGAACTGTTTCTGAAGTGGTGTAATCTTTCTGATAAGGAAAAAATATTACTCAATTATTTAGCTGACTACCTGCTGGATAAAAATCAAACAGAAATTTATACTTCAGTAGTTCAAGGATTTACCTACTGGAATGCAATACAAGATTTTGAAGGCAAGCAACATAAATTAACGATTTATCAAACCTACACAAAGTAAAAACATTTATAAATCACTTTTTAAGCAATTTACGAATCATGCCGATGTTGATGAAACTTCAAACTCCAAGCACTTTATTTTTTCTGATGACTTTTTTCAAATGAATCTGAGCGAAATAGTCGTTTTTAAACTGACAACTTTTCTCGTAAGTGACGTTCGTTGATCCTTACTTTAGGGCTCCTCACGAAGACCATTATGAAAATCGATCTTATATTCCGTTTTATTTATGGATTACGCGTGGATTTCAACATTTTTTGAAAAAACATAAAAATATTCCACTTAAATATGCGAGTAATTGATAGTCAATTATTGTATTTTCAGGAGCATGCGGGTTTAGCGAAAACCCACTAGATTTCAAATTTGATCTTGAGGAAGAAAAATTGATATTTGGTGTGGTAATGGTCACAGATGACGTCACCTCAAATATATTACTCCGATCAAACCTCTGCACAGAAATAAAACACGTCGTTACTGAAAATAAGAAGCGCAAATTGATTGCAGAACTAAACCGCCTTACTGGTGAAGGAGATAACTAACCTTTACAAATCATCTCGTATTTATTTTTATATTGTATATTTTGTTTATATCTATACATTTGCATGAATCTATTAACATTTTCCTTGTGTTCTGGAAATGATTGTACCTGAGTATTATTGTTAATATTATGAATGTAAAGGTACTGATCACCAACGTACTCATAAACATACACAAAGTATAGGTAGTTGTACACAGAAATATCTGTACATTATAGAAATCAATCTGATATTCCGTATTTTTTATGGATTATGCATGGACTTCAACATTTCTTATATAGAACATAAACAGAGTTCGCTTAAATATGTGATAAATTGATCAAACCCACTATATTTCAAATTTGATCTTGAGGAAAAATTGATATTTCGTGTGGTAAATGGTCACAGACCCCACCTCTAATAGGTATATTACTTCAACCAACCAAACCTCTGCACAGTATTAATATATTATACGGTATTTGGGTTCATATACAGACTTTCTTGCTTACTACCTGATTATACATAGAGCCCAAGAGATCAAAAGATTTCCTCAGTAACTAGTGAGCACACCTATACTGTTCGATCAAGATGGTCGTCCAATTTATTGATATCACGCTCAAAGGTTTAAATAATTCTCAGCAGGTGACTTTAACAGTACACCGACAGCCAACAAGTGAGTGTGAACTTTTTCAGTGTTCACGAAGCTTCTCGAAGACTCAGAATGAGGAAATCTTTATTTTTAATTCTAGCATAATTTTTTGAGTGATCACGAGGCTTCTCGGTGCGAGTCTATAAGGGGAAAAGGATTCTCTTTCTCGTCGGTTAAAGATAAGTTTATATGATGGTAAAATAGTGAAACTGATCGTAACACGATGGTCCGAAGTGGAGATAATGCATTCTCATTTATGTTTTTCTGAACTTCTTGGCTAAAGTCTTGAAGGAGCAACATCCAATCCGACATCGAGGCGGCGCCGGCGCGGCGAGAACATTTCTTGACTTACGAGTGTTGGGTGCTCCTGAGGTTTCTTGGCGAGAGTTTTGTCATGAACAAAATTCATTTCAGCATTCAAGTCATGATTCGATTGCGGTAATAAAAAAGTACAAAAAATGTAACAAACATTTGTAATGATCATGGACGTACAAACAAAAAACAATGACTAAATGAAAATAATTATAAATACAATTAAAATCGGTATCATATACTAATACATTGTAAGATACCAGCAACTGAATACAGGAAGTTTAGACATACACTGGGTTGTTATCATGAATCAACATTTGTGTAGGTTTATAAAAAATGCTCAATCTATATCTACTCTTTCACGACAAATATCAATTTCGTGAAAGGTTCCTTTCTACAAAAATCTTCCTTTAATAGAATGTATGCAGCTAACAAGCAACACAGTAATGGAAATTATACTCTCAATACAAAGATGGTATAATTCTCAATACAATGAAAATACATGTCAAAATAGAACTAACTGTATATAAATAGTACAAAAAATCAATAAAAACAAACAACATCCATAACTGAAAACCAACATCATGAAACATGGTCCAGCAGATATCATATATCTGTACCTCAGCTCAGGTTGAGTCCAAATAAGTTGTTTTGAGATAATGAGATTTTCTATTTTCTGAAACACTTAAAATGATAGTTTAACTGGAGTGAAGTACAGCTCTGAATTTTTTTTTGAATATCTTAAAAAATTAAGTTACGATCCCCTGAAGTTTCTTATTAGGAGAATTATCTTATTGGATCGTGAGAACGAGTTATAAATGACGTCAGATGCCACCATCAGATTTACAAACGTTGCTCTGCTCAGTATTTACCATTTAGGGTAAAAATGGGTCAGACCATCGACTTACAAATATTGTATTTAACCTACATGTACAAATACATATAGGCATATTAGCCGCAGAAAAACATATTTACCTGTGCCAAAACATAGAAGGATTAGAAGGAAGTGGTGCAGGGTAATAAACAGGGCTACAGGGTCAATAAAATTGCCTTTTCGGGAATATCATTATACTACTTACTATAAATATCATTTTGATATTAATACGTATTTAGTTGATATGGTAAAAAATTCAAAATAAATGTATATTATGATGGATAAATAACCTAATTGGTGTAAATGAGGGCGGGAATAGATTTGATTATTGCTTTTATTTCGAGAAAATGTGAATATATTTATTGTGATCATGTTATGGCTGGAGGGGTAATACTCTTTGAACCTTGTCTACGTCGACGTGAAGATGCATAGGCGTTGTGTATAATCGAATAGTGTCACGTTTTAAAATAATTAACTGCATTAAGATTTGGCAAAATAGATTGCGGACAAGATATGGCATTCTATTACTTGCCAATTGTCACACGACACTATACGACAACAATATGTAATCGAAATTTTTTCCGTATATAATGAGTTCAAAAAAAGTTTACAAAGGCCCATTGGAGTCCGTTATATTTCGAATAGTAGCGTGTTGAGAAATAAGTTATTTGTGGCTGCAGCTGACTGCAAGTTTGGCATTTATGCGACAATATACACTATTACATAAATTATACCTTGAAAACGTATAAAACAGTGATTTGAGCACAATCAACAAATTTTTTGCATATTTGATCCACCATTTAGATTTTTCAAGAATCGATATTTAATTCGTTATTCGCGATCTTAAAAAGACATGAAACTTCTTGTTGAGCGCAATCAAAACATTTTTTGGAAACATAACTGCTACATTACACCCGCTAATTCTATTTTTGAGCAATCGATATAAAGTTCATTATTAATGACCCCGAAAACATGTAAAACTTAAATTTTAGCTCAATCAAAACATTTTGATCTTTGACAAGTGGATATCATAGTCGTTATCAGCGACCTGGAAAACGTGGAAATGAATTCTTGTTTGTAAAATTTAGCGAATCTTTATAGTTTTTGAAATATTTTAGTAATTTTGAACCACTGAGGCGTCGAGATGCAAGGATTTTTGAAAGACTACAGTTATGTAAGTGAAACTAGTATTTTCGACTAAAGGAAACTTCCGAATTACTTTTGAAATATGTTTCTTGTATTGTATACGACTTAACAGACGAACAAAAGCTATATATGACTGATAAAGTTGTAACTTCCTTTTTATTACAGATATATGGACAGTGTAAGTAGAAAATTAAAATTCACAATATTATCATGAGCTTACCATATAAAAATCATCTTAGGCAATAAAGGACTTAACCCAGCCTGGCTCTGAGGTACAGATATGGAATATAGTGAAAGACACCAACACATTTTTTTATCAATCATTTCTATTGTGATAGAATTCAAATTCTTTTAAAACTGCAACATAAATTGGTATATGTAATTCCTCGATTGATGAGTTTTTATAATAACTCTTACAGCACAATTTTTTTCACACTTCTTTTCACTGGCCTGACATTGGCAATGTCACCATCGCTATTATCATTGAAGACTTGAACAGGTTCTACACTTGGTGCAGCCTGACTTCCTAACGTAACTGTTGCCATGACAGTTTGATTCATGATGGAACTTCTTTGGGGGTGTAAAGGCAACACCTTGAACAAGCAAATTAAATTATAGGGAGATCGAATCAAATTGCATCACGAACTTGAAGCTGGCCACTGCTGTATAAAATGGTTCAAAGGTTGAATGTTTATGATGTAATTTAATAGTTTGTCGTCTCAAATTCCAGACTAATCTAAAGCAGTGTTTCTGAAATGGTGTCCTGCGGTATATGTATGAGGATTTTGTAGGCCCAATCGAAAATCAACTTCAACACTATTTTACATATATAGGTGTTACCTAAAATTTGGTGATTTTGAAATATATGCATCTCGTTTTCCAACATTGCAAAATAAATGTTACAAGTAGCTCTCGAATGAGAAATTTAAAAAAAAAAATTCAATGCAAATTCTTTGAAAAATTTTCCACATTTTTCTCCAAAATAGAACTCACAAAAAACAATTTGGGCAATAGTTTGAAGCGTAGCAACCATTATTTGCTTATAGTGGCTGTCTAAAAGAAAAGTGCACTTTTCATTACGCATAATCAACTGTCCAGTTTTGAAATTACTCCATTTGCAAAGTGCTAATTTACAATAATAACTTATATGAATCAAGCCTGGATTGAAAAGACACACGAGGTTGACTATGAATTCATTTAACTGCTACAAGGTTGTCTATGATTACTACACTACTAAGATGTATCATTGAAAAAATTCTGTGAGTTGAAACTTACCTTTCTAAATTTCTTGAAGTTGACTCTACCATTGCTTACGCTACTATCAACTCTATCCGTGATATCATTGTTCCTTTTTTCTATCACTTTTGCGAAACATTCTATTACAACTTTATCTCTGAACTGATTTCTGAATTCAATGATATAATCATCATCCTGACATTGCAATTCTTCCTTTACTTCTACGCATGTTGATTGTCCGTTCTTAGAGATCCAAGTCGCGTTTAGATTTTCATCTGTCGTTTTTATTCTGGAGTATTCTAATGATGGTTGCTCTAGTACGGATGTATTTGCTGTGCTCGATAATACCTTGGCAGTATTTTTATCTTCCTGTTATAGTACATATGCGAAAATAAAATGTTGATACTCATGATCAAAAAAATCGTAAACTAACACGTATTTACCGGTTTTAGGGTTTAAATGCCAGTTGTCATTTCCTCTCATTTTCCTCAAACAAGTCCTGTGTATGTCACAGTTCATAACCTACAGCCGGTTTCTTGTGATAACATTTGAAAACCATAATTTAAGTGACCGCAGAAATTTGACTCATTTAAAATGAGTATAGGAATTAACTGTGAATCTTAAAATAAAAGGAGATTCTGCGAAGAAGGTACACGTGTGATATGGATGCAAGACTATAAGTAACTTTGGCAAATGGAGACGAAAAGCCTATGATTGAAATAAGTACCTAATGGTCGATGAAACTTGTTCGACGAAGCACTGCAAACCTGCATCCACTTATTGGAAAAATGTTTGACGAATAAACAGATTGTATTGTTAATAAAACAATGGCGTCAAGTAGGTTGACTCTGCACTTCCCACGCAACGTTATCGTCAGGTCATAAAGGATTATATTCGGTAAAAGTTAACCCCTTTTCAAAAAATTAGCTACTAACATGTATAACAAAATGGATCAAGTCAGTCAAACTCACCCATTCGATTAGTGCATACCCCACATATTCGACAACATTGGGATCAGCCTACCGCCCTAGCGACTGTACCGACCACTCGTCAACGTGGCAACTCTTCCAGCCTCGGTACTTGGCTAGCCAGCATTCGGAGCATTCCTACGTACGGTTGTTGACTTGCTCACGTTTCGTATATTGGAAACATATCTCTATGGGGGGAGATCTATGATGTATGAAATATGTCTAAAGCCGCGTACAGACGCAGATTCCAATGCAAGCCAAGGCACATGTGGTTACAGATTTGGAGGTGTTCGAATCGCTGTGTACGGCGCGAGACATCATAAACCAACGGTTTCCAAGTTAGTGTTGGCGTTCGCTCCTTGATCGGTACATCAAAGGGATGTGGATTGATTTGGTCTGGACAGGATTTGTTGTGCTTCTAGTATTCAGTCGTTTATCTGCATTCGATGAGAGGAGATTCGTCGCTGGACATTAGCACCGAACTTAACCCAACGCGGTCCAACTCGAAACTAAATTCAGGTATAGACAAGTACCTTCCGACAACAAACGCCAACGTCACATGTGCTTGCATTCGTTTGCTCGTCGTTGGATTTTCGGTCTGTAATAGGTGCGTAGAATTACCAAGTTGGAAGCGTATAAATATACGAGTACTTAATACCAACAAAATGATATATACTCTTTCCACCCCATACAACCCCCGACATCCAATCTTTAGCCCAACAAAAATTTTCTGAAAATCGCCCGGAACGTCAAAAAGGAAACAAAGTGTGAGCGATTTTTATTTTTGCTTGTAGCTTCATCGCCACTGAACCGATTTTCAAAAGCTATAAAGCTTTTTCGTCCTTAGCCTAGTGGCAACCGGATGTGAAAATTTCCTCAAAATGTGAGCAGTATTTTCCAACTTAAAGAAGGGCCATGGATAGCAGACAGACCGACGGACATGAGTGACGTGGTTTTTGGATATGTACGCACCATATAACATCCAAAGAACATAATATCTCATTTTCCAAATTGTTTGCAATTACAGTACTTCCTCGCTAGTGACGTAGGAAGTAAAAGTATTACTGTTATCATCATTATGAACTTACCTTATACAGAGAAACGTATGACCTGTAGGCTAGGAGCAGTACCCTTTTTTAAAACTTGCTTGCCTTCTATCATGTGGATATTAGCCGTGGTAATATTTCAAAAATTTTGTTGGCAGTGACAATGAATTATATGAACTTTAAACATACGGTGAGATACGTTATGAAATGGTATATGAAGGTTCGCACTTACCATATTATCGTTCCTGTAAGCTGAAACTACTAGAGCATTCTACAGCTTCTACTTTCAACCTTTACAACCGGTCACTGTTTGTAAAATTGTTCATTACCTTGTAACGTAGGCTTGATGAAGGGGAATGGTGAGACATGACAGCTGGCATCTAAACTCAAGTAAGTATGGTCAGCATGTAAGCGCTTTATTTACCATGACAGTTCAATACGTCAAATCATGACAACAAATACTAGCTAAGTAAGCAACGATTTGAGAGAAAGGAAAAATGGTCGCCGCCGGGATTTGAACCCGTATCTCCTCCATTCCGTGGCAAATTAGAAGCAAATTGGTTAGGTAGGCTCCACGCAATGAAGTGGATGCGGGTTCGAATCCCGCCGGCGCCCATTTTTCTTTTCTCTTAAGTTGATGTTAACTAACATATAATAGCTGCAGATCATTTAGTGGCATAAAAAACCCATAAAGTCCAGTGGCAGAAATTATATCGTGCTGGCTCGTATTTTCTAGCAACACTTCTGTCTGATCCGTTTCTATATAATACGAAAGATTCAATGTGCAATCAGAACGAGCAATATGGGTTATGGATGTATCATATGACCAGATTTGAAATAAGGTAAGATTCAATTGAGCAATTGAATAATTCAATAAACTTACGTAAACTTGTTTTGCAAACATATAAAAAGTTCTGAACATCAAAAAACAGATTTGAAAGATAATGTTTGTTCAAATTTATTTTTGAGTGTCAATGAGAACCGAACAATTACTACTATAATGGCGCCTCTAAACGGACAATATTTTTTTAGGCCGGCCATACTTTTTGACATTTCTGACGTGTTTTCAGATTCCCAAATTATTGGAATCCTACTTAATCCCCTAGGCAGCAGCGGTGGCCGTAGTGGTAGACTCTTCGATCTCCTGATCAGTCGCCGTGCGCTGTGCGGGTTCGAATCCCGTCCCAAGAGAAACTTTTCACTTGGCTATGGATGTTGTAATTGTCCGTAGGTGGTAGACGGTCTCTGACTGTCGAACGCGGAGGTACCACCCGGCGGATCTCCTAGGCGAGGCCAGAATGTGTGCATGTTGCATGCACACGTGTTCCCTCGCCAGAGTCCGTGTGGCGTCCCCCATTTCCCTTGTATCCCCCTATAGCGCCAGGGTACCCCATGGATTTTTAGGCCTCAGGTCTTCGTGGTAGTTAGTGTATACAAAAATGTAATGTAAGATGCCACTATGCGCACAATTTTCTTAACCATTCTTGCCTGATTTTGTAGACCTTCTGATAAGAAATTCAGACTAGGTATGTCTACCCATTGCAAACAATATTCCCAAGATACAGTCAATACATAGCTGATATATCCGAGATTCATGGCCGAGCCAAAATATTGCCCCTTTAGGTTCTCCATTAGTCGAGCAATTTTTGCATTGGCATTATATAATGCCGCCATGATGCCGCCGCGCAATGTGCCTGCCAGACAGACCCGCCCGACTTCGGCCTCCCATCCTTACCGTATCGAACTTCGTACATGCAATCTACAAGAGGAGGCTTTTCCCAGTTCTACTAACATTAGGCAGTTCAAAAATCGTATTAACAAAGTTTCTTTGGGATCCTCATAGCAGCCGCGGTGTCCTGGCATTTAGGCCTGTATCGTCAGTCGTTCCTACAATTGTAGGGCGCCTTTATGGCCTCCTTGATTGTCACAGTTTTCTACTTTTCCGTGTCAGCGCTCTATTTTATATATAATATCTATTTGCATCAAATTGTGCTCGCTTTTGAGTTATATGATGTTTTATCAGCCTGAAATTTCCTACAATTTAAAAAGAAAACATATCTTCACAATAGGAGAGCGCTGGCGCTGACACGGGACAGGTGCAATCTAGACATTTTTTAAGAAGAGAAAAGAGAAAAAAAAATAACAATCAAGGAGGCCATAAACGCGCCCTACAATTGTAGGAACGACTGACGATACGGGCCTTAGACTTCTACCTGTGCGGCTGCTAGGGTGTAAACAAATATTAATAATTCTGAGTGTCTTACCCCCTCTTTTTTTACTTTAGGCGCTGACCTTGAACTCCAAAATGGGTTCATTCTAAGGTCTGGCTGTAGGTCTTCCTTACTACTACGAGTCAAAGTTTTAAAAGGATGGTTTTTGTCTTGGCGCTTTGTCTTTTTGCCTATTTTCAAGAAGGGATTTTCTGTCGCTGAGTTTTCCTCGTCAGAGTCATCAGAGGCTTTCCTTTTTTGAGCGTTTACAGGTGTAGTATCTTGCGTTTCAGTAGCTTTAGGCTGCTGAAAACATAGCATAATCAGACGAATAACTTAAAAAAAAACTAGAATGAAAGATAACATACGGATAAGCTCAACCTTCCAACTATTGATGGTTTTTAAATATTTACAAATATCGGAAGGCTAGAATATGAATAAATTTTGGTTAATAGTACCACTATTTCAACTGGTTCATTCCGGCTAGAATTTCCTGAAATCCATTCTATGTCTTCGGTCCTTATTTTTTTGGAGGCATTTGTTAAAGGTGCGTCATTGGGTCTTTTGAAAATCTCTCGCTGGTTTTCCTCCATAATATCATCAACTGAAGATGGTGCTTTTTCCGATTTCTAGATAGAATTGAAAGTAAATTTTACTAAAAATATCAATGAAACACTCGTTCGCGAGTACAATTACATGAAGTACAATGAAGTAAATTATACGGATTACTTTTTACTGACACCGTTTCGGCTAATTTCATTGAAGTTTTGAGGTAAATCTAGCTTTAACCGTCCCCTATACAATGCTTTAAAATGCACCGAAATAGAATAAAAAATGCTTACGCTAGGGCTCTTAGACTGATGAAATGTCCCAAACTTCACGTTAGTTCTCCGCTAACTCCAATTCCACTAACCTCCCAAATGGTTAATGTTCAAATAACCTATCCTGAAACATGCCTATGTGTCTCCATGTCGACACCGGCAAGATTTAAGGGGTATTCCCCCTCAGCCACAATATGATCACTATAATAATATTCATATTGTCTCGGAATGAAAGCAACAATCAAATCTGTCGCTGTCCTCATTTTCACTAATTAGGTCATTTATCCATCATAATAGGCATATACAATAATATTTATTTTGAATATTTTTACCATATTAAATAAATAGCTAGTCACATCAGAATAATATTTACAGAGCAGTTCAATATTTTTGAAAGAGTCAATTTTATCGTCGCTGTCCATGTTCATTTCCCTTTGCACCACTTCTTTCTATATCTTCTATGTTTAGGCATAGGCAAACATGCTTTTTCTGGAGCTGAGATGCCTGTATTTGTACACCTAGATACAATACACTATTTGTAAGTCTATGGTCTGACACATTGTTATCGTTAATACGGAACAGTGTAACGTTAGTAAATGGCGCGGAGGTACGCGGCGGGCGTATCGCTCAGTCTCAAGCTCCAACAAGATAGTTCTCTAATTAATAAACTTCTGGATAGCGTAACTTTGTCACTTCTGAAGTTATACAAAAATGTTTTAAGTTCTGTATTTTACTTTACTAAGACTATCATTTTTTAGTGTGTTAAAAAAAAAACAGGAAACTTCCTTATTGAGAATCTCTTCACAATTTCATAAAATGCCATTCATCATTGGAAATGAAACGGTATGAAGAAAGGGGTACAACTGGAGCTCAGACGTCGGATACAAGGATGAATGAGAGTTTTGCGTAGCACGTTAAAATATTGTGGCAAATTCACGTTATATTTGCAACTTTTGTATTGGGACATCTCGTCACTCTAAGTGCTCTAGCGCTGGCACTCTTTACTGGATCGTGATGCACTTTGAAGCATCGTGTGGAGGAATGGCGATATTACTCTTGCCTTCCAACTGTAATGAAAGAATAGGCGGTCAAAGAAAGTAAGCTGCAAGTTAAGTCGAGCAGTTTAAATTCTTAATGTCAACTATACTTGGAAACCGCCACTGCCGTGGCCTAAATGACAGTAAAATGTAGTTCAAGCACATGTGGTTTTTGATTTACCGGACAGACAAGCATACGAGTAGAATCCTGCTAGCATGAAAACCACAGGATGAGTTTCAGATGTTACATTATTCATCGGATTGTTACACTAGGTAGTAAGTACTTACAGTTGTGTTATTCTCGGGACTGTATGTGGCACGTATTACTATATCTGGTTTCTCTTTTTTGACGTTACACAAATCTTGAGAATAGGCTTGGTCTTCAGTATTTTGTGCCAACACCGTGCTCTGACTTGGTGCGCATTTACTGACATTGCTGGAAACAAAAAATAATTTGAATTCTGCAATGCATTTTGTCACAATATTAGGGACTCTAACTAATGTGAGTCCATTCGAATTGTGAATAAATGAACGTTGACGGGGAAACTTAATAAATATTAGTGAAGTTGCCCCTTCTTTAAACTAACCATATTTTAAAAATCAACTGGAAATTTAAAATTCCATGACGATCGGCAGTCATCAGCATGAAAATATGATTAAACAATGTAAAAACTAAAAAATAAATCAAGTATTGAAAAACAGATTCTTCTATAAGATTTGACACTGGTTTCAAGGTAGAAAGTAGCGAATTTAACAACTTGAGAGCCAATAACGAAACGAGAGTTTCATATGATCAGTATTTTGAACATCTGAATAATACCTTGTTTAAATGGAATATGCTGAGTATTTTAGTACATTTTGAAGGGTCCCTTCAAACAAAAAAGTTTGATATAGAATGCTATGGGGTGTGAATCGCTACTTCTGGAGCTACAGGATGTTTTGGCCTTTCGCAGATGTAGTAGCAAACTTTTCATCAAAATTAGATTTATATCCCACAGTTTCTCGATATTAAAACGGTTTTTTATTTTTATGCATTTTATTCACACGGCATTACTACAAAGTCAACTTTTAATGGCACCCTGCATAATTTTACGATTTTGCGCTATCCTCTTCATAGCTTTATTATTGCAGTTTCCGAGAAATTTCACTTCAAAATAAACGAATACCACATACTTCATGGAAAGGGAGGGTTTTTGATGGGATAGAAGGTAATTTAAATTAGGTTTTGCCCTATCCCCTAGAATTATTTATTTTATTTCAAATTGTTATTTCTGGAGAATTACATGTAACTTAAAAACTCAGCGATTTAACCCTACAAAAAAAAAACAAAAGAAAGCTTATTGAGCCACTAAGAAAAGCAAAAATTTTGTTACAATAGTTGACTATAACTATGGTAATTATAGCCCAGCCACCATGAACATCTTGGAGTACAAAAGCAGGCAAGAAAAGCTGACGAAATTGTACGCCTCGCGGCAGCCTAAAATACATTAAGTAGGATTTAGATAGGCTTATTTGGCGGGGCCTGACTATAAATATTGATGTATTTTGCGCTACTCTGTTGCAGCTAAATCATGCACCATTCTAAAGAGGATATCCCGGAGTCGTAAAAATAAACAGCATGTTCATTAGAATTCTTTAGGAAAAGTACATTTTGCGTTTATAAGCACCATGTATAGATACCTCATTCGATTAAAAACGTTTAAATAACTGTGGTATATGAAGCTAATTTTGAAAGTTCACTCTTTTTGAACAAAATATTCCATAGCCTTAGAAGTAGTTTTAAAAAATGTAGGTTTTCGTTGTCACCTAGTTATGGAACATCATGGAAGAAGGCGGCATATTTCTGAAATAAAGAGCGTATAATTACCTACACTTTATAAATATAAATCACTTTTTCAGATATACTTTGCTCTGTAGTGTAATCTACCGATCCCATATTAAGAATTCAAACGCAGGGGAGGCTTATTCTGTAGAAAATAGAATAAGGAATATCCATATATATACTCACATTTGCAAGATATTAAAGACGGCTAAGCATTGTAATAAATATAATTCTATGAATACAACATTACTGATAGCCCTGCTACCACCCCTGATAACAAATTTGTTAACATTTCATTTTTTACACTGTGATGTGTAAAACAAGTTTGCAAGCCTGTAAGGTTTCTTTTTGGTGAGTGACGCTAAAAGTTACACAGCTTCAAACAATATAAGTAATTGTTTCTTCACTTACCAAAATACTTCGCTTGCTCTGTCAAATTCTGGGTTACAATCCTTTTCACAATTTCCAGATACAACAGCTAAGGCAATTTCTTGTTGAGGTATAAGACGTTGGCCTCTTTTAGACACAAGTTCTACTAATTCCTGGAACGAGCTATTCTGAGTCTTTTCTAGTGGTTGAACCACAATTATTTGTTTTGGAGATTTTTCTATATCTTGCAAAGGCATTGGCTTTTTCTCCCAAGCAATTGACGTTCCTCCTACAATCAAAACAATGTTAAGCCCTAAAGAGTATCTTATTATATTCCAATTGCACAAATTTCAAAACTGCTCAACAACTACAATAAAATCTAAGGGAAATTAAGCTTATGTCAACAAACTTGTTGAAATTTTCACAAACATTGCATGAATAACAAGTTGAGGCATGATTGACCATTAGAGCCTGTGTCTCAATTTTATAATCAATCAACCTTAACAATATTGGGTATTCAATTCTAAGATACTTAAATCAATCCACCTACCTAGCCTTGCTATCACACCCTCCATAATTTGCTTGTTATTTTCAGTAAGAAATATAAATAACTTATTTTTGAACATATTTCTTCGGTTAATTCCCCTCTTCCATTCCACTCTGCTAAGTAGTGTCCCACTAACTGGAGGATTGTTATAGTTCTCTACTTTGGGAAATTCCTCACCTAATATTGACATTACGAAGTATTATAAAATACGCAAAAATAGAGAGACAAATCAGATTTTACGTGATTCACATAAGCTTTACTTTATACAGAAATGTAAATGGTAATCTATATATATATATATAATTCTATACTCGTTCAATATAAATAGGAGTTGAATCTGTCGGATGCATTTAAAACACAAAAATGGCACACGTTCCTTTAAAAAGACTACTATTAGGCCTCTAAAGCTCACTTCCTTGTTCAGCTTAAAAAGTGTTGATTTTGATAAAAAGACAAAAGTGACGAACATCGAGTCCAGCCATGGATTTTTCAAACATCTGTCAATTTTTACGTTACTCCTTACTAGTTACTACTTTTTTATTGTTCAACAAAATAGGTTCAATGGTGCCTGAGGTAAGTGATATTAAAGATTTTGTGTATTTAGATAAATCATCCTGTAAATCCATAAGAACTAAATTCAGAACTTTTATATTTTCAGATATATTACCTACTATTTCACCATGTCCATTTAAGTACGGAACAACCTGTATAAACTGTTACGGAAGAGAGCACCTGCGAAAAGTGTGAATTATAACTTTATGAATACAGACGTTATTCTTAAAACCTGTATATCATCCCAATAGCTACTTAACTTGTAGTTTAGTAACAAAAGAAATATAGCTGTCAGCACCGTCATGAAGTCAATGTCAGTTGCATTTTCTCTCCTTTTTGCCGGGTTGCTCAAACATTCTAAGAGGTATAACCAAGGGTTCAAGCTATACAAGTATTAATAAAGTGTTGCGCCTCGTGTACGGCGTATACTTGAGTCCAATAAAGTATAACTAGAGTACAAAAAAGCCACTTACCCGATCTTACATGATCTTTAAGTTTTGTCCAATACTGAGGCAAAACTATTGGTTTATCATCAATAAGGGCATAAAGAACTTTTACTGTAAGGGCTATCTCTTTGACTGTGAGATGAGTACAATCATGAGACCAATCTTCCACATATGATCCACGAACAGCTTCAATATCATTTTTTAATTGTATTTTTTCAGCGCCAGGCAGACGAGTAGCTGTTGTAACGTATTTTTCTCGCTCAAGTCTAAATGAAATGATATAGGCTCTTATTGTTAGATATTGTACTTGAATATAATTAACATGACACATATTTACAATTGCCACTTGAACGTTGAGTGATATAAGTTGTAAGTGTTCCTTGTATGTTTGACAAACAATGTACACTCAAGGTAAACTTCAATGTAGTTTTGGCAGTGTCATTTGGCTGTTGTCTATTGACATATAATTGTGATAAAAATTAAAGTTCTCCAGGCAAAATGCAGAGTATACATTATCTGGTTTGCTAACAATCATCAGAATTTAGTTATGGATCTATGAACTCCCATTTATGCCAATGACTAGAAATGACTAGAAAATTGTCGTGAAAGTTTTATAGGAATAGCAAGTAGATGGGTTTTTGTTGTTACATCAAAATCACAGTGAATTCGCGAAACATTAAAAGTTATGCTGCCGAGGAAGTATTGTAATCGCGAAAAATTTCGAAAATGAGATATTATGTTTTCTGGATATTACATATGTACATTACGAAAAACCATGTCACTCATTTCCGTCGGTCTGTCATTCGGTCGGGCCGCTCATCTTTGGACCGCCTATAACTTGGAAATTACTGCTCGGATTGGATGAAATTTTCACACAAGGTTACTACTATGCCAAGAACGAAAAAGCTTTGTAGTTTTTGAAAATCGGTCCAGTGGCGGCTTAACTATGAGCGAAAACACGAAGAAAATTAAATTAAAGTCGCTCAAACTCCGTTTCCAGGGAAAATATTGTAGAGGTTGAAAACCGGGGATTGGGGGTTGTAGGGGGTGGGGGGAAGTATATCACATTTTGATGGAGGCAATATATTTATACGGTTTCAACCGCAGTTATTTTATGCACCTATCAGTACATATTCCTCACATCAAAGATTTTCCCATACATTTGCCCTGATAACTAGAGAGAAATATTTACAGACGATACATGCGGTCGGTCGGAACGATGCGATGCAACGGCGACTTTCATACCCCTAATCCTGGCTGGTTGCCAGATGGTCGATACTTAGGGCAGCGAAGAAACTAGCGTTAGTGTATAATGGATGGGGTCTATGGATTATGTACTAATTGTATATGGGGCTGTTTGGCTGACTTGACCAATTTATTTTTTGCTATACTTGTTTTAATTTAAATGATGAGATTGATCTAGTTACAATTATCCTGTGTTATTTAATTTCCTTTAACTGCATGCAAAAACGGATTTTTTGTTCTTGGTACATAACTCCGCCGATCGATTTTTGAAATCTTCATAGATTTTTTGTCCATGGTAGAGTAGTTCTCTGTGTAAAAATTTCATCAAAATCAGACTTTTCAAGTTATAGATGGAACAAGGATTAGGCTAAAGATAGATGACCGCATAACGGAAATGTTGAAATGGTTTATATAACATCCAAAAAACTAAATCCAATGACGAATTTAATTGGATTTAAACCGTTCTTGCAACATTTTCTATTCTCTGTACTAGCCACTTTTGCGGCATGTGGTGAAAAACTCACTGTGAAAATCATAGCATGTTATAACAATGTCGGTTGCCTTCCGCAGTTAGAAAATAGGTTATTCTTTGTAATAGTCCCGAAGCCACGCAACCTAAAAGACTCAAGTCACACCCAAAACTTTTGGATCTATACAATCTGAATTAACCAATTAACAACTAACTATATGACCACATACCACCAAAGTCATGTGTCAAATTCCATCAAGCTATTTAAGCTGTAGCCTGTGAAATAGGAATTTCAAGATTGAACTTCTTTATTAAAATTCGCCATTCTGTTTTTATAAAATTCTAATGTAGCCAATGTCACTCAGACTGCTAAGACGAATCTAAGGACACCTCAGATATCAAAGTCCACCAAGCCATTTGGCCTACAGCCCCTGAAATAATATTTTTTGGGTACATATGTAGATACATGTACCAGCACAAAGGAGAATATGATGAACAAAAGAAGGTACGACATAGGAAACTACCTGTCTCCATACTTAGGTGAGCCATGAACCATTTCAAAGATAGTCTTAAAAGATCATTACTACTTCCCAAGGGTTTGGTTTCGATATGTAGACGATATTTTGGCTGTTTTTAACAAAACATCAGGCTCTAGAGAATTTTGTAAAAAAAACTGCACAGCCAATTTGACTCAGTAAAATCCAAATATGAAATTGAAGATCGATCAGTTACCATTCTTAAATGTATTGTGCAAGGGTACAATGGAAACAACTTGGATTTTAAAGTTAATAGAAAAGAACGTCTTCATCCACTATAACCAACACAAAATGACTAATTTTATCTTTTTAGTTCATAGACTAGTCAAGAAAAGACACTCCCGACATTGAGGAAACATTAATGAGTAAACATACCTTTAGGAAAATCCAAATTAGGAGACCTGTCTAGACTAGGTTCAAGGAACACTTGGCTGATTTGAGACATGGTAGAATAGACAGATCTAGTATAGCAAAACACATGTTCAACAGGGAACATAAGATAGATACAACTAATTTAAAATTATGTCATAATGTTAGGAACCTTAAGAAACTGGACGCATATGAAAGCTCAGTAATAACTAAGAGGCTAGGAAATGTAATGAAAAAGGACAGAGGCCCCATTCCTAACAGCCTTTTCCATGCTCTTGTTCCTCAAAGGTGACGTGTACTTGCGATGTTCGGATAGGTAGTGACATCACGAATCTGATTGGCTGCACATGGCTAGTATTTTATTAGGTAGCATTTTAGTTTTAATTTTCTCCTGAAGATGTTAGCGAAACACGTGTCGGATAGAGAAAAATCGGTTTGCCCATTAGTAAAACTATACATAGAAATCCATATACCACTGACGCCATAGTGTGTACGAAATACACGTGGGAAGCGTGCAATACGTATGTCAGAAAGACATAGAAGAACCACGTTGCCTAGCAACCCGAGTGGCGAGGTAACGAACGCAGCCGTGGCTTGCTTCACTTCATACACATTACTTCGTCAGTGATATTTGGATTTCTCATTCAGGCAATAAACACATAATATTAAGTACATTAGTACTTTTGTATACCTAAATTTACTGTTGTAGACTCCAAACTGAATTTCATCTCCATGTTTTAATACACAAGCAACATTTGGTTCCATTGATTTCCCATTGAGAAGACTTTTGTACTTTGACCCGGCATCAGTGACAGTAACCTTGTCATCCTGCAACGCATTTCAAGTTAAGCTTATTGTGAATAGATATCCCCGACATAGGATTTCTGCTGATACATACGGATAATCTGCCGATACCGATATACCAAAGACCAATATATAACACTTCTATGAAAATCTTATTAACATTTCATTTCTGCCAGCATCAAAACTGGCACAGCAAGTGTATCATCAAATTCTTGTGGTCCTATTCGTTTTTAGCTGAGCATGTAACTATAAGGGCAATACAAGTGCAAGAATAAGTCAAAAGAACAACCGTGTTTTTTTTTAACACAGCATAAATGTGGTCTGAGTAAGAAGACATAATATTTAGGTCAAGATGCACACTGGAAAAGCTTGGTCCATGTAGCTGATTTCATGAAATAAAATAAAAGAAATTATTTGAATATTTGTACATAGGGTAGTTGTGATAGAGATTCTGATGATGATGGTGAATGAAACAATAGTTTTGAGATTACCTATGGAACAGAGATTGACAACAAACATTTGAACTCGCTCACCACCTCAGCTTAATCCTATCAAAACATAATAACTTCTTCATAATGGCAGAGCCCCTTTCTGCCTTCAGCTTAATAAGATGATTGAATTTAGTAAAATTGAATTAACATTAAAAATGACTCTTGTGACCTAACATTACAGAAAACTATTTTACTAGTCCCATACATTTTCGTGAAACTGTGGGCAATGAAACACAGTGCTCATAGTCCCAAGTTATCTTATCTACCTGTCTCAAGCAACTTCAGCATTATGTTTCATAAGATTGGTTTCTCCAGTGTGCTTTGTACCTTAAAAGTTCCCCCACACTGACGCGATACAGCGATAGTGCTTGCGACAGCGCTAAAAATCGCATTTAGCGCGAGAGCTGTATGTTCACACCTTCGGGGGCAGTTTTCTTATCTGCGCCATCTTCTAAAACTGTTTTTATTTCTTATACAATATGTCATTAGTTAATAATAATTAATGATTGTGTTTAAGGAAAAAGAAGAAACAGATACATGATATCAATAAACAAAGGATATATGTAGAATATTATACTTTAATGCCTGAATTATATAGACATCCACAATGTTTTTACATATTCTTTCGAATGACTCTTGAATGTTTTGATGAAATCTTACATTTAATGTGACCCCACACTTTATCCTTTTTTATGTAATTTTTATAGTCTTTGTGGCCCAAATCGTACAATATTGGACACTTCTTAACCTGTTCAATTAATTTCCCTGTTGTGGACATCGTGAAAAACGTGGCGATATGCGACACAAACCGTGTCAGCAGCGTTTCTGAAATAAAACGCTGTCAGGGCGATAAACCGCAGGCCACCACACAGCGCTTGTGTGATGGGTGCTATTTACCACTCTGCAAACTGAGCACCGCATTGACATCAGTGTGATTATCGCTGTCATCTTACCGCATTGTGTGAGGGATCCTTAATTGATCTGTTTTGATTGCATCAAGTTAAATACTGCATGAAAATATTCGAATGCATAAAATAGCACCATCTGCAAATACATTTTTGATGCAAATTATACTTATGTAAAAAAACAGAAATTATATAACTTTAATATAGTTAATTGTGTTCCATGTATTGTGTTTTACTATTCAATTTGACTTGAAGTTAAGGCACTCCCTTTGAATTTTATATGGTCAGCCTATATTGGCATATAAAGACTTATTTATCAGTAAATTTGGCTGATGCTTCACATATCAGTATGGGCCAATCTCTAATTGTGAACAAAGCAACAATAATAGCAATACCTGTACTTCAATCACTGCATGTTTTCTGCTGATAGACACATCATTCTCTATAAGAAAACTACAATTCTTTCTACCAACTTCATACTTGGTTTGTAACAAATAAAATTTTGTACCTGTAATTTAAAATGGTTTTAAATAAGCAATGGTTTGAATATCCATCAAAATACATATTAATGGGTACAGAAGAAATACCATTTTTTACCTGTATGGGTATTTGTAAGTGAAAACAACATTATTTGAATTGCTAATGGTAATTTTGTTTTAATATTTCTTGAGACGTTTTTCCATCGGGAGTTTTTAGACACTCTCATTCAAGACCATCCGGGTAATTAAATTATCATTATTGATAATTTTTCTCAAAAAAAAACAACGATTTTTCAGCGTCTGCTGTTTTTCACAATACAAAACCAAGTAAAAATTTGAAGGTTTTGAGGTTATGGCACGTTATGGTCCCATCGACATATCAAAGGTACCTTTAACATGTCAATGTATGGTCCTTAAAAGGCACGAAACATGAAAATAGAAGTATTGGGATGGGATGTCTAAATTGAATTCAATTGAATGTTGATCAAATGACGGCAAATACTCCAGCACTATGAATGAGGCCAGTTTGAACTTATCATTAGGAAGCAATAAACTTACGATACCACCAAAAAAATTTACTGTCGTCAAAATGGTAGTTATCGATAGAATAAGATCGATAGAATTGGAGGGACGTTCACAGCTCTGCATATGTGAATGAAGGAATACCATCCATAATTTGTCATTGTCATAAGTGACAGTGACACTGTAAAACATAACCAAACAACTGCTTAAATCAACAAAAATCAACAATAACATGCATTAAATAGTGTTTTTTTGTCGATATTTCCTCAATAGGGAGATGTCCAAAGACGCCCGATATGGTCTGCTATACAGTGAATATGAATACGCTACGTATCTCCGTATACCATTTGAAAAATTTTCCCTAGTGGTTGTGTGCTTCCCTCTGCTAGCGTTTATCTTTTGTGTAGCCTATTCCGTCCTGTACAATTTTGAAAGCGCAACCTACACGCATTGCCAGGTATAATTAACAACATTCTTATTGTTGGCATATGAGCATGTAACGTGCACTATTCATGAATCATTTATTACATTTATATATAGGAACACTTCATTTGAGCAGTTCTGTACTCTGCTAGTATAATATTTATCTGCTTGCTATACTTGTTCTATTAGACTAATAAACAGGGTGTTCTGAAGGTTGATACTAAACTTTTAAGGGGTGATAGTGCACACCATTTGGAAAAAATTAGCCACATATACCTTGGTACATAGTCAAACCATTTTTGAGTTACGCGCACTTTCGTCAAATCTCAGAAAAAATCATGTGATACATCATTACTTATTTAATAATGAAGAGCAACTCCTTAGATCTGTTATTTTCTCATTTATCTTGATGTGATATCCTATACAAATACCTTCCTAGATATTGAAAAATGAGGTACTATAAAAAATAATTGCAGTTCTCTGAATGGTTTGATTTTACAGTGCTTTGTAGAGTTCTGAATGAATTTATGGAAACATTTGGCATCTGTCTAATTGAAAATCATTGAAAAAACTTCCCCCACTTCTTTCTTATAGTTTTGCATATAAGCAAGGCAACCATAATTTTTTTCTCAATATCTTAATATCAATATCTTATTGAAATTATGGACAACTATCAAAATCATGATTCCTAAAGTAATGCAAAATCATGATTCCTAAAGTAATGCACATGTAAATTATTCATTTATCAATCATGTTACTCAATTCCACCTCAAAACATAGTTTTGACTGAAAATCATGTAAATTCAAATGCCTAATTAAAAAATTCAACAGATGTTTTAAAAAAGTTGGTGGCTAAGAAAATGTCTTTCTTACTTCTTCTGCAGGGGTAAATGTATTATATAATGCAAGTTGATAATTGTTATCAGAAATGTCACCAATTTCAATGTTTTCCAACGCCGCATGAAAAGTCTATTTATGGAAAACCTGTTTTACAGCATTGAAGAATTCTTAACATCAGACTTGTGAATTGAATTATTGCATATAATTTATTTTTAATCTGTTTTCAATCTGTTCGCCCGTCAGTTTTTTGTTTATGTGTTATTTATTAACATCTTTTTAATCTGTTTGTTTATGTTATTTATTTATTGTAGCCTTGGCTTTAGTGTTGACTGGATCACAACTTTTTAATTATGTTTTTTTTTCATTTCATGTTCCTTGACAATTTGGTGATACTTTTTTAAGTCAAATGGCAATAAAGATATTATTAATGGTACAATTTAAGAAATAATCATTACGTTACTAACAAGGATGTTTCTTTAAGGTATACAACCTCCTCCCATCTATATCGGCAGCTATAGGGAATTTTTCCCCTCAAAGAGAAATCTGGCAGGGTGCTATTGCTCTACATGCAGTACCCCGATTTTATGTTGCCTATGAGTACCTACAACATCATAACAGTGTATTGTACTCACAGGACCTTTGGATTGGCCATATAGCATTCTTCCTTAATGTTATTGAAAACATTGCATTGATAATGCTGTCATTTTTCACATCTTCCAGATATTATGGTGAGTTAATTCGACCATGCTATTATAGCATTGAATTAAATCACTAAACTTAAGTTAAATAATGATTTACTCTTTGAAATAAAGATCTCTAGCTAGTTCTTGGTCATTTGTCAGTATTATTCATATACCTGAATCAATAATCACAAAAGCAGTAATCATTCAATTCATCAGTTACCTTGGTTTTTTAGGCGTAGGAAAAACATTATTCATATACAACGAAATGACGATATTTACATTTTTATCGATAATTTTTCAAAACCACATAATAAAAGTTAAAGGACACAGGATAATTGTAACTGCATCAATCTTATTAAATACAAATGATAAATCATGTCAAGAAGGTTGAATTTGTACTTTCCATGCAACACTGTCACCAGTTCGGAATAAGTTACTTGCAAACATATATGACAACAAAATTAAATGGATTTAACAAAAATGTCCAGAAGTCCCTGAAACGTCAAAAAACGAAGTATGAGCTTTTTTATTTTTTTTGTTTTTTGCCTGTAGCTCTGCTGCTACTGGATCGATTTTCACAAACAACAAAGCTTTTTCGTCTTTGGCATAGTAGTAATCTTGTTTCGAAATTTTATCATAATCACTTTCCAAGTTATAGACGGGCCAAGGATTAGCGGACAGAGTTCGACAGACGGACTGGCGGAAATAAGTGACATAGTTTTTCGTGGTGGAACGTAAAAAAATTATTCTGATTTCTGAAATCTTTTGGAATACAATACTTCCGCGAGTTCGCATGAGAAGTAAAAACCAAAATTACGTTTTCGCGGTAGGGAAATCATTTGAATATACTGACGTCATTTCGTCATTATCATATTTGTTTGCCAACCAGCTTATGTTTGATTACATAACATTGCCTCTGACGTTGAATTTTAATCTCCTGAATGGCCAATCTGGCCCTATCTGACATTTAATCATGGCTCAAACTGATGCCACGTCGTTACTCCAGAGCGAACCAGTGTGGCGATCTAGTCATAGCTTAACGTGTTGTTAATATTGTAGCACTAAAAATTGCAGTTAATTTTCTGAACAGGTCCATTTGGATAATTTTCTTTCTTCTGTTGCTAGAACATTACCTCAAAACTAATGTTCATATTTTAATAACACTTTTTCATTTAAGAAAGTAGTTCATGTATATTTTTTCAGCTGTACATGAAAAGGCATTTATTACATTCATAGTAGGATCTGAAATTTACATGTTTTTGACATGTATTTTGCAAAGTCGATATAAGAAAAAATCAAGAATCAGTCTGAAATGGAAGAAAAGGTTTTTAATTGCCAATGTCGTCTGCATTGTAGCTGCTGTGTACTTTTTCATGAGGCACAACTCGTTCTGCGAACCTTATGGTGAGTTTATGTTAATAAATTTTCATTCATTTTTTTGAAGAAGCTCAACAGATATGTATGAGTATGATAACAATATGACTCCAATTTTCGCGCCACTCATGTACTTAGCTGTAATAATTTCATATGCATCGTTTTTCAATCGCAGGCTGATCTTATTGTTAATCGGGAGTTAACTATCAAAACGTGTTTTTATCTATTTTGCTTGATAGTGGCATAAGTTGTAACAGATCACACGAAAAATATTCCAAGTATCCTAAAATGCATAGAACGTGAAATTTGACGTAGAAGCAGCTTTACTACTTCATCTATTTGTTAGTTGACCAGATTTTGAAAACGAATTCAAGGCCAACTGACAATTAAGCTCCAAGGCAGTGTTTGTCAACATAAAAGTTAAGTTGTGATTGAAACATTGTGCCATGAAGGTGGTAACTTTTTCATATTGCAATCTAGAGATTGTCAGCATCATGGGTTGCTGAATGATATTTTTGTTTCTTCCAGTATATACGTTGTTTGCTCTCGCGGAGTACATAGTAGTGCTGTCCAATATGGCGTTTCATCTAACGGCATATTTCGACTTCGAGAACAAGGACTTGGTAGTTTACAAACGAGGTGTAGCTTTAACAGATAGATAATATTTGGTTATATAGCTAGTCATTAAGTAAGTTTAACGTTTGTTGTTTTTTATATTTGTTTTGTTATATTTTTTATATGTATACCTGATATAGTTTAAGGGTGTTTTTGATCCTTTCTGTAGAACATTTCTTAGTATTTATAATCTGGTACCAAGTATTTAAAAAATTGTGATTCACATACTTTATATTGAATTTATAAGACCATTAGGCGTATAAGGTTCAATTTACATATAGATGATACATAACTATTGCACATAGTGTAAATAAATCGAGTTGTAAGTTATGGATGAATGAGGCAGATCTTAAGCAAGGGTTAAATAGACAGTATAGGGTTCATGGATATTCAGGTATATATTTTATTTCACATCAATTCAATTCAACCTTGGTGACTAATTTAACAAATTACCTAAATTAAATAGGTACATAACAACTTAAAAACTGCTCCTTCAATACCCAATGAATTCAGAATCTAATGGAGAGTTCTTAATGCAGTAAAGCTTGATAAAATTATAAATAGACCAGGATATCTAGAATTTAGATACAACATTTTATACCGGCTAACTTTTTTCATTAAATGTTGCAAAAATCACATTTTCGCGTATAGTCAAATAGTTACAAATTATTATAGTTTTTTTTATATTGAGCATCACAATGGCTTTATATTTTGGCTATTATTGCAGATTTAACCGTATGCATTTTCAAGTAAAAAAGTATATAGAAAACGACTATTTTTTGTAATACCAACTTGACCGTTCCAAGGTCTAATTTTGAAGATATTTTCTCCTACAACTTTTCTTGGGTTACTTACACCAATAATTCCCAACTATTTGACTATACTACAATAAACAGTCATTTTTCAAACTTTAACCTTTAATAGAAAGTTATATATCAAAAATTTTTGTATCTCTCGATGAGGCGCCTTTTCATATACCATCAAGAATATAATTCCGATCTAAAACAGCTTATTACAACTGATCTCGAAGGCCATGAAATCAGCATCCCTTATATATTTTTTTGGGTCATTATACAGTGTCCCAGAATTCGACGTCAAGCCGGAAAAATCGAAAAAAATCTAAGTCGTGTACTTTTCAAGTTATAGGCGTTAAAGAAAAATCTGTAAAATCGGAAAAATCTACATGATTAGTTCTCACTACTACAAATTCCAATTTTTTCTTAGATGGAGTGACGTATAGTATCATTCTACGTAGTCACAAGAGAGTATACTTTTGGGCACTCCAATGCTTGCATCTATTTGACGTACTGAAGTACTCGGGTCTTCTTTGACTGCTTGTAGTACGACGTCCTCGTAAAAGGAAGAAGGAAGAAAAGGAAATTGTTCCTTCACGATGTGCTTGATTTGGGAATTAGGAAAAACTTGGCGATCGGGATGACGAGCAGCATTTGGGTACCTCTCACGATAAAACGCTAGCTGCAGCACTAGCATTGCATCTACATTCCGCATAAAAGAGGTGCATGTTGGTGTATTCCTGTACGGTGAATACAGACATAATAAAAGTGGCGTACTATATTTCTTGCTGTCACTACGTATAACGACACTGTCCAGCACTCCGTCTAAGAAAAAATTGAAATTTGTAGTAATGGGAACTATAAGATCATCACAGGGTGTAGATTTTTTAAAGCTTGTAATTTGAAAAGTACACGACGATTTTTTTATATTTTTCTGATAACTATTATGACTTGGCCTTACCCTCGTTTCCGGATCGACGTCGACTCCTGATTCACCCTGTATATTATACTAAGGAATTATTGCCACATCCCCTTGATTTGCTTAGAACTCTTCCATCGGAGCTCAGAACTTATCGTAAAATTGCGGATGCCAGCTTGATGTTTTCTGATGGTGAAAGCAACCTAGTAAGTAATCTGCTCTTTTTTAATTTGCAATCTGTATTCTCGTATTTTGAAAAACTTTGACTATGAAAAGTAAAAATTGACAAGGACCTACTCTTAATTTTTGAATTATATACTGTCTGAGGGCTTTTTCGAAAATATTTCTAGCTATTTTTCCAATTTGTAAATAATATTTTCAACAAAGCCTGGTGTATATACCTACTTTATGAAGAATCGATATTTTTATAAGTAACAGGCGGTATTCGAATTGCCAGTATATTTATATATTTAATAATATGAAGAGTAGGCTACAAGCATTTAAGCGTATTATCTGTAAAAAGAAATATTATTGTCATATGAGAACTCAAATGTCATTTTATCGTTGGTGTCGGATATCTCATTAGAGAGTTTTAAAATTTCTGTTATAACTTTGATTTTGTTAGTCAGCGTTCTTTGTACTTATGTATTATTATCATCTTGTTTTGTTTGTATTAAAAAGCGAAATTCAATCAAGTGATAGTATTTGCTTCTGATATAATTTTTGAGACTCAATAGTTTAAATGAATATTAGTTCATATAAATAATCCATCAATTCCAGATTTACATCTGATACAACTAATCTCGCTGCCCCAAAGATATATGAACGTGTTGTCATGTCTGTTGTACTTTTACTATACCAACGTCCCAGCATTACAGATATTTTGATTCCTGTACTTTGATACGTATTTGCACACGTTTAATCGTTTTTTTTTGTCTGTTTTGCTATAGAAAATACAAGACCACATTCTAAATATGATGGCATATCCTACCTCTAAATGCAAATTGATGGGATGTCAAAGACATTCTATCATATGGTAGTACACGAGAACGTCATGGCCGTGTGATGTGATAACATTACGTTTCTAAATGCTTAAAGTCTTTTTAATGAGTATCCATTACGGTAGAATAACAGCTGATTATCTAGGTAATATTTCAAAATTCTCGATATCGACTAGTGACACCCAATTTTGACTGATCCTTCAACGCCAGGTAAACATTTTGTTGTGGTTTTTTGTACCCTACGCATTCATTTTATAATTGCTAACAACTCTTTTATTTAGAAAAGTTTCTTCGCGTACAAAAAACGCTACAAACAGATTTACAACCGATTCATCATTGCCAACATTACAGAATAATATGAAGATGTCACTTGCTGATCAGGGCTGCATTCGTAAATTGTTACAGAGTGGACCTTGTGTTACTCTGTAACAACTTCAGCGTTCGTAATTATTTGACGTACTGTTCCATGTGTTCGGAAGCAGATCAAAGTAATCGTTCTGGAACGTCAAAAGTGCACTTTTCTTCCCGTGCTTAAAACCTTGGGAATAAGCCTATTGGCACTTGTCATTCATATGGTTCATTGTTTGTGTACTTCGTCTGTTTATCAAAAAGTACTCAGAATTGACAGAATATATATTTTTCACGATAAATGGTCATATCCATAGCGTTTCATGTTGTGAATTGTGGCAGAAAACGTAGTTAGAAATTAGTATGTCATCATCAAGTGTCGTTATAAGACTTCGAAATGATTTAGGCGTTCTAAAAATAAAGTTGCACAACATTCCAGAGTAAAATAATTTCATCTGTCGACCTACATTTCACAAATACACCTCAGCTGTTCACCTCAGTAGACGTAAAAACGTAATGGATACTCGTGGAATACAGTTTATATGCGTTCGTAGGGTTCCAAATACTTCTCACGTGGCGTGAGTATGTAACACCTCGTGAGATCAGGAGGCGTGACAATAGCGTCTTCAAAGCCTTTAAAGCAGTGTAGTTATTAGGTGTTTATGATCTATAGTTCAAGACTTCCTAATATATCTCCCAAAGTGAATAGTTTCATAGGCATGTTAAACGTTTTCATGCTGGTTAACAGAGTGATTTATACGAGTGAGAATAAGTTTTGTAGTTGTGAAACCTTCTATTCATTATTTGGGTAGAGGTATAATTTTTTTCATGCATTATGTTAAACGCCTGGCTGAAAAATTGAATTTAGTGTTTTTGACAATGATCAGTCATGGGCGCCGGCAGGAATTTTTCTCGGGGAGGGCGGTGATCATCGGCAAGGGATAACTTTTTGTGAAAGTCTATCTACCCCCAAAACTTTTTGAAGCGCGCAAATTTATTCAGGGGAAGAATCCAGAAAACCTCCAAAATTGTAATCATGCTAGATATGCAAATTTTCACATGTGACCAGTTATAATTTTGCAGGCCAAAGATGTATGAAATATGGAATAGCCAGTGCAGAATGCAGGCATAAATGAATATGGACTGATTTGATGTTCTTATAATAAGCCGCGAGATCCTTGAGGAAGCGTTGAATCTCATATCTTCCAGTTAAACTGTTGAAGAGGTGGGCGGTGTGGGCTAGCGTTGTCATGAAGAACGATTACATCCTTAATATTCCTCGGTTTCTATATTGCGCGTCTGAGCTTTTTCCGCGTTTCACAGTACCTGTCAGAGGCCGTGCACCTGCTTGAGAATCCGGGTGGACGTTAATATTTGCATATTTAGCATGATTTTGTGTACAATTTTGGAGATGCGAAAATTTACTATCCCCGCTCTTAAAAAAGCTATGGGCTCAGAAACAAACTTCTTTTCAAAAAGTTATGGGGGAGGTACGCTTTCACAAAAAGTTATATCTTGCTGATGATCGCTCCCCACCCTGAGAATAATTTCTGCGTACGCACAAGAGCGTCAAGAATGTATTGACCAATGGTGAGACTATGTAGAAACATTGTTGAATGTTTAAACTTAAAAACGATTGAAACCTATTGAAAAACGGTCTTTTTATGAAATTTTAAAATAGGAATGATTATTTTTGGGATTGTTCTCGTACTTTCATTTGGCATTAATCCATTACAATGATTGATTACAGCTCAGTAATATCTACATTGATTTTGTAACAATTATCTTAACAGTCATGAGTAAAGTCAATGTTACATAAACTATTGTGGGGAAGGTTAAGGGAGTATTTCGCATATGCATTTTATTGTTCATCATCAATACTAAACAGATACATTGTAAACTTTGGGTTAGAAATTGTGGAATTTGAGTAATTTATATAATAATTTTTACTGTAGGTAGCTCATACTATGCTCGAAACTTTTATACAATTATATCGTTAGTATTTTTTGATATTCTTAATATAAGAACACACGTTACCTTTCAATGTATTGACTGTGCTTTTACATATCATACAGTTTAAGCCAACTCTAATTTATAAAATACAGTTATTTACGTTAAATTTTTGATGCGTATTGAATGTCCTACCATATACATATTCCAAACATATTCCAAATTACGTAAAACTAACTTATGGTTTCCGATAAGTATGATAATTCACAAGGGAGCAGATTCAATCCAGGTGGTTCAGTACGGAGCTAGACAACATCATATTCATTTTTCTGGATGACTGACGCACCTAATAGACATATACCATATTTCCCGTACATTTGCCCTTAAAACTTGACAGAAATGTTTTAGATATACATTTGCTTCTGTTCCCGGCGGCGTGCCGGTTTAGGTATCGGGTAGAGGCGACGTTGTCAGATATCCCTGGTTTAACTGTATGGGCCTGTTTGACTGACTTCACCCATTTAGTTTCTCTGTTATGCATTCATAACCAATATTTTTCTTAGAGGCTCAACTTGTGCTGAAGATAATCCTTTATGAACTGATGACGACGTTGCGTGGGAAATGGATAGTCAATCTACTTTAGGCCGTTTTTTAAAATGTGCCAAGGAAAGTTAATATAAACGAATATGGGGTACTAGTTCATCGTTACCTGTTGAAACCTCTGAAATATCTTTGAGCCACCAGTTAGTACCAGTAATTCGTTGGTACCAACACGCATAATTTTGTCTGAGTTCCAATCTTGCGGTACGAACATAGAAAATCAGTTTACTATACGGTGATCATATACCACTATTTTTTGGGTTTAAACTTCATGTATTAGTTTTCGTCAGAAATTTGTAGTCACATTTGAAATCAGCTCTATATATACTTAACATATTCCACGTCAAAAATAAAATGATTCAAACGGTCACTTTACTTTGCTAGTTATTTCTTTGAAAATATTTCATGCAATCGGATGTGCTGCATATGGATGTCAAAGGGGTTAAATCAGCCACTGCACTGAACTTTTTTAATCAAAGTGAAGAATATGGATTCTCTCATTTCAATAATAGGTGTGCAATGATACTTGGAAAGTACTAGTTTATTCTACCTGAACAGTATACCATGGCGGAATACTAACATCAAAAAATTGAGATACCGTCCCCACCTCATACAACCTCCAACGCCCAATTTTTAACCCCCACAAAGTTTTTTCTGAAAACCATGAGGAGCCTCTGAAACGCCAAGAATGAATTTTGAGCGATTTTTATTTTATCGTGTTTTTATCGCCGCCACTGAATCTATTTTCAAAAACTAAAAAGCTTTTTTGTGTGGAAATTTCATCAAAATCCGCCAGACAGACATGGCGATGGAAATGAGTGACATGATTGCGCGTGATGTACGTGCCATGTAACATCTTAAAAAACGCAATATCTCATTTTCGAAATTTTTCGCAATTGCAATTTTCACTTCCTCGCCCAGTGACGAAGGAAGTAAAAGGAATAAAAAAGTAGCTGGAGTACGTACAAATACGGAAGTGATGAGAGATCTTGATCTTCAAATGATTAGAATGAGTAATTCGGGAGTTTTGGATCTCAAAGCCCTCTTTTGATAGAAGTAGAGCTTTGCAGATATAATAGTAATATTTATTCGCCAAAATACAAAAAATGGGCAAATAAATATAAAAAAAATACAGAAGGCATCGCCTGTACGTGGATTATACTCGTATCTTAATAACTAACAATCAATCATATTTGTATAGCAATGATTATTGTTAATTCTAAAAAGTGTTCATATGGTTTGAATTTTGTAGTTTTAGTTTTCTATATAATTATATATAGTCATTCGCTGTACAGTCCATATGATACTTGAAAACTGAGAGAATTATTTTTAATACCTGAATCAGAAAAAAGGAACTGGAATGAAATTAGTATTCGCTGCATAGAAGGAATACGATGCGCGTTGTATGTATCAAATCTTATGCAAAGTCGTTACCACATTCGTAACATACTTTTTCTTAGAACACCACTAGAATTTTCGTATAAAATATTTCTGCAATAATGATTATCTTTTAGTGTTATCGTATAATGTTACGTTGGTAGCGTATTTAATGGAATAATAAATATATTGCCTGCGTAGAGGCTTCCTCAACAATTGCAAGATATGGTATAGGTAGATATCTAAGATTTTTGACAGAGAATTCAGAAACGCATTTTTTTAGAGAGCTCTTGATGCCCAAATATTAGAACTGATCAATTTGATCGTTCATAACGCTTGGTCCTCTTCGATCGTTGGACGCAATGTAGTTGTGCCGCTGTGCATTGGGGTGTTGATGTAGTCTTTCTTCGCGATGAATATTACTATTACGAACATATCAAGCGGCATTTACCATGTCCCTCAGAACTTTATCGGGGAATATTTGAATAATTTTGATGTTGGACCTCTTGGAACAGCTCCATAGTTGGCAACCATAGAGCCACACTGGTTATAAGATCTGATTATACGAGTGGATCATGATTTTATTATGGAGCGATAGCTTTGAGGATCTTCCTAATAGCAAAAATATTGCTTGTACCAAATATTTAGTTCAACTCTTTTTTGGTATCAAGGGTTATATCTAAATATTTAGCATTTGATTTGATGGTGCGCTTGTTTGAGGAGGACTTGTCAATCTTCGGGTTGTAAAGCAAAAGTAGATCGATTTGAATTAGTTTAATTTGACTTTGCACCTCTGTGTCCTTCACACCAAATTAATGGTTACATTCTGTACTTTACTAACAGAACGTAATAGATCTTTATCAGTTGCAGTCAATGCTGTATCATCTGCAAATACTGCATTTGGTACATCGGTCATAGCAGGAATATCTGATATACCTACAGAGAAATGTCTCACTGACGGGGTAATGTGAGAGAGAAGCGCCTTAAGCGTGCAATACGTATGTTAGAAAGAGTGCGTCGATGGCGACGTGGCAAACCGAAGCTGCGACCGTGGCCTCGTCACTCGAGTTGCTAGGCAACGTGGTGCTTCTCTCTCTTTCTAACATACGTATTGCACGCTTCTCCCTCGTACACTTACCACATCGGTGATACATGAATTTTACTGTATACAGAAGAGTACTGGACCAAGAACACGCCCCTGAGGTACTAAGCATTGATGGACAGCTCGTAATACTCATCTGCTTCCTTAACTCTGAAGATCCCATTTGAGTTATATCCTAATTTCCTCGACATACTATCTTGGAACTAGAGCACCTGTTATTAATAAGTTCTTCCTGCCAAACTTTGTCGCATGCCTGCGCGGCATCCAGAGATAGTGCATTGTAAAATGTTTTCCCCTCTAGAGCCGATTCTATGATGTCAATGATGCGGTACACTTGGTCGATGGTAGAATGCTTATTTCTAAATTCGAAGGGGTCATCTGGGGCAAGTTTGTTCCTTTCTATGATTGGCTTAAGTCTCTTTAGTAACAGTTAGTCAAATAACTTGTATCATATGTTTCAAACGCAGATGAATACAAAAGAACATAGTATCAACAAAGTGACATCTAGTGATGCAGCATATAATATGCGACCACAAACGTCAACAATTTCAAAACACGAGATCTACATCCGAATTCTCCCAACCTTAGTTGGTATTTTTCTTAAGAAGGCATTTCGCATATCTTTGGATCCTAATAATAAAAATGTATTTTTTTACTCGTGAAACACACTGTTTTTTTTTAATAATTAAGGAAATTAACTTGCAGTTTATTGTTACGGATGGAACTAGATAATAGGTTGACAACACGTTGCTGAAAAATTAGCTGAAGAAAAATAATTCTACTTTTTTCGCGGTGTACTCATAAGAACATCATAGTTTCGTTATTATAAAAAGCCAGGCTGTTACAGAAAAATATAGTCCACGAAGTAATCTCAAATCCTTAACAATAAGCAAGAAGGATACTACCTCATCAAGAGACAAAATTTTTCCATCCCCTTCTATAATAAGTGAATTTCAGCCGATTTCTCGGCAACGTGTCAACCTCTTAACTACTTTTAACACATTGAATGCCAGCCTAAGAAATTCAAGGATGTGAATATTTGATTTACTTCGATGCATTCTGCGTCAGGCAAACCTAATATAATTGTCAGAACAGGTACAGAACTCATGACTGACAGCGCTAAACAAGTTAAAAGTAGGTATGTAGTGCCAGTCCTGATGACTGACACGGAACTATTAAAATAGCCAGTTTCAGTCACTAGTTAAACGCCGTGCTGAAGGTATTCCAATATATACAAGATTTCCTCAATTTTTCATAAAAGTACAGTTCCTACGTATCCTCGCATCGTTGGAACTGGTTCATATTGATCAGTTTCCTGATAGGGAAAGAGTATGGTGCTGACGCTACAGTGATGTTGGAAAAAGTTCTAAGAAGACCAACTTGCCAGGATTTGTTTCCCTACGACTATAGCGTCTGGCGAAGGTAACATGCATTGCTATGAGGCAACTATCATCACTAAATTCTCGGATGCTCGATATAGCAGAGAAGAATCCCTAGATCGCAACGTTGTCAAATGGTTGGGAACTGGATACTAATTGTATGGACCTATTTTTGACTGACTTGATACATTGAATTCCTTTGTTATAGATGTTCGTAGTTCTTCGTATTCCTGACATAACCATTTATGAACTGATGATAACGTTGTGTGAGAAGTGCAGAGTCTTGTCCGTAGTGTTGAGCAGGTGCTAAAGTTAGTTTACCGCCTTAGGACGTGGGCTGAAGAGTAGGATTTGACGGACCGGTCGTAATGTTATTTTCGAGTAACTTATGTGTCATAGCTTGTTAGAGCGATAATGGTACTTTGAAATGGATTTGGTTTACCCAGCCTATTAGTGGTTCTAGATCTTCCATACGTGGATAAGTGGAAGTACATATAATAAATCGAGACAACATGCTACTGAGAATCTGATTTTAAATTCCAAGTTGACCATTAGAAGACGTAAGTATCGACAAATAACAATTTATATAGATTTTTGTGCAAATTAACTCCATAATAGATTTTCCGTAGTTAACGGTGATGCTTTTTTAACTGGGTGAACAGTTTCAACAGGTGAAATGATTATAGCAGTAGAACTTATATTGTATGTTCTGATAACCAAAGAAATAAATGCGATATGCGTATTTTTGAGTACTCAAATCTATTGTGGTATTTAATGGTAAACTGAACAACTGCAATCTACATTTAAACTGTCTGAAACTAAGCTATTAAAGACGTCTGTGGTTTTTCCAAAGATATGGAGTATAATAGTTTGCACGGGTATATAGGGAAAACCAAATTTGTCTGATGGCTTGAGCTCAATGTGTACGAGAGAGAAGCGCCAGAAGTGTGCATCAACACATATTAGAAAGAGATAGAAGCCGGATGAAGAGCAAAGTTCATTCCCTTACTGTTTAGCGACGGTGACGCAGAAGGTCGTGCAATCTGCCGCGTTGCCGATATGTTACACCAGAAAATGTTCGCCCAGGCTTCTTCGATAGATTATGTTACTGTCAAACTCAAGAAGGAGGTATGCTGTGTTTGATTTCCACAGATGGTGATAAAATCAACACATCCTGAGTTATTGTTACATTTTGAGGGTTGGGGAGGGAATATCTCAATTTTTTGATGCTACATTTATACGCTCACAACCTTGGTAATTCTACGCACCTATTAGACACACATCATATATTTCTCCCTTGAAACTTATTAAAATATTCTCAGTAGACGAATCGCGTTCCTACCGGCCGCGTCTGCTTTGCTGCCGGCGGCGTGTCGCCGGCCTTGGTAAGTGTTCTGGTATTACACGTATTACTGCCGTGCCATAGAATAGTGTTTCCTATGCTGTGGCCACGCTGTCATGTCTGACTGCGTTAGGGACCAGGGAGAGGCGACGTTGTCAAATGAACTACCGGTAGGGCAGGGAAAGAATGTCTGTATACTAATTGTGTGGACCTGTTTGACTGACTCTTTTCTCAGAGGGTCTAGTTTGTGCTAGAAAGAATCCTTTATTAATTGATAACGGCGTTGCGTGGGAAGTACAGAGTCAACCTACTAGACGCCATTTTGTTCCTCAAATTATTCAAGAAATCACCACCTGAAGTTTGGTGAGGTGCATACTTTATTAACACCCTGTATAGTAATCTTATTTCCCCGTGGACTTCTCAGTATTATGAGATAATATTTGGACATAGCATCAACCATCCAAGATTGTCCTTCAATGTCCCTCGTAATTATTCGAGTGTCGAGAGATCTTAATTCTCTATGTGTCTAAACAGAACAGCAATTTATATCAGAATTTCCTCTCAACTAGAGGTATCAGGTATTTTATTGCGTGACACTTATGTCGTAGTGAAAACTTTCAAGGAAATTTATTTCTCGATATCTATAATGATATAAATCTCTAGTACAAACGTACCTTAAGATTTCGTACTCTCACAATTTCTGAACGACATATAGGAAATCCCATGACCCACGGAAACAGAGAGATGGAAACGTGGCGCCTGAAGCGGGCTGTGAACAATTGATAAGAGTATTTTCTGTATTACATTCCTTTGCTCTTTCTGAACAAAAAGAGCATTTGTAAATTATTTCTATAGTTGATAGGTATGTATCGAGTTAAAAATATCTTTTAAGTCTGATCAAATTTCGTGAGGGCGACAGGTTGGTCCTTAAATTGTTGAGTTTTTCACGGAGATAATTGTGGAAAAAATCTAATGTGGATATTTTTTTCAATGGTACCGCCATTTTGTCCGTGTCTGTATACTTGAGTGTCCGACCTTTGGGCATCACCAAATTGTCTACAATCATTATGTATGTATGTAACGTACTTATTTATGCTAAAGATATCAGTGGAATACACCGAATTACAACCTTAACCTGTGCGTGCGGCAGTTCAGTTTCTTTAATGAGCAATGCATGCTAATAGTTATGGGTGATTTGGTCAAGAGCCCCCAATGTAGCCTCACTATATCTCGACCAATGATTTTTAATACACTTATACGATTTCTGTGTTTTCAGAGCGGCTTTGATAGTCGAATATAAAAAATGATTTTCTGAATTTTCCTGTGTCTCCTTACAAACTAATATTTATCACTAGAGGCAACCCATTGATGTTTTTTAGATAGGGACGACTTCAGAGTTTTGTGCGAACTGAAGCAAAAGATAAAATATGCGCCCACCCCTCATATTAATTGAGAATTTTGCTCTCCCTCATGACACGGCGCCCTGAGGCAACCTGTAGCCGGCACTGCCTTTAAGATGACCTTAACGTAATACTATCACTAAGAAATCGCGCAAGTGCTCTTAACACTGCACAAGTTTATACGGATTGGTCATCTTCGATCGTCGTACAGAATCCAGCAGATTAAGCAATCAATAGGATGTATCCAAGACTAGTTAGTTACAAATTTAGGATACGAACGAGATGATGAAAATAATAGAATATAACAATAAACGTGAAAACCACAAACCCATCTTAGAAGGTTTCGAAGTACCACTCTGTACCATTTCATTTTTTACTACAAGGGCAGTACGTAAACAATTCGATATGGGCAACAATGTCAGGATAATATTAAAGCCACTTACTTGGTGACGAAGCGACAACGAGTTATCCTCCTTTGCAAAGCGATAAGGGCGATATGATCGGATTGTCGGGGCCTACGCCTACTTTTAGAAAAAGACTTATGAATATCTCCCGTATTCGACCGACTCATGACATCACATGCACAAATCTACTATTTACCATTACATTAGTGTACCACAACTATTAGTAAGGATTCGTCACACAGACTGAATCATGGGATCGTCACACAGACTGATCCTGACCGTCACACAGACAGACTAGGAATCGTCACACAGACTAACTCTTTAGTCGCTAGGTGTACGGACAGACGTGCCGAGATGAATGATTCTTACAAAAAGACAGTCCAGAAATCGGGATATCACGTTGCCGTGTCAATACCCCAAAGGTCCGACATTACTCCTGAATCAGAGATAACTGAGGAAGATGACTATTATCAAAGTAACAATCCGTTCACACATCCTGTCATGAGATACATTCAGACTCCAGCTAAAATTTTAGTAACTATAATAAAAAGGGCATCATATATTATGTGAAAACATTATCAGCATAACACACATACTACAATACAAGTACATAATTACATTCCATCTGATAACTAATTAATTAGATTCTCCATTGTTGACCGTGATTGATTCAAGATGAATTGATTTAATGCTTTTTTGAATGGCGCCAAGTTGTTGATATGTCGTACATTTGAAGGAAGAGTGATGTACAGCTCGGGAGCAACATAAACATATGAACGCAGTGCAAGACACTTTTAGAGAAAAGGTATGCCATGGTGATGTTTTTGCTCTATAGGGTATGGGTGTCTTGGCAGCACAAAGTTTTGAAGTCCTGTTTATGGCTGTGATGAAGAGTTTCTGCATTGGGGTGTTGAGCCTTTATTCGTGCCTGGCCGCTCCTTTCTTGACCTCGTCGGTTACCAAAGGGATATTCAAATCCCAATAAACATAACCAACATACTAAGGGAGACTGACTATGTTCCTCAGAACTTTATTTTGGAACACTCTAAGATAAACATCTATATAAAAGTATAACGTCATATTATGAACCTGTAGATAGAAAATAAACAAGTTCTCAGATTTTTTTACTCTAACGTGGTTGGGAAATCATCAATTGGAACCGCGAGCACAATTTTAAGGCTGACCAAGTTCAGTTTTTTCAAACGCAAAATTAAAATTCCCGAACACATCTCGTCGATAGCGGCAGCTGCTTAGGAAAAAGCTAGTCTATTTGTTTCGTACTTTTTTCCTCATGACCTCCTCACTCTGTACAAGGCCCAGGTAAGACCTAGCCTAGAGTACTGCTCAGATGTTCGGGGTGCTGCCGCTCCAACTACGTTATCCATGCTAGATGCTGTTCAGATGAGGGCTCTCCGACTGATCAGTAACTCTTCTCTAACGGACAGTCTTCTATCGCTTCGCTAATGGGCGTGGCTTTTCAGAGTTCTCCATGATGTTGTTGCGTGTTGTTTGTCAGATAGGTTCGTTTAACTTCGGCCTCTCATCCTAACCGTGTCGAAAAAAGCGGATTAACAAAGTGTCTTTAATCTCTTCATAGTAGTCGCGGTGCCCTGACATTTAGGCGTGGCTGATTCGGTGTAAAAAAATCATGATTATCAGTATCAAAACAACCACCTAACTGGCACACTCCGTCCATTCTGCTCTTCTCCTATTCTTTCCCCATTTCTTCCTGACTTGGCTGACCTCTGGGGGTGTATTATTTGACGCATCATTATAGTTCTATTAGAGAAGCTATCATTTGACCTACAAGCAATACCAAATTAGCTGTAAGTATAATTTAATATGCGCTATACGCACAATTGATATGCGATCAGTGATACACACCATACACAAAGTACAACCTTAACCTGTGTGCGGCAGTGCAGTTCCATTGAGGAGCAATTCGTACACCACTACCATCCAACTTTTGGTGTGGGCGATTTGGCCAAAACGCCAAAAGCATGAAAAGCAGTCTCACATCGGCTATCTCTGGAGAGATTTGTTTACAGTCCGTTTCATTCGCTCGCTGACATGTGCTCGCCGCTGTTGTCGATCGCCGCTGTTTCTGCTGGTACTGCTTCTGGTACTGAATGACTGTATAACGGTGTCGTTGCTCAAAGATGAGCCTAATGGTTTATGAACTATAGTGTGTTCGTATTCTATATGTACTCTATGTGTATATTTTTGTTTATTTAACAGGTAAGTTTTCCTTTTATTCTCTCATGCGAGTGTGAATGAAATTATAAACTTCACTCATGTTTGATTTGATCATGAAGTGCCAATTTGTGTTCTAATTTGTATGAATGAAAATAATTTCGCATTGAAGAATATTATCAGAGTAATTGAGAGTGAATTAAAAAACAATTTATATGACAACAATATTCGCAAAAATGACTGTTGTATGTCAATAACTGTTTGTTTACTATTAAAAAAGGATGTCAAACTCTGCGCAATAAAAATTTGGATGCAAAAAGCAATACCCAGATTCTTCACATCAATTCAACTTTTAATTCCCTTCTGTCGTAACAAAGTTTATATCATCCCGTAATTTAGGGAATAGTTAAAAAGAATATTTAGAAAATTTGCAGGATTTCTTGGACCTTAGCAACCAATATTAAATCACGCTTTGGCATGACCCGACATAATCTCAAAGACCTTTGGTGTTTCGTTTTCGCGCAGCTAAAACATTCTTGGACTACAGGCAGATATGTTCGAATAAATGGTGTCAAGTAGTTTGACTTAGTTCTTCCACGTAATATAATACATTTTTGTTTAACATTGATTTCAAATTTTTCAACACTATATTTTTTTCAGTTTTGGCGCTCAGACAAGTGTTTTACTTACTGCCCCAAAAATTATTATATTAAAATTTTAAATTAAATTTATTGTGGAGATGGTTCTCAGCTATTCTTGGGGAAATAGAAGTAGTCGTCTTCATACTCTTCATTGGAACTATGATCTCTCACTAAATGAGTATCAACACGAGATTGATTTAAGGGTCGGTGGTTTTTAATTTATCCAGTAAGTGTTCGTGGCATTTGAGTAAACTAATAACTTCAGAAAACTTTATTGGGAATAGCCTACGGAATTTGACTCTGTAGATTAAGGTCAAAAATCGTGTTGAAACGGTCCTATTTTTAAAAATTCTCAGAGGGCAATATGAACTTAATAGCCAAAATAATCACCACTTGAATGTTTGGCACATGTTTAAAAAACACTTTGTATGTTATTGACATCTCTACTTTCTCACAGTATGCTAACATGATCGCTTTGCATGGACACTATATGTAAGCAATCAAGTTGATGCCAAAGCAACAACGATGATCAGTATTCTAAAATATTGAAACATTTTAAGGAATTTTACTAGATATCTTCGTTTTCCTAATTACTAATATATCAGAATTATTAAAGTCTCAAATTTTTGATATCTCTATGGTGTGAAGCTTTTTGTCCAAGAAGGATGGTTATGCTTACGATATGGTAAGTATTGCATCGATTCGATTCACACAAGTCCATCTGCTTATTCTATATAGAAAAAATATGACGTATTACAATAAGTATTAGCATTGTAATACTCATATCATATAACCATCATTCCCAGGTAGCAGGAGGCGATTTATGTTGGACATATACGTATAGTGCTTTTAAAAAAGGACCCCTTTTTTATTTTTTGAACAGGTTAAGTTAGCAAGCTGATATTCGAGGTGGTGGTATTGGTGCATGTATACCAATTAAAATGAAAAAGTGATATTTTAAGTCCGTTATCCATCCTGGAACATTTTTTGAAGAAATGGGAGAAAACTGCTTATCTGATGGATAATCAGTTAACTACTGGCTCCTTGTGGGACTTATCCAATAATTTGTAATAATTCGATTTATTTTAAAATTTTTTGGTTGTCAACAAGAAACTTAGAAATTATAGACTCAAAAAACTCTCAATGTGCATAATAAGCAGTATGTTAAGGAAGAAAAATATAATTAATACCAAACTGATTTATTTGCTATTATGGTTACAAGGCTTACTGGCGAGGGAATTGAAATGAGTTTTAACCCATTTTTCTGCATGGAAGGAGAAGCAAACATTTATATATATATATATCCCTAATTATATAACCATAACGAAAATATCTGGCTAAAAATTGTCCTCTGGTTTCGATGCAACACATTTACTTGTTGATGCCCGGTCACATGACTATAAGGTGAAAATTGATTCAAGTTAATTTTTTTTTTATATCGAAGCAGAAGCCTAAATGCAGGAACACCGCGCCTGCTATGATGATCCCAAATAAATTTTGTTAATACGATTTTTGAACTGCCTAAGGTTAGTAGAACTGGGAAAACCTTCCTCTTGTAAATTGTTCCACCCTCGGGACAAACGAGCGGTCTTATCGGCCAGTTCTGGATGTACGAAGTTCGACACGGTTAGGCTGGGACGCCAAAGTCAGGCGGGTCTGCCTGGCAGGCACATCGCGCGACGGCATCATGGAGAGAGCTCTGAGGAGCAGAGCCCGTTGGTGTAGCGGTAGAAAAGAGCTAGATCGCCGACGGCCTGCCGGTGCGAAAGGGTCCCGAGACTGTCTGTTAGAGAAGAGTCATCGATCAGTCGGACCGTCCTCCTCTGGACAGCATCGAGCATGGACAATGTAGTCGGGGCGGCAGCACCCCAAACGTGTGAGCAATACTCAAGGCTAAGCCTTATCTGGGCTTTGTATAGAGTGAGAAAGTCATGCGGAGAAAAGTACTTCTTAGCCCTAAGCAAGTAGCCTAGCTTTTTCCCAGCAGCTGCTGCTATTGACGAGATGTGTTCGTGCCAGATCAGGTCCTCGGTGATCTGGACTCCGACCAGCCAAAAGGAATGGCTCTTTGGCAGAACTCAGCCATCCATCGAAACCGGATTAGCGCTAGGACGCTTTTTGTTCGTCAAAGTACAGTACTGTGTTTTGGAAGCATTGAACTGTACAAGATTGTTGCGTCCCCAAGCAGTGATAGCCTCCAGGTCTCTTGTCAGAGAGGAAGTCGTCGCTAGTCTTTTTCTTTCCAGCTCAGAGGCAGAGATCGGCTTGTCACTCTGAATTCCTGCATGTAGAGTGCTGTCATCAGCGAAGCTGTGGATTGGGTTGATCGTACAGGAAAGGAGGTCGTTGATATGTAAGAGAAACAATGTCGGAGCCAAGACCGATCACTGGGGAACACCTGCGTTGACGTTATGGGATGAAAAGGAGAACCCATCAATTACGACGGATATCTTGCGGCCAGAGATAAAGTCAGCCACCCATCTGCAAAGCTTTTCTGGAAGGCAATAGGATGGAAGTTTGCTTAAGAGGGCAGCGTGCCACAGCTGATCGAGCGCTTTCGTGATGTCAAGAGCAACGACATGAGCCTCACCATAAGACTGGATGAGTTTACTCCACAAGTGCTTGACGTGAGCTAGGAGGTCCCCTGTAGATCGTTGGTGCCGAAAACCATACTGCCTGTCGCTAATCAAGCTGTGACTTTCGAGGTAGTCCAGAAGCTCGCGATTTATGCACTTCTCCATCACCTTACTTATAACAGAAAGCAGAGCTATTGTCACCAAATATGTCAGGGCTATCGGTGAGAGCAGCTTCAACGCCTTGTTAGTGATTTGATCCTCCCGAGGTGCTTTACGCACCTTGAGGTATTTAATATGACTTACTAGCTCCGCTGGTGTGCAATGTGGAAACTCGGAGTGTTCCGCTAATGTACTATGTGGAGCGTCAGACGAATCTTCTGAAGAAGAGTCATCTGAAGAGGATTCAGTTCCTCCGCTAACGCCGTTGGCCCTAAAATATCTCCTGACGGATCGTACGATGTGTTCCTCGTTGAGGTCATTATCGAGATCATAGTTGGGAGAGAACTGTTATTCCATGGCATCAGCGAAAACCTCGACCTTATCCTCCGTTCTGAAGACTATGCCTTCAGGACCGTGGATGTGCGGGAGTTGTTCTCGCTTTCCGTTTCTGACTGACTGTGTGACCCTCCAGAGAGGAATACTTGAATCAAGCATTCCCGCCAACAAGTCGCTCCATTGCTCGTTGCGGAGTTCGTGCAGTGCGTTTCTCACTTCATGGACAAGATTTGTAGCCCTACGAATGTCATCAGGATGTGTTCGGCAGTGTATGTTCGGTATCGAAAGGTTTCGATACTTGTGGTAAACGATACGATACTTTTCGTGAACTCATACTAAGGTTCATTGAAACCAAGGACACAGTCGCGGCGGCGAGTCGCTCTTGTCATTATTTTGCCAATGCGGTCCCGCACTTTGATGCCTTCAGTCGTCAACGTTAAAATTATAATACGAACTTACAGCAAAGTAGAGTTTCCCACTAAATAAACTATTTTTTTCATTAAAATTTCTTACTTTGAATTGATATATAAGTATTTGCATTGGCACTAAAGTAACAATTTTGTTCATTTTACTTAAAAAATAGGTAGTGACGCTAGGAAAGCCAATGGCTCCTGTAAGGCCGATCAAAAAATTGAAGGAACATCTAGGAATCACAAACATATGAGTACTTAGTTTTTAGTTGTAGTTTAAGTAGTATAAGCAGATATTTTGATCGCATTAGTTTTAAGTTAAATGGCTGATTTACTATATTTTCTTTGTATGGAGCCTTGTTTCTTGCACGGCCATTAAGAAGAGCTTAATAAAGCTTGCGTTCAATAAATAAGGATTAACTTATCAAAAAAAGTAAAGTTTTATAGGTTACATAATAAAACAGTGTTAATAATTTGTTTGATTAATTTATAATTTATTCAGTAAATATGTAACTGTTTATTTGTTAAGGGGATTTTCCAACGTCAACCTTCTTTATTATATAGTAGAGATAAAAACAAATGGTAAGAGATATTTACAAAATATATACTGTCATTGTCATTTTCTGATTTGTACTTTGAAAAAGGCTATCAAGGTGATCGCAACGTTAGTAAACATTCCAACATACGTGGTTTTCTTTGACGGCTAGCAAAACGATCTCAGCTTTCCTACAACCTCCATGTTGAAGGATCTCGCAGTAAGGTTTAAATAACTCAAAAACTATTAAAAAGTAACAGGCTATACTTATTAATAGCATGCTATACGTTTCCTGTAATGGCCCATAACAATCAAAATTTAGTACTTATGTATTGCGATACTGCATTATCAGAAACAGTCTCGATATGATTATTACTGCAGAACTTGCAAGGTAGAGTTTCTAATATTGACTCATTTGGTAGTGTTTTGTTGACGGTGCTGTTCGGAGTCATAGCCAGTTCAAAACTTGTAGAAACACGGCACTTGAGACATTATTCTCGCTAAAAGCAACCCGACGACAAATTGACTTCGATATTCGATTATGTCGCGTTACCAGTAAAGCAACTTTTAAGTGAATGGTGGTCTCGTTTTGAGGTTGTTGATGAAGCTATTGAATACCTACTTATTAATAAGAAGGTAGAAGATAAATAGGATATTTTGGTTCTTAAAAGTTCAGATTGAAGTAAAATGGCATGATTCACGTGTTTCACAAATAAAATCTAGCCAGAAAAATCAATCAACATGTGTAATATTATTTTTTATCAAAAACTCCCAATATATAACAAATATATGATCAATGAAGAAAGTAATACCTTTTATTGAAAAATATTTCGTGAGTCTGATGTTTACTCGCTCATTATAACTTGGTTGTTATACAGGGTGCGGCAGAGAGGACGGACGCCTCCGTCTACGAGAGAGGTGGGGAGTGTGCCGTTGGACTCGTGAGATCCTAGCATTATTTTACCAGTTGTCGTTATGGATCCTTGGACGGTGGAGCACCGCGTTTTCGCCTATGAGGGACGAAGCCCACTTTCACCTAAACGGCATGGTTAACCAGCAGAATTGTCGTTATTGGGCTAATGAAAATCCGCAACAGTTACACGAAAGACCGCTGCACAGCCCAAAAGTAACGGTTTGGTGCGCTGTATCGCAAAATTGCATCATTGGCCTTCGAAGACGCTAATGGTCGTGATGTTACCGTGAACTCAGAGCGCTACGTCGACATGATTACCAACTTATTTCTCCCTGAATTACGACGGCGACGTGTTCCAATCCGACGTGTGGGGTTCCAGCAGGATGGGGCGACCGCCCACACAACCCGAGCATCCATGGACGTTATTCGCCCTCTCTTCCCTGGTCGCCTTATTTCCAGGTTTGGCGATGTTCATTGGCCTCCTCGGTCCCCAGATTTATCCATATGCGATTTTTTCTTATGGGGACACCTCAAGGCTAGAGTATACGCGAACAAGCCCCGAACTCTGGACGAATTGGGGGCGAAATTCGCGTGGAAGTCGCCCAAGTTGAGAGAGCGATGTTGGAGAGAGTCTACGTGAACTTCCAAGAACGCCTCCAGCACTGCATCAACGATTTCGCCCACCACATGCCTGATGTGATTTTCCACACTTGACTGTCTCAAATGCTATTTATTTGTGAACCTGATTCCATCAATAAATTTGTTTTCGAGTTAAAATGAACTATTTTATGATTTTTTTAAAACCGTCCATCGTCTCTGCCGCACCCTGTACATTTCCTATCAAGTGTAACGCTCCTGGAAGGGTTTCAACACTGTTGCTCCAACCGAATCACCTTAAAGAACCCAAGAACGCGATAGAGAAGTATTATTCTCTGATGTTTTTTTGAGGATTCGTTCGGAAGGTTAGCTGAAGTATCACAATAGCAACCACAGACAATATCTTCCATCAACTGGTAGGCAGCTCTAAACCGACTAGAGACGATTGCTGGTCGCGTCGCCATCTCTTTGTGAGAACAAGAGTTGGCTTGCCATCGGATTGCAGTTGCTTTTGGTGAGAATTGTTCCTAAGACTTGCAGGCGTGGCTTGGTATTGGTACTAGGGTATGAAATTTTTGGTATCAATTTTACTGGGCTATTTGGTTTAGAATTCAACAAGAAGCTGTTTGTGACTATTCTTAAACTGTGATGTCCTTTGACTATTTTTCTGAAAACCGATTCGAAGGTACAGTGTAAAAGAAATGTTAGACATATTCTTTAGCATGATTTTTGAACTCTTTGATGGGTCAAGCAACTTGAAAAAGTTTACAAAATTTTATTATGAAAATTGGGCAAGACATAGGTATTAATTTGTTCGCTTCAAAGCGAAGCGGTTTTTGAAAATCGTAAAAAAAGGAAAGGAATTACCCTTTAAATGTTTGGTTCATGTTGATATTGACACCTCTATTTTTCCAAAGTACATATGATGACTAACTGCATTGTCTTGCATGGATAGCGCTTACGTTGATACATTCCAAAAGGCACCTCTAAGATATTTTGGAACTACCAAAACAACAAAACAAGTTGGACCTATTTTTGGACGGTGGCCTACACATCTATACTTTGATATGCAACATATTAATAATATTAGCTGCATATTAATTACAAAAATATATTTAAATACGCGTGTGTATGACAATGGCAGTGACATTGTCGTTTGATCTAATTTAAATTGTTACAAACACTAATCCTCTATATTTGCATAAATCTTATTGTTTTAAAATGTGAACGTACATAAGAATGCCATTAATTTTTTTCATGTGTAGGAGAGCATTAACATAATATTTTGGAGAACTAGACCATCGCTTCGACATCACTAGCAAATGTAAATCGCGCGTTTTAGTTTCCTGTAGTATTAGTTAAAGGTACAGATGCCAGTTTAGACCACTTTTGAAGTCAGGCATATTCAAATCTTATGCCTTGCTGGTACAGTCTTAAATGGTCATGCGAAACGTAGTGTGTGTGTAGTAACGTATGTCCTAAAAGTTTTGGCACAACATATTAATCGAATTTTTATTTAATGAAGAAATTTATTTGAACACTGACTAGTTATCATAAATTACAACTCAATACTTCACTAAGCTATACTATCGAAGTATGTGGAGTGGCTTATTCTGCTCTACCAGATGCATCTTTCTTTGAATATCTCTCATGAGGTTCTAGACGGAATTTCTCTCAATTTTTCGTAGTTTTGCCGTCTTAATTGTTCTTCATTTTGGGCTTCCCAGCCTCTATGGTAAACCTTCCTAGACAATAGAGCTCACAAACCCTCTATTGGACAAGCCGGCGGCAAGTTTGGAGGATTATCGTTTTTGGGAACAAAAGGTATGTTGTGTTGTTTAAGCCAGTTTTGGGTATCTCTTGAGTCTTGAGTACTGCCATGATGCTACGTCTGGCCAGAACATGATATGGTCATTAGCATGATGTTCGTGGACAAACTGAAGCAATTTGAAAAGGCAGTTATCATTATAGCTCAGACTATTGAAAGCTTCACCATTCGCTCCTCTCATAAAAGATTGGGATACACTCCTGTTAGAAATTGCGCACCAAACAAGGATTTTATCTACAAATTTTGCTTTATGCTGAAATATAAAATTGTCTGGTCCGTATAAAATCCGTCGTTTCTCTTCATTTCAGAATTACTCAAAGTGACATACTTTTCGTCATCTAAAATAATGATTTATCCATTGGCAAAGTGTACAGCCTCAGTTGACGACAGCATCTTGGTATACGAACGAGTTGCGCTTGAGATTATTTGGGGCACTTAAGTCTGTTCCGATATTTAAGATCATTTTTTCTCAATTCGAACGATATCGTACTCTTAGAAGATCTGTATTGACGAGCCAGTCTCCTTGTTGACATTCCAAACTGATTTTTTGCTCTTCTCACCAACCTCTCTCCTCTGTGCAGTAAATGCATGTGGTCTTCCACTTTTTGGGAGATTCAGACATAGTATTTCCCTGCTCGCACTCCGCTATTGTTCGATAAATGGTTTTGCGTGAAATGTGTTCATCCTGGAATATTCGACTAATTTCAGCTTTGGGTAGAGTAAAGTTGGTGAATGTGAAATAGGTAGGTAGAGTGGAATAGACAAATATCTTCAAAACTAGTAGCGGCATCTGCACTTCGATGGCATTATTTACTCTTGTATTAGTAGCGTAACTATCTGATTCAAGCTATTTTATCGATTAACGCGCATAACCTCAAAAAAGTTGGTAAAACCGGTAAACGTGATTATCGAAACATTGAACTGGCTGCAATTTTTGTGTATTTCTAGGTAAAGTACAACTTTGTTCTAATTATTACTATTTGTTATTAAGGCTCAGATACATGCATTATCAAGTTATGTGTGAATTCATTATAAAATTTATGTTTATACATGCTAGCTGTAAACTTGAGATTAAGTTAAGGTGGGATGGTATTGTGGAATATTTCACAATATCAACCATACGAGTGTTCCACATTATCGGACCTATTGCTTAAGAATATTGAATTTGTTTATGTTTTTGACCATATGTGTTGTTTCATTTCAGAAAATGCCTTCTTAAGGAATAAAACAACACAACTGGTCAGAAAATAATATGTTAGAAGCAGTTAAGGCAGTACAGAGTAAAAGAATGGGCTATCTTCTCGCTGCAAAGACTTTTAGCGTTCCACGGGCTACCCTCTTCAGATATTGTCAAATTCATAAAGATGATCAAAATCTAAGAAAACATAAACTAGGAAGAAAACCAATATTATCGCAAGAATTAGAGCAAAAGCTAGTTGAATATCTTATAATGATGGATAAGAAATATTTTGGTCTTACAAGAAGGGATGTGCGTTCAATAGCCTTTCAGTTGGCAAAACTGAACAATATTCCTAACCCATTTTCACTGCTCAGTGAATCAGCAGGAAAGGATTGGCTCAAAAGGTTTTTAAAAAGGCACGAACATGTACTTAGTGTTAGGAAACCGACCGGCACCTCCATAGCTCGAGCAACTGGATTCTGCAAGCATAAGGTTGCTGAATTTTTTGACATCCTGGAGAACATGATGGACGAGAAAAAATTCCAGGCCAATAGGATTTATAATGTTGACGAGAGTGGCCTTTGCATAGTACAGTCAAAGTGTCCCCATGTCATATCTGTAAAGGGCAAGCGTCAAGTGCAACTTCAGCTGAACGTGGATCTTTAATAACAGTTGTCTTGTCTATGAACGCAGCTGGCAACTTTGTGCCACCAATGATCATTTTTCCAAGAAGGAAGGGCAGTGAATAACTAAAAAAAGGAGCACCACCGGGGACAATATTTCGCTTTCATCCATCCGGGTGGATTCAATCAAATCTTTTTACAGATTGGTTCAATCAATTTATTGCTTTTACACAGCCAAGCGAAAATAATCCTATATTGCTGATTCTAGATGGGCATTACAGTCACACCAGAAATTTGGATGTGATTTTAAAAGCTAGAGAAAAGCATGTAACTATTTTATGTTTACCTCCAAAAACTACCCACAAGTTACAACCTCTAGATAAAACTGTGATGTCAGCATTGAAAACGTATTACAGTGAAGAAATCAGGATATTTTTAAGAGCAAATCAAAGAGCTGTAACTCATTTTGACATATCTGAGCTATTTGGCAGGGCATACCTGAAAGTGCAAACTGGAGAACGCGCGGTCAAGGGATTTGCTGTTACGGGCCTTTATCCAGTAAGACGCAACGTTTTCACAGAAGACGACTATTTTGCAGCAGAAGATAATAGTGAACATAAAGAAACAGGAGATGAACCCGTGTTGAGAGAACAAATCCAGAATGAAGAGACATCTCCTGGATCAGAAACCCTGGTACTCCCTGAAGATATAATGAAAATACCAAATCTAAAAAAGAAACATTCTAATAGGGGAAGAAAATCAGGGAAAGCGAAAATCATTACATCTACACCGAACAAAGATGAACTTGAAGCTTCTATAAGCATCTCAAATAACAAGAAAAAAGAAGTGAAGAGAAATCTGGCTAATCCATGCACTACTTCATCTAGGCAAGCAACTAGCTCTAAAGGTCATCCATCCAAAAGACAAAAAAAACTCTCAATAAGTAGTTCGGAATCAAGTTGCACTCCCTCGGTTCACGACTCTTCAGATGACGAAAATGATATCTCCATTCAAAATACCAGTGGTGATGCAAGCTGCATATTTTGCGAAGGAAAATTTTCAGAAGATGTACGCGGGGAAGTCTGGGTTAGATGTGAGATTTGTAACAATTGGGCGCATGCAGAATGTGGAGGAGTGGAGAAGAAAGATATTTATATATGCGATTTGTGCAAGTAAACCAAAATATATAGATATGCAAATTTTGACATCGTTTGGTTCCTTCGTTGTTTTATAGAATATACATTTATTTATTTTTGTTCACCAGTTTTAAAAACGCTGTACTATGTTTTATAGACAAAAACTATGTAGCAATTTTGGTTGTGAAATATTGTTCAATGTTTGTACAAACCAACAAAAATATTATTATTCCACATTACCATGCCTTATTCCACATTACCAAGCCATATTCCACATTAGCAAACCCTAGTATTCCACATTACCATACTAATTTTCGATGGCTACATATTACATGCTTCGAATATTTTCATTTTTACAAATGCATGGAGTAAATATATGCGACCTAAATTATTTCAGCTATTTGACAGAACCTCACAGATATCAGAACTACTTGATTTATTTGAATGCCTCAAATTAGTATAGAATTATAGGCTTCAAATGAAAAGTATTCCACATTCACCAACTCTACTCTACCCTCCCAACCAACTTGTCGATACTTTTTCTTATTTCTAATTTATACATCTTAAAGCGAAAAATACAAAATAAATAAATGTCAACTGACAGTAAAGTAAGTGAACAAACTTTTGTTTCCAAAGGCAACTTGATATTATTTTGTGTTTCTTAGAATTAAAGCCAATGAGTTTTGTGCAAAAAATTTTAGGACCTGTGTTACCAGATCATCCGTTTTCATTGCCGCATTCCGCTAATTGCTTGAAGAGTAAAATCAAGCTAATTTTCATTTTTCTGCGTGTGCCGTCTTGCTCGAAGAAAAGACTGTGTGCGTGAATGCTTGACGACTACAAGATGTCGGAGTCAGATTCCACAAACACTACATCTTACATGACGACTTACTTGCAAGCAAAATGAAGGATTAGCTTGAGTGTCTATGCCAGCTTTATAGTCTAATGGTGTTAGCAAGTTTCACCGAAATAATTGTAATTTTTTATTTTATCAATGCAAGTTGTTCGGGGGATATTTGAAATATGAGCGCATTAAATGAGTACGTTAATTTTTTGAAGGAAAGCATTTTATTCAAAGATAACGATTGAGAAAAGGCGTTTGTTGGAATTCAATTGAAAGTGCTGTCATGAACGAAAAATAAGATTTTTAGGTACTCAGGAGACCTAAAAAATGAGAATACACGTAAAATGAACTAATTAAAAGCAAACAAGTTATGGCTTAAGTCAGGTTTTGGCACTTATCCGTAATATGTAATGGGTAACACGACTATAATCTCACGCAGATACTTTTTTTTTCAAATCTGTATGTCTCATACTCCTTAATAACCACAACAAAATTGGAGTCAATCGGTGCAGTAATTTTTGAGAATCTACAATTGTTTATCACAAATCGCCTGCTTTCCAACCACCATTACCACTTGATGGAAAAACATTCGTTCAGATAACATTTTATATCAAAATACAACAATTTACCTCGCCGATATGAATCAAAAACTATTTCGCAAGCTGAATCTTATTTTTATGCTAAAAATAGGTAGTTAGTTTTTTTTCGCATAAACAAGTTCAAACATTTCATTTTTTTAAGAAATTGAAGTGATATGTTACGGTATCCGAAAAACATACGTTATTATGCACTTTTTAAAAAAATGCGGACGTGTCTACAACTTTTTTTGCAAAATTGAGCCGTTTATAAAAATAATTTCATATTGAAACGCCCTGAACTGCTTAAAAAGTTAATACGCAAACTGGAGACAATTGTGATGGCTGCATGACTTTGTCAAATAAGTAGTACCAATAATACGAGCCCCTTCCCACTTCAGTTGGCCCAACTATTGAAATCTTAGTTTTTTTCTTATCAAACACAAATAATAAAAATGTAGCAGGGTGTTATAGGTTTAAAATATTAACAATGAATATTTTGATAATATATAGTAGAAAACACCAACTTTATCACTCCCTAATCAAATTTGCAGCATAAAAATAACACATGTTGCAATTACAGCATATCAACCTATTTTCATTTCAATGAAAAATAAGTCTATAATGCATAGGTGGCTGTGAAAAATAAAAGCCATGACAATTGTTTTTATTAATCACAGGTGTCAGAATACGTTTAAAATAGTTTTGGGTAGTTAAGGTTTTCAACATGGGTAGAGGAAAGGTTATTAGTGAGAAAATTCGGTTACTGATAATTAAATTTTTTAATTCTGGGAAATCAAACTCAGAAATTGCAACTTTGTTGGACTTATCGCGGTACAGTGTGAGAAATATTGTGAGAAGATATAACGTAACTGGTTCAGTTAATATTAAGCCATGATATGTGAAAAAAAGTAATATCACAAATGCCGACCGAAGAGCATTAAGAAGAATAATCGTAAAAGCAGGCGTGCCAATTATTTACAATTAAGTGCTCTGTGGAGTGACGCTGTTGGAAGGAGAATTTTGAGGTCTACAACTCATAGAGAGGCCCACAAACTGGGATTTAGCACCTGCAAGGTAAGTTTTCTTATAAAAAAAGTGAAGTAAAAACCCTAAAGTTGCACAACTTGTTTATAGGCCAAAGAAAAGCCACTATTAACTCCACTGCAAAAGAAAAATCGGCCTAGATGGGCTAAAGAACATAGACAATGGACACCGCAACAATGGTGTGCAATAAATGGAGTGATGAGGCCCGATTCGAAGTTTGTGTTGGTGACAGTCGCAGTAGAGTTATTCGCAAAAAAAATAAGCATTCCGTGTTGACTGTCTGAAGAGAAAAGTGAAATTTCCAGCATCGATTATGGTCTGGGGTAGTATGTCATCAAAGGGAGTAGGAAAACTTCATTTTATTGATGGAAATGTGGATACAAACAAATATTTGGCAATTTTAGAAGAATCTCTTTTACCAGTGATGGAAGAATGTTTGACATCCGGCCAAGATTTTGTGTTTCAGCAACATGGTGCAGCGCGCCATACCTCAAAAAAGGCTATAAAATGGATGGAAGAAAATAATGTACCACTTTTGAGATGGGTTTCTAGCAGTCCAGATCTGTCACCTGTTGAAACTTTGTGGCACGAGATGAAAAAGGTTCTACGACAACATCCTGCTCGTACAATCACCGAACTGAGACAAAAGCTTCAAGAAATATGGGATTGTGTTACACCAAATTTTTGACAAAACTTGGTTAACACTATGCCCCAAAGAATTTCAGCCGTAATAAAAAATAAAGGTGATGTTACCCAATGGTAATCTTTCAATTGTTGCTTTGTCAACTTCGCGCATTTATTCGCACATTGTTTATTTGTTCAGATGTTCTATTAGTTATAGGTCTAAGTGATTTGAAATATGTATTTTTTACGACTAGAGTGTATCTAAAATGTTTTTGAGAAAATAAATTATTTTAGAAGTAAATAGTTTCGTCATGTTTAGTTTATAAAGGGATATTTTGGTACAAATCTTGAAGTGGGCCAACTGAAGTGGGAAGGGGTTCGTACATAACATACTGCATACTAACTGGGCTAAGACTGTTTGAAAATAATCGTGTCTTCAGTTTGCCTGCTAACTTTTTAACCAGTTCAGTGTGAATCAGTATGAAATCATTTTTCTATAACGTTTAAGTCTCATCTTTGACCGTGTGAAAATTCCAGCTCTAAATATATGTATACACATAAGAGCATGAAGAAATTTTGAAAAAAATGCAACAGAATGTCATAGACTTTGCTTTAAAATGTGTATAATGAGGTATGTTTTTTGGATGCCGTCATACCATTTCAATTATCATACAGCTTGAGGAATGATTTAGGATTCACATCGGCGAGATGGAACGAACCTTGTAACATTTTTGCCGATGGACAGGTAATGATAGCTGGAAAACAAGTGCTTAGAGGCAAAAATTAGAAATGTTTAAAGGCTATATATCCGACCGATCGACTCCAATTCTGATGTGGTTATTTAGAAATATGAGACCTACAGATTTTGGGAAAGTATCTGCATGAGACTATCGTCGCATTAAGAAGTACCAAATACTGCATTTTGACTAGATTCTTGGCCATAACTTTTTTATTTATAATCTATTTTTTTATCATTTTGTAAGTATTTTAAGTACTTAAAAATCTTATTCGAAGGATTTTTTAGTTCATGCCAAAACTTTTGATTGATTCCAAGAAAAACGCGTCTTCTCATTCTTTGTTGTTGAATAAAAACCCATTTCATGCGCCCCTTTTTGAAATACCCCCCTCAACAACTTCCAGCGACAAAACCAAACATTACCATTATTTCGCAAACCAGGGGATTTTTCGTCCAATTAGACTATTAAGCCATGTAATGAAGATAAATTCAATTCGTCACACAAATAGGATACTCTCACTCTGTGTTAAATAAGCAATCAGTTGAAATATGATATAATTAAACCATTACAGGTGGTGGCCATGATTTTAAACACAAGGTAGATTGCGGATACTAACTTTTGATTTGTGTACCTGTAGCCTTAAAAATACGTATATATCTCACCAAAAGCAACCGGATTTCAACTGGTTTGCGACTTTAGTTGCGTTGCTTTTGCGCTGCCTCTGAAGCAACTGCCAAGCACTCTAGAATACAAATCCACTATTTTTAAAACTGGTGATCTGGCTGTCTGTCCAAATTGAGCGTGTTTGTACAGTGAATAGCACTGTATGTATACTTACTAATGAGAAGCCTCAATATATAAATATACTGTATTGGCTATTAAAAGTCTTGATTAACAGATACATTATTAAGTAACGTATTCCACAAATAAATTGCCTATTAGCTACAACAGTGCCAGCAATCGTCGAGGAACTATTCGCGTTGCCGTCTTTTCAGTGTATTCGCTTATTGGAAATCTAACAAAATGTCGCCTTCAGATTTTCAGTTTTCCTAATTTCTGGAACCTATTCCAACATACTAACGATGTTAAAATCTGAAAGTAATTCTCAATAAACAAACAAGACTAAAACGTCGGCATAGTTGAAAAAGAGCTATTGGTAGAGTCCAATATTCACCTTCCTATAAGGGCGCCAGAACCCAGCATAAGAACCAGCTTTAGAAAAAAATACGAATAACTAAAAACAGTTTGTCAATTTGTCTTAATTCTTCCACTCATTCTGAATCATGTAAGTCCTGATTTGTTTTTTGTATATTTCCTTTTTTATCTATATACATTTATTATTTGTTCATGTGCATGACATTAGAATACTTCAATAGCTTATAGCTTATAGCCAGTTGATATGATGATATAAAATCAAGCAATGCACATATGAGCATATGTCGCATAGACAATGATATTTTAAATGAACATATTCCAAATTACAGCCCAAGGTCTAAATTTTATGCACAATGTCTGACAACATCGCTATTTCCCGCCTGCATTTCTTTGCCTTGCATTTCCTCGCTGGGTAGATGATACCAACGATACTGCTTTTATTAAACTCCCACCGTCTTTTTACCGAGGAGCCTTTGGAAGTCTCAATACTAGCTTGGAGAAATGCCAGCGTCGCTGCAGCAGGCGGCATTACTAAAAAGCTTTACTAAAAAGTAAATTCTTGAGTTTGGCTATATGATAAATGAAGCATTCTTCAAGCAACTAGGACATTTTAGTTATACATTATTTATAATATTGACATTTGTCAGAAAATTTCTGACAAAAGAGTAAGCGAAAGGGTCATGTCATCCTGATCAACAGAGCGACAAATCTTGTTCATGAATTACGCAATGAGCAATGAAACAACTTTCTGGTGGGAATGCTTGACTCACGTATTCCTCACTGGAAAGTTGTGAAGTTGCTGAGAAACGGAAAGCGACAACAACTCCCGCACATCCACGGTCCTGTGGGCATATTATTTAGGACAAAGGAAAAGGTCGAGGTTTTTGCTGATGTCGTGGAAAGACTTCCAACTATGACCTTGATAATGACCTCGACGAGGAGCAACACATCGTAAGACGTGAAAGACTTGTGATAGTTCAACCAAGAGCAAAGGTCATACGGATTGCTCTAACTGACAATGCCGAATAGAAAAAGAACAAGCTCGCTTTGTAGATCATGTTGTAGAATCATAATATCTGCTATCCCTGAACTATTGAGTTCATACGTCGACGCGGCGCTAAGCGTGTGAGAAGAATAACTACAGATTATTTGTTGTAACCGTTATCTTCGATGTGAAATGCGTTTCCTCATTTTTTATTGGTATTGGTTTTGTTTTTTGATATTTGGTAATTGACTTCAAGCAGCCTTAGCACTTGTTTTTGTTGCATTACCGGATATCGTTGGGAAAATTACAAATGATTTACTCTAGAAGGTTCCGAAAACTGCAAACTTTCACTTGACATAATTTTAGATGTTTGAATTTTTGCACGCATCGACGTCGCTTTTCATCGTTTACGAAGAAAGCAGGCTTATTATCTGCACCATTTTGCTAGGCGCTAGGTAGGTCCTCACGTAAGTATAAGTGCTACTTCAAAACTGTGTTTCAAATATATTTACCAAATTTGACAGATGTGGAAGTCCCACTCGAACATTCGTTCTCAAAGTATGGAACTATCGACGACGCTACGGCTTATTGCGAATACGAGCCCCTTCCCACTTCAGTTGGCCCAACTATTGAAATCTTAGTTTATTTCTTATCAAACACAAATAATAAAAATGTAGCAGGGTGCTACAGGTTTAAAATATTAACAATGAATATTTTGATAATACATAGTAGAAAACACCAACTTTATCACTCCCTAATCAAATTTGCAGCATAAAATTAACACATGTTGCAATTACAGCATATCAACCTATTTTCATTTCAATGCAAAATAAGTCTATAACGCATAGGTGGCTGTGAAAAATAAAAGCCATGACCATTGTTTTTATTAATCACAGCTGTCAGAATACGTTTAAACTAGTTTTGTGTAGTTAAGGTTTTCAAAATGGGTAGAGGAAAGGTTATTAGTGAGAAAATTCGGTTACTGATAATTAAATTTTTTAATTCTGGGAAATCAAACTCAGAAATTGCAACTGTTAGACTTATCGCGGTACAGTGTGAGAAACATTGTTAGAAGATATAACGTAACTGAAAAAGTGAAGTAAATACCCTAAAGTTGCACAACTTGTTTATAGGCCAAAGAAAAGTCACTATTAACTCCACTGCAAAAGAAAAATCGGCTTAGATGGGCTAAAGAACATAGACAATGGACACCTCAACAATGGTGTGCAATACAATGGAGTGATGAGGCCCGATTCGAAGTTTGTGTTGGTGACAGTCGCAGTAGAGTTATTCGCAAAAAAAATGAAGCATTCCATGTAGACTGTCTGGGGCAGTATGTCATCAAAAGGAGTAGGAAAACTTCATTTTATTGATGGAAATGTGGATACAAACAAATATTTGGCAATTTTAGAAGAATTGCTTTTACCACTGATGGAAGAATGTTTGACATCCGGCCAAGATTTTGTGTTTCAGCAAGATGGTGCAGCGTGCCATACCTCAAAAAAGAATATAAAATGGATGGAAGAAAATAATGTACCACTTTTGAAATGGGTGTCTAGCAGTCCAGATCTATCACCTATTGAAACTTTGTGGCACGAGATGAAAAAGGTTCTACGACAACATCCTGCTCGTACAATCACCGAACTGAAACAAAAGCTTCAAGAAATATGGGATTGTTTTACACCAAATTTTTGCCAAAACTTGGTTAACACTATGCTCCAAAGAATTTCAGCCGTAATAAAAAATAAAGGTGATGTTACCCAATGGTAATCTTTCAATTGTTGCTTTGTTAACTTCGCGCATTTATTCGCACATTGTTTATTTGTTCAGATTATCTATTAGTTATAGGTCTAAGTGATTTCAAATATGTATTTTTTACGACTAGAGTGTATCTAAAATGTTTTCGAGATAATAAATTGTTTTAGAAGTAAATAGTTTCGTCATGTTTAGTTTATAAAGGCATATTGTGGTACAAATCTTGAAATGGGCTAACTGAAGTGGGAAGGGGCTTATATATACTGGTGGTAAAAAAAGGGCCCCATTATTCTAAAATATCCTGCTGACTTTAGTATCTGAGGTAAAAATGTGCCGTTTTGCTCAGAGATAACCTTGCCTCCTACCGGATGTATCGTGGCTATACATGGTGTTTCCAAAGCATGGGGTGAAAATTCAATTGACTTTTCTAAGACGATCTCCGACAATTGAGAAGTTTCCTATAGTCGAATATACTGTTATATATGTTATAATTGCATATAATACCATAAGTGGTAACATCGAAAAATCAGCAGCAATCAAATCTACCTCCGTTCTCGGTTTAGGAATTAGGTCTTCCTCCATCACACTAGGCACATCCACTAATAATAATTATTATTAAATTTAAATTTAATGTTGTTTACTTACATCAAATCAACTAAATTGGATACACGACAGTACAATGATGATATTTCCGAAAGAGGCAAATCATCGTCTCTATTCATTACCTAATCTGCCTAAACTTTTTATAAATCTTCTGTGGTTTGGCACAAGAAAAACATATTTTTCGGGACTGATATGCTTTGTTTGTACTCCTAGGTACATTTAATTTTTTACCCATTTGTATCGTAAATCGTAAATACAGAGCAGGGTAACGTTTGTAAAATAGCGCGAAGCGTGCGCGGCGAGAGCATCGCTTTGTGGTGGCGATGGTGGCTTGTGTAATGTGACGTCATCACTCAGTCACACAGTCCAGCAAGACGCTTCTTCAAATGAGAAACCTCTGAATAGCGCGCCTTTGTCATTTTTCAAGATATTCAAAAACATGTTTTGGCGTTGTACATTTTAGGTCTGTTATAACAAATATTTTTATTTATTTTATTTTTGACATTTTATTAACAAAACATATTTGTAAATCTCGTTAATATATAGAATCCGGTAGCGTGATGGTTAAAAGTGAGCTATAGTCGTAGGGTTCAGCATAAGCCCTTCTATGCTTAGGAAACACCTCGTACCGTCAAATATGTTTATACGGGATATTTCCTTAAACAAAACCATTGCACTAGCAAATACCTAGTATTTCAATTTGTATCATTATGAGAAAGTGATTTCAGCATTGTGAAAAATGTAAAAGCGGTTACGCAATCTATATTCGGTATGGTTTGTAATTCTCCATGTATACCGTTTAATTTAATGAACATTCCCCGCGAAATGCACTAGTTAGATAAACCTGCAACTGCTGTACCAAAATTGCTTGGTTAGAGAGGTGAAACACCATGACTGTGGCTGGGAATGTTAGGTTGGGATCACATGTACATCGGGATGTCGGCAGGTTATACCTCGATTATTGGTATATTTAGGGAGTGGTACCGAAGCCTGCCATTTTTTTGAATAGAATGCTAAATATTATTGTATCATGGTGAAGAAAACTGCCTTGCTAACACTGAATCGTAGACACTCTTAGGCGCATCCCACCCCCAGCTCTTCAATTGTCATAAAGGCATTTGCTTTCCGATGCGCTGTTAAGCGTGCGGCTGCTGCCAAAACCTCCCACCCCCAGCCCCTACTCTCCAATTCCTAATTGTCGAGAAGAACATATTCCATTGTTTTGTATGCATACAGCTTGGGACATTCGGATACGATAAGTTTGAACAATGGTCAAGAGTTATTTTGTCATCCATATTTAACTGTCAAAATTCAATGTTTTGAAAACGGACCAGTCGAATTGGATTCAGGTTTTATACGGTCATGAATGAATAAAAAAAACTGTATCCGGTAACCCATCCCTATACACCATTACCAGAACGCACTTATAGGGCTAATGCGATATTTTTGTTTTTGCTTTGATTATAAAGGATTCGATGCAGAATATTCCGTATGTAACAGCCTTGTAACTAGAACAATGAGACACCTTCCTAACGTCGACGCTTAGGCAACCGGAGCTACGCCGCCGTGTGTCAAGAGCGTTATAGCTTGAGAATTCGCGACGGCTCGCGAGTTTTTGGCGTCATCGAGATGATTCTACTGCGGTCTAGAAAACTAGTGAATAGGCACTACAAATGCGGTAGTTCAGTTGAATGATTATAAATTTGTCATAAATTAGTTGCAAGTGTTGGTGAAGGAGTAATAAATTAGATTTTAAGCAGTAAGAACGGTGATTTCGTTACACGTATATGAAAACATTGGAACAAAACAGCTTATTTGAAGAAAATGCTGTTTTTATGTAGTAATGGGAATCCAGAAAAAACGGCACGGGTATCACGTATCTTGAAAAGTGACATTATGCTGATTTTTTCTGACATTATGCTGCTTTTTTGACATTATGTAGGTTTTTCTACAATACGTTAACTTAGCACTTAGTTGTACGTGTTGCTTAAACGTCTTGAGGCTTGTTATCAACCTTTGGCTCTGATGTGATGTAAAATCTGCTTCTGAGATGGCGTTACTGGAGGTCTAAGCTGTAAGTTGTATGTGTTGATGATAATTATATTGGGTTCTTGTCTCAAATACACTTAATTGAGATTCAAAGCTAGAAATTAGTTGCGCATCCACTTTTCTTATCCATTCTGGAAATTACATATGCAAATTTGCTGAATTTCAAAAACGAGAGAGATAAGAAATAATTACATTCACTGTACACTGTCGAATTACAAGACATAACAGTAATTACACATAACGAGGGCAAAGTGATGATTTTCCGTAATCCTCCTCAGTTTTCCGTAATTTATGACTTTTCTTCAGAAAGCACAACATAAAAATAGCCCGTCGGGCACAGCCAATAGACATACTTCATTGGCAGAATATTCATAAATGATTTTCTCACACAGCAAATATCACTGATTTTATACACATGCAGACCAATACACATAATCATCCAGATGCGATCTTGCTATTCAACCAACTTTCTTCTCAGAGATAAAAACTACAGACAATGACCATTTGCCCTCACAAAACATAAGCAACCAATAATGCGTGTAGTTTAGTTATTCCTTCTTAGATGGACGTTCACAACGATCCTGGTGAGCAAACGTGGAATGCGCCCTAAAAACTACCTAGTTTGCAAGATGACATCTTATAGGTTTTTTTTGACGTTTTATAGGTTTTTTACATGATACCCATGCGGACCTACAATTATGGTGACGTGACTCCAGCTATGTGTCATTGCTGAAGTCATCGCTGACATCAAACAGCTGCTATAGGGCGCCTGTTATAAATATATTAGGACGGAATATTCTAAGCAAGAGTGCTGGTTTCTGTAGAACTATTGCCTAAAAAAATATAAAATTTGTATTACTCTTAATGCACCAGTGCTGTGGATATTAAAGAGCACGCTGGGCGAAGCAAACAGCTGATAACCTGACGTGTATACTAAGTGACATATAAATCCGAACATCCAGTTTAAATGGTTTTATTTTAATAAAAGTTGGTGAATGTATTTATGTTACTGTAAATAACAAGTGGAAAAATTTTCAGCCTTATCAGTTGGACACTCCGGTTTTTATACTGCTTTTTTTTAATTCACTAACGCTCTAAAAATGAATATTTCACCCCCAGTAAAGAATCAACCTTGGCGGATTTTGGTTCTTGACATCCTTTACGATCGGTTACGATGCCTAGAGTACGGAGACCTGTACGATTTCGTCAACTTAGTGAGTTTGATAGGGGCCGTATAGTGGTACTTCGGGAAGCTGGACTTTCTTTTCGGGCAATTGCAGTTAGAGTGCAAAGAAGACACTGTGGTTAGGTGTTGTCAGGCATGGCTTCGAGAAGGCCGTACGTAAAGAGCAAGGGGCACCGGACGCCACCGTAGAACAACAGACCGTGAAGATCGCCGCCTAAGATTATTGGCCTTAAGGGACCGTTTCTCCACTACCAGGTCCATTGCAAATGAATGGTTTGCAGAACACGGAAGATCTATTGGCATGCGAAGTGTTTACCGACGAATGAGAAGTTTTGGCTTATTTTCATACCGGCCACACTGGGTCCTCCCTTTAACTCGAGAACACCGACGTAATCGCCTTGAGTGGTGCAGACAACGGTCACTCTGGGATCAGGAATGGAACAGTATTGTCTTTAGTGACGAGTCTCGATTTTGTTTAGGCATGCACGATGGTCGTGCCAGGGTTAGAAGGCGACGTGGTGAAAGGAGGAATCCACAGTTTTTTGTTGAAAGACATGTTCATCACACTGTTGGAGTTATGGTTTGGGGTGCTATAGCTTATGGTTCCAGGTCACCTTTAATCTTCATTAGAGGTAACATGAACGCGCAGCGTTATATCCACGAAGTTCTAGAACCCCATCTTTTACCCTATCTTGACACCCTGGCAGATCCAACTTTCCAACAAGATAATGCCCGACCACATGTTGCAAGAGTCATAATGGACTTCTTTCAACATAATGATGTCACATTGTTACCATGGCCACCAAGATCTCCCGACTTATCCCCAATTGAGCACGTGTGGGATATGATGGGTAGGAGATTGCTCAATTTGCAACGTCCTCCTCAGACTCTAGAAGCACTTCGAGAGGAGTTGGTGGTTGCCTGGAATAAGATACCACAGGAGGACATTGACCACCTGATCAGAAGCATGCCTAGGCGCGTTGGAGAATGCATAGCACATCAGGGTGCATCGACACATTATTAAAGGTCAAAGGGTTTTGAAGCAGTGCAATCATTTTGAAATTTTTATCATTTACTTATTATGCTTCATTAAGTACTTATACAAAATTTTATTAAAATAAAACCATTTAAACTGGGTGTTCGGATTTATATGTCACTTAGTATATTATATCTACCATAATAGTTGACTAAAACTTCAAGTAACTTGTAACAAATAGAAAAAACGTCAATTGATCCCATTCATTCTGATTCCTGGATTAAGGTTCGTTTCATTTGGTTAGGTAAAATAAAAATATTGAACTAACCCTTCTTATATGGTCTTTTAACATTTTGTTCAACAAATGTCCAAAATTTCGTCCCATTATTATTGGATTATTAAGATTTGAATATATACTAGATTTCAACTATGAAAGTGTACGTGCCCAAGAGAATTCTTATTGATAAAACACGAAAGTTACGCTCTAGATAATTATATGTGTTTTGAATAGACCGGAAGGTGTAGTTATTTTTCTTAGCATTATTTTCAAGTGCTTCGGTACACTCATTCATGTCGATATCGCTTTTCCCTGTAAAGGTGATAGTCACGATACACATACGCTGAAGATAGGATATTGCGCATGTGGGCGGAGCTTCGTGACGTCACCCGGAGATTTGTCGGCTCGTGGTTACCAGCGGCAGGATTGTCGTAACGTGTATCGTTGTTAATACTATATAGTGCGATTTGTTGGTGTTTTTTGGAGGCTTTGTGACCTGTTATATTAGTTATACATACTTTATATAGCCTGTGTGGTTGATAAATTGTTAAAAATGCGGTGTACTGTTGTGGGATGTAATTCCGACAACCAGTCTAAACGGAATCCTTGCAAACACATGAAGCTCTACAGATTTCCTCAAGACCCAAACCTTAGCAAAAAATGGGTACATCTTAAAAAAGAAAAGACAAAGTCAATGTAAAAAGCGCTAGGGTTTGCTCGAAGCATCTTTGTGAAGGTGTCTATAAGGTCAATTTAAAACATACCTTTTTGGGTTACACCCCTAAAAGTTACCGTGCTCTAAAAGATGATGCCATTCCTATGGAAAATTTTTCCAAGTCTCTATCATCACCTGGACCATCTACATCTGTTGATGGGTAAAAGCGGAAAAGTGCTTACGAAAAAAGGCAAAGGGCTCAACGTATCCCCTAGAGTTTAAGTATAGAATAAGGTCATATATTTTGGGGCGAAACGAAGGCGCATACTCACAGTATTGCAGCGTAGAGGAAGAGGATACCCCGGACATTCCACTAAGCGCATCATTAACGAATAAACTGAATGCACCTGAAGTATCAGCTGACTATAACGAGGAAGTTTTACTGGAAGAAATGGATGAGCTCGAGTATGATGGGCTGAAAAATTTGGCCGGCTTTGTTTGTCATAAATTGCAAGATGAGAGGTTGAAAAGTTCCTCAAATGAAACTTACTCCTGGATAGACCATCTTAGTGAGAGTGGATTATCAAAACCTTCCACAGCTTTCATGAATCAAATTGAGAAGCTTAATGAGGTGTTTACTACATTCAATGGGGACGGAATAGTGACAGAAAAGCAAAATTTTATAGGCGAACTTCCGTTGAAGAACAGCAACATTGACTGCTCTGAAAAAGCTTTTTACTTATTTTTCAGGACAAGGATGTTCATCCGGATCAAAGAACTGAATAAAAGTTTGAAAGACCAGAAAAATCGGGAGAAGAAAAGGAGAAAAATTGTGGCTAGACTAAGTCATTTCCATTTATTGTTATACCGCCAACTTACTGCAAAAAGATGATAACTCCATTTTTCTACTGTTCGAGTTGCGTACATTTTCACACTTGCATGTAGTTAGTACTTAGGATGTTCTGTGAAATAAGGATGAATAAATGTAGTGCAGTATTAACGTCATGAGCATGTTAATCCTGCTCCACAGAACATACTAAAATACAGGTAATGTAGAAAAATCTTATTTTTACAGTAAAGTCACGATACACGCTCTATTGTGGAGCTAGAAGCCTGTGAGATAGGAATTACAAGGTTGAAATATTTTATTTAAATCCCCAATATTGTTTTGTATAAAATTTTAATGTATATTGTCACTCGCACCGCTAAGACGAATCCAACGACACTTCATATGTGAAAATCTGTCCAGCCGTTTGGCGTGTAGGTAAAAATTTGCACGTTATCCATATCAGCCCAAATGATAATCACTCTCCGCGTAACGTCATGCGCGCCGGCGGACGAAAATCGAACAGCGGAGCATCCGGCACTGGGTGATAGTTGACAGTTGAAAATACATTTAGTAAGAACAAGGGCGAATTCAGAAATCAGTCTAGGGGGGCACAGCTGTGGTCGTCTCGGGGGCGAGTGGAGATTAAACATTGCAGGGCGGGGGTAATCGGCTGTGTGCCTAAAGACTTGAGCAGCACTTCTGAGAGGCAATGCAACTTGTTGTTTGGTTGGATGTTTGGATTTAAAATATGCCACCTTGCAATTTTTGGCTAAACATAATTATTCAACGATTGAGATCCGAAAATTAAATGAACTTCATTATCTATGTAATTGTGCTGTACCTTCTATGATTTTAGCCTACGCGTGAATGCACACACATACATAAAATATCTAACAAGACATTTTGCATTGCAGAATAATGTAACAGCTTCACATACTAGCGAGAGAAAGTTTTACGCATATGCAACGAATACCACTCATTCCTTATAATTTTGTGACTTATGTGTATATAATTATAGTGATATATTGTTTGACAATAAAGACGTGATAAGGTACAGTTTTTTAATATAGATGTGTGAAGGTGTAATCAGGCCATATTTGAGTGTCCGGGAGCGTTCTCACGCAAGACGAGGCAGAGTACTTATTGTAATTGCGCAAAATTTCTAATACGAGATTCACTTTTTAGACAATTTCACTATCGGCAGCAACAAGAAGGCTTGATGTAATCCTCTAGTAAGCTACAAATTATGTGTGAATAAATGAGTATTTCAGGACTTATAAGTTTCTGCTGGTACTAAATCCATATATAATCATTTGATATATCTATACTGAAATCTCAGTAGCTCGAATAAAGACGAAGGCTTGTGTGAAGCTCCGTCTAATCAAAATAAGGACAAAAAAAGCTTAATCGAAGCTACTGGTCTCATAAACGAGGCAAACTTCTTTTATTTGTGAGGTATATATTCTGAGTGGATCATCTTATCATAATCAACAAAAAGAATAGAAAGGTTGAGGGGAGATACCCGGGGCAAATTTTTGTAACCAATCTGTTACACAATTGTGGGTGAAATTAGGCCTAAGTCAGTTCAAAAGTCAGATCAACGAGATGTCTTCAATTTCTTCATAGCAGTCTGGGTCTTGTTCCTTTTACGAGTTATCTCCACTACGAAGGTTGGCTAACATTCATGCTATCTTGTTCGTTGAGGCCGCTGAACGAAACAGTTGAGTGAGACTGCAACCGAACCATTCTCCGAAATTACTTTACCAAGGGAATCCTCGTATTCCAATACTTCACTTTCCTCGATCTTTATGCTGCTTGGTCAGTTATAACAGCATGTAGGTATTTGTCTCCAATGGCAGTGCTTCCTAAATATTCTTTTTATTCTTCCATCAAATGTAGTTTGCTCTCAGTTTGTGTAATCTCCATGTATTAGTGGTGGCAGATATTTAGTAACTGATATTCCTAAGTCACGAATCACAATTGTTACAAAACATCATGAAAAAGCATGATTTGACATCCAATAAGTAAACAGGTCGAGTCTCCGTACCATGGGCGCAGACTAATCTTCAGCGCATCTGCTACTCTCCAGTACGCATGAAGTGGGTAACAGGGGACCGCTATTTTTATTCTGTTCCTGGAAATACTCTAATAAATTTAGCACGAGCTGTCGGCCTTCTCCATCGATCGTATTTCCGTTATATTGAAGATTGATATCAGGACAACTCGAATTGCACGCCGATGTCAAGTAAGTTGTCACCCTGACAAATATGATTCAAGGGCACTCATACGTAACGACTAAGTTTTCGAGACGGAGACAAACAACTACAAAAACGTATGTCTTTGAGCTTATCGCACACAAGAGTAGGTTGCGTGTGTATGTATGAGAGCGATGGATGCATGAAAACAATTCCTGTAGTTTTACTTTGAACCGCCAAAAACCGTGAAAAGAACTAACTATACCACCGTAATACTACTATAACCTACAAGCGTTATCGCGCCTTATGGGCTTTTGTATTATACCCATTGTTGTTTGAAAGTCGTGTTCACGTTACGGTTTTAAATCACTTACACCAAAAAGTAACTATATCAGATATCTCAGATATTCAAAAATAATGATATTGGCCATCTCTACCATTTACGGTTGATGTTTTTGATCTCAACGAGTCTGTTAAAGTTTTATATTATATGATTTGGGTGGAATCGGACCTTAGGCTCTATTTTGCGGTTGCTTAAGTACAATCAACTTTACGGAAACATTAATTTATAAACGATTAGTAGTCTGATACATATTACTGCAGGTGTGGGAGTGTTCTTTGATCTTATTTGCTCACTGCTAACACACAAATCTTGAAAAAAGTACATTTTTATAAAACAGAATGACTTCATATTAGTACAAGGATAACAACTATTGCACAATCAATTCACTTATTGTCGTTTCGGAACATTTTTTACGGGCTACTAAAGATTCATTATCATATGTATTTTTATAAAACACGCAAAATAGTAATTTGTTTTATTATATATTGGATATCCAGAATCTTTCGGTTACGTACATACATAGATACCTACGTATCCACGTAATGTGACGTGAACAACGTGTCCATTATCAAGTTCATTATTTAAATTATTTCTTGATTATATCTGATTTGCGACGAATAGATTTTATTATTACCAAACATTTTTAAGCTTTTGGGTAGTTGATGTTGCAAGCCAGTTTTCAGTTGAAATGTATTTAAAAACAAAACAGGATATTTTATTAACCATTCCCTACATCACTGCGCGAAGATGTATTGTAATCGCGAAAATGAGATATTATGTTTTTTACCGTCGGTATGTCTGACAGTCTGTTGTTCTATCCGGTAATCCTGGGCCTCTCTATAACTTGGAAAAGTACTGCTCGGATTTGAATGGAATCGAAATGGACAAGAAATCTTTACAGTTTTTTAGAATCGGCGATGGAGAAAAAATGCCAAATACGAAAAAAATAAAAATTGCTAAAACGTCATTTTTTGACGTCCCAAAAGATACTGAGCATTTTTGAAAAAAAAATGGGGTGTGAAAAATTATATTTATATGCTTCTAACCTCTACTCATCTATTTACCATATTTCACACCTCATGGGTTTCCCCGTATATTTACCTTTAAAACTAACGATAAGGGAATGTTTTCTATACGCGTCTACTTCTGCTATCTGGGCTCAGCAACTGGCCCAAAGGCTTGCTTGATTGTTTTGCTTGTACCGCGGCGGTGCTTCGGTTGTCGTTGCCGCTTCTGACGCTACTTCTGACGCTAGGAACGAGCAACGTTGCCAGATGGACGGTAACTACCGGTAGGGCAGGGAAGGAATATCTATGGACTAACTGTATGGGCATGTTTGACTGATTTGATCGTTTTAATTTCTCTATTCTACACGTTGGTAGCTATTTTTTCTCAGAGGGTTTAACTTGTGCTGAACTGATAACGGCGATGCGTAGGACGTGCAGAGTCAACTTACCTGATGCCATTTTTTTCAAAGTTTCAAAGTTTATGTGAGACTGCTGCAAATTTTTTTCACGTGAGATGACTATATCGTAGCTATTAGCAGGGATACGACTTAGAAATATTATTTTTCATTTTTTCCTTCTCTCATTGAACTCTCACCACTCCGCGGCAATATGAAATAAAACATATTCTGAGATTTTTGTTCCACGTTGCATAATTTGGCCTCAATTTTTAAATTAGCCCTTTAGGTGTATATCGTGGCCAGGGTGTCAAAAAATTCAAATTAGGTCTTCCCACTTTGTGAGTCAATCAAAAGCACGCAGAATCGCACAGTTGTTGCGTGAGTGAGGTCACTACACGATAGAGCAAGTTCGCACACAGTGATTGCACACACGTGCAATCACTTGAATGGGAAGAAGTTTTGTGTACATGCAAGAGAACTATCGGAACAAACATTTACTAGGGCCCCGATCAGTACTGCTTCCTTTAAAACGGGTAATCGGACAGATTTGAATACCACGTACCTCGTATTCGGTGTAGTACTGGGCTGTGTAACTTGATCGTGAGTGTCCTTAGCTATGATACAAGTAAAACCAATTTATATTAGTCCACTTGGTCTATGTATTATTTGAATATGATCTGAACTACAACCGAGATATAACTCATTCATATACAGGGTGCGGCAGAGAGGATGGACGGTTTTAAAAAAATCATAAAATACTTAATTTTTACTCGAAAACAAATTTATTGATGGAATCAGGTTCACAAGGAAATAGCATTTGAGACAGTCAAGTGTGGAAAATCACATCAGGCATGTGGTGGCCGAAATCGTTGATGCAGTGCTGGAGGCGTTCTTGGAAGTTCGCGTAGACTCTCTCCAACATCGCTCTCTCAACTTGGGCGACTTCGACGCGAATTTCGCCCTTCAATTCGTCCAGAGTTCGGGGCTTGTTCGCGTATACTCTAGCTTTGAGGTGTCCCCATAAGAAAAAATCGCATATGGATAAATCTGGGGACCGAGGAGGCCAATGAACATCGCCAAACCTGGAAAATAAGGCGACCATTGAAGAGAGGGCGAATAACGTCCATGCATGCTCGGGCTGTGTGGGCCGTCGCCCCATCCTGCTGGAACCACACACGTCGGATTGGAACACGTCGCCGTCGCAATTCATGGAGAAAGAAGTTGGTGATCATGGCGACGTAGCGCCCTGAGTTCACGGTAACATCACGACGATTACCGTCTTCGAAGAAGTAAGGGCCAATGATGCAATTTTGCGATACAGCACACCAAACCGTTACTTTTGGGCTGTGCAGCGGTCTTTCGTGTAACTGTTGCGGATTTTCATTAGCCCAATAACGACAATTCTGCTGGTTAACCATGCTGTTTAGGTGAAAGTGGGCTTCGTCACTCATAAACAAAATGAGGTTCTCATTTTGATCGATCAGTGCTTCCATCTCACGTGCGAAGTTCATTCGTTGTGCATAATCTCCGGGCTGTAACTGTTGCACAATGGCCAATTTGTCGGGGTGAAAGCGGAGATCCATATGCAAAATTCGCCTTACCGAACGATCACTAAGGCGAAGTGCAGCAGCATGTTTGCGGGCAGATCGAGTCGGACTGCGAAGACAGACCTGTCGAACGCGTTCAACATTTCTAGGAGTTCGAACTGTTCGCGGCGCTCCTCTTGGTCTTCTGTTGATCAGTTCACCACGCCTGCGAAGTGATTCAACTCAACGAAGGATGGTGTGTCGAGAGGGAACAGCTCTATTCCAATGAATGTTGAAGTGGCGACGAAACACACGCTGTACGACGATGACTGACTCATTATGTCGGAAGAAACAATCATAGGCGAAAACGCGGTGCTCCACCGTCCAAGGCTCCATAACGACAACTGGTAAAATAATGCTAGGATCTCACGAGTCAAACGGCACCCTCCCCACCTCTCTCGTAGACGGTGGCGGAGGGTAGTACCCATCCCAAAAACGACCGTCCTCTCTGCCGCACCCTGTACATACACAAACTATAAAGTATTAATCTGTTTCTCTTCATTATCCTTCAACGATGTATTTCCGCAATATGATATAACAGCCTCATAGCTACCTCATTTGTCCAATCGTTATGAAGAAATATTAAGTACTTACTAAATTGCAATGTTTACTTATCAGCAGAGTGGATCCTAAAATTATCAGTGATTTAGTAAGTTTAGAAAATGTAGAATTCAAGTTTCATGTTTCTAGTTCTGTTAGAAAAATAGATGTGAAAATGGAGCATCAGTTTCTTCAGTCGTGCCACAGGGTCGACCACATTTCACAGTCTTTTCTGAAAAAAATATAACATTGTGAATGACAGAAGCAAGACTGGAATTAAACTATTGAACTACATGAAAATATGTGAGTGTGCAGTCGTAAATATCAGTGTCATACCTTGGCGTTGTTTATAAAAAATATTTTCGTGTCCCAATTTCCTGGTTCCATTAGGAGAGATAAAACTTGCAAATCGTATTTAAAGCCACAGATAATATTGCTTATCTTAAAGTAGGTAGTGTTGTCAAGAATTCCATACTGGCAAAATAATAACATCTTTTGCTCGAATATTTATCTTAAAAATTGAATGTTAATCTATTTATGTATTGCACACAGCTCTACACCAAAGAAATTACTATCTGTATTTTGTGTATAGATCAAAACAAATAGAAGTCCATGAAGTATTGACAGAGATTATGTTATCATTCTATTTTTCAATCGTTAGTGGTTCTTGGGCTTTCTTAGTTGTTATTGTGATTTGCCACAGGAAGGACTTGTACGCAAGAGTAAGTTCTTATCTGATTTTTTTCATGATACTCATATTTTCATCATAGTATTTGCAACGGTATCGACGATGTGTAAAGTTTGGTGCAGGCTCAAATCTGTTCGGTACTAGATAATAAGATATTAATAAAGCGCCAGGTCAAACTTCAAGAGGGTGATTCATTGGGTCATCCTAAGAAGGAATGTACATATAAATATAGGCCAGATAATCCATCGTTGCCAAGATAGATGGTGTTTAACTTTTTTGGATATCACTTTTCCATGAACATGTCCAAATATTTTTAGCCGGTTTTGTTGAAGACTGCTGAATCTTCGCGCAGACAAGTGTAACGTTAAACATTTAACTTGTATAAGAAAAACCTCCATCAAAGCAAAGAAATTAACAGATTCAAATTCAGCTATCGAGATGGGCATCCGTGGTGTTGACAAAGTGTTTTTTAACACTCTTATCAAAATTATTTTCTACTTTACAAATGTCTAAAGATTATGATAATAAATGTAAATGCTTCTGATAAGTAGGAAAAACATACGTATCTTGACATATTCTCCGTAACAAAAGAAACAATAAAGCAAAGTTCGTCGTTCTAACCTCTAAAAAAAAAAGTTTTGCTTGAAGATAAGCAAGGCTTTGAAGTCAACGAGAGAATCTTTGCAAATACAAAAATTCGCAATACAATATATTATCATACCAAAACAACTAGTATAGTGCTGTACAAAAGTTTTTGCTGTAGCGCTAAACTGTTTGCTCTTACATGCTAATCTTTACGGTCAAAAAGGATATTGTCAAACCGTGTGTAGATGCAAAGCAATGATATTACTATGTTTCAAACTCAATTCAGAATGGTGAAGCATCTGCTAGGTCTTGTTGGTCAAAAACTCTTACTTAGCCACAATTAAGCTTCCCATTACATGTTTTGTTTTTATATATCTTTTATGCGTCCAATGGGAAAAATAAATATTATATACTATTACTAGTGCTACTCACGAGCTCGTACGTTTGAAATAGCTACTAACATGAAACATTGTTTTTAAGTAGTGCTATAACTTCCGACAATAAGATCTTGTAACTTTTATGCATGCCTGCTTGGGAATTCTGATTATTTTCTTAATGTCGCCACCTATACGCTTCGCGGGTAAAACCATCGAGCAAAAACTAGTTAGTTAATAGAATTACCGAAATATTAAAATTACTTTTTCAAATTAAAGGAGATTTTCCATTGTAAAAGCTACCTCTTCACCATATTCCTGATCGCAAAATCCATTCCTAGCTTAAGGCGGCTCCGACGCAGTGAGTTTCAAGCCATTTACAAGGGTTCAGCTGCTTCACTAACTGATACTCCATTTTTCAATATTTTTCAATGAAATTCATGCAGTATGTTGAGAAGATAATTGCCCAGGGTGCTATAGGAGCACTTTTTGAAATTTTGTTTTTGCACAAGTTTTATGAGGGATTGAAGTGCGCACTTTTACTGTTCAACTTTGCGATTTTTTTAAAACGACCCAAGTGAAAAAAAGGAAAAAGTGGCTCTATAACACCCTGTGGGGTTTTGTTTTAAGTACACTGTGAAAATTTCATCCAAAAATATCAAAAAATAAAGCGTCAATTCCGAAGCGCGCAAACCTCTACAAATCGTATTTTGGACGAATTTTGTCTACTGTTTCGTGCTGCCAACACAAGCGTTGCAGCGAAATGTACGGACTAAGATAATTTGGTGGCCCGATTTCATATAATATCTCGTAGATAACTCGTTCTGCAAATAGGTACTCATAATCGCGATCGCTGATACTCCTCGATTTTAAAGCCGTTTTACTTCCCACGCCATTGGCGAGGAAGTATTGTAATCGCGAAAAATTTCTAAAATGAAATGTTATGTTTTTTTAAGTCATACGGCATCTACATCACGAAAAACTGTATCACTCATCATCAACTTGGAAATTACCGCTCGGATTTTTATGAAATTTCCACACTGCCAAAGCTTTGTAGTTCTACTCCACTGGCAACGGTGCTATAGGCAAAAAAGAAAAAGTAACAATTGCTGAAACTCCGTTTTTGACGTTTCAGGGGTTCCTAATCATTGACATAAAAAAATTGTTCTGCTTAAAAAGGGGGGGTTGAAATCAGTGAAACACGTTCTATTACTAAGAAGCTTTTGATCCCAGTGATTACAGGACATTTAAGTAACGTAAATCCGACGAATAATGTGCTCACGATTTGAAAAAAATCGGTATCTGCTCTATAGATTTGACACCAAGAGTCAACAGATCTGCAACTACCGACAGTAGGGAAGAATAAATTCGGATATCACTCCAGTCAAGTATAGGGGAATTTAGCGTGGAACTTATATGTCAAGGAAACATGTTCTTGAGAATGATAATTTGGTAGATTTTATACCTGCATTTTCATTTGAATTTCATGACCCGTGAAATGTACCCATTTCGCCGTTACCTTCAATTTGTGTTCTGCAGTTTGTGATGTTTTTCTGGATATAAGCAGGACATAATTGCCTAGGGTGCTATCAGAGCTTTTTACAGAATTTTGTATTTGCGCAAGAATTATGGTGGGTTGAAAAGCTTACTATTTGTGCTCAACTTCTTGATATTTTAAAAAGATATCCTAGTGGATAAAATCGAAAAAGTTGATCGCTGGCACCCTGTGGACTTTGTCTTTAGCACGCTGCAACAGTTTCATTTGGAAATAATAAGAATTAAACGTAAGCTGTGAAGTGCAAATCGGTTTTTGGGCGAAATTCATCTACTGTTTCAACCTGCCAGTCCAAGCGTCGTGACGGTGCGTTCCGACTAAGAAAAAATGTATTCAAATAATTTTATATCTTTCCTAAAATAAATTCAAGAACTCAAATGCAAATTCGTTTATTCATGTCAATAAACAAGAGGAAACAGTTAGGTAGTTTTTGCAAAGCAATAAATAGGTAGGCTTATACCTGGATTAAGTACATGTCTTGTCTACTGTAATAGGTAGATGGAGGTGATGCTGCCAGAAATGGATGTGTGCGATCAATAATCAAACCACAAGATTGAACTGGCGTGTCGAGTGATTTTTGTATTGCCTTTTTTTATTGCCTTACTAGAAAACACTGTTGGGTATATGATGGAGTTTACTAGAACTTTACAGCTTGTTGTCTGCCTTCTTATACAAACTTCACCACATCGAGACGCTGTCAACCTTATCCTCCGTTGAAGATGCCACAAAGTACAGTCCTGTGATTTGGTGACTTGTTCGATCTGAAAAATCTCGTCGTCACTTTTTTTAAGTTTCCCTAAAAATTTTCGCTTAGCAACCTCCAAATAAATGTAGTTAATGTCAAGTTTTTGGCCGAATTCGCCATAAAACTATTCATTTTCTTTGGAATTGCTATCCGAATTGTTAGTTATTTTTATATCAGCTTTTTTTGGTCTGAGTTTCTTTTCAAGATTCTTGCGTCTTTGTTCCATCTTAGTGATAAGCGAGGTTGGACTAAGCTTAGCACGCAAATGTATTTGGACCACATAGACAGGCCGCTCGGTATTGTGGCTCACTACAGCTGCAGCACATTTTCCATGGTATGACCTCTTCTTGCAATAATTTATTCGCTTACCCCAATGTATTTTGCGATTATAGAGTTGAAGTGTTCCACATTATTGTTGTCCTCATCATGAATTAAACTCACTGCATTCGTAATTAAAATTGTCGCATATGACCTTTTATTGTCCATTATCAACCTTAATAAAAAAGGCACTCAAGAACAATCACACCAACAAGAGTACGGCACAACAATTCAACAACACAATATCGACGAACAGTAACCAGGGTAGAACAATACTAAATGATCACTTGCTTAGTACCAAAATAGGAAACGATTTACAGGCTAGATCGCTAATCGAAATCAGACTGTGTTATTATAAAAATTTACCTCGGTACGCACCCGCAGTCATCCTTTCCTCTTTTAAAGTAGCGCCGACAACCGTCTAAGACCTGCCCACCCTCGTTTCCTTTTCACCCCCCCGTTACCTCAGCAGATGGTACTCGGTGATTGTAGGAGCCCCATTAAGTCTACTCTAAACAGAACTTTATTAATACTAATTTTTAGTTAACTAGCAGCAAACTGCGATGAATTTCAGACAAACTTGTAAGAGCAGCTTAACTCCATTAATCACCTTCTTTCGATAAATCCGACATGTCCTGTCCATAAAGTACCTCCTTGCCAAATTTTATGTTCATAGATCGAACAGTCTCTGAGAGTTTGTAATCATTGTATGAGAAATATTTGGCTTCGATGTATAACTACGCTTGGATACCCTTAGTCCTGCCCTGTCACAAAATTCGTTCTTAACTGGTATTCCCTGTATATAAACAACCTTCCTATAAAATTTCGTGATTATAGGTCAATTAATTTTGGAGATTTCGAGATTATTGAGCGAGTATCTTTTCGCTTTTATACATACATTTATCTGCCCATATCTCCCCTTAATCCAGCTCTCCCTCAAAATCCATTCTAGGGTGACGTGATCATAAACTGCCAAATTTCTTGTTCATGGCTCAAATAGTTTTCGAACTAAATTTCTATAAACATAACTTGAAAAGTTGTAAGATTCTGTATAGAAATATTCAACCCTCACACTCTCATCTTAAGGATATAAATAATCTATTAGATAATGTTCATTCTTTTAAAGACAAAATTATAGACTTTTTAGGCTGGCTTAGTTTGAAATATTCTAGGTTTTCAACAAAACCTTGAAAGTTGTTAACTCCCACTTTACCCGCTTAGAGGTGGAATTTGCAGAATTTATCTATAAATACCAAACAGCCAAATCTAAAGAACGATATTTTAAAAAGTAATGTTTCCCATACTAACTTCCCCCCAAGTTTTATTTTCGCAAACTATGCCCATCTCCCAAGTCTAATCTATATCAGTGCTAATATTCAACAAAATCAGTTCAATTATTTAGCGTGAAAATGGAATATAAATACACATTTGTACATTTATAATATTAGTAGTACGATCCAGTATTTTTAGGCAGTCACCTCTAGACAATGTATCTTTGCACGTTTTCTCCGCTATCTGTTACTTTTAGCCGTAGATAAAAAGTTTGTTGTAGGAGTTAACTTTATTGAAAATTCAAAACTATGGTATTTCATTTTTATCAATATCATATTATGGCACCAAATAATAATTCATTCTTCATGTTATTTAAAATTACGTCTTTTCATTTTATTGAACAATTTTTGCGCAACATTATTTTGAAAATCCTTTTATTATAGGATTAGTAGAATACAGTGGGACACGAGAGGTCCCAAACTTCTTTTAGTAGTTAATGTAGCATCTGAAACTTACCGAGTGAATTTCATCTCGATGATCACCCATGTTTGTTTGGCAAATGAAACCACATATGTGTAGGTCTGAAATTCTTCTTCACTATGGTATACGCTTGGGACATAACGGTGACCTTTTTCAGTACATGAAAATGTTTTATTTATCTGTCTTCCACGATGGGTCACCTGAATCCCTTTCAACTTATAGATCGTTTGGTGAACATTTTAAGGGTTATAAAATCAAATAAAACATCTTTCATTGTGATGTAATCCATATCTCTTCAGGCAGAATAAATATTCAAGAAGGTTTGTTGGCAAGTTTTGCCATAAAATGGATATCCTGCGTGTGTCTACTTCAATTTACATAGTAGCATGAAGGCTCTCTGAATCGGAAAATGACAAGGAATGGATAAAAGCAGAAACTTTGTATTACTTCTGGATATTTTAGGTTTTAGCTTTTGTCTGCAGCCAACTTTGACAGCAAAATTAAAAACATATTCAATTCAAATCAGACTTAGCAACAAACCACTTTGTCGCATCATCGATGCAATGCGACGTTTTCTATACCCATGAAATGTAGCAGGAAGCCGTCTCTGTTGCTAAATCTGAATGTTTATACAGGAAATCCAGCAATTAGATGCATTTTATTACATAATTGGGTCCATCGATCACAAAAGCGGTTAGTGAATATATTTGATGGCAAGTGCTTAATACAGCTGCCGTGCACCAACAGGGCCGAGTTCAAGGCAGTCAGAAGGTTGATTGATGCTTGAAAATGCTGCAAAATAGTTTAATGAACCCCTATTCTTGATGCCAGTTGTCTCGTATGTACATATAATGAATATTTTTTTGTATCCATCATTCAAAGCGTCCTGTATAATTAATTCTACATATCTTCACGGCACTGCGGTTTTTGCTATAAGGAAAATTGCTATATGAACACTGATAATACGTCAATAAATAACTTTTTTCCTTTTTACATCACAAAACCATGTCACTCATTTCCGTCGGTCGGTCGGTCTGTCTGTCTGTCTGTCCGATAACTCTTGGCCCGCCTATGACTTGAGAAGTACCGTTCTCATTTGGATGACATTTCCACACAAGGTTACAGCGATACCAATAGCAGATATATTTGACACATCATATATTTTCCAGTACATATAACGTTAGATCTGATATGTAGATGAAAGAAAAAATAGAGAAATGTTCTCTGGATTCATCGGTGAGCGTACCGGTCTCGATAAGTGTCCTGCTACTACTATTGCGGTGCCGCGCTGCCGAGGCTCACGTGTTGTGCGGTCGGGTGTGCGGGAGGGACGACGTTCCGAGATGAACGGTACTACCGGTAGGACAGGGTATGGACTAATTGTATAGGCATGTTTGACTAACTAACTGTTTTCTCAGAGAGCCTAACTTGTGTTGAACATCCTTTATGAACTGAAGATGCCCTTGCTGGGGAAGTGCAGAGTCAACCCATTTGACGCTATTTTTTTTGTTGTACCAATTCAATGAAGGATGGTGACCAGCATACTTTTCGTGGTATTGGGCAACGTAAATTAGGGACGATGAATTCGTGGCGGCAAGTGACGAGTATGTTTTTGAGGCTCGAGTGTTGTCTTCGGTCAGGACCGAATTTCCCTTCTATCAACCCTCAATGATCAGCTCCAAGAAGCTTTACTTTGTGTTAAGATATGCGTGTTCAGCTGACTTTCTACGTTTGTTGGTCTTAAGTAACTCTCGTTCAGTTTCCATACGCCTTAACACTTCCGTATTGGTCGAGTGTTAAGTCAATGATATTTTTAGTCACGTCCTGAAAACTCGCATTTGGAATGCTTCGGGTCTGTCCATAGTGTCCACGCTTCTGATCCATAAAGAAATGCAGAGTGCACGTATGCCTGTCTCAATTTAAGATTCAAGTCTTCGTTACTCAATAAGTTTTTCATTCTCAAGAATACAAACATGAGCTTGTTCTATACGTGCTCGTACGAAAATGTTCGGATTCATTTTATTTATGAGCTATTCCGTCTTTGAGTTATGGGCAAACGAGGCCCAGGCCCAGGATCCCGGCGTGATGCGGAGCTCCAAATACCCGAAAACCAGAATGTCTGAGTTCCATTCCCCTGCTCAATTTTTTCGGCAAATCGCAGGCCCCAAACTGGCCCAGGGTCCCTGAGGCTTTAACTGTTTGTATTCTAGGGCCGTATAAGTTTATATGCAGTTATCGGTTGGAGCGTTCGTTTATAGTCATTACTTTTTGTTACAATAATTGTCATACCTAGTGGATCACTGACAGCTGAAACCTTGTTAACAGGCCATGTAATAATAAATAAGTAACAATGTCAAACATAAATTATTTCAATGGGATCTTATTTAGTTGAAGCAAAAACAAAAATATTAAAGTACTCTGATTCAATACTTTCAAATAACATACGTACTAAAAAATACTTTTAAACATCTGCAATTCTAAATACTTTTAGACCATAGATTCTGGAAAAATAGTCTTAATAAAACTTTTAGGTTGTTAAGAATATTTTCTTCTTCATAGCTGGTAAAGAATAATGGCCATTTTAGATACTCCACTTTTTATTGTTGTGAACAAAAATTATAATACTTACATTAATAGGGTAAAATGGAACTATACAAGTGATGAGGGCAATATCAGATATCGGGAACGCTTACAGATTCAAAGTTGGTTAATGGCAGACAAATTTATGTCATAAAACTAACTTTCACATGGAATTCACAGGATTGCGGTATCTGTTCCCGATTCCTAATTATTTCAAAAAAGCATTTTTGTCCATTTGGTTTTTAAAAGATTCAAAATTAAGAACAAAATAAGCCAAAAACATACCTTACAAATCTCATAAAATATAGCACTGAATCACTAAACAGTTTAACTTTTGTTATAATAAAATGAAATATACTCAAAGCAGTAAAATGACGATGGCTTTCAAGAAATTAGATGTTGAACTTAAAACGTGGCAAAGGGACGGTGTTTTTAATTTTCTGGTGCTTATTAAAATTACTGACAGCCAAAAATTTGGATTCCCCAAAATGATCTGCATACCTGAACCAGGGTCCAATGACTGGTTCAATAAATTGTGCGACAGTGCTCGTCGACAGAATATCAACTCACGCCAAACCTTCTCAGAAAAGCCAACTGTTGTGAACCGACATATAAGGAAGCTGCTAGCAATGGCAAAGACCAGCGCGATGTCAACATTATGCACAAGGCAATGTCGCGGCGCAATAGCACTCGGTTTCTCTGGACGCTGGCCAGGCAGATTCAAGAGTTGCCTGCGCTTGCATATCAGGATGGAAAGATTGCAACTAACTATTTATACAAGGCTAAGGCGGAAGTGCTTGTCACGATCTTTGTTGCCAGCTCCACCATCGACGTCCCGTCTAACGCACGAGTGCCGTCGAATCCAAGGCTTCCTTCCACTATGCGGGAAGAAATAACCTTCATCCATAACATCAAGTATCCTTGCCGCTCGACATCAATAAAGCTTTTTTCAAAGTGTCAAGTGCCGATAATTTGAAAAAAGAAGAGTAGTAGTGATTTTCTCTCTGGCGGAAGATCTGGGAGTTATCGTTGTTTAGGATCCCAACAATCTGGTACACTGTAGTGCCTGCATATGTGGGTATAGTTCGAGTATTGGTGAAATGTATCAGTACAGGGTCCAACGCGCGATTACGAGCGCATTGACTGACGTAGCGAGTTCATTTTTGTTTTAGATTTCACAAAATTCAGTCGCTTCCAGGAAAATTTTCCGCAAAAGGTCCATCTTCACAATGGAAGTGGTACAAAACGATAAAGGATGCCTAACAAAAACTATAAGAACCCGAAAGCAAAAAATGTGATTTTAGGCCCTGTAAGTGATCCCCTCTTGTCATCACCGCATGAATCTTTTACTATGCTTATCATTGTCAGTATGTTAATGTGACCAGCGTGCGAGTTTATCTTTTGATGATCTCCGATATAAAACGTAGGAACATCTGAAGATACAACTACAATGTCAACAATCTGTGTTGAATTTATTGGGGTATTTTGGGCAGAGAATGAAAACAACGGCCTTCTATCACCCAGTTCATGAGTGTGCTGGAGCATGTAGCAGCTGCGTTAAGGATCGACTCGTGCAGTTTCGCTTAGGGAAGTCAAGCTCCCCACATGGTACAGTTATTCAATCTGAACTATATACACTAAGTAATAATACATAATCCAGGTTATTCAAAATCTTAAGACGACGTGCTTCATGTCGAACTAGTTTGACAAGCTCAAATATTAGCTGATCATTTCATGCGATTTCAACAGAATGCTCCACCACAAATTAGGTAAAAGTTCTATTGCCATGATACGCACCGAATTAGAATCAAAGTTACATAATTTATACGGTTGATCTGTTTACCTCCGTAATAAACGTAGTCTTATTGTTGTTTTCTCTATGAGCCAGCTTGAATTCCGTCTAATTTAGTTTTACATCCGCATTATCGGTTATTCTTCCGTTTGTCGTTACCAAATGTTGGCAATAGTTTTCACAAATCCACCATGACCGATTTTGCATTGTTGAGTCTGCTGACATTGAATGGTATCTGTTTCGAAAAACGGACTTGTATATAGGAGTATACGCATTCTGTGTTCTTATAGTGGTGACCATGATACTTGAAACGCTTTGAATCGCTTCATTGAAGATACAGTAGACACAGGAATACACTGTCTATTGGGTAATAAGGCCAAATAATATTCTTTCAGTGTTTAGACAGACTTAGGTCATTCACACATAATTGTAAACAACTTTTGGCAATGTCGCATACATATAGCTTATTCATGCACGTACACGTTTTATCTAAAATTTGAAATGAAAAGAAATTTGAAACTTGACACTCGATTGGCCTTCTTTATATGAAGTCGCGTCACTTACGCAGTAGAGAGTGGATGACCTACAATCCCTCTATATAACAAATAAAAAATCCTAAACTACCTGTAGATAGCTCATTTCGTTCAGGCCTAAGGTGGGGTAGCTGTGACTGAATAAACTCAGTAACTCTGCATCAAAACAAACATGAACACATGATCGCCATTTCTGTTCGTTTGGCCCTTCCTAGCCAGGCATTTATGGCCCGTTGGCTATTTAGTTGCGGTCAGATTTGAACGTTGTGAGCTGATGTTTGCTTTAGCGGACGTTAATGAGGTTTGAATATACTGTAGGATGAAGAACTACATCTACATACATGGATTTTTATTAAGGACGCAATAAAACAAGCTGTTGTTTGAAATTTGTAGACAATGAGGATGTTTCAATATTTTCATTTCTATTATCTATACAATTCTTGAGATCACGATGTTTCGTTTGATAGGGTAACTTCAATCGTCTTCCGGTGAACTGGCGAACATGTTCCTTCCGTGAGTACAGCTTTTATTTCTACACTGGGATTACTGTGGCTTTTTTTAATTTTCTCCGAAACCAATATATTTATGTACTACATTGATGTCGTCCCAACATATTCTGTAATGTCCCTTACAGGCGTGTTCTGTTATGCTAGACTTCCCATTTTCTGCGCTTGGGTGTTTATTCGATGTTCTGTCACTCTTACGGATAGACCAGGCAGAAGAATTCAAACGGAAAGTGAGACATATCTTGGGGAAGAGTCGACCTATCAAAAATAACATATCGAAACAAGACCGACTTGTCCTGACATTTGTTGGGAGTGTATAAAAATATAATAAGATAAAAAAAAATTCATATAGGTACCCTCCTCCACGCTCTACAATCCCCAACCCCCGAATTCACCTGCATTTTTTTCTGAAAATGATCAGTACCCTCTGAAGCGCCAAAAAACGAAGATTGTTCGAAGTTGACACAAATAGCAATCGTGTATGAACAGTTCATATAAGTCCGAGCTGAACTTTTCCCAAGTGGCCAAGGATTAGCGGACAGACAGACTCTCAGTCAGGCCGACGGAATGAGTGACATGTTTTTTTTGATGTTATGTGATATAACATCCAAAAAACACAATATCTCATTTTTGAAATTTTTTTGGCATTACAACACTTACCGATCCAGTGGCGTAGGAAGTAAAAATGTTTCCGAAAATGATCAGGATCCCCTGAAACGTCATAAATGAATTTTTAGCATTTTTGTTTCATGTTGTTTTGCACGTAGGTGGTAGACGGTCTCTGACTGTCGAACACGGAGGTACCACCCTGCGGATCTCTAAGGCGGTGCCAGAATGTGTGCATGTTACATGCACACGTGTTCCTCGCTAGGGTCCATGTGGCACCCCCCTTTCCCCTGTAACCCCTGTAGCTCCGCGGTACCCAGGAGTGTTTAGGCCTTAGTGGTGGTTCGAGTATGAAGAAAAGAAAGTTCCAAATTATTTCCAAGTTTAAGATTTGTATGTTTTACGTCTTTCTTTATAATATTTAAGCGTTGTCAAAACAGTTTTTGACGGGGTCAAGTTTTCGAAAAATTTGCATAATCTTACGCCGTTTTTCAAGTGTCTTCTTCACTTTGGGGGCCTCAAACATTTTCGCTTGGCACAAGTCATTTTTGACTTACATATAAATAATGATCTTCAACAACATTTGCGTATCAAAGATTTTCAGTTTCAGTACATTTAAATTAGAAATAGACATTGTGATTGCGAGAGAAGTACCGAGTTAGTCTACTTGACATCGTTTCTTTATGGTGCTTAGTAGTGTTGCTCAACTGACCCTTGCTTCTTATATGCACGATATTATTCATGCTTTGCCAATAAGGAAGAAGTTTTAACATTAGTAATAACAATAAATAACGCCTACTTAACAATTCAATCACTGATTTAGTTTTTATTACCATATAATCATCTCCAGTATTTCGACTGATATGTGACGAATCCAAGTGTGATGAATAATCAATAAAGCAGAATAAAATGTATATATAGAGTCAGTCATTCATGGCTATTCGTAGGTCGATGCTAGAAAAATACATTTATACTTATGAACTTGATTATGCCAGATAAAGGAATCTCAACAGTAACATTTTAAGGCATCTCTTGGACATTCAGTCGCAGTTCTAGTTCTCATCATATGAAATCGAAATAAAATATAACAAGGTAAACATACGAATAATGTGATGAAGTTTATTTGACTTAAAATATTTGAATAAGTGAAAAATAATGCAATACAATATTTCGTGGTTTAACAGATCCAAAGGTTTCTGATAGTTGATAAGAGAAGAATTATAGGTACAAAAAGCGGAAAGTTGATGTAGCCTCGTTCCAAAATAATATATCGATCAATTTTTTGTATGTACTTGAGTTGCATGTGAAAGCAACGTTTGTTTTTTTTCAAATTCTGACTAATCCAACTTTTTCGACTGCACCTCTAAACAATTAGGAAGTCGAAAGATATACAAAAACGGGATTTAATGATGTATTTCTATTTTTACTTTCTACGCCACTAGACGAGGACGTACTGTAATTGCGAAAAATTTCGAAAATAAGATTTATTTTTTGAATGTCTGGGGGCAAAAACAGAAAAAATTAAAGAAACATCGTGTTTTGATGTTTCAGAGGCTGCTGGTCATTCTCAGAAAATATTTGCAGCGGTTGAATATTTGATGTTGGGGGTTGTAGGGCTTGGGAGAGAGTATATGTCAATTTATATGTTTCCAACCCAGGTAATTGTACGCACATATTAGACATTCTTGATAAATTAAAGATCTCTCCGTACATTTGCCCTTAAAAGTTGAATTATAAATATATATCTTCGATGTACGCATGCCGGACAACTCAAAGAGCGCGCGCTTCTCTGGTTTGGATGGCAAGGGATAACTAAACCACAAGACTATGCCACAGATTGGGCCATCATGCCTTTTGGAGTGATTCTGTCAAAAATAAATGTCTTACAAAGGTTGAATTTATAAAAAAAGCTTTTACATCCAGCGCAGTTTATGATACGGTAAGATATTTAAGGTAAGCAAAGGGGTAATTGTTTTATTTACCACTTCGACACATTTAATAATGTAACAATAATAGACGTCTTTATTTAGAAACAAACTGAGTGCTTGGCAAAGTTTAGCATTCCAAATAAATTACATGCTTGGGAAAGACGATCGAACTTGTGGACAAAAGGATTTATTAGCGTAAACTACTATTGATGCTAATATTTATTCGACGAAATTGCAACTGTAAATAAACATAAGCAACAAATTCAGTATGTATTGTAATGCACTACATATTATGTAGCATTATGTTACATTGTAATAATACAGGGTGGGGCATAACTGTCTCCCTATTTTCAAAGCTTAATAAAACAAATGTTATTTGGAATACTATGGATTTATTTTGAAATCTTAAAAGTGCAACTCAAACAGTTTTATTTTATGTGGTTTTGAAAATAATATCGGCAAGGTGCTTTCCACCATTATCACAGCATTGCCGCAAGCGCTTTCTGAAGTTCGGGGGAGCGCGCAGGCCAAGGAATATCGCCTCTAAGGGAGATCAAGCGTCCGGGGATTTTCGGTTCTGGTGTGCCGAAAACCCAAGAGAGATACACGAAAAGCCTCTGCATAGTGAGAAAGTCACAGTTTGGTGCGCCGTATCAGAAACTGGGATAGTTGGGCCTTACTTTTTTGAAGAAGGTAATCGGGCTGTCACCGTCAACTCGGAACGCTACGTAGCGATGATTCAGAATTTTTTTGTCCCAGCTCTTGCAGAATTGAATGTGCCGAATGCCTGGTTTCAGCAGGATGGGGCGACAGCCCACACATCCCGAGCATCATTAGGCATTTTGAGAGAACTGTTCCCCGGACGCTTGATCTCCCTTAGAGGCGATATTCCTTGGCCTGCGCGCTCCCCGGATTTGTCGCCTTGCGATTTCTTTCTGTGGGGCTATCTTAAGGCTCAAGTCTTTCAACATCGTCCAAGGACCTTACCACAGCTGAAGGAGGCAATCCGTCTGGAAATTGGCCGAATACCGCAAGCAATGTTAGTTAGAGTTATGCAAAACTTCAGAAAGCGCTTGCGGCAATGCTGTGATAATGGTGGAAAGCACCTTGCTGATATTATTTTCAAAACCACATAAAATAAAACTGTTTGAGTTGCACTTTTAAGATTTCAAAATAAATCCAAAGTATTCCAAATAACATTTGTTTTATTAAGCTTTGAAAATAGGGAGACAGTTATGCCCCACCCTGTATATAACACTAGAAAGAAAGCAGTAACTGTGAATTTTATTATATATACCTACAGGAATACGGTATATACAGTGTGTTAACAAAATATCTTGACAAACTCCAAGGGGTGATTACTTGACTAATTTTAAGAAAATGGTTCATAGTCTAAGCAAAGTCATGGTAATGCTTCGTTTCAAAACAAAACCCTTCAGTCGATCTTGTTAGAATTAACTGAAATTTACCTAGAACCTACAGACGTATAATCGAAAGTTTAACAAAACGCTTTACCAAAAGTTAAAATTATCATGGCCATCTTGTTGGTTTAGGTTTTATTGATGAGTTTTTCTCGTTCGATTTAATCCATACTCCTACATCTACATTACGACTTAGAATCACAAGATGGTCACAACCTGTACAAATACATACTATCTACGATCAATGTAACTATTTGCTCGACATATTGTTAATTTTTGTTTAGAATGTGTTTCTAGATTTAAACGTATGATTCCGTGATCGTCGTATAATTTTTGAACGAAGTACACGATTTCCAATGAGACCCATCACAGAGACCTTGACATACATACATCAACCAACAGGCGCAGCGACGTTATAGTCAAGCGGAATCGCATATCAACATTCTGTTGCACGAGTCAGTAGACTACACAGTCGAGCAAGTTTGCAAGTACACAAGACCGCGGCTCGCCCTGTGAACAAAATTGAATCGTTCGACTTTAGGTGTGACCAAAATTACATTTTTTTCTACACCAATGCTACCCAATCTCTAAATTAATTTTAGGATAAACTTAAATCACCGAATACCAATAAACAATGCCAAGACGCCAAACTGACACACTTCCACACCTCTTTGCTCTACCCCCTTTCTTCCCTTCTTTCTTCTTCACTTCGTTCTCTCTGACTTTGTATGGCATCTGGGCAACCAGACCTGACAGACCCACTGACTAACAATATTACGAAGATCAAAGACCCTACGGACCGCTCTGACCGACAATAACGAACAGAAGATGGAACGATTTATATGTCCTTATAAGGTCACATGCCCCATACCTAGAACCACCCGGCTAATGGTCAATAGTCAAGACCCATAGACTGAATGTAAAGATATTAAATAAACCTTCTCGCTGCCATTTTTGTAAAGAAAATTACAAATTAGAAAATCGATGGAGTGACAATTCCTAATAAATTTTCTTGGCATTGGCGATATTTTATGATAATATATTTGTGTACATGCACACATTGCTTACCGTCATACACCAAGAATTAATTAAAAGTCGCGATGCATAAACGCCGACCTAGACCTCAAGTTGTAGACAAGACAGACTGGCGTCGAGACAGCATTCAACTATGTCTTGTTTGTTCATGTCACCACAATTTTGTTTCGTAAGCAAGTACCAGAGAAGTATTGTCATTATAGAGATTTTCGAATTTTATTGCGTTATACAAAATCATGTGGGTATCGGATATTCCAAGTTGTATGTATCACAAACATTTATGTTGCTTTGCCGGTAAATTGCTGCCCTGGCAACAGGTAAAGATAAGAATAGGTTGGCTCTGTTTCGCACAATGCTATCATCAGTTGATCAGTTCATAGAGAGTATGTTCGGTTTATGAAATTTGGAGTATTTTGTATTTCCAAAACCAACGTCGAAGGGACCAACATCACAGCAGTTGCATGTGAGACATGAGTCAACCTACTTGCCACAACCTTTTTAACAGTCTGTATTTAATGTGGAATAATGCCTTGTACTGGTAGCTAGTAAAATGAAAGCAGCAAACATTTAGCCCCTCTTATACAAAAATTGTATAATAAATGGGTGTATTAATTCTATTCAAGACCCTCAAATTAAGTCTAATCTTTTCAATGTTTGTAGATGTAACGACAAAGTTGAAGTTACAAACGATTATAAATGAGTCTGCTAACAGCTAACAAGCACGTACGATATAAGTTGACCTCTTTCAATGAAGATGCAAGACCCTCACCCTCTTCAACCCTCTAAAAGATCCGAAAATGATCAGGATCCTCTGAAACGTCATAAATGAGCTTATTTGTTCCATGCTGTTTTGCCCATAACTATGCCGCTACTGGACTGATTTTGCAAAACACAGGTTTCTTGTCATATTAGCAATTTTATCTAAAAGGTTCCACAAGCGGTTTTTCGGGCCCTGAAAATAACTCGGGTTTTAAGTCGATCGTATCTACGAAATGTTTGCATTTAAATAGTTCAGAACATATGTCCTTTAAACTTTTATCATTTTTCTTTTCATTTAGGACTTGATTATCCTTTAAAAGCAATTTTGACATTTTGTCAAAAATTCACCCAATTACTAGCTTAGAACTTTCTAATAAAAATGAAAGTGTTGCATCACTGCGCTCACAATAAAAACAATAGTTGAAACAAATTCATACACAATTTGTTTTTATTATGAGAGCACTGACGCGGTAACACTTTCATTTGTAAAATATGTATTGTGTTTGAGTGTATTTTATTATAGATTTGAAGAAGAGTTTCGCGATAATGCGCTCATATAAAAGTAGCTATAACTAAATATTCGACAATTTGACAATGGGTGAAATTTGGATATTTAAAAAACAAACAAGTCCCTCCGTGATTTTCATAGTCTTTTCTCTCCTGCAGAAAGGCTATGGTATTTCTAGATTTCTACTGTTCGGTGTCAGCGTCAGCGCTCCCCTATCGTGAGGCTGTTTTCTTTTTTAAATTGTAGAAAATTTCAGGCTCATATAATAGATCATATAAATCAAAAGCATGAACAATTTGATGAAAAGAGTTATTTGTAAGATAATAAACAAAATAGAGCGCTGACACGGAACAGTAAAAACTATGAAAATCAAGGAGGTCATAAAGGTAGGAACGACTGATGATATACGGCCCTAAATTAGAAAGTAAAATGCTGCTCTGAAATATTTAACTGCAAGAATTATACATGGATGTGATTATCTGATAAATACTCGTAATTTGAGTTATTTTCAGGGCCGAAAAATCTCCTTGTAGACCCCGATACGTCATAATCCAAATGAATCTCACCGAATATTGGGGTGAAGTCATGGAGTACGATTCGGAAGTTGGTCAAATTTTGACGGTAGTTTTTGAAAATTCGTTCAGGGCGCCGAAGGTATGAATGCGAAAAAATCGCCCGAACCGTGTTTTTCGAAGTTCTTTAGGCGCAAGATCATTTTTGAAAAACATAGGGTCTGGCTATTAGGTAGTGGGTGGTAGCTTTTTACTCTAGTCCAAGATGTCCTGTGGCTAGAGACGTCACAGAGAGTATTGTCTCAAAAGTATGGAATCCACCCTCTTACTTATTAGTCGATTAAAAGTGACTCGTCTACAAAACACGAGACAACACTGGATCAGGGTGGATTTAAATCGCACTTCATAGTGACCAAATGGATCAACTTCAATAAATATTTTTGTTACAGGTGTGACAAAACTATTTTAAGATGGCGATGAAGGAGTGGTTCAAACAGATGCGACCTATACAGCTGTATATTATCCTCGGGCTCAGCACGGCATTCTTCTTGACTGAACTGATAGTTGGACAACTGACACATGCTCTGGTCTTGCAAATGGACTCATACCAGATGCTGTGCAATATACTGGCACTCAGCGGATGCCTAATCACTATGAAGGTAAGTATTTTGATACTATCTATTTTACTTCCCACGCCACTGACGAGTAAGTATTGTAGCCGCAAGAATGAGATATATTTTTGGATGACATATTACTCTTGTCCGTCTGTCTATCCGCTGATCCTTGGCCTGTCAGCAACTTGAGATGTATCACTTGTATTTTAATAAAATTTCCACACAGCGATACTACTAAAGAGGAAAAGCTCTGTCTCTGTATGTCGTGTCGGCCTGACGGTAACCATTGGCCTGTCTATAACTTGTGTTGCTCGAGTTTCGATAAAATTTCCACAGAAGATTACTACACTGCCAAAAATGAAAAGCGTTGCAGTTTTGGAAAATCGGTCCAGTGGTGGGGGTGCAGGGCTAAGGGCGTAAGACGTAAAATATAAAAATCGCTTAAACTTCGTTTTTTGATACTTCAGGGGCTCCTAATCATTTTCAGTAGAAATTTTGCAGGGATTAAACATAGACTTGCACTGGAAAGGCATCATTCAACTACATAATATATGTCTTATAAAAATAGGAATACATTTCTAGGATTTATTCTTGGACGTTTTTTAAATGCGGATTGTACAAAATTTTTGTATATGAGTTTTACCAAGTCTTCAGCAAAATACGTTCTATACCTTTCTGCTAATAATGAGTGACATGTTTTTAATCATCATATAATCATCTATTCAACGCTGATGAATAATTAATAAACCAGAATACGAGTATAATCCATTTTATTTATAAACCTGATTATTCCAGATATAGTAATCTCAACAGGAATATTTATTGAATCATGTCTTCGAAATTCAGTCGCAGTTTCGACTAATGCCAATACAATGTTCATAGGTCGTATTACATGGACTTAAGAAGAAAATGATACACATAAAAATTGCCTTCAATATACCTGACTTTTAAGGCGTGATTTTTGATTTCCGGTGCTGTGACCGTAAAGATATTCGAATTTGTTGAATGCCTTGTTCTGTTGGCATCACGAAAAACTTTATTACAAATTATTTTGCGTTTATTTTTCAGTCTATATGTTGACACTTTTGTTCCTTGTTACCATACAATCTCAGTAATGGCCGCATCAATTTTGATTAAATTCGAACTGTAGTAACGTGGTAAATCATTCAACAAATTATTTTCTCTATTTAGGATCGCTAAATATATTCTCTCAATAAGTTCTTTCTATAGTAAAATACCAAAATTGATGACAGCAGCGAAACTCATCGTACGCCACTGCTATTACGTGGAGGCCTTCGAAAATGCGGCGCTTCTTTGTGAAATGTCGGAAAACGTCGCTTTAATCAAAAGGTACAGCGTCAAAGCAGTGGCGCACGATGACCCTCTGCTACTGTCATCAATTCTGGTATTTGACTATACAGGGTGACTTCGAAGTTGAGTCATTTATTTTAACAGTGAGTAGATCTGATCAAAAGAAATGTTTTTTTCCTTTACCATTTTTCTGGTAAAATTAAAGTAACAAAGTTATAGCCCTTTGGAAGTTTGAGTACCGCCCTGTCTCAATAATAATATCATGTACTCGTGTTTATCAACAACGGATATAATCCGCCTCGGTTCATCGCATCGGAAACAAAAAAGCGAAAGAATTTGGAACGATGTTTTACATTTATTTTATTCAGTTCAGTTATACATACAGTCACTGTCAGTCGGTAAGGCGTGTGAATAGTGTCTGTTGCGTGGCTCAAACGAAATAAAAAATGGCACATGTTTATGCGGATCGGTTTCCCAATCGAGTGCAACCAACCCCTCGTGCCTTTGTTAATGTAGTACAACGGGCTCGTGAATCAGGTGACTTAAGACCTCACAGGGGACCTCACGATCAAATACAGGTCCGCACTGAAATACTTGTCGGGAGGATACTTTATAAAACAAGGTAAACATTTTTTTTAATTTTTTTTTATTTTTACACACATATTTTGGTTTATCTTCCTTCTACAATCATTATCTGAAAATTAATGACTCAACTTCAAAGTCACCCTGTATATATGTATATATATACGAGCCCCTTCCCACTTCAGTTGGCCCAACTATTGAAATCTTAGTTTTTTTTTATCAAACACAAATAATAAAAATGTAGCAGGGTGTTATAGGTTTAAAATATTAACAATGAATATTTTGGTAATATATAGTAGAAAACACCAACTTTATCACTCCCTAATCAAATTTGAAGCATAAAAATAACACATGTTGCAATTACAGCATATCAACCTATTTTTATTTCAATGCAGAATAAGTCTATAACGCATAGGTGGCTGTGAAAATTAAAAGCCATGACAATTGTTTTTATTAATCACAGCTGTCAGAATACGGGTTTTCAAAATGGGTAGAGGAGAGGTTATTAGTGAGAAAATTTGGTTACTGATAATTAAATTTTTTAATTCTGGGAAATCAAACTCAGAAATTGCAACTTTGTTAGACTTATCGCGGTCCAGTGTGAGAAATATTGTTAGAAGATATATCGTAACTGGTTCAGTTAATATGGAGCCACGATATGTGAAAAAAAGTAATATCACAAATGCCGACCGAAGAGCATTAAGAAGAATAATCGTGAAAAACAGGCGTGCCAATTATTTACAATTAAGTGCTTTGTGGAGTGACGCTGTTGGAAGGAGAATTTCGAGGTCCACAACTCATAGAGAGGCCCACAAACTGGGATTTAGCACTTGCAAGGTAAGTTTTCTTATAAAAAAAAGTGAAGTAAAAACCCTAAAGTTGCACAACTTGTTCATAGGCCAAAGAAAAGCCACTATTAACTCCACTGCAAAAGAAAAATCGGCTTAGATGGGCTAAAGAACATAGACAATGGACACCTCAACAATGGTGTGCAATACAATGGAGTGATGAGGCCCGATTCGAAGTTTGTGTTGGTGACAGTCGCAGTAGAGTTATTCGCAAAAAAAAATGAAGCATTCCATGTTGACTGTCTGAAGAGAAAAGTGAAATTTCCAGCATCCATTATGGTCTGGGGCAGTATGTCATCAAAAGGAGTAGGGAAACTTCATTTTATTGCTGGAAATGTGGATACAAACAAATATTTGGCAATTTTAGAAGAATCGCTTTTACCAGTGATGGAAGAATGTTTGACATCCGGCCAAGATTTTGTGTTTCAGCAAGATGGTGCAGCGTGCCATACCTCAAAAAAGGCTATAAAATGGATGGAAGAAAATAATGTACCACTTTTGAAATGGGTTTCTAGCAGTCCAGATCTGTCACCTATTGAAACTTTGTGGCACGAGATGAAAAAGGTTCTACGACGTCCTGCTCGTACAATGACCGAACTGAGACAAAAGCTTCAAGAAATATGGGATTGTTTTACACCAAATTTTTGCCAAGACTTGGTTAACACTATGCCTCAAAGAATTTCAGCCGTAATAAAAAATAAAGGTGATGTTACCCAATGGTAATCTTTCAATTGTTGCTTTGTTAACTTCGCGCATTTATTCGCACATTGTTTATTTGTTCAGATGTTCTATTAGTTATAGGTCTAAGTGATTTCAAATATGTATTTTTTAAGACTACAGTGCATCTAAAATGTTTTTGAGAAAATAAATTGTTTTAGAAGTAAATAGTTTCGTCATGTTTAGTTTCTAAAGACATACTTTGGTACAAATCTTGAAGTGTGCCAACTAAAGTGGGAAGGGGCTCGTATATATAGCTTCATTAAAGGAAATTACTTTTTGTTTTTACTCCCTACGTCACTGGGAGAGGAAGAAATGAAATTTCGAAAACGAGGTATTGTGTTTTTTTTGATGTTATATGACACGTACATCACAAAAAACTATGTCACTCATTTCTGTCGGTCAGTCAGTGTGTCGGTCTGTCGACCTGTCTGTCCGTCGGTTTGTTTGTCCGCTAATCATTGGCCCGTCTGTAACTTGAAGATTTTGAGAACATTTTCATACAAGGTTGTTACTATGTGAAGGACCAAAAAGCTCTGTAGTTTTTGAAAATCGATCCAGTAGGGGCGGAGAAAAAAGACAAAACCGAAGAACATTAAAATCACACAAACTTCGTTTTTTTGTCGATGAACATTGTTTGATCTTAGCGTATTTAAACGGCCTCAAATCCGGTAATTATATGCACCTATTAGCCTTATTTCACACATCATGTATGTCTGTACAAGAATGATAGGGAAATGTTGCCGTGCAGAAACCACGAAATGAACAATAACTCGCTGCACGGATGCTGCACAGACATAGAAACGGACAACGTTGCCAGCACAGTAACTACCAGTAGGGCAAGGAAAGAATGTCCATAGACTAATTGTATTATTGTACTGACTTAATCCGTTTAATTTCTCTGTTTAGAATCTTCGTTACCGACTTTTCTTTCATTGCGATGAACTTAATCCTTTAAGAACTAATGGCGGCGTTACCTAGATTATATATTAATTTAATCCCGTTTACTGGAACCCAATTAGAAGTTGGGGCAATCAAATGATGTGCTCAAATAGATGAGAAATTTGCTTGCCAAATCTGATTTCATCTCAACCTATTCTTTGAAAATCACAGAAAGACCCTACGTCTTCTGGCTCTGAATTGTTTGGCGCCTTTACTATGAACAGACAGATGTCATACCACCATCATTAAAACAGTTGCCGGTCAAGAAGCCCGCATACAAAGTATCAACGAAGCAAAGAGCACAGGTATTCTATGCATTTATGCATAAAAAGTTAAACTGAATAGGTTTCCTTTCCGTGTTTTTAATCATGATCAACTGCAAACTCTGTACAACAAGCCGTATTAAGTTAATCCATCATATTATCAAAAAACTCACATGTGTAAATACATCTGATTAATACCCACTGTTTGCTCAGAAAAGTATAAGAATAGAACTGACGATAAACACGTTAGGACTTTCCAGAGTTGTGCAAAAATGTTGTGCTTTGTTTAGTATCAGATGAATTACAAAATGCCAAAAAATGAGTTTCTCTAAAACTGACTAAAATTGAATCGCGTAGGTTTGACACGTTATGGGTTTGTTTACAAACAGGACACATGTCTTTTAGGAAACTTGCATGAAGGTCGAAGTGCCGTGACCGTATGACAGAATCGTTTTTGTTTGGATCCTCCCGGATCAGGATCAAGACTGGTTCTGCGGAATCTCGCCATTTGGTGACGCATATTAAAATATATAATTCAAAAATTATCATATATTCAAATCTGTTCCATTAGAAAAAATATTTATGGTATTTCCACCATACCAGTTTGGGGTTGGCTAGTAACGAGCTCATTTGATACGAACTCGGAAAAGTGTTGAAACTATGAAAAGGTATTTTTAACAAACATGATATTTATTTGCAATATTGTAAAATGATGTTAAGTAGATTGACTCTGCACTTCCCACGCTTTCGAAATGGCTTCTAGTACAATTTTGCTTTTATCGCACTTTCATCTATATAGTGGCTTCAAGAAGTAGGTTTGGTCCGAGCCATTAATGCGCCTTTCATAGAACAAATAGCGTCAAGTAGGTTAACTCTGCATTTCCTACGCAACGCCGTCATCAGTTCGTAAAGGGTTACATGTAGCACAACTTAAATCCTCTGAGAAGAAACTCGAACATGTACAACAGGGAAATTAAACGGATTAAATCAATCAAACAGGCCCATACAATCAGTCCATAGACGTTCTTTCCCAGCCCTACCGGTAGTTACTGTCTATCTGGCAACCTTGTCTCTTTCTACATGCGCACGGCAGTGGCGTCGGAAGTAGAAAAGGCTTCAAGTGAGTTGACTCATCAGTTCAAGGATTATGTTCTGCACTAGTTAGGTTCTCTGAGAAACAAATAGCTACGAACGTGAATAACAGAAAAATGAAATGGATCAAGTCAGTCAAATAATCCCATAAAATTAGGTTATAGTCTCCACTCACTTGACATCGTTGCGATCTAGAAATTCACCCCGGTTGTATTTAAAAGTTTGCGTATTTAGCATGTGCTTGTGTACTATTTCGGAACTGTTACGATTTTGCTCTTTAAAAGATTTTGATGGTAGTTAAACACCTGCTCTTGGAAAGGTTTTTCAGGCACGTACACTTTCACAAGAAGTTTTCTCTTGCCGAATATTGGCTCCCTAAGAAAAATCGCTGCGTCCATTAACATGACGAAAGTAGGTACCCGTATGTCCAGAACCGCTTGTGCTAAAAATATTTCTGTATCATTGGTTTTAAGGACACATCTATGATGTGAGAAATATGCTTAGTAGGTGAGCAGAATTACACGGGTTGGAACCGTATAAATATACTAACGCAAAAAAATCGAGGTATATTCTCCCCCATCCTCTGCAACCTCTAACCAACAATTTTTAACCCCAACAACATTTTTTTCGAAAATAATCCAGAATCTCTGAAACGCCATAAAAAATGATCTGCCCAAGGATTAGCGTACAGATAGATAGACCGACATAGACAGGTCGACGGAAATGAATGACTATTGCAAAACATCACACCAATGTCAAATTTCACTAACTTCAACGAATTTCCAAACTAGAACGGGTTGAAGATTTTATACGGATGTTACCTGAAATTATTATTCATTCATCAATTTTTCCTCTAATCAAGTAGGTCAATAAAAAGTCGATTTGCGACCCATGTAGTATTGGACATCTTATCTGAATATGCAATATACAGGGTGGCGCATCGAAAACGAAACAGACGCATTTACTGGCAGCTCAGTTTTTTCTTTTGGAAAAACGCTCAGACCCGTCGATTTTGTTTTCAAGGGGACACAAGTTTGGCAAAAATCACGTTAACACGTGCAGCCGCCTGGGCGGGGGTGACACCAACCCTAAAATCTTAAATGGAAAGGGGGGTCGAGTGATACCTTATTTTAAAGGTCTTTCAATTCCCTTTATAATGATGTAAAATACATGAGCTTCAGTTCAGTAGTTTTGAAGATTTATTTATTTGAAGCTTAAAGTAGACTTTAATAGGTACATCAGATTAGTTTGTACTAGTTTCAAAAGAAATTTGACTAAAAGAATTTACTTAATAAGTAAATGATTTTCTTCACTACGCCCATGGTTTGTTTATCATTTTGTTGTTGAAAATAGCTATTGGAGCGTTTTTCTGTGGCAAAAAATTTATTTCTTGAAGACAGATAAGGAAATATCTCGAACTTATTTTGAATAGGAATTTAGTACATAGTTTGCGATTGATTTGATCAAACTTTGTTGCTAAAATAACTTGTTTTATTACATAAATTAACCATAGTATATTCCACAGCAGAAAGAGTTGGTATTATCGAAATATTTTTCGGAAATATCAGCGCGCTAATAGAACAGCAGAAATATTTAATGAGCGACATGAGAACAGTAACGTGCATCGAAAATATGTTCTAGAACTTGTAGCTAAATATCGGGAAACTGGGTCAGTCGCCAATAAAAAACGCAACATTGAAAATCCCATAAGGAACGAAGCAATAGAAGTGGGGGTTTTAGGGCAAGTTTATGTAGATCCTACGTTAAGTACCAGCAATTTGGAGACTGTGTGGGGTGTTAGTCGACGTACTGTCCAACGGATTCTAAATGCCCATAGATCGGCGGTACATTGCGAATAGGTTGATGTACCAACAGGATGGTGCCCCACCACATTACGCATTACGTGTTCGACAATATTTAGATCAGACGTTTCCAGATCGATGGATTGGTGGAAGAGGTGCCATTGAATGGCCCCCAAGATCGCCAGATTTATCACCTTTGGATTTCTTTATGTGCGGTCATTTAAAAAGCAAAATCTATGCTACTCAGCCAACATTATTAGAAGAACTGCGACAAAGAATTGTGAATGAGTGCCTTCAAATTACTCCTCAAATATTGCAAAATTTGGGGCAACGTTTTGAGCAAAATCTTTATTATTGCATGGAGAGTCATGGTGGCCATTTTTAACATTTACTTGCCTAACGGGTCAGTTCATTCTTGACTTTTAAATTACTTTGCTGCCAAATGTATTATGATGATGTATTAAAGGGTTGTCCAATAGGGACGCAGGAAAGTAAACGTCAATTTGACATAGACGCCATCTTTGTTTTCTGTCACCGACATGTCATTTTGTTAGTTGAATGCTTACCATTGATCGCTATGGAGTCGTATTCGATTGAAGACCGCATTAAAGTTATTCAAGAGCACTACAAAAATGGTGCAACAATAAAAAACACGTTTCGCGCGCTTCGTGAATATTTCGGTCGCAACAACCGCCCAAACGAAACAACCATCGGTCGTCTGGTGCGTAAATTCGAGGCAACAGGTTCTGTGGCAAATCTGCCAGGCTCTGGCCGGCCAAGGAGCCTTCGGACACCGGAAAATATTGCTGTTGTGAAGGAGAGTGTGAGAGACGATCCGAAACAATCAACAACGCGTCGATCCCAAGAATTGGGCATTTCGAGAAATAGTTTGCTCCGCATTCTCCACAAGGATTTGAATGTACACACCTACAAGATCCAATTGACGCAAGAGCTGCGTCGGGCCGACCATTTTTCGCGCCGAACGTTCTCAGATTGGCTCCTTGAACACCGCCAAATTGATGCCAATTTTTCATCAAAAATCATGTTCAGCGACGAAGCGCATTTCACTTTGAATGGGACGGTAAACAAGCAAAACTGCCGCATCTGGGCGAACGAAAATCCCCGTGAGTATCAAGAGCAGCCGATGCATCCTCAAAAAGTGACTGTGTGGTGTGCATTGTGGTCAAAAGGCATCATTGGACCTTACTTTTTCGAAAATGCGGCCGGGGACGCCGTTACCGTCAATTCTGAGCGATATCACGTGATGATAGAGAACTATTTTTTGCCGCAACTTGAAGGAATGGATATGGACGATGTTTATTTCCAACAAGACGGTGCAACATGCCACACAACCAACGTCAACATCCATTGATTGCAGTCCTTCCAAGAACTCAAAAACAACATCATTGCCGAGATAAATGCCATAGAACCGACCATGTTGCAAAATGTCATTGAAAATTTCGACCATCGCGTGGACGTCTGTAAATCCAGTCGTGGTGAACATTTGAGCGATACTATTTTTCATACATAAATGGTATAAATGAACCTTCAAAATAAAGTACCCAACTTGATTTGAATATCAATCTTTCTTGTTTTAATATGCGTTTACCTTCCTGCATCCGTTTTGGACAACCCCATAGTTTTATTTAAGCTTTAAATCAATAAATCTTCAAAACTACTGAACTGTAGTACACTAATTTTATATCATTATAAAATAAGGTATCACTCGACCCCACTTTCCAATTAAGATTTTGGGGGTGGTGTCACCCCCGCTTAGGAGGCTGCACGTGTTAACGTGATTTTTTGCCAAACTTATGTCCCCCTCGAAAACAAAATCGACGGGTCTTAGCGTTTTTCAAAAAAAACTGAGCTGCCAGTAAATGCGTCTGTTTCGTTTTCGATGCGCCACCCTGTATATAAAAATTAGTACCTTTCTTACCTGGTATCTGAAAATCGGACCACTACCCAGCTTAGCTGATACGCAGAAAGTACTACAGTAATGGACAAAAGTATATAGACAAATTAATATTGTGCTGTATTTCTTTTTTAACTTGTTTGTTAATACATCAACTTGTATACATAATTCGTTATAGCATAATACTCACTTATACATAAATAAATTCACTAGACTCCCTTCAATAACAAATTAATTGAAAAAAACTGGAACTATGAAGGACAACAATATATAGACAAAGCAAAACAATTATAGAAAAAAGAAGCAAAGTTCATTGAATTATAGAAAACCAACCATGTTTGTGTTAATATTTTGTAGCATAATCATTATTATCAATCACCGCCTGGCATCGTCTCGGCATAGATTGTAGAGGTTTCTTGATATAAGATTCATCAATCTGTCTTCACTTTTGCTCTAAAGCGGCAAACAGTTCATCCTTGTTTAAATAATTTTTATCTCGTATTTGCTTATCTAAGTATTCCCATAGATTTTCAATTGGGTTTATATCGGGATTCTGTGAAGGCCATTTGAGAACTGGTATTTTTTCATCCAGAAAGAATTTCTTTGCGAGATTTGAAGTCTGCTTCGGGTCATTATCTTGCTGGAAGATTGATCTTAAGGGCATATTGTCTTCCATATAGGGTAACATGACATGCTTTAGTATGTCTGTGTATACAGACTTATCCATAATGCCATCTATTCTATGTAAAGGTCCCATCCCAAACGCTGAAAAGCACCCCCAAACCATAACAGACCCGCCTCCATGTTTGACAGTGGGCAAAGTGTACTTGGGGTTCAATCTTCGTCCACTAGGACGTCTAACGTAATGAACACCATCTGATCCAAACATATTGAACTTGGATTCGTCACTGAAACATACCCTCTTCCAGTCACAGATGCTCCAATCAAGATGCAACCGTGCAAAATGTAATCGGTCCTTACGGTTTTTCCTCGAGATTAGCGGCTTACTCGGGCGACGTGCAAATAACTTCAAATCATTTAATCTTCTACTTATAGTTTTCGTAGAAACACTGACAATTCCTTTTTTCTCGACTTGGGCTTTTATTTGTCTGGATGTTTTAAATGGATCTTTGGACGAAATTACTTTTATTAATCTAACCATATCTTTTAGAGGCTTCCAAGATACCTTTTTGTTTATATTTGTTCAATATTGCCCAAACTGTTTTACGCTTCAGCTTTAAATTTTGGGCAATGTCGACTTGACGTTGACCATCTTTGTATAACTCGATGATCTTAGTTTTCACATCGACAGAAATTTCTGAACCACGCGGCATGGTCTTAAAATCACTCAACTTATTCCACAATACTTGATGAACGCAAACTAATCCTCTTCTGACACGAAACTGTACTAAACTAATGTTGAAAAGAATTTGTCTACATATTTTTGTCCCTCCTAAAAAAGTGTTTATATTCAGACTTGTATTGTGTTCATTGCAGATAATGTAAAAACAAGGAATTTAGTTTTTCAACTAATAACGCATTTGTTTATGGAGCAATGAAGTATGAATTCGTTTTCTAAAGGTATTTAGGTAAATATACGTTTTTGTCTATATACTTTTGTCCATTACTGTACATATGAACGCCACAAATACCCCACGTCTTGTCTTTGAGAAAACGAAGTCTGGCAGCTCTGAGATCTTACTCTAGTAAGACATATGGCATCGGAAATACTATTTTTAATCTCTTATTGCAAAATTAATCATGCATTCTCATAACACGTAACACCTCGTCTTCATTGATAAGACATTCCTAGTACTCATATCCAACAATCGATAGGCGAAATGATCTCCATATGTGGATTTCTGAATGACTTCGCCGCACGCCATTTGCATTCTTAAAGCCCGATAATCCTCAAAGCTGTTCCATGACTGTTTCTGTGTTCCAATGCTGCATCATTATACTTTGAACATTAATATTCAGTCGGCATCTGATTAGGACCAAAAGTTTATCGCCATGCTGATTTCATTACATAATTATGATATTAATGTCATCACACGTTACATCCATGAACTTCTGGTTTTTTTGTAGTAGAGCATATTATGACGTAAGTGAAGTATATAGGCATAAAATCCATGTATGTATGAAACCTCACTATTTGATGCTTTTGAAATATTGGTATTTATTGACACCATTGCCTACTTACATAAATTTTTACAATGGTTTTCCGCATTTAGGTAATATTCAGAATACGAGTGTTTTTTAGTGGAAGAAGAATAATCAGACTAAGATCACTACACTTCGGCAGAAAGCCTAGCAATCGCAAAGCAAACGTTCAACAGTCCATATTCTTCTTCACAAATATGGATAGGTTTCCTCAAAGATTTTGTAAAAACAGATCGAGTAATTGTACCATGCTCAGATCTCAACCTTCCTTAGCGAAATCCATTACAAGTTTTTTACTTACCGCAGTTTTCAAAAAATGAAGTCGGTAATAGAGGAACGTTGTTTCCTTTCTCCTTCTGGAAATACTCCTACAGGCAGGCAGCATTTCGGTACTTCGTCGCTAGCATACCGGGTGATTTTTTTTGCGAATAGGTAACCACATGTATCATCACTCATGTTTAGGACAGTCGATTATATGTGACCTTTCATTCAGGCAACAGTTATATTATTGCTAGTGGAGACAGCACAAGTCCAAAATGGCAATCTAGTACTGATTTCGGTGTTTATTAGCAGTGCAGACTCTAATATTTTTACTCTAATGCTTTTCCTGGACGGTAATGTTTTTCTGTATATTTTAGAAGGCCAAACAAAACGTAATTGCTTGTAAGGGTCTTTTATTTATAACAAATGCACCATACAAAAAATCTGGTGAGAATCTGACAATATCGAAACTGATATTGATATTTTTTCGCTAATAGACATGCATTTAAGATCGCATCAATGTTGCAATTGATTACAACGAAAAGTTCTCATTTTTGAGTTGGTTGGATATCATGGGTTCTCAAGATCATGTGCTAAATGAACTGAAAAATGTCAATGTATTCGTCATGTATTTTCATTGTTTGTAATTTCATATTCTACGCATTTCCACAACGATGGTGGCGATCGAACAATCTGGAGTTTTCATCGATATATACCAGCGCCCAAGGCTACTTGAAGTCTTTAGTATGCAGGAGAAAACTGTCGTCTTTGTGTTGTACGCGGTGTTTTGATTGTAGAACAAGATATTTTAATATCATGACGTATACACGTGGCACTGTTGGTTGTTACCATATATGTTTACCAATTATCAAAACAATTGAGAGTTATATGAATAACGTTTTAATTTCCTTAACATACCGTCAGTTTGCAGATCACCTAAAGTCCCACAATCTCACACATTTTGTTCGTAATCATCCCTAAATTGCAATATCTTATAATACACACCTTTATTAATATATATTTTTAAATTAATATACCACAATTAATGAAAAAAAATTATTGTAAGATAGGACGGTGACTATTGGGGTTTTCTAAGGGATTTGCTCAGCCGTATTGTAAATGCACTCACAAACTATCATTACATTATAATAACGGTCACGGTAATTGTTAAAAATTTTCTATCTCTAGAGAAGAATTCTTTAAACCATTGATTATTCCAGACATCAACTAATAGGATATTGAATATACAGGGTGTAAACGTTATGATAGTCATTTTTTAAATGAGTGATAGAGGGAGTTTGTTATTTTTGGCTCTTAGGTATTATTTCATTATTTGATAATGTACTCGTAAAATGCAAACAATTAGAAAAAATGGACTTACCACTAACTGTCTCAGCGCTTCACCTAGTCTGTGAAAGTTTATTCAACGTATTAAAAATCCACCTATAAATAGGAAACACAATTTTGATACATACATTGTTTTTCTTTTTAAAACCCACACTGCATTTTTTTGTATTTAAAGAAGGTGTTCAAAATGTCGTCTTCCACTTTCCACACAAGCTTCATTACGACGAACCCAGTTTCTTCTTACTCTAGGTCCTCGAAGTTGTCCATTTATCATTTCGGCCGCATTAACATTTTTTTCGCGACGTTGTGCTTCAGTTGTTATTGGACCAGCCCCATAAACCATCCCTTTAAGTTCTCCCCAATACCAGAAATCCGTCGGATTGAGGTCAGGAGATCTTGCTGGCCATTTTCCAGGATCAGGAGCATTTCGACCGATCCAGCGATGGATAATGTTCATTCAAATACTGAATGACGTCTCTAAAAATGTGTGGTGGTGCCCCGTCATGAAGAAACCACAAATTCTGTCTCCGTTGTAATGGGATGTTGTCTAAGGTCTGTTCCAAAAGTTCTGGTAGGTTATTGGCTAGAAAGCTAAGGTATCCTTCTCCTGACAACTTTGGGGGTAACTCGAAAGCGCCAATTACCTGATTGTCAAGAATACCCGCCCAAATATTTATTTTAAAACGTTGTTGGAAATTACCTTCACGAATGGTATGAGGATTTTCTTGGGCCACGATTTTCAATGTTTTTGTGCAAAAACCACTGACAGAATGTTGGTCTGCGAGGATAGTCTTCTGGTAACAAGGCCTGCACTCATTGTACATGGTAAGGATAAAGCAAATTTTCCCGTAGGATTCTATGGAGTATGGTATGCGATAGTCCTACGCGGCGGCCTAATTCCCGAGTGCTGATATCTGCATTGATCTCCACAATATTTAAAATTTGTTCCTCCTGCTCTACAGTAACCTGTCTTTCACGAGTGCGAATATTAGTGGTCTGAACACTTCCTGTATCTCGAAGTCTTTGGTACACTTGCACAAATGTCCTTCTGTCTGGGTGTACCCGTCTGTCGCGATAAATTTGAGCTGCAAGATTTAAATTCTGACGAGCTTCACCGTAAACTAACAACATGTCGGCGAACTCTTGATTCGAGAACATTGTAAATAAACACGACGACGTACGCGAACAAAAACAAAGTAACAGTCCCGATGCCCGATAACTAACCACTGTTACCGTTTGCGATCGATTGCCGGTTCGATAAGAGTGATGAAAAACCGACGCGCTGTTGTCATGTGTGTTTTAAATATTTAATTTAATGAAACTTACTAGCTTACTGACTACAAATTTTGGCTCAACTTAGAAAAAATTAATGCCATTTATTTGTTTATTACCCATTTTAAAAACGTTTTAGACTATTTTATAAAAATTAGTAAGATTGTGGTGATTGTGGTCGATATAAAGCACTTAAAGTTGTAAACTATGAAGCCATTTGGACAAAAATCTATTGACTTTTGGATCATGGGTCATATGAACTTTTTGACTTGTTTTGACCTCCCCCTATTACCCACTTCAATAATGACTACCATAACGTTTACACCCTGTATAACATAGACTTACACCAAATTAGCGAGATTTGATGTTCTCTGCATAACCTAAAATATATTCTGATTACTTCATGCATATTTATTTGTGAAACACTGTTCACAAAACAAAATAAGGTATTTTGTCTATAATGAAAATCATCTGTTATACATACAGGTTAGCAGCCTGACCTCAGAAACCGTGATTGTGACTGTACCTTTGAAGGAGAAGTAGAATTATGGCCAGAATTATTCTTGTTAGTGCTTTAGTATCTTCCTATATTTATGTATTTAATAGATGTTAAGCGCTTCTAATTCGCAAGTTATTACATATTTATATTTTTAATATTCTATTCTATCTATTCGTCTATTTCTTTTTTGATACATATTCACTTTGTTTGTCTATTAGTTTTGTAAAATCCATCTTCGATGGATTCATATGTATCTTATGCGTTGTGAGGATGATACTCGAGTTATTGAGTTTCCAAAGGCCATGAAAACATTATATATATATATATACACCTTAGGAAAAACCATTGTTATACATGGGAAATCATGTCTTGGCAACAGCGCATCGGCTCGTCTACTTTCATCGCTATTCGTACATGGTATATACATGGTGTATATATATATATATATATAACAAAAAGTAGGAAAATAATGGGCAAAATCTGCAAAAAGGATGAAAGTGGATTCGAGCAGAAAATAGGATAGGTAACCCGAGCGATACGTATTTGTGCTGGTTGGCTTCATCAGGACCGAAATGAATGTACATAGGCAACTACAAAAGTAGATAAACATGTCCACACATCCGGATACGGGTGTAACCTGAGGAAACGAAGATGGAGATGGATTTCGGACCTGATGAAGCCAACCAGCAGAAATACGTACGTAAAAATAGAAGATAGAAATACGTAAAACATTAGAGCATTACATCGTGAAGCCACTTGATGATTGCACAAATTAGTGGTCATGGAATAATGAGTGAGATGACACCCTTTTGACAGAAGGCCGAAGGATGTCAATGTCTGTGTTGAAAGATGGAACGAATTGTGGGCGTGTGCCAAACGTTGCCAAATCACTTCAGATGATGTGATTTTCAGAATTTTATGTAAGAATTTGTTAAACCGACCAGAGGCAGTTGAATAAACTACATTTTAATTAATGGGAATTTAAATTAACAATTATTAATAAATCGTGAGAAGAGAATTATTATATTTTGAGTGGAATGAAATTTACTGGTGGAATCGGCCAAAACACAGATTCTAATTATGGTTGTGAAGAGTCGAAATTTGGGGAGATATGTAAGTTCTCCAATTTTTCGCAGTTTAGCAAATATGAGTAAATGACACTCAGTTGTTTAACATCTGTCTTTTTGTTGATACAGTTGTTATTCATGAAGATGTGGGACATTTCCAGGAATAAACGTTTGGAAAGGTGTTTTTCTTTATCAAGAACTTTGATACTTGTGTAATTCATAGAATGCCCTGTTGTGTTAACATGAGATGCTAGAGCGCATCTTTCAGGATGAAGCCTAGCATCACTTTTGTGTGATGTAATCCTTCCTTTAAGAGATCTGGAGGTCTGACCTATGTATATTTGGTTGCAGTTGTTGCAATTGATGGAGTAGACTGTGTTGGTTAAGCCAAGCAGCGGGACTTTGTCTTTCATTTTAGAAAAATACGTAGATGACATTATTTTATGCCTCCCTTCCATAGGTCTGGATGGTATTGTCAGAGAATTCAACAGCTATGACCCCTACATCCAATTTACCATTGAAAAAGAAGATGAGAACCTGTCTGTCCCCTTTCTAGACACAAGACTCATTCGCACCAACAACAACAGCTTATTGGTAGACTGGTACCAGAAACCTATGGCCTCAGATCGGTTTCTCAATTTTAGGTCATACCATAAGCTAGAGATTAAAATCAATTTGGTAAAACAGATGGAAACAAGGGTAATCAGCATCTCAGATAATACCTTCCACACCTCAAATTTACGTAAACTATCAAAACTGTTCATCAATAATGGTTATCCGAAGTGTCTGATTAACAAGATCTTATTTAGTTCACCTTCCAATATTTTGCCGAACTCTGGTGATGCAGGTAATAGTCGCACAACCCCTAATAACGGAACTGTTGTAATTCCCAATAATAACATCAATCCTAACAGTACAAGCACCAACCCGGACTCCAGACCTGGTTTTGCTGTCCTGCCCTATATCAAGGAACTGACCCCTAAGCTGATCAGATTGTGCAGTCCTTTGAACTTTCGAATTGCTTGCAAATCCGTCCTCACTATAAACTGCATTTTTTCTAAAATGAAAGACAAAGTTCCGCTGCTTGGCTTAACCAACACAGTCTACTCCATCAATTGCAACAACTGCAACCAAATATACATAGGTCAGACCTCCAGATCTCTTAAAGGAAGGATTACATCACACAAAAGTGATGCTAGGCTTCATCCTGAAAGATGCGCTCTAGCATCTCATGTTAACACAACAGGGCATTCTATGAATTACACAAGTATCAAAGTTCTTGATAAAGAAAAACACCTTTCCAAACGTTTATTCCTGGAAATGTCCCACATCTTCATGAATAACAACTGTATCAACAAAAAGACAGATGTTAAACAACTGAGTGTCATTTACTCATATTTGCTAAACTGCGAAAAATTGGAGAACTTACATATCTCCCCAAATTTCGACTCTTCACAACCATAATTAGAATCTGTGTTTTGGCCGATTCCACCAGTAAATTTCATTCCACTCAAAATATAATAATTCTCTTCTCACGATTTATTAATAATTGTTAATTTAAATTCCCATTAATTAAAATATAGTTTATTCAACTGCCTCTGGTCGGTTTAACAAATTCTTACATAAAATTCTGAAAATCACATCATCTGAAGTGATTTGGCAACGTTTGGCACACGCCCACAATTCGTTCCATCTTTCAACACAGACATTGACATCCTTCGGCCTTCTGTCAAAAGGGTGTCATCTCACTCATTATTCCATGACCACTAATTTGTGCAATCATCAAGTGGCTTCACGATGTAATGCTCTAATGTTTTTTAAATAATTTTTAATCTGTTTTTAACTTGTTCTTGTCATATTTTATATAATTTTGATCATTGTACAATCTATCCAGCTCTCACCATGTTACTGGACGTTTCCCTCATCCTATACGTAAACAACAATTAGCAACATCCTCACATACTACTGTAAGTTGAGTCAATTTAAATTCATTTTACACTTTTGTTGCTACTGTTATCATTGTAATTGCAGCTCCTGATGATGATGGCAAAGTCCATTGAAAGCTAGAGAGAATTAAAAAAAGTATAAAGAGTCCTCTTTGCTTAAATTTTGTCGAAGTACCCAACAAAAGGCGGAAGCTTTAATTTTTCACCTATATATATATATATATATATATATATAACAAAAAGTAGGAAAATAATGGACAAAATCTGCAAAAAGGATGAAAGTGGATTCGAGCAGAAAATAGGATAGGTAACCCGAGCGATACGTATTTGTGCTGGTTGGCTTCATCAGGCCCGAAATGAATGTACATAGGCAACAACAAAAGTAGATAAACATGTCCACACATCCGGATACGGGTGTAACCTGAGGAAACGAAGATGGAGATGGATTTCGGGCCTGATGAAGCCAACCAGCAGAAATACGTATCGCTCGGGTTACCTATCCTATTTTCTGCTCGAATCCACTTTCATCCTTTTTCCAGATATTGCCCATTATTTTCCTACTTTTTGTTATATACTTTTCTCCGCATGATCATTTTCTCTTTGTAGATAATTTGGGCTTGAAGTACCACAGCAAGTGGCTATAACCGGCCGCGTGGTTGTGGTAAGATGTCTCTTTGAAAATTCGAGGTCTTATAGCCATTTTATACTACGATGTGTAGGTTAGCTCTTGTTGTGGAGTTCGTGTGTCGATTTTTTCCATCTCCATCTTCGTTTCCTCTGGTGTAAACCCATATCCAGATGTGTGGACATGTGTATCTACTGTTGTAGTAGCATATGTACATTCATTTCGGGCCTGATGAAGCCAACCAGCAGAAATACGTATCGCTCGGGTTACCTATCCTATTTTCTGCTCGAATCCACTTTCATCCTTTTTGCAGATTTTGCCCATTATTTTCCTACTTTTTGTTATATACCTTTCTTCGCATGATCATTTTCTCTTTATATATATATACATATATTTACAAGAAATTATTTATTTTATTTTTATTTTATTTTATTCATTACAACACCCTACAGTGAATACCAATTGCAAACACAGAACATAACATAGATATAAAAGACAATAATAAGTAATAGACTACAAAGTCTAAAAGATACATGCTGGTTACTTAATGGAATTTTTTATGTCTGCAAGTCTGCAGTTAAATATACCCGTATCCATGCAAAGGGGAATGATGTAAATAATTTGTCCGGGCCGCAGGTTTTGTCGGGATGTCAGCCTAGGTACGTTAAACGATAATTGACCCAAGAACTAAATCATCACTAGCATTATTGATCCATTTAAACAGAAAAATCATTGACTGGCAAGTGCGCCTTGCTTCAAGACTGCTGATTAGATGTCTCTCAAGTAAGGAATAGGTATACCTATGGGCGGATAGACGCCATCCGTTTCGGTGACAAATATTTTAAGAAACGTCTTTGAACACATTCAAGCCTACTTATGTGAATAATATGATGCGGATTCCAAATTAGCAATGCGTACTCAAGCTTCGACCTAACATATACATAATACAGCAACTTCAAGGTGGTACTCTGAGTGAAGTTACGACAATTTCTTACAATAAAGCCGTACATGCGGTTTGCCTCGGAAATTTTGCTGTCATTGTGTTTGACGAATGTTAGTTGGGAGTCAAATGTCACGCCTAAGTCACATAAAGTTGAAGTCCTTTGAATAGAGGTACCTGACAGGGTATAGTCAAATAACAGAGGATTTTTCTTCAAAATGTAAGACATTACGTAACATTTATTGATGTTCAATTGTTTTGTCATGTCACATACTCCGACGATTTGATGCCATTAAACATCACAAATTGATTTCTTCCAGTGAGGTAGGACTTAGATAGTTGTATTAAAGACTCGGATAATCCATGAGATTTCAGCTTATGCAATAGCATGATGTGATCAACTCTGTCGAAAGCCTTGGAGAAGTCTGTGTAGATCACATCAGTTTGTAATCCTCTGTCAATGTTTTATGCTATGGTTTGTGTGAAGTTCATCAGATTTGATACTGTTTAGCTCCCTTTCATGAAACCATGTTGTTGAACACATATTTTTCTGCTGACATGATGATATAGTCTGTTATATATTAATATCTCTAGAACTTTTGAAAAACTGCACAACATTTATATAGGTCTAAAATTTGATACATAATTCCTACTACCGTTTTTGTGTATTGAACATACTTTAGACAACTTCCATAATTCTGGAATTGTAAGGTAAGACACAAGTTGAATTAAACGGTCAAAGGACACGCCAACACAGAGGCACAGTCATGCAAAATAAAAGCTGGTACATTATCCGGTCCGGTAGTCATCTTAGGTTTTATTTGCTTCAAGGCTAAGACAACTTCATCCTCCTCAAATCTAGTAATTTGAATAATAGTTCATTGCTAATTAAAAAGTCATCAGTTTCTTCGGTGACTGATGAAGACGAGTAGTATTTGGAGAAGTTATCCGCAAAGGCATTTAATATCTCGTTTGGTTCCAAAAGTTCATTACCATTGTAAATCATCCTACTTGATATGCTTGTTGATTTTCACTTAGAATTTAAGAAGCCCCAAAATTTATTCGAATCTCGAAATTAGCGGAAAAGAATACATTCATATCGAAAGCTATTTCCAAACTTTCTCACATGTCATAATAAAGGCAGAAGCTTCATTATGATTCCAGTTCACCTATGTGAACCTAGTTCGTAGTATATATATATATATATATATATATATATATATATATATAGTTTTCTAGAATATAGGTACGTTCAATGATTAATAATTGTATGCAACTGATCCACACTGCAGGCTTCCAAATTGCGCCACTAGATATTTATTTTTTCTTAGGTAACACCAGATTGAAACGAAAGAATGTTTGTGTGAATTTCTGTCTCATATGATGGTGCTTATAGAAAACAGTTAATTGTAAATAATTAACTCTTCTAGATCGTTAGATTCAGACCACCAGCTCTAATGCGATATAGCTTTCTATCTTATTTTTGTACCTTATAAAAATATCGAACAACTTACATCAATTTTGATTTAGAAGATTCGTTTATTGAATCAAATTTGACCGTAAAGTAATACTCGTAGACATGTTCATTATCTATCCGTCAGTAATTTTTCTGTGAGGAATTTGGCAAACATTGTCGTTTTGAAGAAGAATGGTCGAGATCGCATATGTATCTAGCATTCAGTATCGTCATCCAGGTTAATAAGGAAATTAACAATTTATCCATTAAAGTAAAAGTGAGGTCAAAGGAACAGTGCTCTTTATATCAATAGGATGACCATTAATATTAAAAGTGTTTTATTTATAATGCATAGGCTACTTTAGATAACGTGCGCATCTGTTGGGTACTTATTTTGTTTATCATACGTTCAACTTTCACATTTGCACGAGACGCTCAAAGAAACACTTTTTTCACTATTAACATTTAGTTAAGAATATGAGACATCCAAGAAAACTCACCTTACAGTCCACAATGCATTTTTACTTCCCACGCCAGTTGACGAAATGATGGTTTTTGGATATTAGATAACATGTAAATAACTAAAAAAGCATGTCACTCATTTCCGTTGGTCTGTCTATCGGTTTGTCCGCTGACCCTTGACACCTCTGTGACTGAAAAGTATTTCGCTCAAATTTTTCTGAAATTATCGCACAAGATTTGCAATATACCTAGGACGGACAGGCTTTGTAGATTTTAAAAATCGGTCTAATGGCGGCGGAACTCGGGGCAAATAGCGAAACAAGTAAAAATCGCTAAACCTTCGTTTTTTGACATATCAGAGACTCCTGGTCATTTTCTGAAGTTTTATCTGTATGGGTTGAATATTGGAGGGTGTAGGATTTTTGCGTTGAAAATGTTGAATTTTTGGTATGATTGAATGACATTCTAGTAGTTCATTTTTATCCAAGTAGGCTATAGAATGACTCCATTCAATAACAATAATTTTAGAAAAAGGTTGATCAATCAACACGTTTATTTTGATTGCATAGTCAATTTTTATCAATTTAGATTAGAAACATATTTTTTTAAATCAGTGAAAAATAATGATGTTTTACTATCATGCAACTACAATATCTTCTCTATAGAATACGCATGAGCCGACAATCGTACCTATGACTTCCCTTAGTTGTACAAAAGATTTTTATTGAGAACATACTTTGTTTTTCAAAAAACTACAATAAAAACAAAAATCTAGGATATTTTGGTTTGAAATTAATTGTGGTTTTATAGGGTGTCAGAGCACATATTCGTCACAAGGTCGTACGAATTGAGGTCAACAAGATAAATTGTAAATTGTCAGATTGTTAGTGCTATTGTTGTAATGACTTGAACATTCATTATCTTTCTTCTTCATCTTCTTTAATCTATGTTTTAGCGCTAAAAAAGGGGCCAAGTGTCATTCCATTAGTGATAATGTAACTTGAAAAAAATAAAAAAACATTCTAAATCTTATTTTTCGCAAATAATAAATTGAAACGTTTTTGCCCTAGCACAGTCCATATTCTCGTTCAAAAACCCTCTTCGCACGTTTTTACCGAATAGTTTGTCCACTTACAATTTCCCCCGGAACTTGGTTCGATTTTCTCTAGATTGCCTGGATTAGGATCGCAATCTTCAATTATAACCTGTGTCAAACATTATGTAAATACCAATTTCATAACTCCGATGATCTAACAGATCTCTCATCGACTTGTATTAAGATTTTACTAATGGCTTTTTTAATCATTGGTCGGAAATAATTATTCGTTGTTATAGATCCATAATCCAGTATTATCACTGAAAAAGTAAGTAGGTCAAGAATGATTACACAGTCTGATGTTTTTTAAGATTAACGTATTCAAACATCGCTAGCAGGACCTTTATGCGAGCCTTTATCTTGTTGATTTTGTGAGGAAATCCTTCATTCGTGTCGTTTTTTTATTGAACGTGGAAAGCTTCTGGATTATTTGTTTAACATGTATAGAGTAACTGGTCCACATTTTTTATTATGGCCTTCCCTTGTTTCACAAAGGTTACGACTGTTTACTTGATTGGTTATTCAGAGATCAAAGTACGGTTCTAACAATAGTCAGTACAAAGGCTGGCAATGTAAAGAACTTGTATTTTGGCAGAGTAAAGCTTACCAATTTCCACGTTCTACTCACCGCCAAATGAAACCACATCTGTGGTTTGACCAATGACACAACCACAGGACAAGTTTCAGATTATACAAAGACCACAGGTGCCATTGTCATTTCGTGCTCTGAAAAAGGCCTCCGAGGTAGCCGAAACCTCAGTAAACCTCCCACTTTTACATCTGTGGTTTCGAATGTTATATTAATAAGGATTATTACAAGTAACGACTTCGGTAGTACTGGTAGAGCTTAAGAAATGCTGAACAGTGACCAAATGTGGCGCGACGATGACTATAGTAATCACGTGTGAAACGAGTACTTCGGCGGTTCCCACACTTGGTTGCTCTGCGTATTGATAGCTCCAATTTTTTCGCTTGTTTGATTGGGGATATATCTATTACACGGCAGGGCATAAATACCTCCGAATCGTATAGCATAGAATTTGCACGAAACGGCTATAGTGGATAAACTTTATCGCAACTATAGTCAGGCCGGTAGCCAGGATTTGGGTTTGGGGGCTCGCAGAGTCTACTTATAAATATCACAATGCACAAGGCTCATAGTCAGCGGCGCGAAGGAAGTTAAGGAACGGGGGGGAGGGGGGAGGGGTAGGAGTTAAGCACGAATTAGTGTAAGGAAAGGAGACACATAGGCTTATAATTTTATAAATCAATGTAATAGAAAAAAAGGCATGAAATTATTGTAGAGCTATAGATTTATTTATCTATGTATATGTGTAAATATAATGTGGTAAAAACCTGAAAATAACACCTTTAACTCGGAAACTTTGACCTGTACTATCAAAAAAGTAATCTTCTAGATTTTTTTCCGATAAAATGTCTAGGACCTGATCAGGATCAAGAGCAATATCCCAGTGAATAGAGATCATAGCGAGTGAACTCAATCTTTCATGGCCCATAACACTTCGCGGTAGAGTTTTAATTCTTTTCATAGTGGAAAATGATCTTTCTACGCTAGCTGTTGTCACTGGCAGAGTGGCTAAGGTAGTTAGAAGTATTCTGATAGGTACCGTGAAAATAATTTCCATTGCAATAATCCAACAGTTTTAAAACCCCGGTTGATTGATCAATGGACGATATCTTCGCACACCACAACCTATATTCTGCCTTCACTGCCGTTGATGATATCTTATCGTCGAAGTATGGCGCTAAGTTGTCTAACTCATCGGCTTTACTCACATTAGCAAATCCTGGGAGAAGTTGGATTAATAATAAAAGAATAATGAAGGTGAACAACAAATAAATGTCCAATATTGTATCGGTAAAAGAAAATACCATAGCTACGAAAGACGTCTTTTTATAGTGGTAAATGAATATATCCCTACTTCCCTACTAATATTATAAATGTGAAAGTGTGTATGTTTGTTTGTATGTTCCGCTTTCACGCCAAAACGGCTGAACCGATTTCGCTAAATTTTAGCACAGATATAGACTAGACCTCAAGAACGGACATAGGCTCAAAATTTTCAATTATTTGTTTCATATATTCACATAATATGATTGAGATCACTTGAATTTTCTCAGTTTGTCTTTTATGTTTAAATCTGAAAAAAAATTCTTTCGGAATTTCGGGGGGGGCTTAAGCCCCTAAGCCACCCCCCTGGCTACGTGCCTGAACTATACCCACAGTAATTATATAAAACAAGCACATCGAATATTTTTTTGGCTGACTACAGCCTTGAGAAATCTTCATGTGCTAACGGTACATCACGTCGAGTGTTGCAAAGGAGAATGGAATTCTGGTACCAAGACCCACAGCGATAAGTGATATTCGTTGTAAAGGAGTTTTAATAGCACAGTCAGGTCGGTTCTCCGGATACTTCCTCGTAGAACCCAAACAAAGCTCATATGCAGATCTTATATGTATCTGATTATATATGTACTGTTCACAAGGTTGACACTAGAAGCTATATATTTGCAGGTCAAGATACCTAACAGGTTCATCGGTTGATTTAATGATTATCTAATGGCTTTGGAATGTAGTTCGAGTTCTTGAACATGATAACAACTCCTACTGGCGTCTAATTTTTTATCCAAGGTCCTTACCTAACAGGTTTTTGGCAAAATCCCGAAAATTTACATAAAATTTCACAACAGATAATTCTCACCGTTTGCATATTTATTTATAGGATGAGTGTGACCTAGGTCCTGTTCTTTTGTCTACAGACAGATGGGGGATTATTTCATACGTTTTGATTAATATATAGTATGTATTTCTGTAAAAGTTACCGTAGTTTCTCTAGAGTAACGAAACAACTCCAAATCCTTTTACTTGTCATTTCCAAGCCATTATTCTCATATTTATATGGATTCTTCAAAATAACTTTCGAAAGATTATGAAATATTGCAAAACATAATTTGTTAACCTTTCAAACCATAGAAGGTTTAGTACTTCTTCGTAAGGATACCACATGGAAAGTGTAAATGCTGGTTGTTTTCCATAAGGGGTTCACCAGTTTGAACAAGTAATTGTATTGTAATATTTTTTAAATTGAATAGGGATTTTATGATACTGTGTTTAAAAGCTCCTTATGAGTACTTTGCAACCTTAGGGAATACAAAATCACTATATTTTAAATTTAAATCATTTTTTATATTGAATCGCTTATAACTCAACAATTAATCATCATTACGTTATAGTATGTTATATCAAGCTTTGTCTTTCAAAGGGTCTATCTGAATGTAAATTTTAACATGAGATATTCACTTTGCAAAATATTGGCACATTTTGACATCTTTTTAAATTGAATCTCTCATATTTTGTTGAACCTACAGTATCGAGCAAAAGTAGAGAAACAAACCACATTACAAATAAATTTAAAGAAGGTTTTACTCTTACCCAAAACTGTACACAGTTTTTTATTTATGACTAACTCAAGACAATGAAATGCTTATCTCTCTATACATTCTTTTTTTTCAGTATAATATGGTCGGTTTTTTGTTCAAGGAGGAGAAGTAGAGCCCTCCTAAGACTGGTAGACCGCGAAAAAACACACCTAGGATTGATAGGAAAATTAAAACTCTTGCTCTTAAAAATCCATTTACTACTGCTGTCGACATAAAAGCTCAATTTGAAGAAGTAAATATTGGTGTCCACACTGTTCGAAGACGTTTAAGGGAGAGTGTTTTACCAGCAAACGGACCATCTAAAAAACCCTTTATTTCCAAGAAAAATCGGACCGCCCGTCTTGAATTTGCTTACGATCATTTCAACTGATCAGGAACAAGGCGGAATTCTGTATTATTTTCTGATGAAAGTAAATTTAATTTATTTTCATCGGATGGGTAAGACGTCCTAAAAACAAGCGATTTGATCCTAAGTACACTTTGGGCACAATCAAACATGGAGGCGGGAATGTTCAAGTATGAGGTTGCTTCTCTGCTCTTCAAATGGGACACATCGTAAAAATTGAAGGAATTATGGACCGGTACAAATACTTGGAAACCTTAACGGATACCATGCTACCTTACGCAGAAGAAAACATGCCTCTACGCTGCGAAAGTAAAAACATTTTTTGCAGACCACAATATTATTGTCATTAAGTGGCCAGCTCAGAGTCCAGACTTTAGCCCCATAGAGAACCTATGGGATTTATTTGATAAAAAAATTCAGATTAAACATCCAGAAAAGTTCAAAAATAATGCTAACTATTTGAAACAAGTCGCCTGGAATTCTACTCCAAAAGAAACAATAGAAAGCCTAATTGGTTCTATGTCTATGTCTAGCATTTATCAAAAATTAAGATTATGCCACCAAGTATTAGCGTCTTTGTATACGAAAATTGCTTTATATATTACGTTTCTCTATTTTTGCTCGCATTATTCTATAATAATAATTGTTAGCATAGTTTTATTAAAGAAATTTATTTTCATGTTGGCTTTGAATTACATGTTACATTAAGTTATAATAAAACATAAGTGTTTAGTTTACCTTAATAGTTTAATAAAATCTTTAAAAAAATAAAATGTTTCTCCACTTTTGCTCTTACCTACAAAAGAATATTGGTATAACATATCATAGCGTTTTGGTGATTGGTTGTCGAGTTACGAGTATAAGCGTCGCTATGTAGAAAAACCTTCAACTTCAATAGCCTGCCAGTTCACCATTTTCAAAGATAAAGATTTAATGTTGTAGTGTTATGAAGTATACTTATATCTTCAAAATGAGATATTCCATTGAATTCAAAAAAGGTCCAAAAAGGCGACCAGCCACCATCTTGATATGTTTGACTGCCACTTTTACGCTAATATATAACGTACAAATTTTAAAGAAATAAGTAGGGAAAACTTTTTTGAAAAGCAGTGTGTACGTACATTCGTGCTTTTATACAATTACTCGTAGAGTCTTTTATCTACAGAGCTTAAAAATACACCTGATATCAACTAACGGATACCATGTCAGACCTACACAGATCAAAATGGTTGTGTACAGATTTACCAATGGGCACCTTCGCACTAAGGAAGCTATTGGGGGTGTTTCTACCCTTCTGGCTATGGTGATCAATTTTGTTGGATCGCCATTCTTCCAGTAATGTTGACAAATTGCCAAAAAGTTGATGAAACTAAGCTTTGTTGTGGAAAGCTTTTATGTACTGATGTAAATAAAGGATCATCAGAAAAATGGAGTCGAGTATGTTGATTCTGCACCTGCCAAGCAACGCTGTAATCGGTCCATAAAAGATTGTGTTCATCATAAGTTAGTCTGTCTTAGAAATAAGTTAATTACGACCATCTATTACAAAAGAATCTGATAGATCAAGTCAGTCAGATAGGTCTATGCAGTATCTAGCCCCAGGTCTTTCCCCCTCACACTGAGAATCTGGATGCCTCTCAAAACTTGCATGTTTAGTATAGTTTTGTAAAAAACTTCTGGGGGCGCCTGTCTGAGGCATTATTCCAGCCGATGCGTCTGCGGTCGACAGGACCCAGACCCTGGCTGATCAGAAGCGTATAAAGCGTCAAAAAACAAAGTTTGTGAGAGTTATATTTTTTCAGCTACAACTGGATCGATTTTTAAACACGACAAAGCTTTTTCGTTTTCATTTCCCACGTCAATTGGCAAGAAGAGCTGTACTGAGAAAAGTTTGGAAATGTCTTTCATTCTTGTCGTGTCCTCTGGTTGTGTCTGTCGCTTGTCCGGTAATCGTTCCAGTAATATTTGATCTCTTTGTAACTGGGAACGTAGTACGGTTCTATTCAGATTTTACTAAAATTTTAAAACAGAGCTTCTGCCATGCAAAGGATGGAAAAGCTTTGTAGGCCTTGCAAATCGGTCTAGTGACAGCGGAGTTATGAGCGGAAAATCAAAAATTTACAAACTTTGTTTAGCAATGGCGTGGCCAGAAAAATATTTCTGGAGGAGTTTTATTTTTTAGATAATTCAAAACTTCTTTGAGATTTGCATCTTTCTGGTCTCTTTAGGGCGTAGTAAACACAATTAAGGGACTCAAAAACTGTGGAGTTTGTCTCATATTTTACTTATCACTAATATTGTTTAGAATGTTCTTGCACTAGAATGTTTAATAGATTTACATCCGTTCGTTCGAAATATTGAGTCAACCTACTTGTCAATATTCTTTAGCCTTACTAATTCAAACAAACAATATTTCAGAATGGATGCACTGAGCCCCAAGACGGCTGCCCTCCACCCAGCGAGAGCGATATGAAGAAGTCGCAGAGGCAAAGCGTCCATAGCACAGTCAGCAAGGACTTGACCACCCCAACTGCCACTACGCCCACGTCAACGACGAAGCCCTGCGCCACCACGTGTCAAGACAAGAAGAAGAAGCCCAAAATCTCGGTGGCACGTGCCAACCGAGAGAAGAAACTGAAGAACACTTTCGGCTGGGCTCGCATTGACATCATGATGATGCTCATCTGCTGTGTCTTCCTTAGCTCATTTGCCTTCTCCATCGTCGTGGAGGCGCTGCAGACGCTAGTGCATATTGATCACCAAGATGCCATCCACCATCCGTTCTCTGTCATGTGCATAGGTGAGGTAATGGGGTAAATTTTCTCTGGACTCAATACTGTTTTCTTAAACGTCAGTCGTTCCTACAAAATTGTAGGGCCTCCTTGATGTTCATAGTTTTCTAATGTTCCGTGTCAGCGCTCTATTTTGAGGTCATGTCACAAACACCTATTTGCATAAAATTGTTCATGGTTCTGATTTATATTATCTGTTTTACCTGCCTGACGCTGAGACGAAACAGGTGAAGTCTAGAAATACCCCAACCCTTCTGAAGGAGAGAAAATACTATGACAAACGAGGCCATAAAGGCGTCCTACAATTGTAAGAACGACTGACTCTACGGCTCTTAGGGATATTCTTAAGGCTCCCCAGTACCCAGCGCGTCCTAAAGAATTGTAGCGAGATGTGCATTTCCAAGTTAGCCAATGGGCGTGTCTTCAGTTCCCTTTCTTCCGCTTCCTTCAGTGAGCAAAAAACGGCATCAAGTAGGTTGACTCTGCACTCCCCATGCTACGCTGTTATCAGTTCATACAGGATTACGTTCGGTACAACGTCAGCTCGCCTGACAAGTTGTGACGTGATTGCAATTTTGCGCTGAACAAGCCCTCACAGATTCGAATGGGTAGCTTCTTGGTGAAGCTGACATCCTCCAAAGCTGAATGATTGTTTGGATGCATCTCATTCGGGTTGCGGTTACCAGCTGCTTTTGTCAAGAACAGTCCTCAACATTAGTATTGTGCGAACAATTCAGAAGAACAATGTTTGAATTCTAAATGTCAAAATTCTATAATTTTTTTCCTTAACATGCTTTAAGTCTATGGTGAATGTATTTGTCACCTAAGAGAGTACATTTCTGAGAGTAGATCGATCTACCAGTTGCCTAATAGTTTCTCTCACTGCATTTGCTGGTTCTCGTAACAAGTATAGTTTCTATGCTCTGGTCTATCATAATTATTCCAATCGCTGATTAGTTTAAATTACCTGTTACAAACTTATCCATGTTTTTTTAAAGCAGCTTAACCAATCTTCATGTTCCTGCGTACCTATATGCTTATCTACAACTTTGCGATTGACATAATTTCTTATCTGATATAACGGTATTTTTATTCTTTATTAAGAAATTTCAGAGATGCACTTAGCTATATGTTTAAATTAAATATCTTACTCTTTCAGTGCCCTTATAAAACTGGTTTTGATTTTTGTTTTGATTCCCAATTGGATACGTTTTGAGAGTAGAATCATACCTATTATCTTTGCTGCTTTTTTAAGGTCACCGACAAACTTGCATATTCAATCCATGTCGAGACACCACGCTTGGGATATAAAAACAACTTATGTTTAGCATACTTCTGTATCCAGTTATTAGTTCTACGATTTATTCCAAAATTTCTGATAATGACAGGTTAACAACTTGGTCGTTCATCCTATGCGGTATTTCCAAAACGGCCGATGAACAATAACAACCAAGTTCACCAAACTTTAGCGATGCTAATTATTATTCAAAATGCAAATTTCCAGAATGCGTATCTTATGACCGGGAGGGAGAGGGTCTTTCTTCACATCCTCATGCAGCCGCGATGAAAAATCCTAAATATCAGTCCAATGTGATTCAACAAATAATATTTCTGATGCAAAAGTATATTCAAAAATAACACAAAGCTTCCGATAAACATAGGACTTTAAATGCCCCATTACCAAGATATAGGGTGGTGATTCAAAAAATGCTGTGGTGGGGTGGGATTACCCATTATATTACATACATATTAAACGTCACTACCTTCACCACATTTTCAAAGTAGGAAAGAAGTTCTTTATACGGATTATATCTCAAGCATTTGACTCAATTTTTCTATAAAAGGAATGTTAAAGTGAATAAAGTAAGAATGCATAGATGTTTCAAATAAGTCAGTAACGTGTGGTATAAAAGAAATATTCCTACCCAAACTGGAAAAAGCTATAACCAAACCAATATCTAAATCTGGAAATAAACAAAAAATATTAATTATATGATTTCTGTATTTACAATTTTTCCTAAAATTGTGGAAAAAAATCTGACAAAGCTACTCTCAGATGATTCGGCGATTATTTATTCACATAATGATTGGGACTTAATTATTTTCAATTTCTTCATTACATTGATTGCTTCCAGGTGTGGCCGGCCTGCTCCTAAACCTAATCTGCTACGTCCTGATTGGAGGATACACGTTTCACCATGCAAGTTACTTGAGGGTAACTGCTGCTGGCGATGTGGTACTGGACAGAGTGGTGGTAGCAGCCCATGGAGGAGGAAGGAGGTTATCCAGGACCAGACGCACGCATCCTACAGTACAGGCTGACAGGAAGCTCAGGCAGGGTGTTTGTGAGACAATCAGGGACATTACTGGTAAGAGAATACGCTTTTCAGCTGAAGGTTTTGGCTTTCCGATGCTATTATTTCTGAACCATTATTATAAAGGGTGTAAAACATTAGCAATATTCAGTTAGGGTTACTCCGTCTCTGAAGATCTGAGTGAGTTGATTTTTTTCATGAAAATGAAGTGGTATTTTGAGAAGTCCAAAGAATTACCCCTTGAATTTTTGATTAAATACTAACGACGCTTGGTGATCAAATTTAATTTTCAAATTATGGTACTTTTGCTAGTTAACACCTACCTATATGTGTTATTTCTTCTAGGTTGCATTTTGGTGATAGTCTGTTCCGTACTAGTCATATTCGCTGATAAAGACATCACAAAGTTTATAGATCCGGTGCTATCACTGATTTCTGTCTGTACAATAATGACGTTGAGTTATCCATACAGTAAGTATTCTATTATACTTTTTATTTGAATAAATAGTTACTCTGGTTTACTTTTGGGACATATATTTTACGACGTTATATTATAAAAAGCATAGACACAAGTATCGCGTCAATCAGTTTCGATTGAAAGTAATGTATTACAATCTTTTTCGTACAATATTTTGCAGCACTCATTGTTCAGTTCTACAAATCGGTCAGAAATATTCCTTTCGACTAAACATCTGCTGCCTACTTTTAGTTAATTTCACTTGCATTATGCATACCTATTGTGGTAACATAAGATGAGCATAAAGAACAGCTATTCATTACACCGAAACCTATCGTAGATCATAGAATAAGCGAATAAATTTTTACATTTCTCAAATAGTCTTTCATTATCTAGAGAAGTTTCTATCCCGCCATACCAATACTATGCGAGTAGGTACATGGTTACATGGAAAATCGTACAGAATATTTAAGGACGTTGTAGGTGCGGTCATTATGGACAGACTTGATCATTCGTTGATTTTTCAGTCAATTTCAAGATACCCCACTTTCATGATTTTTTTGGAGAAAGCCATAGTTTTAATAATTCAACGATATAATTCAGCATCATTTTGATATTTTTACGTAATAGGTATGTCTGAAACTGCAACCAAAGTTGGAAAGTAACAAGTTTTGAGATCTATCAGGTATCTAACAATAGGAAATATTACATATTACTTTTCTACACCGCTTACTCGATTAATCATGCCTAGACGCATTTCGTCCCTTAAATGTCCTTTAATCTTGGTATTGTAATATTTTTGGGACCTATGTTTATGGACAGCAGTATTTGACAAAATTACCAGATTTTGAGGCTCAATTAGGAAGTATGATTTAGTTCATAAAAGTAAATATATATTTTTGTAAAAACGATGAAAAGTGAAATTTCAAAACCTTACTTTTATCATTTATACAAATTTCTTGTAAAATGACACAATGAAATTACAACGTATTTCAAAATTCTGCACGACTTTGCCTGTAACCCTGTATATGATTTATTTCCACTCAACTGAAAATTTTCGATAAAATAAGGTAAATACTTTGTTTTTCAGTGAAGGAAAGCTGCTTGATTCTGCTACAAACAATGCCAGATACCATCGATATCGACACTTTGAAAGCTGACCTTTTGACGCACTTTCCGGATATTGTTAACATACACGACGTGCACGTATGGCAGTTAACTGCCAATAAAGTCATTTCGACTGTCCATATTATATTTCAAAACCCCAAGGTACTACTAGTATAATACTTATCTTATTTCTTCTTCTTCTTTTATTTATAATGGCGATTTATCGTTTCCATAGTGACCCCTATGGGTATCGAATGAAAGGTCTTGATGAGAGAAATATACTAAGTGACATATAAATCCGAACACCCAGTTTAAATGGTTTTATTTTAATAAAAGTTGGTGAATGTATTTATCTTACTATAAATAACAAGTGAAAAAATTTTCAGCCTTATCAGTTGGACATTCCGGTTTTTATACTGCTTTTTTTTAATTCACTAACGCTCTAAAAATGAATATTTCAGCCGCAGTAAAGAATCAACGTTGGCGGATTTTGGTTCTTGACATCCTTTACGATCGGTTACGATGCCTAGAGTACGGAGACCTGTACGATTTCGACAACTTAGTGAGTTTGATAGGGGCCGTATAGTGGGACTTCGGGAAGCTGGACTTTCTTTTCGGGCAATTGCAGTTAGAGTGCAAAGAAGTGTAGACACTGTGGTTAGGTGTTGTCAGGCATGGCTTCGAGAAGGCCGTACGCAAAGAGTAAGGGGCACTGGACGCCGCCGTAGAACAACAGACCGTGAAGATCGCCGTCTAAGATTATTGGCCTTAAGGGACCGTTTCTCCACTACCAGGTCCATTGCAAATGAATGGTTTGCAGAACACGGAAGACCTATTGGCATGCGAAGTGTTTACCGACGAATGAGAAGTTTTGGCTTGTTTCCATACCGGCCACACTGGGTCCTCCCTTTAACTCGAGAACACCGACGTAATCGCCTTGAGTGGTGCAGTGGAACAGTATTGTCTTTAGTGACGAGTCTCGATTTTGTTTAGGCATGCACGATGGTCGTGCCAGGGTTAGAAGGCGACGTGGTGAAAGGAGGAGTCCACAGTTTTTTGTTGAAAGACATGTTCATCACACTGTTGGAGTTATGGTTTGGGGTGCTATAGCTTCTGGTTCCAGGTCACCTTTAATCTTCATCAGAGGTAACATGAACGCGCAGCGTTATGTCCACCCTATCTTGACACCCTGGCAGATCCAACTTTCCAACAAGATAATGCCCGAACCACATGTTGCAAGAGTCACAATAGACTTCTTTCAACATAATGATGTCACATTGTTACGATGGCCACCAAGATCTCCCGACTTATCCCCAATTGAGCACGTGTGGGATATGATGGGTAGGAGATGCTCAATTTGCAACGTCCTCCTCAGACTCTAGAAGCACTTCGAGAGGAGTTGGTGGTTGCCTGGAATGAGATACCACAGGAGGACATTGACCACCTGATCAGAAGCATGACTAGGCGCGTTGGAGAATGCGTAGCACATCAGGGTGCATCCACACATTATTAAAGGTCAAAGGGCTTTAAAGCAGTGCAATCATTTTGAAATTTTTATCATTTACTTATTATGCTTCATTAAGTACTTATACAAAAATTTATTAAAATAAAACCATTTAAACTGGGTGTTCGGATTTATATGTCACTTAGTATACAATAAGTGAAATGTCGTCATTCTAAGTCCAATTTGCTCTCGTAGCAACATGGCTACTTAGTTTTTAACCAGTTAACCGATTGAGCTAAAATTTCATATACGACGCATTTGCTTCTCATGACAATACACAATAAATTAAATGCCGATATTTTTAATCCAGTGTGTCGGGTGCTTCGAAATATCATTTTCCTAACACCTTAATATGGGTATCAAATGAGGTGGACACTAAAAATTGAAATTTTATGTACTCATGGTGTAGGCTTGGTCTCGGGTAGAACAACGAACAAAATCTAGAGTACCTGCATAAGGTCTATTAGAATAGAACAACGCAAAGTGCCATCTATTACCAGAATCAACTACTGCCTGCATGAAAACAGCAAGCCGTCTGTTTGAACTGTACCCAGTTCGCATTGCCAGCCGAGTTACCACTGTGACCGCTAAATGCCACCAACTCTGGTGCTATAGTAGATAAGGACTACTCGTCATTGAACAAACTAGTAGTAATACAGCTTTTGTTCGTTCGACCAAGGACGGCTAGCCATGGACAGCTGTTCCGTGCTATTTGGCAACTCCTCAGTATGGTGTAGGCGTAGTCTCAGGTATTACAACGAACGAAAGCTGAACAACTGTTTAATAGCGGCGCACCAGAATCGGCGGCCTCTAGCGGCCACAGTGGTGATCTGGCTGACCACGTGAACTAGGGTCAGTTCCAACAGACAGCTTGCTGTTTTCACTCTCGCAGAGGTCGACTCTGGTAATAGATGGATTTTAAAAGCTAAATAGAAGCTTAACTTATATTTTTTATTTTATTTATTATCATACTTCGCTGCACGATGCAACAAAAAATCTGCAGTAGGCTTCCCTTACTACGAGATTCCTAATAACAGGTTCACTGAAAATAAAGTAGTTTGAGAATGTTTTAAGACATAGCCAGGCTATCAGTCTTTTTTTGAAAGTTCTTATTCGAATATGAAATAAAACTTAGGACATACAGATTGATTCAGAAAGCACTGGCAACATAACTAGGACAGAAAGCAGGTCCAAAAGTAACAGAAAAAGTTTAGTAAATATGGTTTCTAAAGTACCTCCTTACCAAGATACAGGGTGTTGAAGATGAAATTTCAAAATAACAACAAAATTATAACTTCGGAGTGGAAACAGGTATACCTATTGACTTAAAATTCTGTATATGCAGTACTACGAGGGATGTTATTTAAGTTTTGCATATAGAAACTTAGTAGGCCGCGCGGATCAAACGTCAGTACTGAATCTTAACCTCACTCTTTAGTAAACTTAAATTCAAAGTTTCACAACGATTCGTGCAGTGTTCTCACTACAGTGAATTTTTAAGTGTCACCAAGTCATTAGAAAAATTGAACTCAACCGAGAACATTTTCGCGCCATAATTTATTACAACTTTCAGAGACAATTATCGCAACAAGAATGCCTTGCTGAGTTACTGTCTGTTTTCGGTAACGAAGCGCCACATCAGTCGACAATTTCCCATTGGTATGGAGAATTCAAACGTGGACGGGTCTTAGCGACGATCCCAGGGTGGGTGCACCAAAACCGGCAGTCACCCAGGAAAACGTCGATGCTGTGCGCAAACTCATTATTGAATATAGACATGTGACATATCGCGAGATTGAGGCGTCCTTGAAGATCTCAAAGATCTCAATTCAAACAATTTTACATGAAGAATTAGGAGTAAGAAAACTGGTTTCTCGTTGGATACCCCACCTGTTTACTGAAGAGCACAAAGCAGCCAAGGTTAATTGGTGTCAAAAAACGCTTGACCGTTTCAATTCCGGAAACTCAAAAAATGTGTACAGCATTGTTAGTGGTGATGAATCGTGGATTTACTGTTATGAACCAGTCCGCTGTTTGGGTGTTCCAAGGTCAAGGAAAGCCAACAAAAGTCATTCGTTCTCGAAGTGTTTCGAAAAAGGTGGTCGCGACATTTGTGTCAAAAGCGGGTCATATTGTAAAAATTTCTCTTAATGAGCAAATAACTGTTACTGCGGATTGGTATACCACCATTTGTTTGCCAAAAGTCATCACCGAGCTTCGAAAAATCAACCCCGAAAAAAGAATCATCCTCCACCAGGACAATGCAAGCTCGCACACAGCCCAAAAAACAAGGCAGTATTTAACGGAAGAAAACGTGGAATTATTGGACCATCCTCCATATAGTTCCGATCTAAGTCCTAACGATTTTCTTTACTGTCCCGAAAATTAAAAACAGACTGCGTGGTCAAAGGTTCCAGTCACCAGAAGAAGCAGTTGACGCATTCAAAAATGCCGTTTTGGATCTGCCAGCAAACGATTGGAATAAGTGCTTCGAAAATTGTTCAAGCGCATGCAGATCTGTATTAATTTTCGTGGAGAATACTTCGGAAGGACAATAAAGTTATTTAAAACTGCCTACCGTGTTGTTTTATTTCCATATGCAAAACTTAAAAGACATCCCTCGTAAATTCTTAAGCATTACAAGCAAACGTTTCGTGTTCTAACCAAAGTAGTGGCATAGAAATTGAGATATTTTGTGCCCCATACAAGAGAAAAGAAAATATTTTCTACCCTACTGACTTCTCTGAACTATCTATTGCATTTCTAGATAAGGTACTGAATTTTACATTATTGTTTCTGTTCATGCATCAGCTAAGAAATATTGCCTAATTGAAATACGACATTCTCAACAACATCTCAGTCATAAAGCCTATCTTGCTGAATGTTATGGTTAACATGTGTTCGAGAAGCATAATATATGTTCAACACTTAAGATATGTTATCATACTAGGTTAAGTTCTCATTCGTATAACACATTTTCAAAACAAATTCATTTTAATTATCGCTTAAATAAAAAGGTTATAATGAATTTAAGCAATAAGGTTCATTTTGCGCCACCCTGTGTAACTCTGTTATGTAGTTCAATATTGGGATATTTTGCATGTTAAATATTTTTAGAATGTACCGTCAGATGCATATTTCATTCATATCTTTATTACAGGTTTACAATAAAATTATGGAAGAGGTGAAGAGTTTCTTTATTGAGAAAGGCATTACACAAGTAACTATCCAACCAGAATTCTACAAAACTCATCCGAGTACCGAAAGTCTTAACAAACTGATTCCAGACTGCCTTATGGCATGCCAAGGAGAACTTTGCAAAGAAAATCATTGCTGTCCGGATATTGTGGTGAGTAATTAAGCTCGTCAGGAAAAGTGCATTTCGTCAAAATTAACATCTTCTAAGGAATACAACATCTTTGAAACCTGAAATAGATTCAATCTTTATATCAACAAATCAAACACTATTAGAGCAGGTGAAGACCAGTACCTGTAGAAATATATTCCCTCGAAACCTATCGAAAAGTACTGGAAAATGTAATTAGTGATATCATTTTTCGTATATAACTCCCACCAAGATAAAAAGTTGGACTCATATCATTTCTCACTTTTAATAATACTAGAGAAGCAAATCGTCTGTCTTAATCTTCGAATTTTAGGATATAATGCTAAAAGTGTTCAATGTTGCACTTTACTCATAAAGCCGACTCGCGACGTTTCGATATTTATTTGATTTCTTCAGGGCTACAGAATGCGAAAAATAAATTTCGAGAAAACATAAAAATACCAAATAAGTTTATATGATTAGAAAACGGGTGAAAATAAACTGAGATATTACATACATAAGCAAATAAAAATATACGACGATGGAAGCACGTGAAAATATAAAAACTTTAAGAAATAATATATCACTAATTTAATGAAGTTAGTAATTAAAACTTGATCCAAAACATGAGGCTACGCAAAAACTAATTAAAAACAATAAATATGTATACACAGTGGAAAATAGCAACCTTATCAAATGAATGATGCAACAAACAAATGAATGTCGAAACGTCGGCTTCATGAAATCACTGCAAAATTGTGAAGATTAAGACAAGTATCCTGTTTCACCTACTGGGATAAGAACTTTTGTTGTCATTTGTATATTGGGCAGTCTGTATACTAATATATATTTGCAGGAGAAAGAAAGGGAGAAGAAGCCGTTCAAATCGTCCAAAGAAATCCTTCCCGAAAGCTGGACTCCTGACCTGCGAGCAATCAGGATCATGAACGACGAGACCACCAAAGCCTACACCATCAGCTCCAGTTTGAACAATTCTCTAGCATATGAAGTTGCCAGGCATAATAAAATAAACAAATCGTTCGACGAAATCCCTAAAGAAAGAGACATCATCAACAATAAGATCATTCCGGACAGCGAAGCTAGAATAGATGCCAAAATCAACCGAATTTTGAGTAGATCACAACGACCGCTCAGTCAGAACACAGACCAGAAGGAAGAAGAAATGACTTTGAATGTAGAAAGGCTCAGTAAAAGTGTTAGTACCCTCGATGAATGCAAGCTTGACCACGATAATCATGTTCACAAGCCGTTAAGAGTTTGCGAACATATGGAACAGAAAACCCACTCCAAAGAGAATGCCAAGATCAGTGACCATGAACACAGTGTATCAGAAGAAAGTGTAGGTGAGACTAAATGAAATGACACATATACAGTTACTGACAAACGTTTTTGATACATCGTGTGTTCGTCTCTATCAATAAGGCTGTGTTAATTTATTTTTAGTTATACAGAAAAACCACTCACGTATAGGAAAGTGAATTTTCCATTTACATAGTTATTAAGCAATCTGATCAATAGAATACAAAATATAATGTGAGTTGCAATAATAAAGTAATTACGAAGGAATCAAGAGGACTTATTTAGTAGACATGAATTCCCATATATAAATGTGTGAAAGTTACAAGTTGCGATAGTTACTTAGGATGTTTGGACATTTTGAAGGTTGGTGCGAAATAGTTCTGTTGAAAACGCAAAATAGCTGCTGTTTCCTGCAATAACTCGAGAACTATATGCGCTAGAGGAATGAAAAGTAATATACAGGTCTTTGCATGGTTTTCGGTAGGTCACAGTAAATCCTGTATATTTAGTAAAAAAGCTAGGTCAAATATACATAATGTCAATATAAGATATCAAAACCATTTCACAATGCCCATGTATGTAACATCACTCTTTTATGGGTCACTCACGTATAATGCTCTCGTTAACACATATAGCAGGAATATTGATATATCAAATAGCAATATCATCTGTTTCAAACTGCATCTCAGACTAGAGCAATGAATAAATGCCCATTATTGTCTTTTTTAATTAGATTCATAGACATACAATCGTTTACTGGATATATAAAATATCATATTTGCTTGTCAAATTAGTATTAGGCTTTTAAATTCACATGAAGAAGTATTGGTAGACGTGGTTTTGAAAACACCGCAGGTAAATTTATTCTTTGCATCATCTTTAGGATTTAGGTAAATGTAACAAATGTATGTTTTACACAAATAGCTGAATGAAGCAGAGTGCTAAAAAATCACCTAATAACTGTATCTAACATTTGGTATTTTATAGGTATGTCAGAAACAATGAACCAACAATTCTCCAGTTGTTAGACACAATAAAAAGCACTGCGCTTACATGCTAAGGTTGTACTAGCATACTATTTTCAGACGAGTAAAAAAAATTTTGAAAGATACTAACTCCATTTAAGAGCAGTGACAATAAAAAATCAATGAAGACGTGTTTGGTTCTGCTATCACCTCATATATGGCACTGGGAGCTTCAATCCCCATTTGGCGCCTCTCTTACGTCTATTTCAATTGGCTATCCTAAGGTGAAGTACGTTAATCAATGCCTCAAAATACCCAATTAAAATAGCCGCTGGAAGGGGATTGGAGGTCCTAGCGCCCTCTATGAGAATGTAGCAGAAACAAACACTAACCCTTTTCAAAGTGGATTATTAAGTTGACTTTATTTTTTTTGAATCATTACGTTTAGAAATAAACCGAACATAGTTTATGACAATTGCATGGGAAGTCAAAATAAAGGATGATAAATGGGCGCGATAAAATCTGAAATCAAACACTACGTTATATTATGCTCAGACTTTTATTACATCAAACATAACGTACATGAAAATATGAAACTGTATCATAGAAAAAAAATAACACGAAACTGAATGAAACACATGCATGGTACAATAGTAATCGTAAGTTTTGCAGTATGCAGTAAAATGGAAAAGTGTACTGCAATAGACCTACGGTCTATAGAAATGTCTGTCATGTTCATTTCTGTCCGCATGTGTCCAGAGTCAAAAATATGTCCGAAATCGATGGAAACAAAACTATTATTAACATGGATTATATGCTTCACACGGCTCATGTGTCAAATTATAATACTCGAGATTTTACGTAGTTGTACAGTAATCTAGATTGTCACTAGTGGGAGTGGTTTGGTTACTGATGAAGAATGATTGAATAATACTATGGTGGTTGTTCTATCTGAAGTATCAAGCAAAATTTTTCAATATCTAGCAAGGGCGTCTGCAAAATTAGTTTCAGGAGAAGGGGGAGGGCAAAAAAGGAAGAAATATGAAATCACTTTAGAGAAAATGATATTAGTATTCAAATCAAACAATCAGAAGTAATCAAAGTTAGTTAAACTGAAAAGGTCATCTTTATATAATAAATATATAATTATAAATACAGAGTGACTTTGAAGTTGAGTCATTAATTTTCAGATAATGATTGTAGAAGGAAGATAAACCAAAATATGTGTCTAAAAATAAAAAAAAAATAAAAAAAAAATTTTACCTTGTTTTATAAAGTATCCTCCCGACAAGTATTTCAGTGCGGACCTGTATTTGATCGTGAGGTCTCCTGTGAGGTCTTAAGTCACCTGATTCACGAGGCCGTTGTACTACATTAACAAAGGCACGAGGGGTTGGTTGCACTCGATTGGGAAACCGATCCGCATAAACATGTGTCATTTTTTATTTCGTTTGAGCCACGCAACACACTATTCACTGACACTGACTGTATACAAATGAATAAAATAATTGTAAAAACATCGTTCCAAATTCTTTCGCTTTTTTGTTTCCGACGCGATGAACCGATACGGCGGATTATATCCGTTGTCGCCAAACACGAGCACATAATATTATTATTGAGACAGGGCGGTACTCAAACTTCCAAAGGGCTATAACTTTGTTACTTTAATTTTACCAGAAAAATGGTAAAGGAAAAAAACATTTCTTTTGATCAGATCTACTCACTATTAAAGTATATATAATATATAATAAAGTTAAGTTGATTTTTTATATTTAAAGACGTACTTCTAAAGTTAAACCTCTTTTATATTACACTTTCAAAAAAGAATTTTCAATATGCCGGTTAGATGTGATGAAAAACATGTTTCTCTTTAACCAGTTTTTTTTATGAATAACATGACATGTACGAATGTTATCAATGATGTAGATGCGTAATTATCAATTGCCTGGATCTACCACAGTCTGTTTTTTCTGTAGCAAGCTAAGTCTGTATCATATGTCTTTTTTATAAATAATAGTCTATAAGCCTGTGTTCTCTACAAATAATAATGCGTTATAGATGTCAAAATGTCAAATGCAGATAAAATACTGTAAGCATCTTGTCTTGTATAAAATCAGTTTATCGAATATCACACAAATGTTTACGAAGTTAAAATACTATCAAAAATTTGGAATGTTAATGATAGGCAGTCGTTACAAGAGCATATTCCTGATCAAATTCAGTAAATAATACAACATTACAAAGTAATGAACAGCACAGCAAACCCACCCATCTTCAACTATATTTTGTTTTACAACAAATTGCCTGTTAGCATAAAATCAGTCCTTGCTAATAATTTATACAAGAAAAAAATACTGTATTGCAGTGTGCATTGCAATAAGATGACAGGTTAGTATGAATTAGAAGATAATTGTGAATTCCAGTGGTATTTTTCGAAACTGTCTCACAAATAATATTGACAAAAAATGTGTACGCCATGATTATAAAAAAAATATTTTTCTTTTCGAATTAAGTAGGTAAAAATAAAACTTTTTTGTCTCTCGGTATTAGTGGCGAAGCGTCCATGTAACCATTATTACCATTGGTAACACTTAAAAATCTTAAGAATAAATATTTTATGACCAAGTACTGTGAAATAAGTTCATTTATTTGTTTACCAACAGCGATATGTAACACGATGAAGCTGACTCGCCTCGACTTGGTTGTCGGTTGTTACCACTTTCATTTATCGATACACTTGGTAGTCCGTCGAGGACCGTCGCGTACCGGCTCGTAGTAGTAGTAGTTTGATATTTCAAATTAAGCTGGTATATGGAAACTCTTGGTTATGTGGTTGCAAAAAAACAAATTGTATTGTTGGCGATGTCTTCTGTTTTATATAGAAAAAATGGATAGACCAGCAGCGGAGTCAACGATTTAAATAGTTTTAGGGCTCTAAAGAGGAGACATGAAATTTCTCCGTTAGATGCGAGATGTGTAGCCAATTTAACTCAGTTTGGCAAAACAAAAATCGAAAGTTGTTTTAACCAAGCTTTTAGGCAGTAGGGGAGACTAGGGAGGCTTGGGACTAGGGAGGAATGAGACACTACATTTATTTAATAAAATCGGGTATGCAGAGCCATCTGTTGGTTACTGGTTAATAACTTTAGTCAAGTCTCTCACCGCTTGGCCAGCGAACCGGCGAGAATAATTAGTAGAACATTGTTGTTAGTGCACGTGCAAAATGGCTGCCAAAACTAAATTTTAATTTTGTGATATCGTTGTAGTTTGCAGCAAGTTATAGTGAAAATTTGAGTTGATTGTTGAGGCATTGTGAACGCAGGTATGTTGTGAATTATTTATATAGGTATCTCATAAAATAGAAGTTTAACAAGTATTTTAGGTTAGATTATTTTATGAAATGCTGTATAGGGAGATATGAGACAGCTGTTTTGGGGAGACATGAGACGTCTCATACCTCCCTATGTCGCGGTTTATAAAATTCTATGATCTAACATTCCGGTTAAACATGTGATTGACTGGATTATTAGTATTTTTGGACAATTAAAAAATGCTAACTGGATAATATTGTTCCAATATGCCCCATTTTTGGATTAAGAAAACGAAACGAATAGCCCGTCCTCCTGATGTGATGAGAACCGCAGTGGAAGAAGTTCTTGGAGGAGCAAAATTACGCGCAACTGCAAGGAAATATGATATAGACAAACAAACGCTTAGCAAATATGTGAAAAAAAGGAATTTGGATGCCCCTGCTGAAAACATTACGTATTCACCTGATTTTAAAACTGCGTTAGTGTTTACCCATAAAGAAGAGGCTATGCTGTCGGATTATCCAGTCCGTGCTTCGCAAATGCATCATGGTTTAACAGTTACATGCGCACGTCAACTAGCCTTTCAATTTGCTAAGGCTAACCATAAAAAATATCCTTTGAAATGGGATGAAAAATCAATTGCTGGCTACGACTGGTATCGAGGTTTTAGACATCGCCACCCCGAGTTATCGCTGAGGACTCCAGAGTCAACCAGTTTGTCACGATGTACGAGTTTTAATCGCACAAATGTTACCACGTTTTTCAACAATTTGGAATCGGTCCTAAAGCGCGAAAAGTTTGAATCTCATCAGATCTGGAACATCGATGAGACAGGGCTTATAACTGTACATAAACCACCCAAAGTCCTGGCAGCGAAGGGCGTTAAACAAGTTGGAAACGTCACGTCTGCTGAACGTGGCACATTAGTAACTGCCTGTTGTGGTATTAGTGCTGGAGGAAGATTCATCCCGCCGTTTTTCGTCTTTCCAAGAGTACATTTCAAGGACTATATGTTAAGTGGCGCTTTTCCAGGAAGTGTTGGAGTTGCTAATTCCAGTGGATGGATGTCTTCCGAAAACTTTGTTGTTTTCCTGGACCACTTCATAAAGCATAGTGGTTGTTCCGTGGAAAATAAAGTATTGCTACTGATGAATAACCATGAGAGCCATATTTCCGTGAATTCCCTGAGGGAAGCAAAAGAAAATGGAATAGTGATGCTCACGTTTCCACCACACTGCAGCCATAAAATGCAGCCCTTGGACGTATCGATTTACATCCCCTTTAAGAATTACTATAATTCGCAGTGTGCATCATGGATGGTTTCCAATCCAGGTCAAACTTTGTCCATTTACAATATTGCTGCTTTAGCTAGTCAAGCGTTCGAATTAGCTTTCACACCAAGGAATATTTTATCCGGTTTTTCAGCGACTGGCATTTATCCGTTAAATCGCAATGTGTTTACTGAAATTGATTTTATATCTAGCGCAGTAACCGATCGACCACAGGAAACATCAACTACAATTTTAGAAGATGCAGCATCTATATCGAAAACCGGCGTGCAAGAAGAAATTTCGAACCATACAAACATTCAAGACGAGGCCTCAACGTCAAAAGTCCACGTGCAAGATCGCGATTTAAACACTAAACAAAATTTTGTTAGTCCAGAAATTTTGCGACCCCTTCCGAAGGCAGGCCCACGAAAACGGATAACAAAGCGGAAATGTGGTTCCTCAATAATTCTTACCGACACACCAGAAAAAGAAGCAATAGAGGCTGAAGCAACTGCTCGGACAATAAAAAAAGTTGTTCCGTTGAAACATGACGATCTTTTATCAACGACAAACAAACAAAAATCTCGACAGAAACATGCAACCCCACCACAGTCTTCTTCAAATGATGAAGAGGAAGAAAGCGAGTTGGGCGGAAGCAGCGAAGATATTTCAATGTTGAAAGCTACGAAAGAGAAATGCTTCAGATTAAAGCTCTTGAGGATGTCAAAACCCTCCAAGTGGGAGACTTTGTTTTGGTTAAGTTTTGCACAAAGACTTCAACTATGCATTATGTGGGTCTGGTAATATCAAAGGCAGATGTTGAATACGAGGTAAAATTTTTACGTCGTCACGGAACCACTTGGACATTTATTTATCCGCCAGTGGAAGATATTTCTTCAGTTCGAGAACAAGATATTATTTTGAAATTACCTACTTTTTATTTCTCCAACAATTAATAAACGTTTCCCAAAAGCTTACAATGTCTCATTGCTCCCTAAAACTTGTCTCAACGCTCCCTTGTCTAGGGAGCCTTAAGACAATTTACACCATTTGGTTGAAATACATTTAAACAATTTGAATAATATTTTGGAAGCATGAAATAGTATGGGAAGTTTAACTAAATCGCACACAATTCATTTGCTCTATATGTAATCTTCAAATTCCAAATTGTATATTGTATATAAAATAAAATTCATTTTTTGTCTCAAGTCTCCCTAGTCTCCCCTACACTTCTACATACCGTATGTTTTTTGGCAAAACAGGAATTACCGTTCATTTTGAAGGGGATGACTCTGACAATAGAGGAAATGACAGGGAATTGTTAAAATGCATTACCAAAAAAAAACAAATTTCCGAATATCTAGAAAGGTCGACTGTTTTTTCGGACGGCTTGTATTAGTCATAGCATAAGACGATGAGGTATATCAAGTGCCCTAGACGCTCAGTCCAGGAATGTTTACCATAATTTAAAAATAGTTTAAATAAAACACCCAAAATAAGCAAAAACTTATATTTGGGAGGTTCAAAATAAACTTTCTTTAATAAGATTTTTCACATCTGGTTCTAGTAACAGTTTAGGAAAAGTCACGCGTCGCCACTGCTCGGTATCACTTTATATCTTACGTCAAAATAACAACAATTTGAGGAAATATTGACAAAAAATGATGTAAACGACCTCCTACTGCTTCTACGCAGGCTTCTGCTCTTGTATTTTAACATTTTTTCGACAAAGTTGTTTTTATTTTTTCCTGGAAAACAAAGTCAGCTATGAAGAGTTACCAAAAAACAAAAAAGTTGGACCACTAGCTGCTTAATCCAAAAAAAATTATTCATTTTGAAATGTCAGTGGCGTACATATTTTTGTCAATATTATTCGTGAGACTGCCATGGAGATCAATTCCAATTCCAATTATTGGTAACTTAGCGCCTTATTACAATGAACAACCCTTCCCAAATAAAAAAAATGCATTCTGTATAAATAGCGAATGACCGAACATAGCATAACATAAAATACTTTGTTTTTAAGAAAACAATAAGGCAAAATAATCAAAAGTGGGTATTATAATTTAATTTTGAGTTTTATTGTACATTGACGAATCCATTCTTCTAAACAAATCATTAGGGATGCTAAAGTTGTGGCAACTGTCATTTTTCAATAAAACTTTGGTATGTAAAATTCCACTTAAACTTTCAGTCGATAATTTATTTCTTATTTTAGTTTTGTTTAGATTTATTTGGGGAAATATCCTTTCGACATTTGCACTTGAATGTGGCAAACTAAACAGATTAAACACAAAATTAATTAAGGTTAAAAACATAAGAGAATCAACACCAGATTTTAATGTTTAAATTTTTTTCCAAAATTCTGTGTATTCACCGACGGGAAATCACCGATGAGGAATCACCGACGGGGAACCACATCGTTTCATTTAGTAATTCCCCGAATGTTATGAGTTATGATTTCCGACCGGTTTGTTGATACAATTTGGTGTTCGTACATTTTAATATATTTGGAATCATATTTTATAGGTACAATCGGAAGGTATTTTAAAAGTAATATATTTAGTTCTTAGTTTATTCTCTATCTCTCGTTTATTTTTTGTCCCTGCTGCTTAAAATTGTCTTACAGAGTTTAGAATTCCCTAGATTTTGTACAAATTTAAATAAATTTCCCTAAGCTTGCTCGTAATTCCCTAGGTCTGGTAACACTGTGTCACAACACAACCTCACAACGGGTAAAACCGGTAAAACTGTGGAGCCCGCTATCAAAAAGCATTTTTTTTGGCGAGTACACTACCGGGAAACGATACTCAAATTTTGGCGAAGAACGGGAATAGCAGAAGACGGATGTGACGTCATCCAAATGTCAAAAAATCACGTGGTACGAGTAACCGCCTAACGTCTTGAGATACTAGCGGATGAAAGGTCTTATGTCAATGTCATTTAAAAACAGACATTTCAATTGAAAATTTGTCTTGGCAGTGCCGAAAAATGAGTTAAATTATTAAATCATAAATGGAGAAACACGTCCACCTAATTTTAAATGACGAGGGAGAAAGTCATCGAAGATATAGGAACCGCATTTGTCATATCAAATGCTTGATTTTTATTGATATATATATATATATATATATATATATATATATATATATATATATATATATATATATGTACATTGCACAAAAAACGATCGGTAGATATTTTTATTTCAGAGGCCCGAGTAAAGATAACATGGCCCCGGAAGACAACTATTGAAATATACTCTACTAGACTATCCGTAGCTAAATTTTTCTCGAAATCGTTGCACAATACTTATTAATATATACAAATGAAGATTGAAGATTGACGTTCTTAATGACACCATCGTTATCCCCGGATAGACATACGTTTTGAAAGTTGATCTTGTCACCTGGATTGCGCCGTTGCCAGCTCATCGGACGATTTTGCTACCTCTGCTATCACCAATTCCTTGGACCCTTTGTTCCAGGCCTTGCTAATAGTTTTGAGATTTTTCAGAAATGTACATAAGAATACTTACGAACGTTAGATTAGTGCACGTTTCTATAAATTTCTGTTTATAATACTGTATTACAGGGTGGCCAAGACAAGGATAAGACTAGGTTAAATTCAGTAATCACACAATCTTACATCAAGCATTTGTTTGCGACTTCTACTTGAATATAATGAAAACGTAGAAAAAAATCACATTTCTTTATAACTAAAAAAGTCTTAGAAAAAGCTATTAGATACAGTGTAGCACTTTATTAAAAACACCATCATATATAGTGCCATTAGTTTTTTGACATTTCTTGACATAAAGTCAGACAAAAATAAAAACGATCTGCCCAAATTTTAGTTCTTCCCAAATACAAAGTATATGACTAATTTCTCAGGGTATGAAATGTGCGCAATTTATTTACAAAAACATAGGATGTCTTCAAGGTCGAAATTAGGTCTACCTCCAACTCTTCTGAGGGGAACAGGATATCTGCGCAACAAACGAGGCGAGCCTTGCATACTCATCTAGTTGTGTCAGGGTTGACATCCTAGGTATGTTTTTTTTTAATTAAATTCCCCTCCCATTGCATACACTGAGAGATTAGACATATACTGAGGTATATCTCAATCGCCAGATCAATATTAGTTAAAGAGTCACTGCCAAAGCGACTCATTTGCTGATCTAAGGCCTATAAGCCTGTTGCCTTGTTTATCGAAGGTAGTTGAAAAGGCAGCCCACATACAACTAATGCATTATGCAGAGGAACATATCATCCCATCTGATCAGTCTGCTTTTAGGAAATCTTTCAGTACTACTACTTCCCTCTTAAACTTAGTGGATAATATTATTAGAGCACTTGATAAAAAAATGGGCGTAGCAGTGATGTCAATCGATTATTCCAAGGCATTTGACAAAATAAATCATGAGTTGTTAATAGCAAAGTTGAAGTATTATGACATAGATCCAATTGCATTGAATTTTTTTCGAAATTATATATCAAATCGATCACAGTGTGTATCAATTGAAAACAATAAATCTAGTTTTCTAGAAATCTCGTCTGGAGTACCCCAGGGGTCTGTTTTGGGTCCCTTGTTGTTTTTGATATATATTGCTGATCTGCCTAAGGCTGTGAGTTTTTGTGAACTCCAGTCTTTTGCGGATGATACTCAACTGGTCCATTATTTTGATACTGATGATATGGAAATGGCACAGACATCAATAAACCATGATATTCAAAAAGTGTATGACTTCTCGAATAACCACAACCTGTCAATAAATCCTGGTAAATCCAGCCTGTTATTTTTTTGTTCGGATCGTAGGAGAGAAGAAATTAAAAGTCGATTAACTATTAAAATTGGATCTCAAAGACTGTACCCGGTTGACGAGGTTAAAATTCTTGGCGTGGTAATCGATTTCAAACTTAGATTCACCAGTCATGTTAAAAATCTTTTGAAGAAAACCTACTTGAGACTGAGATCATTATATGCCAATAAAGCAATTTTCAATTATAAGCTAAGGAAAAAACTGTGTTCATCTTTGGTTATGCCGATTTTCAACTATTGTGATATTTTATATTATCCGTGTCTCAATGTTGTTACTAGAAATCGGATTCAAATTGTGCAAAACAATTGTGCTAGGTTCATCTGCGGTTTAAGGCGCTTTGACCATGTTTCTGGTAGTCTTATTGAATTAAACTGGATGATAACAAAAAATATTGTCAAATATCATTACCTTGTTTTTATTCAAAACTAATACTTATGTCAAAACCTATATACTTAAGAGAAAAGCTGATCTTTAGGCGAAATATTCATCATAGACATATTAGATTTCCAGATTTGATAACTACACCTATTCACTCCACAACTTTATTCCAGCGTTCTTTCACGTACAGGGCTTCAGTGTTATACAATGCCTTGAGTCCTGAATTCAAAACCATGTCCTTAAATTGCTTCAAGAAAGCTGTCAAATCTCATATTTACTTGGATCCATAGTCTTAATTAGATTGCTATAGATATATTGTTAAATGATTATTCACTTCCCTTGTGTACATGTAGCAAAGCTTGGTGCAACATGTACGTATGTAATGTGTGTATATGTATGTATATATGTATATTTTGTTTGATATCTGCTACTTAACAACTTGTTTTTTTTTTGCATGGGTGGTTAAGTGTAAGAGTAGCATGTTGCTAAACTTCGCCACCATATGCAACTCTTGTTTCTGTATGAAGTACAGTTTAAATAAAGACGATTATTATTATTATTATTATTATTATTATTATTATTACTATTATTATTTTTACTACATAAGCTGACTAGCACCGTTTAAAAACAATATTACAAAATTTAGCTTAGCGGCGTTTTCTGCCGTCCTAGGAGGCCATAATTACTTGTCAATTGACATACAATTTTTCCATCCAGAAACCATTTCTAATTCAAAATTCGGCGTTTGTGATTGGAAGAAATTAAGACGAGGGAAATAGTCGTCATGAAAACCGCTGGATAAGTTTCAAATGCTACATTAACACAAAAACTGGTGCCACGGCTTGACTTGTGTTTGAATATTTATGGTGGCTATGTCGCAAAATGAACAAATGTTCATATTTTAGTTTGTGATACAATTAATGATCATGTAATTTTGGATCAAATACTTAATAAATATATTTTTATATAATAAAAAAATGTTTTTTCCAATTGTTGGAAGAAGACCTGTATTCAAAAAATATTTTATCCTATAAAACTGGGCATTTATAAAAGTCTTCAGAGACATTAACGTTGCGCCGCATAGACGCCGGGCGACGCAAAATCTAAAAAACAACTTTTTTTAGTTTTTCGACAAACATTGCTACGCCTCAAATTCTATATATCTCCATTGGCATCCCTCAATGTTTCATTCAAAGCTTCTTTTTATATAACATTCTTGCATAATTGTCCTATGGGCTGGCAACGCAGCAATCCTGTGACAAGGTCAACTGTCAAAACGTATGTCTATCCCGGGGTAATCACGGCGACACGTCAAAAGTCAAAACGCAAGTTTTCCAATCTTCATTTGCATTTTTTAAGCGCTGTGCAACGATTTCCAGAAAAATTTCGCCAAGGATAGTCTTCTAGAATCTAGAATAGAATATTTCAATACTTGTCATGTTATCTTTACTCGGGCCGGTAGGTTTTCCGTAACTACAAATTTTATTAAAGTCGTTCTTATTTAAACTACATTTTTTTGAGTTGATGAACTTTAGAATCTGGTGTATAACACATAACATGTTGGTGAAATTGTATTCGAGAACAACTCAATTTTCTTCTAGATGATTATAATCGACAAAGGGAGCATCCTTGTCGCTTGAAAAAAAGCTTTAGTGATAAAGAGATTCTAAATTGGATATTTTTGTTAGAACATTACAACTGTTGAGGATGTCTACTTGATTCAACAGTCACAAATGTGGAGTGCTATGAAACATTGAAGAAGCAAGAGTTGAAGGCGCTTCATTCCACTGCCAACCCATGGTGATTAGAGATAGATAGGACAATGGCTGTGTTTCACAATCATGGCTAATGTAATTTATGTCAAATCGAGTGATTTGTAGGACTTTTCTGTTAATATTGGTATTCTGTTGTTGATTTAAGATACTAACAATTTCCATAGATTTCAATTTTGAATATAAATATGAATGAATACGTTAGTAAATATGTATAGCTTAAAAAGTATGATACTATGATATATTTTAATGATGCTGTAAAAATCACTAAATTATATATAATAATAAAATAATTAATAATTATTAATAATAATTTTCCTTAAAACTTTTACATTCTGATGATCACTGTTATGGAAATGTGATTAGATATCTTATGAAAAATCTGGTAACTCTAGTAACCTTACAGTTGTTAATGATAGCTATTATTTCTTTTTGAAATAATTTGTTTTCATCACTAATTCCAACAATTTTTCCATGCAGGTGCTGCAGAAGACCATCACCAGAATTGAAAATAATTGGACCATAAATACTATTGATGTGTTCATACAAAATGAAATTTAGATAAAAATATATTCTCAAGTATAGATTCTTTTACTGTTTTCAAATGTTCAAATAGCTATAGAGAGATATATATGAATGATTTTATAATGGCATATGTTATTGACGCTCCTGCTTAAACAGATAAGTGATTACTTATTTGCAAAACAACAAAAATATGTTAATAACACGTCGTTAAAGAATCTTTCATTATATCATAACTTATGATTCAGAAGTAAATGCCCAATATATAATTGTACAAGAGTCTCAGATTTATGCAAACAGTCGGCAGCGTTCATGCACAATCTGACAACCACGTGGATTCCAGAAAAAATGGCGATTGACGTAAATCGACCGTGTTGCCCTATGGATAGCACGTGACTAAACCTTCTTCAGTGTATATGTTTTGTGGCTCAGATGTTCCTAACCTAAAAAATTGTTTACATTATTTGTGAATTGATAAACATTAAACATGTTTTAAATCGCCCTATGGACTTGCTTTTAATTGCATATCCATATTAAATTTTTTTTAAGTGCAATCGAATAATAAGCGTTCTATAACCCTGGAATTGTGCTATCTTTCTAATTTCACACCAATTTTAAGGCCCATTTCATTGGTTTGATCACAAAATAATATAGGTATTTGGAGAACAGAATGAACTCTGCGAAAAAGCTGTACCAGTCTTTAAATATAGCTGGCTCTCTCGCTTTGGCTGTCTTCATACCTTGGATTGTTTTCAAAGTATTCAGAGCTGTACGCCTTCAAAAAAATTTGAATGAGTTAGTAGGGAAGGTAAGATTTTAATTACACATACTCGTAAATATACATATCACCGAAAAATATAATACTGATTTGCTGACTATTTTTGATGGTATTCTTGTTTCATAGGTATCTTCTTGGATTTATACATTTTGCAGATGTTTCCCATTGTTACAGATAGTTGTTATAACAGGTGCAAGCTCTGGCTTAGGAAAGGCTCTAGCCCATGAGTTCTACAAACATAGATGTCAAGTGGTGCTATGTGCTCGTAGAAGACAAGAGTTGGAGAGAGTCCGCTCTGATTTACTGAATACTCATTGCACTGTAGAAACAGCACAACCTCCTATCATAATTCCTATAGACTTGAGTGAATTGGACAGTTTACCAGAACAGGTAAAGAAAATATTGTCCATCACAGGTCACATTGATATCCTAGTCAATAATGGTGGTGTTTCTCACAGAGGTACTGTTATATCCACCACTCTGGATGTTGATATGAAAATTATGATGGTAAACTATTTTGGGGCTGCTGCTTTAACTAAAGGTAATATCAATTATATATGAGTAAACTATCTAATTATCATTCAAGGGTGGTAATTTGATCTGATAGCCCTGTATTTGTTTTTACCAAGAACAATTATGAACCAAATTAGCTTTTTTATGGAGTTTTACAATGACATTGAGTGCATTCAGATAAAGTTGTTCAGTACTGTAAGGTTTCATGCAGCATCACAGTAGTCTTAGAACAGGGTTGACAGTTTGCAGTGATTGCGCATCAAAAATTAATATGACAGCCATGTGAAAACTGCTGTTCCATAATTATTGCAATTCTGCATGAAACTGCTGTAGTGCTAAATCACTTCAAGTTAGCTGATTGCACTGATTGTGCATCCATTATAAATATACATCGCTGAAATCAAAATTAAAATATTTATACACTCGTTTTTTCCATTTAACGTTGTTAAAACTATACTCTGAATTTCTAAAATTTGGCAATATGTTACCAAAATATGTATCTTACCCCCATTTAACGCTGTACTTCTATCATTTCCAATGCACAAATGGTATGAGTTACTAATTGAAGTTCTTTTCAGCTGTACTTTCTGACATGATTAAAAGAAAGCAAGGCCACATAGTTTTTGTCAGCTCTATACAAGGACTTATTGCCCTACCAGAAAGGTCAGCTTACAGTGCTTCAAAACATGCAATGCAGGCATTTGCAGATAGTCTCAGAGCAGAAGCTTCATTACATAATATTTCTGTAACTGTAGCTAGCCCAGGGTATATAAAAACAAATCTGTCCATTAATGCACTAACAGGCTCAGGTGCTTCTTATGGGCAAATGGATGCAACTACTGAGAAAGGTTATAAGCCAGAGTATGTAGCTGAACAGATCATTAAAGCAGTTGTTGAAAAGAAGAATGAGATTGTAATTTCTACAATCATACCAAAGCTAGCAGTGTTTTTAAGAAAGTACTGGCCAAACATTTACTTCATTTTGATGAATCAAAGAGCTAAGAAGTCATTGGCTTCATATTGAGCATACAATGTGTTAACAACATGTTTGTGGTTTAAGGTGTAGTTTTATTTTATTTTTTAATTATTTATTTTATCATGTGACACAATTTTACCAAACTAGTTTTTAAAATTAAAATAATCATATGAGCTTGTTGGTTTTATTTTCCATGTATTTGTTTGGTAGTGTCTCTCCATTGATTGTAATTTTATATTGAAGATTGCTAAGAGGACAACTTAAATTGCACGCCGATGTCAAGTAAGTTAACACTCTGACAAATATGATTGAAGGGCACTCATACGTAATGACAAAGTTTTCGATACGGAGACAAAAAAACGTATGTCTTTGAGCTTACCGAACAAACGTTAACACACAGGGGTAGGCTGCATGTGTATGTATGAGGGAGATGGAGATATATAAAGGGATATTGGTAGTCTTACTATGACCCGCCAAGAACGGTGTCGGCAACTATATACTCGTATTTGTGTAGCTGAAAATGTCCAATATTGTCACTGTTTGCAAATCGAACCGTGCTGATCAGCCGGTGCGACATAATGTGACTGCGAATATGAAGCTTATCTGTTGCATAACTTTTTTGTATCTTGAGATATTTGAAAAATTGTATTGTTATAATTCAGATTATTTAGAGTATCATTTTAAATATGTTTTGGAGAACTGCATTTTTAAGGAATGCAAAAAAACTACTGCATTAACTGAAAATAATGAAGTTGTACTATCAAGACGAATCTGAGGATACGTCGAATGTCAGACTCCATCAAGAAGTTCGGGACGAAGTCCGTGAGATGTTTAAAATCATTATTATTTCTATTTTATACACTACAGTATCAGACACACTGTCAAGAACTCTCGTATGTCAATTCATCAAGCCGTTTAAGCTATGTCCGTGGAATTTTCAAATAAAATTCGCCATTTCAATTTTATAAAATTTTCGTATACAGGTGTCCCTCGTTTTACGCGGGGGTAACGTTCTTTGAAAACAGCGCGTAAAAAGAAACCGCGTATATCGAAACAAAAACATTTTATTACATAATTTTTTGTTAAATACATAATATACATAGGTATGTTTGTACATATTATGTATGAGAACATTAAACGTTAATTTTTTAAAAAAAATATTAATTTTTAGAAAAATAAGACGTAATTTTTGACTGTTTAGCTTCGTTGCGTAAATTCTTCTCAACTTCCTTGTATGGTACCAATGCTGCAAAAACCTCTCGTTTAGTTTTTAAACTTCTTTCCATTGTAGGATCTTCCCTGATTAACAGCTCGGTGTGATCGTGTGCCATGGTAAAACATTTATTAAGCATTTTCAACGTCAACTCCTTTGGTACCGGGAATACTTCATCTTCACCTTTTTCTTGAGCTTCATAATTGTTCTCCGTCAGTTGTATGAGTTCGCTTTCAGTGAGTTCAACATTACGCGATTCAAATAGCTGATTTATATCGTCCTCATTCATATCATCGAATCCCTCTCCAGGTAATGACTTTCCTAAATCAGCAATTTCTTTGATTTCGTCTCTGATATCAGGCATCTTCGCATGAGACTTCACAATTTCTGGACATAAGTTTTTCCAGCAACCATTTAATGTCGATTTTTTAAGTTCACCAATCGATTCTTTAATATTATGCAATCTGCAATTGTGTAATCCTTCCAACATTGGCTTAATGTTTTTGTAGGGTCAAGTTCAAAGTTTTCTAACAGCATTTTAAACGTGCGTCGCGTGTAATAAGCTTTGTAGATGGCAATGATTCCCTGATCAAGAGGCTGTATTATTGATGTGGTGTTTGGTGGAAGAAATTTTATTCGAACATTGGGATTTATTTCCTGTAAACGGGCGACTGGGTGACCAGAGGCATTATCTATGAGTAATAACACCTTAAATTCAAGAGATTTTTTGACGTCAAATAACGTTTAACCTCTGGTATAAAACAGTTCTCAAATCACTCTAAGAAAATGTCTCATGTTACCCATATATGACCATTGGCACGCCAAAACACAGACAATTTATTTTTCTTTGTTTTTTAAAGCACGGGGATTCAATGACTTGTACACTAATACATTATAATACACTAATAAAGGCTTAATCATACAATCTCCAGAAGCATTTAAACAAAGCAAAAGTGTGAGACGATCCTTTGCTACTTTAAAGCCCTGTGCGGTCTTCTCCTCTTTTGATAAAAATGTACGGTTTGGCATCTTTTTACAAAACAAGCCAGTTTCTTCCGCGTTAAAAACCTGCTCAGGTTTAAAACCTTCTTCTTCAATGATTTTTAAAAGTTGCCCAGGATATTCCCTACTAATCAGGTCATGCCCGATTGCACGTTGAAACCACGCGGTGACGCGATGCAACCGCGTATAAGTGAACCGCGTAAAATAAATCACTGGTGTCAAAAGCGCAAACGCGTATAAGCGAAACCGCGTAAAACGAGGGACGCCTGTACCTAGTTTCACTCGCGCCACATTAAGCCATTTGGAATATAGCCCGTGAAATAAAATTCTCCTTGCCCACATACATACATACGCGCTAAAAACATATCCTCCTTCAGAGACAGTCTGGTAAAAACAAGAAGCTACTCCAGTTGCTAGCGATATAGACGGTATTCGAAAATCGTCAAAGGATTGAATAGTCTTGATTCAATCCAAATAATCGTCATTTGTGTTTCTACCCCATGCTGTAGAAATACTATACACAAATCTCACAATCAGAATCGCACACGCTTCTACTTTGTTCTCATGGGGCGTGGCACTCTAGTGTGATCCTTGCATGCGTGGAATAGCTTGCTTTTGAATGTGTCGTGAGTTTTCATCTGACGTCATCGGGACAGAGGCAAGTCAACGACCGCTCACGCGTGAATACGCCAGTCAGGAGAGAGGCACTAATAATGACTCAATAACGTCTTTTCTACCAATTTTTAACTCCTCATGTGACTCCGTCGATCTTTTAGCTAACATAGCACTGAAAACTGAACCCAAGGTCGGCCTCATGAAATAAACTGAATCACGACCCTCGTTGGTCCATGTTTCACTCCCCACTTCAGCCAGGAGTTATTAAAGCAAAATCGAAAGCGTGTATCGCTATAATCCTCCTGCCTAATAGATAATCAGAGAAAATGGGGTATAGAACACCAATAGATTTTCGGTGGTATAGAGGCAGATAAATACAAAATTTTTAACAAATCTGGATAGTTTAATAGTTTACATAAATATTCCTTTTTTTCACAGGAAGAACATTCTACTCTTATGATGAAGTATGTATATCCATCAATATTCATACTGCAATATTATACATGTGGCTTTGTATTTGTACTTTACTACAGATCTCTAGAGATGACACCTGATCAAAAACAATCATATGAAACAACAGTTTAATCAAATATAATTAATATTGGCTATATGCTCCAATTTTGATGATAAAACAACCTCTAAAGCACGTCCATACCAAATACATGCTGTCTAGCTCAGAAGTAAGTTAAGTAAAATTGTTGGATCAGTAAAATGTGATACCTATTTTAACCATGGAATGTGTTATGTATAGGAAAATATTAACAGTACGAATAGAAACTTGTCAGCTTTAGAAATACACTTTGCTACTAAAGTTGCAGTACGATTAGAAGTGAAGATGGCAAACATACTGTGATCGTTGATATCCACAAGTTGGTGTAGCAGAACTGGAAGGTGTAGCATGCGCGCAAGATGCGTATGCTTAGATCACATATGAGGCACAGAATAATAATGGTAAAAATACCCTCTTTTGAAAATTCGCATACATAAAAGGTATCAAACTACCTAGATCTATCAGTATAAAGCTTTGCTAAAGATTTGCATTCAATATAGTTCACTGTAAAAATGTTATAATCATGCATTCAGGATAATACTGGAACATCAGAGGGATTATTAGACCATTATTATACTATGTGCCTCACATATAAAACTTTTTTTTGGTAGAAAACATCTGATGAAATTTTGTGGAATATAACAGTGACACCACTTGTCTAATTTTTAAAAACCACCTCAATTGTTTTGTTTTGCAGTTGGTTTGGTTTGTAAAATTTGCAATATTCTACTAAACTACTATTTGTTCAAAACTGCTTCATAATCTTAGAGTTAGCAGTCGAAAATCTGCGTAACTGGAGTCTTCGTAAACCCTAACAGATTCCATCAACAAAATAAGCATCATAATTTTGTCCTTTCCTTGTACTACTGAGCTATTAAATGCCCCCTAAAATGCGGCTATCATTATTGCGTGTTCACTGTTGCATTTTTAGTAATAGATTACTTGATGGTACGATACAGTCGGTAGATACATAAACTAGCGGAGAGTAACGAGACTGTACAATGCAACAGCTTCCGATGCATGTCGTCCTTCCGTACTAATACTACCGGTGATGCTGATGTCAGCGCCCCTAAGATGGGTAGCCTGGCTAGCTTCCGCGGGTCTCGTTCAACCTGTTGGAAGATTTTTTTACAATACCTGTGAATAATAGAGCATTTAAAAAAGAAATCTGAAGTGGAACATTGGAGCCATTGATGGTTTGACTAAAAAAATCCCAAGCCCGTGGGAAAAAAGCAAAGTAGTTGTATTTTTTTTTTAACGTTATTCCCTAGGTTTATGTGAGAGCTATGACTGCCGCGTGTGTTGGCTTGAAAGATCTGAAGACTAGAATCTTGAAGCTTCAAAATGCTTTCTTAAAACCTCGATACAACTATTTTCATGTAAACACAACCAGTCAAAAATCAGCCAAGAATTTAGGAATTTTCCATGTTATCTCAATTTCTGCAAAAAGTGTGGTGTATTCGCCATTGACTAATAAAATACTGCAAAATAAAAGTAATATATTTTTCCAGCATCACAATGCCTCTTTAACTATGTTTTCAAAATTACCGATACAATTTTCTAAAAGGCTTTTATGCAAGTATTCACACGTTCAACATATTACACCTAAAAAGACAGTCCCAAGACAAAAGTGTTTAAATCTTTATTTAAATATCTGAACCTTTATTGGATTATAACAAAAATCAATACAGTTGTATGTATCTCAATATATGTACCTATATTGCAATAACTATACAGTTAAAATCTAGAAGGCAAAATAACGGAAGTGAATTTGTCAGCATCTACATGAAAAAACGAAAAAATAATTTTATCATACGAAAATTTAGATTACCTTTACTTAACAAAGTTATTACTCCAAGTGAATCAGGATATGGACAATATAAATTGTAAATCACAATTAACCAAGAATCATAGTGTGCTGATAATAAACATATATACTCAACAAGAAAAGATGTTGAATATTAGGATGTTGCCACTATATTCCTTTAAGCATCAGAAAAAGAAGACTTTTTTCTGCCTCAAGATTTGGCTACTCCAGAGATAAGAAACTGAGATTAATCTAACACCTGAAACTTATCCTGTGGTTTTCATGTTGGTAGGACTGTCTGGCCGCTACAGTTTTCCACAAATGTTTGAACTACTTTTTACACTGATTTTTATCTGGAATTCAACATTACATGCTTTCATTTAGCGACAAGATAATCTTCAAATATTCTGAAATAAAACATTTCAAAGTACTGGTTGTCTAAATGTGTTTCGTCTCCTATTATCAATCAATGTGAAAAGTTGTAAAAAATAAAAGTGCAAAGTTATTGATGTTTGAAAAAATATTTTGAATAATCTAATAAAACATTAAAAGTCAAAAAGGGCATTCTTGATCCAATGCCTTGACAAAGTGTATCCGAAGAGGGGGTATGCCAAGTTAAAACACAGGGTGAATAAAATTAGAGAGAGGTAGATTGACCAAACCAATTTGAAAGGTCAAAATGTTTTGTTTAGACTTACACTCACTCATGGTGGAGATATATTTATTATCCATTTGCAGTATACTAGTTTTCATTTAATATGTATGTTGGACGCTGAAAAGTATTTATACAACCAGAAAAGGTATTTGACATTCCGAAAATTCTTTGACGTTCACCAGTGGATCCGATAGTGAATATTCTTGGCGGGTTCATTACATAGTCGTGCCATAAGTTCTGTCCCATGATAATCTCATGATAAAAATGAAACAAGATAAGATATATTTATATGAAAGATATTATTTATTCGACAACATTTTTAGAATTCATAATCAAACAGTTTTATTCAAAATGTCCCCCCTTGGCCTTCACACACTGCTTCAATCTCGCGGGCCACTCATCTATCACTGCACGCACAGCTTCCAAAGGAATAGCTGCCGCTGATCGGATCAAATCCGCTTTCAGGGACTCGATATTACGGTGGGCTTTGGAGCAGGCCAACTGCTCTAGCAGGTCCCACAACTTGTAGTCTAAAGGATTGAGGTCCGGACTCCCTGAGGCCAATCTTCCGCAGCAATGAACTCTGGCACATTGCTTTCCAGCCAGCGCTGCGTACTCTTAGCCTTGTGAGCGGGGGCGGAATCCTGCTGGTAGACCCAGTGTTGGTTGGCAAACAATGTACCACTTAAAGGCTTGACGATAGGATCCAGTATGTCGCTCTGATAGTTTGCCGCTTTTGTTTTCACGCCCTGTTTACAGAAATGGAGCTGAGTGACCCCTTCGTAGGACACCCCCCACCAAACCATGACTGACGCAGGGTGGTGGCCTCTCTCAACTCTCGGAATGATCTCCGAAGCTTCCTGTGAACTCCTTGCATACACTTTGTCATTTTGTCGGTTGAATTTTTCTTCTATGGTGAAGATTTTCTCATCCGTGAACAAAATCTTTCGGAATCCCCCAGCTGCGTACCTCTCCAAGAGCTTCTTGGATCTTGTCGCCCTGATGTGTCGCAAGGTGGCCGTAAGTCGCTGGCCCGTACGTCTCCGGTAAGCCCCTAGCCCTAGGTCTTGTTTAATGATGCGCGACATCGTCCGGACAGGAATCTTCATTTCCCTGGATAGGATCTTCTGCTTCCGGAGTGGATTCCTTTGAATCCTGGCTTTTACGGCTTTGATGGCTGCTGGAGTCCTTACTTGACGAGGTCTTCCGCTTCTTGGCCTGTCATCAACAGAGGACGTCTCATTGTACCGCTGAATGGTCCTAGACACAAATTTACGCGATATTTGAAGGCCGCGTAAGAGTTCAAAAATCTGACTAGCACTGTGATTACACTTATGTAAAGCTATCACTGCAATACGGTTCTCTGCCTTGCCCCACTCCATCGTTATGCTTCGAGAGATCAATACAAACTGAGGTATATGTAATTACCCGAAAAGCGCTTAATCAACTGACACCACAATGTAAACAATCGGACAAGTATTAACAGGTCTACACTTGTTTGAAAACGAGGGACAGAACTTATGGCATGACTACGTAGAAAGTATAACTGACAATATTTTAGCAAATGTCATCACAAAAATGCGTGCTGAGCCAAATACCTATTTTTCAAGTATGCATTATATTTTGGAAAAAATGAATGTAGAGAATATACAACTCTATCAGCTCAGTATAAATCAGATATTCTAATTATTTTCCGGCAATTTAGCATGGATCCTTATTCGGCAGATGGAAACGCCAAACAACCAAGGGCACTTCACTCAAATATGATTCTGTTTTCATTGTAAAATGTGTCAAAGAGATAACCAGTAATGCAGCGCCAAAGCAATTTAAAAGGCGACCGGCAAACCTCACAGTATCCTCTCCTAGCATACCTTCTCTATGGCATATCATTGGCAGCATCCTGAATATTTGATATATTTAGTTTCAACTAGTCTGCTAAGACTACCCATCACCCTCAATGCTCAACATCTATGATGACACTTGAACAAGTTGTGAGAAAACCGCGGTTAAAGATTTTCATTCATCATATAATTTATAATATAGCATCATTTTTAATAAAAAAAATGCAATACTAGGCCATAGCTATTAGTTATGATATATGGGCTAAGACAGCAACACATTATATTAAGAATAATTAGTTAAAACCACGTATAATTCAAATTCGGTTTACGCTTGGTTTTAACTAGAAGGGTTTATCTCTGGTTTTAACTATGTAATTATGATAAATATTTATATCTGTGCCAAGAGACAATCATTTTATATATTTTAATATCGTATTACCAAAGCAAAATATTTTCATGTTTGTCACTTAAAACACTTTTATAAATATTAAGACAATTTTGCACTGATATATTGAAGAAAAATGTAGAGGGATTAAAACATTTAAAAGTGTAAAATACGGGGTTTTCTCTATGTATATATGTAGATTTTTGAAATTTTTAGATACAGGGGTCGTTGTTAGTAGGGCAGTATATTGGATATCATAACTGTCATACTTACTTGGTACTTTACACAGTGGTCAAACTGCCATGAAGCTGTATAGAGACCTGTACAAAGCAAGGAGAAAATACTCAGTGGTGCTTGGGGTGTAAAACTGTCTGCCCAGGCAAACCCTGAAATAAAACAAGGGCCAAGTAGGTTGATTCTGCACTTCCCAAGCAAAGCAGCCATCAGTCAAAAAAGGCGTTCATAATATCTCTATATATGTACCTCAGAGCCAGACTAGGTTAAGTCCATTTTGCCTAAAATGAGTTCTATATGTTAAGCCCATGATGATATTGTGAATTTCCATTTAGTGTGCGACTTATTATGTTATTATCATTATTAAAAGTTATACTTCCTTATTAGTATAGGTAGGTGGTTGCTACAAGTAGCACGAGCAAATTCACAATATTCTCATAGGCTCAACATATAGAACTCATTTTATGTAAAAATGCACTTAATCTAGTCTAGCTTTGAGGTAAAGATATGTATTCCTTAACATTACATTGAGTGGACTAACACTTGTGAAAGCTCCATTTGAGGTATGAAGTCAACCTACTTGATTCTTTCTCAGGAAAAAAAATTAAATGTTAATGATCCTTATTTATTCAAAGTGGAGTGACCTGTTGTAGCAATAGTTGCTATAGTAAAAGCAGAACAATTTCCAAAATTTTGAAAAAAGTATGGGTCACGTCTATTCAAGAGACTGAAATGGAAATGGAATTTGATCAACTATGTTCAATTGATTTTGATAAATTGTAAACCTTTACAACAGACCTATTTACTTTTGAATCGCAAATGTATGGAAAGTATGTGTGGTTATTACTTCTAACCCATTATCAGAATGGAAAGCTACATAATAGAACTAACCAAACTAAATTTTTCGGTAGGAAAAAATCTGAAAATGAGAACAAGTGTCATAACGTTTAGGCAACATGCACAGCTAGTACAAGTGAACATGAAGTGAGTGACAGCTAGTTCCAAGGTGACGTTTTTTCGGAAAACCCTCAATGTCATTAAAAATCAATATAATGTCACTTTTTAAGTTACTTAATACGGGTACAGGCGATTCTAAGAACCATAAAAACAACGAACCAGTGAAAAACATATGTTTTTGGCATTTTTTGCTGATAGCCCCCACATCAAATTCAAAAACCATAAAAACTTTTTCACTGCTTGTCATGATAGTCAACCTGTGTCAAAACCTCATCACAACTGATGCTGTACTTTTAGTTATATTCTGGCAAGGATTAACTGGCAGGCAGATTGAGAGAAACAGATGACATACTTTTATGTGACATACTTAACAATAATAATAATAATCATAATAGATAGATAGATAGTTTTTATTTGTTCCAAAAGTAACAGACAACTTACAATAAAATAAGCTTAGAGCTAGAATACTGTTAAAAATGAAGGTGATAATACCATTTACAAATTCTTTTCAATGCCATCGTTTTAAACCTACTCATCCAAGTCAAATGAGATAACCAGCTAGGACAAAAAAAAAAAATAAACTACATTACTATTTATTGTTATTCTTGAACCTTCAGGCTGTTTCTATTATCAGTAAAAAGTTACTCAAATATTACATTTTCCACATGGACCAGTTTCAGGGAATGAGTTATATGTCTTAACAATCATATACTGTACATTCTTCTGCATATAACTATAATTACATTTGACAGGCAGCAGATTGTCTTTATGTCTTATTTTATATTTTTAAGTTTTAAAAAGATCTCTGTTAACACGTTCAGTGCGAACAGCGTCAAAAGACGCCCTCCGCTCCTGTGGTGGGAGGCGGATGGCGTCTTTCGACGCTCTCTGCCGGCTTCCAAAAAAGTATTTCAGTTTCTGAGGTGGGTCTCCTCATCCCAGTTCGCAGTCAATGTGTTAATAAACATATTTTATTGACGGTGAAGTTTAGCTTGAAACTATTCTGCCATTTATCCCTTGAAAAGTATACAAGATGTAGCAGTGAAAAAACAAGATATCAGATTGTCAGAATTTATCACAATCAACATACTTCCATGCAAATTGGTATGGGAAGTGAAAGTAGTGAAGCTCCATAGAATATATGCTTCATGTCAAATACAACAATTTAAAAAACTCAACCTTCAAGTGACTTTTTTTAGCAAAGTAGCATAACTAAGAACTATCCCAAACAGACAAGGCTTTCAATTAAAAACAAAGAAATGTAGTAAAACAGTTCATTACTGGGTGTTGCTGCATTGGGGATTCAAAATCATGAAAAAATGGATCTAACATATGAACCACTTTCATTAAAAGACCCATTTAAAAATTTGCAAATCAAATGCTTTCATCTGATACCCCCATTCACGCATAATTACTTATTTTTAGTCCTTTAGCTACCCCACGCAAATACTGAAAGATATGATTAGAGAGAACTGAATACAAAACACTTACAGTTTCTTTTGGAAGGAGTTTGATTTGTACATTCATAAACCTACAATCTATCTAAAACATAAATGCCATTTCTTGTGGAGCTTAGCTGACTATTGGTTTACATTAATTAATACAAAGCCAGTGATCTTTGGACTCATTCTGTAAATGATCAATATATAATTAAAAACATCAATTTGCAGGCTTTGCTGCCTAAGCCTCAATAGAATCACAATGAGGTGAATCAACTAGATGACTATGGAAGTAATAACTACAATATATATATGGCATAGAGCCAATGAAGTTACTAATTCCATTTCACTATTACATGAGATGACATAGTGGTACCTTACCTGATACAATGGACGTTATTCCAGATATAACTGCAGTCTTGTGCAAATAGTTGCCAAATGTTATCCATCTAGCAGTTTCATCTCCTAGCTGACTCGGTTCGATAACTATAATTGAACAACGACTTTCTAAGGCCTTCTCTAATTCCATAGAAAAACACTGGGGGGAATATTCACTATCATATACCTCTCTGATCACAGCAATGTTTGATGAGTGCAAAAGTCTGGAAGATTGTAATTTGTTGGAAAAAAAGCTGTCGTGTAATTAAGTTAGGGTCTTACCTATCTCCTCCTGCGTCCATGTTATTAGTTAAGAAGCTATCAGATATATGGAAATGTTTGAAAATTACATGAGCACTCACAATGACAACTATAATTTTATTTTTCAGGTTACATCTTTCTACTACTCGCTTTGTTTTTCTAATAGTTCAATGCAAAATAACCTGCCAATTTGAACTTTAAATCCAATTATATAATGGTTTGAAGTAAATTTAGAATATATTTGAATTAATCTTCATTTTCCTACTACACCAAGCAGTGCTTAACTGCACGACCTATATGTCATCTGTCATCTTGCCTTTATGTGCAATTGTATCTCTTATCAGATAAAAGATATCTACTTCTTATCTACGTTATAGATTCATTACGAAATAGTCAAATATTTGACTAATCAGATAATGCAATAGGTCATGAGAAAAAAATCGATTCCCACATGACATTTTCGTAGCCTTAGCTGCAGCCCAAATAGTTTATTTATTTATGTGTAGAGGGCATTCGTAGGAACGACAACAAATAGATGTCTATTGATAAAAGAATGTCATGATATTTTGCGGAGTTGTCAGACTTGGACATTCTTCCTCAAATTATTGGTAAATTATTGCTCGGTATTATAGTGACCTTGCTTGATCTACGTTCATGGTATCTTAGCATTAGCGCCATACTTTTCATTAAAACTAATGGAGTATTCCAGTACAAATGATGCACCTTTAGCACTTCTTTGGATAAGCACTTAAGCAGTGCTTCTTAAGCCGCGTACAGACCGAACATCCAACGTCGAGCAAACAAATGCAAGCACATGTGACGATGGTATTGGAATGCGCTCGTCTACACCTAAATTTAGTTTCTAATGTCGAGAGACGAGTCTCCTACTATCGAATGCAGGCAAACGACTAAATACTAGAAGCGCATCAAATCCTGTCCAGACCAAATCAAACCTTTCTTTGATGTACCGATCAAGAAGCGAACGCCAACGCTAACCTTGGAAACCGTTGGTTCATATGGGTTCGTGCCGTACACACCGACTCGAACACCTCCAAATCTGTAACCACATGTGCCTTGGTTTGCGCTGGAATTGCGGTCTGTACTTGGCTTTAAGCAAATGATAATTGAAATGCAAGAGGTTCAATACGTCTAGAGGGAGGAGTAATTTTCACTTTTCAAAGTTCATGCAACACGCACAGCTACTGTAAAGTGAACATAATGTGAACGGCGGTGAGGTAGTTCGAAGGTGTCAAAATTTCGGAAAAACGTACATACCTAATGTCATTGAAAATCGATATAGGCGGCCCAGAGAGAAATTTTGAGCAATGAAAAGGCGGCGCGGACTGCATCAGTGCTCTTTCCACAAGGATAGATACTTTCATAAAGCGTTGGTGCGCAGTGCCCTCAAACAGGACCATTTGCTACTCTTGTTAATCCGCCACTGTAGAAGCGCTGTGGGCAATAACCTTTGTGTTATACAGCTTTTGACGTCTGTTTTGGTGTTTATCAAATAAGTTTACGATTGCATCTATTTTGGGTAAAATCATGGGTTCCTATACGGTTTTCATGCCATAAAGTTAACGGTTGGAGTTTTAGAGATGAGGCTAATGGCGACGACGTTGAGACTTTTACACTTTTTCAACGTTATAGAATAGAGTTTCCACACAAATAAGATAACACGCCCACTTTCTGTTAGTTGTTCTACTCCTCCATTTTCGAAAACTGACCTCCTTTAGTTAGGTGTAGTTTTCCTAAGCAGCTTGTACGATACTGAATGTAGGTAAGTTTCCCACAACAATCTGGCAGCACCGCATCAGTAGCTCCATATGACAAGTCGTGCCAGTTGCCAGTTACGTATCAGCGCAACACAGTTTGAATACCCGCCTAGGCGAGTGGACTCTAGTTCGTCTTATCCGTGTGTGCGCGTGTACGTGTCTCGTTTGTTTTTGTTTACCGTCCGTTGACGTGCCCTGGGACCAAAGTGACTGTGTTCGTGAGAACTATGGGATTACGCGCCGTGCGCATGTTTTTCGTGGAAGACGGCTAAAACGGTCGCCAGCGAGATATTTACAAAGTGCAACATGTCACAGTGCAAGAAATTTTCACCAAACATATTCCACAAGACCAAGTGTTCCAATTGCTTCCGTCAGAAGGAGGAACATTCGGCCGAAGCCTTGGAATGCAACCGGGTGAGTCCCATATCCGGAAAAATTTTCTTGGAATTATTGTCACCGTAATTGCTTAGTAAATAATATTTATTTCATGGATGATAGGAATTAGATTCAAGCTTCAATTCATTTAAGGTAGTAATGTATTTATTTCTAGAATGTAATTAGGTATTCCAAATTTATTTTTTTTGCATCTTCGTGTTTGGTGTATTCCTATTTTTAACAGTGTACTAGAAAAATCCGAAAGCAAAAAATATGTCAAAAAACTGTTTACTTACTTACTTGTCTTTGCGTTCTTCCCTGTATGAATATATTTGGAGCCTTCTTGACATGAATGTCCCAAATAACAATTATAGGAGTTATTTATCATGGTTTGGTCAACAAAGTATGAGTGGGTTAAACTACGGACTAAGCATAATCTTTAATCTAGACATTTCATTCCCTTTGGTTTTATCTGCGCCTGTGGGCTGCTTTTTTATAACTAATATTTTTGTTTCCTTTGATCAATTCTGTTTCTGTTACGATGTTTATTATTCTTATTTTCGAAACTGGGCCTTTCATTGGTTTGCGAAACAATTGTAAAGTTTGGTTTTATTGCTGTCTTAAGTTGTTCAAGGGGGTTTTTAAAACATGGACGCATAAAATATGTACACCAACTTTTGTGGCAAAGCTTTTTTTATTTACAACAAGGAGAAAACGAATCGATTCTTAGCAGGAACGAAAAAGAACTCTTCAAATAAGATTTTTAGGTATTTACGAGACCTACAAAATGAGATCACGCGTAAAAAGATTCGACTGATAGCAAAAAAGTTATGACCGAAAACCTAGGCAAAATACGGGTTTTGGCATTTGTTGGTAATGCGACGATGATTTAACGCAGCTACTTGAAATTCTTTATATCCCTATGCTTCAGACTTCTAATGCCCGTATCGTCAGTCGATCCTACAATTTAGGGCGCGTTTATGGCCTCCTTGATTGTCATACTTCTTTCTCTCCTTCAAAAATTTCTAGATTACACTTGTCCCGTGTCAACGTCAGCGCTCTCCTATTGTGAAGATATGTTTTCTTTCTAAATTGTAGGAAATTTCAGGCTGATAAAACATGATATAACTCAAAACCAAGCACAGTTTGATGCAAATAGATGTTTGTGACATAACCTCAAAATAGAGTTCTGACACGGAAAAGCAGAAAACTATGACAATCAAGGAGGCCATAAAGACGCCTTACAATTGTAGGGACGACTGACGATACGGGCCTAAATAACCACAACAAAATTGGAGTAGATTTGTAAAGTGGTTTTTGAGAATTTCTAATTGCTTGTCTCAAAACACCTGTTTTCCGACCATCACTACTAGTTTTTTGAGCAATATACAGCATTTTATAGCAAAATACACAAGTTTACCGTGGCGATATTAACCACAAACCATTCCCAAAGACAAATGTTATTTTTATACGAAAAACAAAGGGTTGCGTTTTTTTCTTCTAAACAAATTCAAACATTTCGTATTTGTGAGTAACTTAACAGATGCGCTACGATATTCGAAAAAAATTCGTTATTATACACATTTAAAAAAACTGTTATGCCACCTGGAAATGTTTTTATTACCAGATGACAAAAAAGTGGAAATTGAAAAAACTACATTCGTTAAGTAGAATTATTATTAATTACATGCTGTGACCTACCGTATGATTAAAACGCAATCTACAAAAATGCTTTTTTGTAACGAAAATTACTTTTTTATTCTGTACTATCATACTTTCATACTTTGGAAGCATTGATGTCTTACTCTTCCAAGGACTACGGTGCTAGGTACCTACTACAGAGTTGAACCCCTTTCTTTTGAAGTAGAGATAAATATGCAATTTGGATATTTAACAGTTTTTTCGCAATAACTTTTTTATTAATTTAATTAATGATTAATGTTCCCATTATGCCAGTGATGAAAAAATGCACAACATACGCATGAAATATTTTTTCATAAAACGCTAAATTAGAAAAACAAGAGCAAAAACAGTTTATTGTCAATTTTAATCACCATCTTTATAAAAACCATAAGAAATTAACATAACTATTTAAGCAATAAGCTGCAACTAACCCTGCCCCAAGGCATGCGAAACATAAGTATGGAAACATGATATTTTCTTGAAACAGTGTCAAATTTAAAGGGAGATCTTACGTACGAAAAAATTTGCAAGGTGTGAAGAATTTTCACAGTCTAAGTACCAAGCTGGGATTTATTAAGCGTTTATGATAAATATCTGCTGGGATATATTTAACAGATTATTTCTAAAAAAGTTTTATCTCTGTTGATGCTCCATGAATTCCATTTGTTTACGCCCACTGTTAATCTTTTTTTTTGAATGCGGCTTCCATAACCTCGCCTGGTTTACATTCACGTTCTCTCGTAGGGATTCACTACTTGATTCGATTTTCAAGCTACTTGACTTGAATTGACATCAAGTCAAGCTTAAGTCATGTGTTAGATATTAGCAATCTGATATTAGTCATGGCATTACTTGATAATTTTTGTATAATAAATACAAGTAGATTATAAATACACAACGGAAATATTTTAATCGTCACAAGTTTCAGAGAAAACAATACGTATTGAACAAAATAATTTGTTCATCATTTAATAAATAGTAGAACGATAAAACTGTAAACTCAAGTAGAAAAGATATGTCTTCATCAGCTGAAACAATGGAAAATTCTAAATTACCTTTTCATTTGCTAACCACGAGTGAAGAACATGAGGGTCCTAACGGATTTATAATGGTGGTAAAATTAAAAATAATGGATGTGACTACTGACTTGATTTGGATCCTACGAGTATATCATAATAATTATTTTTAAGTTGTATCTGTTATACAACAAAGATGTATGGAGATATATTTTCTTTTTGTAAAAAACGTTCAATTAGTTGTTGAGTTGTTTTCTTTTTGAAAAAGCTTAATTTTTAATTTGTTTTTATATTTATAGAAAACCTGTGTATTTGTGTTGTGTGCCCTGGCTATACGAAAATATACTTTTGATATATGGCGCTTCGTGGCCCAAAAGCCCTTGATCCCCCACTGATCGTATGCCGGCCCTCACTTTTTCTTCTTACCGATTTCGAGTTTTTTGGGAGCAACGTTGTTTGCATGCATCGTTTCAGATGACAGTGTCTTGTGAAATTTAGATTTTCTACGTTATTATTTGCATTAAAATGCAAAATACGGCTATACAAATAAATATCATCCAAGGTAGAACCAAAATATAGTTTTCTACCCAGAATCAAGTAGCTTGAAATTGTTTGACCGTAAGTCAAGTAGAACAATAACAAATCAAGTCATGTCAAGCATTAATGAAATATTAAGCTACTTGATGAATCATTAAACTCTCGTTTTTTCGAAATGTCATTTTTGGGGTTATCAAAAGATCCTGCAGTAAATATAGTCCTGAATGTACAAGTAGAGACTTAAGGTGCAAAATCTTTTTTGTCTATTTGTGTTGTCATTCAAACTATGTCATTTATGATGCACTTTCGAAAAGCGAGCATAAGCTTTAATGGGCAGGACTTTTAGACGTTTTTTTAGTTTTGTACTCGCTTATATCAACATACCGCGACTTTTTGATGCGCGATTTTGATTTGATTTCTGTCGATTATAGAACTTCCCAAAATCCATACAACAATTACACCAAGGATTACATCCACCAAAAGTATAACCAGTTAAGCCTGAATCGACACCATGGTGTATCGGAATTTACCAGAGAATGTACACATGTTTATCAGTGTAATCTTATCATTTAAGCAACGAGTTCAAGTTAGGTTTTCCGTTTCAATTTCAGCTTTAATAAGCAAATGATCCTTTCGGGTAGCGATTATAAGAAATTTTCACATTTTGAACAAAAAATGTAAAACAGATTAAGGACCTGTTAGTTTTATCAAGAAAAGTTACTATGCAGTAGGCCATTGGTACCAAATTACTGGATATTTTATATTAAGTGTGCCATACGTTACAAATGGTGGGCCCTAAAGTAAATTTTTAATATTACGGGAGTTGCATATACATTAACTCTACAAATTACAAATGGTGGGCCCTAAAACAAATTTTTAATATTACGGGAGTTGCATACACAGTAAATATTTAAAGCGATAAAATGCTGGTTGGAACAATTTATTCTTAATTTTCGGCTGAAATCCAACTGGACTAAAATGTCATTTCTACATACAGCTCGACAGCTGTATCGGAATCATTTGAGGAATGTGCATGGGCGTAGGAAGTACTTACAATTATTTATTCATTAATCCTGCAAAAAACCTAGGTATATCTGTTGTCGTTTCTATCACGATTATGAATGAAGGATGAAGCAATCACCTAACAACATGAATGTTTAATTAATCACAAATAAATTATACAGCTCTGGTAATTCCATGCATTTTTGTAACGTGACTTCACGAATTGCTAGATTTAAATGCTCCAACACAGCATACGTATCCCACGTAAAGGTACGGCATTCTTCAGGGAATCGGACAATCATTGCTTAATCAGAAAGATACCACATGGAGAAGCTGTCTTTTGTTATCTTTTTCGCACAATTGAAGAATTTTTCATATCCATAAGCAAAATTTTTCTTCTCCACTTGATTGGTGTACATTCATTTGTTTCATCTTTTGCTTTTGATTGTGATGCCAATAGACTTGACTCATATCTAAGTTCCTAGAATAAATGAGTATTTCTTATAGTATTTGACTTGGGAAAATGAAATAAATCGATATCAAAAAAGCTCTAGATGGATATATATATGTCCAATTTAAAAAAAAATAATTTGAAACGGTGTAAAGGCTATCTGCCATGATGTGACGTCATACAAATTGTAAACAAAGAAACGTCATCCGCATGTCACTCGTGGACTAACGTAGTCTTATTTAAATATTTCTAAAACACTACTAATCAACGTGAACATTTATCGTTTTCTTGTTTTATTAAAAAAAAAACAATCATTGGTGTTGAATTGGTAAAAGCATAAATCATAAATTTGCGGAAAATTGACTCATTGATGGTTGGTAATTTTTTTGCCTTCCACTCAGATTTCTGCTCTGCTGAGCTTAGGAACATCAAGTCTTCTGTATAAGAACAGCGCATCTGATATAATCATAAATATAGGGAGTAATAAGTACACATAATTTTCGTTTTCACAAGTCATTCAAAACTAAGCTCTGAATGATTTTATCTAATACTACATCAAAGCGTTCCTCGCAAAAATAGATATGAGTTTCAGTCGACAAAGATTCAGAATCCCTTTGAGAGCACGTCTTAGCCAGGTGTTGCGTATATGTATTTATTTTCCCTGGGCACTCTAATCCTCAACTTACCTGGAATCTTTATCCCTGTGTTTTCAAATTCTCGGACGATACAATAACGGATGTTTACAGGTTTACAAATGGTAAAGCGCCAGAGCACATTATTCTATGAGCCAAACCTGGCGGACAGCGTTTTCGCCTATCTAAGACAAATATACCATTATATAAAGTTTTCTGTTTTTTTCGGTCTCAAAAAAATTAGTGTTCACTTAATAAAAAACAAAAATCGCTCGTTCATTGAAGTTTTAGAGATCATTTGCAGAAACATCGTCGTAGGGACTAGAAATTGGGGGTTGTTGGGGTGGGTGTGGAAATAAATTAATTTTTTGGCGTCATTACATACGTATCTATTAGACATATCTATCATAGATTTCCCCGTACATTTGCCCTTAAAACGTAGAATAATAATATTTTAGACACACGAGCCGCGTATCCGTCGCACGACAACGCAACGAACGTATACCTGTACGTAAGGGTCGACTTCTGACCGCTAACTGGCTGACTAGCAATGTTGCCAGATATTCGGTGCTGACGATAGGGCAGGGGAAACATTTCTAGACCGCAGGGCTGTCAAATGGGTAGAGACTATGGACTAATTGTATTATTTTGGTATACATATTCGTAGCTAACTTTCTGAGAGTGGCTAACCTGTGCGGTTATTGTGAACGCAGTGCCGCATCGCTTCCATTTCTGATATGCTTTGTACTTCAGTGTATCTTATTATATATTTGAATAGTTGCTGTTGCGACCATGCACTCTTATAAAAAAAAAATAAAAGTCTTAATAACAGAAAATGGGCGAATTTTGTTTGAGAATGCCAAAATTCGAACCTTGTATATCTAAAGAGCAATGAAGTATTAAAATCTAAAATCCAAAGGGTAATATAAAAGTTTTGCAATACAGCTTTATTTATTAACTTCATTAGTAATTTCCAGCACATTCAATACACTTCACCATCTGTCAAAACCACGCCTTAAACCAGCTCGGCCAAGTTTCACACGGGAGTGCAGCACACTCGTGGTCCCAAGATCTCAGAAGGTTCTCATCGCTGGAAAACCGTTTTCCATTTAGCATTATTTTCTGATGCGGAAACAGTGCAAAGTCGCAGGGAGCAAGTCCTGGTCTGTAAGGAGGGTGTTCAATAAGTTGCAGTCCAGTTAGTGGTCAAATACGTGCGGGCTTTGGCGTGGTGCGTTGGAGCGTTGTCATGGTGGAGGTACCAAGTGTCCATTCTTGACTTTGGCCGCAGGTTTTTCATAGACTCTATGCCTTTAGGCAGGCACTGTTCCGTGTACCACTTATCTGTGACAGTCTTCTGTGTGTCCAAAACGACACGCTCAATAATCCCGCTCGATTTGAAAAATATAGCTATCATTTTTTTATTAACAGATCGGGATTTTCTGGCAGCTACGGGTGTGTCTTAATCATCAAAGACCCAAACTTTGTTTCGAGCCTTGGTTGGCACATCGTAATAATAGAGCCAGGTCTCGTCACCTGTCACGATGCTGTTCACACACCCCATTGCCCCTTATCAAACATTTTCAGCATCTTTCGGCACCACGTCGTACGACGAGTTTTCTGCTCTTCTTCAGACTATGCGGTATTCAGAGAAAACAAAGTATCCTTACGTGTAAATGGTCATGCAGAATTGGATGAATTGCTGGTGCATGAAGGTGTAAGGTCTCCTCTATCTGTTGGTATGTCATTCTCCGGTCTTCGGCAAGCATTTTCCTCACAGCACTGTTTTCCTCTGAGAATTCCAGAGTCAAATTGCCCCTTGCGAATTCTCTGAATATAGTCGTACGATAAGGGAAATCATTCTTTAATGCAAGTCACTTCTTCTAAGCACTGGTCTACCCTTAAACCACGCGTATAGTTATACCGTAAAACTGCCCTTATCTCACTACGTGACTGCGATGACATAGTCCGCACTTTACACTGTCAATACGAATGAACAATTAAATCAGCAGACGTGCTTCTGGCGGCTACTATGCACTCATGGACGTGTCTCAACATCCAGTAACATGGAGCTTCCTGCATCTGTTTGTTACGTCATATAGCAAAACTATAGTACCCTTTGTAGAAAGCAAAATATTGATGAATGTTTAAAATGCATAATGTTATGAAATGCAAAAATTTCACGGGTGCAATCAATTTGAGTTATTTACTGGGCCGATAAAACCCTGATCAACTCTGATCCTTTATAGAAATGCGTAAAAATCGATTATGAAACTTGAGGGGTTAAAGCGTTTTCTCTAAATTTTATAAATTAGAAATATATATTCGTGATTTCCGTCGTATTGATATTTTTCCATTTAATTTCATTTTGGTAAAGGAACACAATGATAGAAATGTATATATGAATATGATAGTGAGGATTTTGTGCAGTATTTATTTACACATTGACCGCTGGGTCAGTTACTGGTGACGGACACTGAACTAACTATTCCAGTGGTGCCGTGCAGGTCATCAGGACTGTCATTGCATACCTACTTTTAACATGTTATTTAGCGCTGTTAGTCATAAGTTTTGAGTTAACTTATATTAGGTCGGCCTGCATCAAATTAAAATATTTATATCCTTGAATTTCTTGAACTGTCGTTCAGTGTGTTAAAACGTTACTGGAAAATCGAAAGGTATAGGTAATCATTGATTAACGCACTTTACATGAATATGCCTAATGCTTATACTCTCGTGTCATAAAAATTATCCGAGATAAAATGAGATACCGTAGCATCAAAGTTGTTTCTCTATTTACTATAAATACACTGGAAATAACAGTGTGTCATAGATAGTGTTGTATCCAGCTGTATGCTTTACAAAGTAAATAGAGAAACAGCTGTGACAAATTCTTAGAGGTGACCTACGGTATCTTATTTTACATCGGATAATTTTTTGGACGCAGGGATACATCATTAGTTTGGTATAATACGTTAATCAATGAGGCAATCATCGAATCTGTTTTTCTCATATACGGGCGCTGGGTATGGCGGCTGAGCGCATTCCATGTTCAGTCCGATTTCGTTGCTAACTAGACATATTATATGTCGTTGTTCGGCCGGTGGTTGGCGAGAAATTTCATCTCCGTCGCTCGCGCTAGTAATAACATACTTGCATTTATAGTGCGTACTGACTATGCATATTCATTTATTCTTTCAGCAGCTTCAACGTTCTCTTCTAAATTTATATATATATATATATATATATATATATATATAGGTGAAAAATTAAAGCTTCCGCCTTTTGTTGGGTACTTCGACAAAATTTAAGCAAAGAGGACTCTTTATACTTTTTTTAATTCTCTCTAGCTTTCAATGGACTTTGCCATCATCATCAGGAGCTGCAATTACAATGATAACAGTAGCAACAAAAGTGTAAAATGAATTTAAATTGAATCAACTTACAGTAGTATGTGAGGATGTTGCTAATTGTTGTTTTCGTATAGGATGAGGGAAACGTCCAGTAACATGGTGAGAGCTGGATACATGGTACAATGGTTAAAATTATATAAAATATGACAAGACAGGTTAAAGACAGATTAAAAATTATTTAGAAAACATTAGAGCATTACGTCGTGAAGCCACTTGATGATTGCACAAAATGGTGGTCATGGAATAATGAGTGAGATGAACCTTTGACAGAAGGCCGAAGGTTGTCAATGTCTGTGTTGAAAGATGGAACGAATTGTGGGCGTGTGCCAAAACGTTGCCAAATTACTTCAGATGATGTGATTTTCAGAATGTTATGTAAGAAATTGTTAAACCGACCCGAGGCAGTTGAATAAACTATATTTTAATTAATGGGCATTTTAAATTAACAGTGCAGAAGCTTTAATTTTTCACCTAACTGGTCTAGACGACAATGACCACGTCTCAAGTTATATATATAAAGAGAATATGATCATGCGGAGAAATGTATATAACAAAAAGTAGTAAAATAATGGGCAAAATCCGCAAAAAGGAGGAAAATGGATTCGAGCAGAAAATAGGATAGGTAACCCGAGCGATACGTATTTCTGCTGGTTGGAGGGGGAAAACGACACACGAAGTCTACAACAAGAGCCAACCTACACATTGTAGTATAAAATGGCTAGACGACCTCGAATTTTCAAGGAGACATCTAACCACAACCACGCGGCCGGTTATAGCCACTTGCTGTGGTACTTCAAGCCCAAAGGATTTACAAAGAGAATATGATCATGCGGAGAAAGGTATATAACAAAAAGTAGGAAAATAATGGGCAAAATCCGCAAAAAGGAGGAAAGTGGATTCGAGCAGAAAATAGGATAGGTAACCCGAGCGATACGTATATCTGCTGCTTGGCTTCATCAGGCCCGAAATGAATGCACATATGAAACTACAAAAGTAGATATACATGCCCACACATCCGGATACGGCCGCGTGGTTGTGGTTAGATGTCTCCTTGAAAATTCGAGGTCATTTAGCCATTTTGTACTACAATGTGTAGGTTGGCTCTTGTTGTGGACTTCGTGTGTCGTTTTTCCCACTCAAACTTCGTTTCCTCAGGTTACAACCGTATCCGGATGTGTGGGCATGTGTATCTACTTTTGTAGTTTCATATGTGCATTCATTTCGGGCCTGATGAAGCCAACCAGCAGAAATGCGTATCGCTCGGGTTACCTATCCTATTTTCTGCACGAATCCACTTTCCTCCTTTTTGCGGATTTTGCCCATTATTTTCCTACTTTTTTATATATATAGCTATAAAACGGCCTTTAGGCCATAAGCTTAATGAGTTTATTCCACCACTTCTTGTCTAATGCTCGTTTCTTCCAGTCTCTGATATTCCTACTCCTCAAACCTTCCATAACTGCATCCTTCCGTCTTCCTCCTGGTCTCCATCTTTTCTTCTTGGTATCCGGAACTCTCCATGTTAATAATAATAATAATAAAATGTCTTTATTAGGCACATTACATAAACTACAACATAATGTGACCTCTACGTAGGCGAAGTCTAGCTCTTGGCTACTCTACTTAACCTACCCAAATAATAAATTGAAATACTTAATGAAAGGAAACTTTGACAAGCAGCAAAAGACGCTTCAAAACAATGAGCTTGATAGCTTCCTGACATACATAATATATACACACATATATTACATAAAAATAAAATAAAATATAAGAATTAAAAACTAACTTTTCCACAATTACTACAATGACAAATAAATCTGTTTCACATGCTTACGAAATCTGTTTACTGGCCAATCCTTTATATTGTCATCTAATTCGTTATAAATCAGGATAGCATTGTAGTGTATGAACTACGAAATAAAGTTGTTTTATACATAGGGATCTCTAGTCTTTTTTTGTGTCTGAAATTAATGTTATATGCTGCACTGTTATTTCTTGCGGCATTCTTTCCAGATGCCCCAGCCACTGCAGTCTTGTGGTCCTAGCTACTTCTATTATATTTGGTTCATTATATAGATGATTGTTTTTCGCATTAGACCTCCTAACATACCCTCCCACCACCTTGATCCCTCCATATATTCTCCTTAAAATTTTCCTCTCCCACCTTAGTGAAGTTTGTTCAAGTTTTTTTATTATTTACCCATGTTTCTACTCCAGACAAAAGGGTTGGCTTGATGATCGTATTGTATAGCCTTATTTTGGAAACTTAAGATACATTTCTTGGCTTAATATTTCTTTTAAACATTCCCGCACATTTATTGGCCGATTTTGTAGTTTACTTTCGTTTTTTTCCTGTGCTTACCGTTATTTCTAGCCTCGTTTCCGCCTGACAGGTTCCTACGCTCATAAATTTATTTTTTTCCTCGTTTACCTTCAATCCTATTTTTGCTGTAACTTATATAAACCGCTCTACCACTTCTTCCATTGTCCTTTTATCCCTAGCTATTATGGCGACATCATCAGCATAGGCAGTTAGTTGGTGACTTCTAATACTCTCTAATCTATACAGCTGACTCTCAATAACGATTCTTTCTAGGACCATATTAAATAAAAGTATACTATTTATAATGGGTCCCCCTGTCTGAGTCCTGTATTAATCTCAAACTCTTCTGTCAATTCTCCTCTTATTTTGACCATACTTCTTGTTTGTCTCATCGTCATTCTTGTGAGGTGTATGAGTTTTCCATATATCCAAAATAATTCATTGTATGAAATACTGCACTGCTTCTGATCGTGTCGTAGGCTTTTTGGAAGTCAATAAATAGTATGATTGCTGGTATGTTATATTCGTAGCAGGTGGTAAGAGCTTCTTTCATGAAAACAATTTGATCAGTTGTCGGTATTCCCTTTCGAAAACCAGCTTGATAATCTCCCAACTGTGGATCTATAATTTTCTCTAGTCTCATTTTACGCAATGTTGATAACATTTTATATACTACATCTAATAGCGAGATTCCTCTGTAGTTATTACAATCGGTCGCCACACCCTTTTTCAGTAATGGGGTAAAAAGTGCTAGTTCCCAGTCCCTGGGCATTTCTTCTCTCTCCATATTCTTAGGATTAATTCATATATGTGTTGTTTTAGCAGCCCCCCTCCATATTTAATGTTATTCTGCAATAATACCGTTATACCCTGCTGATATTTTATCCTTCATGTTTTCAATTATTGTTTCTATTACTTCCCTCACTGGCTCATCTATGTCATCTTCTACCTACTCTTCTCTACACGGTCCCTCGTTTCCTTCTATATCATCACCACTGTTGTACATTTCACAAAAGTATTCTCTCCATCTTGCTTTAATTTCTTCATTCTGCAGTACTAAGATCCGTATCATCAGTCGTCCCTACAATTGTAGGACGCCTTTATGGCCTCCTTGATTGTCATAGTTTTCTGCTTCTCAGTGTCAGAACTCTATTTTGAGGTTATGTCACAAACATCTATTTGCATCAAATTGTGCATGCTTTTGAGTTACATCATGTTTTATCAGCCTGAAATTTCCTACAATTTAAAAAGAAAACATATCTTCACAATAGGAGAGCGCTGACGGTGACACGGGACAAGTGTAATCTAGAAATTTTTGAAGGAGAGAAACGAGGATGACAATCAAGGAGGCCATAAACGCGCCCTACAATTGTAGGGGCGACTGACGATACGGGCCTAAATTGCCATCCCTGTCCTTAACTGTATTTATCCCTCCTACCTACCCCTGCTTCCCTTTTTTCGCTTCTTTATAAAAACTTCTCATTTCCTTTCTCCTAAAATATTCCTTCATGTCTTCAAGCTCCTCCTCAATTCTTTCTCGTTTTTTCGCCCTTAGTATTGACTTGTTATACCTTCTTCGCGATCTTTAGGCTTCCATATCTTGCCCACTTAGTGTAACTAGCGCCTTCTGCCGTATTTTGTTCCTTTTTTCCAGCTCCTTATCACATTCATGATCCCACCACGTGTTCTCATTATCTTTCATCTGTTTTTTAGATACTTCTTTTTCTGTAACTTCTGGTGCTATGGTCTGTAGCATTCTCCATTCCTGATCAATCGTCATTTGCTAAATATTTATCCATATAGATAAATATACAGCATGTTTACTAAACACCCTCCAAACCGGTATGCGCGCCCATGCCACTAAGCAAAAAAATATAATTTACATGGTGCCGCCGGGTTTTTTTAAAGTTGTCTAACAGGTTGAAATATTTGGTAATAACATACCGAATAACACCATCTCCGGTGCCTGGGTCCCTCTCTCGGTCGAAGAGGTCACATTTTTTTGGCCGTCTTCTTCGGGCTCGCCTGGTCTGCCCAGCACGAAAAAAGATACCCATCTCGTATGGCGATGGAACCTGAGCGACGTTGCCAGTTCTGACGACTTTGATTTTTGTTCGACCTTTGTGGTACCATCAAGGCCGACTGCTATAAGGGAGGGTGACGGTTGATCCGGTTTACCTTATAACGAGAAGCGATCCCCACCAGGGTTGATAAAAATCATGATTTTTTCATTGTCATTTTTTTTTGATTGACAGCAATCATATAGATCATGCTTTTTATATTCATTATAAATTTGACTTAATATTCAATGTAAATGGTAGATTTTGGCTTTATTAGCAGGCAGTCGCAACAACTATTTTTACTTCGCACACTGAATGTCGGGGAAGTATTGTCATCGCGAAAATTTGAGAAAATGAGATATTGTGTTTTGTGGATGTTATATGAAAAACCATGTCGATCACTTCCGTCGGTCTGTCTGTCGGTCTGACGGCTAATCTCGTAACCGCCATGAGAAGTACCGCTCGAATTTCGATGAAACTTTCACCCAGTGTTACTACTAAGTATACCAAGGATGCAAGAGCTTTCGTTTTTGAAATTCGGACCAGTGGTGGCGCAGCTAGAGGCAAAATCACAAAGGTAATGAAAACCTCTTAAACTTCGTTTTTTGATGTTTCAGATGCTCATTTTTTGGTAGCAGTATGCTCAAACACTTACTCTATCAATTTTACGTACCTGCCAGATATATTCCACAGATCATGTAGTCGTAACAGTAGTAGTGGTGGGGAGGCAAAGCCTGGGACCTAGGCAACCTTTGACCTGTTTTACCGACCTCGTAGTACCATCAGTGTACTACTCCACGGGCCATCCACGGGTAACTGATATAATAAACCTTCTCCAGCGATGAGATGTACCTGTTAATATCGCACCCACGTGCCTAATATAGACAACATCCACGAGTAACGGGTTAGTAGTTCGATGAGTTGACCACCGAGCCCTTAAAATATTTATAGACGCGACACACGGTCGGGATCGGCCGTGATGCCCATCATACGCTGAGCACTGTATGCGTGTCTGCGTCTTATTGACACTGACTGCATAGCCTGTTCTCTCGAGTTACTAGTTACTATACTAGTGGGGTTCAGCATACTTGGGACAGGGAAGAAACTAGCATCAGAATTATTAAATGGGTGGAGAGAATTGCATGGGTCTGTTTGGCTGACTTGATCCATCTTTTTATTATACCTACATGTTTGTAGATAGTTCAGAGGGACTAACTTGTGCCAAACATAATCGCTTATGAACTCATGACAACACGTTGCGGAGCCAACCTCCTTGACGTCATTTTTTGCATTATCAACACTTTAGCTGACGTTCTTAGCGGATGGATTTCTATTAAAAAATCAATGACTTATATCAGGTTTAAATCAAATGATTTAAAACAATCAACCATGATATATACTCCGCTGAAATTTAGTTTTTATGTAGAAAAATTAAATGATGGAAAAATAAGATGAAAGTACGGCGATTAAAATGCAATAGCTAATTGATTGCGATTATTCCCAAAATGGTGGTCAAATATGGCCAAAAAGTTTTTCATTGTTGCTTTTCAAACTGACCTATTCACAATAATATTTTATGAGTAAGTTATGAAGCTTTTCGTTACAGAAATAACGAGCCTAAGCCGACGTCAGTCAATAAATTAATAGAAAAAATATTGTAAAAAAATGTGAAATTTATATTTGTCGATCGGTTTCAAGTAACTTACAGGTATATCTACCCGAAAAACAAACAGATTTCTGCTGAACCGTGTCTTTATCAGAAAAAAACACGAGGTTGCTTTCAAATTCAGAAAGATTTTTCCGAAAAAAACATTCTCGTAAATTGCATTTTTTTGATTATGGAAATCGTTTAGGTCGCAAAATATATACAAAGTGTTCATAGAGATGGAAAAATTGTGAATGTAAGAAATTCATTTTACTTTATAACGGTTGTTTATTAGTTACACTTTTTGCTTTCTAACAATAAAAACATTTCTGTCGTACTTCAATGTAAACGAAAATCATAATGCAGTGGAGGTCAGAAATGGTCGAAAATAAAATACAGGATGTTTAAGATTAGGGTAGAATAGCAGAGCTGGAAAATGGTTATTAATTACAGGTTGAAGAAAGGTATAACCGAAATTAATAAGCTCCTTTCTCATTCAACCAAAGTTGCGATCCCTCTTGCTATTTTTTCCTCATCTTGAATACCCCGTAGGTTCTACTTTTCACACCAAATGTCCATATTTGTATGTATGTTCGCTAACTTTATTGCTTTGTCTGATGTAATTTTCAGCAAATATTTAGGGCGTTATCTATTTCTGTAGTTTACCATATCGGTAAATAAACGTATTACTGCTGCATCCTTGACATGAAAAAGCTGGTATCTATTTCAAACAATATATTTGATTTTTATTGTGAGGAAACAGGCGTCGTTTGGGTAAACAAATACACTATAGTTTCTATACAGGGCGGTTCAAAAGGCACAGGAAATTTTTTATAGCAAAAAAGTACATTGAAAGATAATACGAAAGCTTCCAATAATCATGGGATTTCAACTGCTTCCTGCCCGCATACAGTGTGTTTCCATAATTTGTAATAACAAATGTCTAATTACTTGCTCTGAGTTTTAGTATTAACTATTAAATAATATTATTTTAACCTTTAATTTAGATACTTAACCTCAAAAGAGAACAGACTTTTTAAGCATTGGAAATAACAAATTTTCAGAGTTTTTGTGACTTCAAAATGCTTATAATTCTAAAATGATCGACTTACTAAGAAATTTTTTAATCCGGATTTTCCAAAACACCTTTTCGCAAGGCCGAAAAAACTTTTCTTTGTAATTTGTAAAAAATCTTATCTAAACAAATCACCGGAATACTGCCCGGCAACCTCTTGATTCATCTTTGAGGGACATCTAATATACGAGATTATGACAAAAAGCAGTTTGAAATTTTCTCCCACGAATGCCATCCTAGCCACTAAAAGTAATTCGACTTCAACTCACTTTCGACTTGTGGATGCCATTGTGGAATTTCAGCTGACATTCCGATCATATGCTCCAATCCATGATTAACTGGCCATTAAGTGAATCCACATATGTTTAACTTACTTTTTACTACTGACGTTTCGGCCACCACGCAGGTCTTTTTCAAACTACATATGACAATTTCAATATATTTTATGTCAATCTGTCTTTCATTTTTTTTTCTTCTCCGCTAGTTCATTTAGCAGCCACGCAATTATGAATTCCTATAATAATATATTTGTTATGTATTGAGAGTTTTAGGTAAATAAAAGCACATACATACGTTGATTGATCGAGCTGTCTATATTGTATTTGAGAGGTACGTTACTTACACACTTTTACGTCTTTGAGCAGAGATAATAATCTATATAGTCTATTTATGTTTTGCATTCTTTCTAGTAGGTACATACCACAGAATAGGTAACCAGAAGCTACCTTCGATAGCTAAGCGACCGGTTACGCGCACCGCCGTTTACAGCGTCAAGAGGCGGTAAATCGACACGTATCCCTCCAAACAAAGTACAGCTACTTATGATTAAGGTAACTGCTTAAAAATGATTACAACTTAATGTTTACATCTTTCGTCGCAGATTGGTGTATGGTAAATTGTTGTAGTCGCTAGTCTCGGTGACGATCAGTGGAGGTTCAAATATTAACCAGAGTGATCCTGCTGGCCCGTAGGGCTATATACTGTGTACATAGTGACATTTTCCACAACTTCGAAACGAGACGAAAACGGGTTGAAGTCGAGTTGCCGATGTGTTGCTTTTGTTGAGCCTAATAGAAATTAGCAATTGATTTCCGTAAATGTTGAAAATAAGTCAATGGTTTTTGCCTGAGGATTTTTTTCACGTCTACTTGTTTGTATATCTGTAAAACGTACTGAGTACAGTTGAAATATCTTTTCAACCAAGAAGGCAACATTATAATAATTTATCAGATCTATTAATGGAATACTGCTAGAACATTCACTTAGTATTAATACTGGTCCAGATTAGATAGCGATTTTCGGCTGGTCCCGTTGTCGCTTGATGGTATGGTGTAGGTGTAGGTGTCGACCTATTCGAATACAATTCATCTTAACTGTGAATTATTATTCTGAGAACAATCTGAATACCTTTCAGATATGGCTAGTTTTGTGGTCCTACGCAGTGATATTTCTTTTGCGTTCTTTTCGCACCTCATTCTAGGTGTAAGAGCTGGCTACCCTGGGTACAACTATCTCATTGATTAACTAACATCTTATATTACTTCGATTAAATTTTAAAATTAATACAGCTATAAATAATAACGGAAAAATTCTGAAGCTCGAACAGTTTAAATTAAAAAGGTTTTGGCTTTTTTACAGTTACCTTGATCAAAGTGAAGAATATCATTAGAATTTCTTGTCATAGCTCTCCTTTTCATTTCTCTGTCGATTGGCTTATAAATAATACAAAGTTTATAATAGTTGACAAAAGTGTTGAGACTTTCCTTTCAAGGAAGACCTGCGCGTAAAATGTCAAAGCTAATGTGCGGTGAAACAGCAACAAAAAGTGAAAAATAGACAGTAGTCACACAAATACAAGTTTGCAACATTCGGAGTCGTCCGTGTCATACACTGCGCCCACCTCCATTCCTGCAAACGGTCCAAGTTAGCAATTCTTTTACTTCCCATGCTATCTGGCGTCGAAGTATTTTAAGGGAAACATTTCGAAATTGATATATGTTATTTGGGTTTTCTCCGGTGTGCACACAATCCTGTCAGCGCCTGCCACTGCTGCCTAAACTCACCGCCACACTGCTCGAGCTGGCCAGCATAGCATGCTTGGTGTTGCCAGATGGTCGATACGTCAGTAAGGGCTGGAAAGACATTTATATGCAGCTTTATCAAATTGGTGGCGTCTATGAACTAATTGTATGGGCCTGTTTGGCTCACTTGATCCATTTTTTCTGTGTTATACATGTTCGTAATTAATTTGTTTTATACTCGTAATAAGAATCATTAATGAACTAATGATAGCATTGCGTGGGAACTGCAGAGTCAACCTACTTAACTCATTTTTTAATACATTCCGACACGCCCCGAAAAATGATCGGTATACACTCGTGAAGCCTCAGTAGCACGTCTAAAACACTCATCGTAAATCAACATCACATCGAAAAATTCGGTATTGGTCTGCAATTTTAGTTTTTTTTCAAATGCGTTCTGTAAACATCCATATCGGCTTTACCTAGATGACGGACGGGTTGAACATTGATGCGCGTCTTACGAATTTTTTCACTTAATCGTATGTCAGGGCCGGATTTCAATTGGCAAATTTTTTCAAAACCTATTCCTAGTATGTGATGTACTCGTATGTGTTATAAAGAAAAATTGGCTAATTTTACAAGAACTATTCTATGTGAAGCAAATACAAACATTGAAAACACCCTGTATAGTAACAGTGTCTGCTCTGAATTATCGAGAAAGCCAGAGAGTATGAAGTTCCAATATTTTATTTGCATTTTATCGTCGACCACAGTTGGACTGTTATCCCGAGCGAGAATCTTACACATAGTTAGTGAACCGTTAAGGCCACATTATAAATCTTGGCCAGATCTTGGCCATGATATATTAATAGGTAATGAGATGTATTTTTTCTTCGCATAGTTCGCTGTCGACCACGCGGCATTGTGCAGCAGTTCTAGCCGTGGTTCTATTTAAATAAGCTGTGTAATACACTTCGTAGTATGTGGTGCGAAACGCAATGTAATTCGAATCGAAAATGCTACAGTGGCTCAGTCAAGTAATCCTACAATGCAATACCCGGAAAATAAAGCAAACATGTGTTCATAGAGATTTTCATAAAACTGAGAAGCATATTATTTATATCGGATGTTCTGATTGAGGCTTTTCTTTTAAGAAAAAGGACTTCGTTTCAAATTACAAAGCTAATGTGTGGTGAAACAGCAACAAACAAAAGGACTTGAAGGAAAGTACTCACTCGTTTTATAAGAAATTTCAAGTACTGCCTCTTGCTTTTTGAAGTTGTCTCCGTTCGATTCAAAAACACAACTTTGTTAGCTTCTTTAATTTGCAACATTCGGGGCTGTCTAGTTCGTCTACTGTGTCTACCTCTACGTTTCCGCAGCTACGGATGGAAACATCTAAAAACTATTCGTCATTGTTCGGTAGAGCGGTCTGGTGGACCGTTGCTCTTAGTTAAAAGTCTCGTCGGTCTGTTAGTCAGGTCTGGCTACCCAGATACCAAACATGTTTAAGGGGGGATGGAAACATCAAGGGAAACAATCTTAATATACCTGCGAGGTATTCGTAGCATTTTGAAAGTCTTAAAATATAACCCGAAAGCTTCGTTATTCCAGGGATGTGCCAATTCTTTTTTTCAAATCATATTTGTAAATAAATATCTAGGTTAAGCTACACACTGCAGCGATGCCTTATTTGGATACTGACGCCCGTCGTACCTATTTATGCTGGATACAGGGCCGGGCTGGCGAATTCAGACTTCTTTGGAATATAATAACTCTGTTACCTTAAGGTTTTGGTGTACGTATTACCAGGAAAATATGATAATTCTTACATGAACAATACGTTGTGTAAAGGAAAGTCACAACTTTAAGAACATCCTGTACAGTGCGTCTATAATTACACTGGGATATTATTACGATTTCGGAAATAGTTACAGTGCTGATAAATCAAGGAATAAAGCTGCATATTTAAATACTTTTTGCACTGAGTTTACAGAGTTGGGATATCTTTTTCCGATTTTAAATTGACAAAAGTAATGTTATCAAATTTCCTGGCGTTATTTTAGCAAATATCAAGACATTGGCAAATCAGTTTTCCATTGACACTTCTTAGTCTTTGGTCTTGATAAAATGGTATTTAGGCAATTTCACATGACGTTTTGTTTTTTTGTGGAAACTACCACCAGTTAGGTTTTTTTTATAAGAGCCTATCATTTTTATTGCAAATTCAATACTGGCTCAGGTGAAATAACACATACATACGTTTTTCGCTTGTTCAGAGGTTTGATTAATCGAGGACTTTCGCTATTTCAAAAATATTTTTGTGATTTAGATGTTAGAGATGTTGATACCCTACGTCTGGGGATTATTGGACAACCCCAGATTTATGGCTTTACTATGAATATACAACAGTCCATATAACATTATCTTATGAAGATCCATATACAGGGTGGGGCAAGATTAACTTCAATAGTTGATCGTAATCGTAATTTTCTCCCTATCTTGAACATACAACTCAAGCAGTATCTTACGGAAAGCCTGGAGTGAAGCATAATTTTAATAAAAGTTCGATTCGTTATTAGTTACTTACTTATGTAAAATGGAATATCTGACAATATTTGCACTATTTATATTCATCACCCTGTATATTTCTCATTTGTCATTCTCTTACATGAAATCTATACCTTAAGTCAGCCATACACGCCAGGGTATATCTGGCAAGTTTGCAAGGAGATTTGAACTGAGGGTGTAAATGGTACAACGGAGCAGGTTTCCATACCAGATAAAATACAAATTTTGAAAATTCTGAATGTTTGCAGGCGTCAGCTGTTCGGTGACTGTACAGAAGGGCCTTGGTTTACCGCTACATCTTTGCTCTCTACTCAGCATTTACCTTAACTTTACTTGACGGGTATGACCATCTAGGCTAACCTGTCAGGTATCCCAAGCGTATATGGCTGGCTTTACTTACGTATGTTTGTCCGGTTCCGTATGCACGATGCGTGTAAACTCGTCCGAGCCCGTGCTCTCAACTACGTCTGCTTTGTAGATGTGAAATTGCATTTTTCCCGGTTGATTGGCCTAAAACGGAAACGGAAAACAATCGAGACGTATCCAGCGCAGATGCATAAATCCGACCGTTCAATGTTAATAAATGTTATCAGACATATACTGGTGGACAAAATCATCGGGTCTCTTGTTTTGGCGTTGTCGAGTCCGCATGCAGCTAAAAGTACGTTTCCATTACAATAAATTACACCCCAGGAACCTTATGGGAAATGTCTCTCGAATATTTTTTTATTACAACTTTGATAGCACAGCAGTGCCCATGGGCCTGAAGATGTTCCACGGGTAGTTTCCGATATAGCAAGTTGAGCAGTTCATACTGTTTTTTTTTATACTCAAACTACCATGAAGGCCTAAGGCCTAAACACCCATTGGGCACCCTGGAGCTATAGGGGGATACAGGGGAAAGGGGGACGCCACACGGACTCTGGCGAGGAAACACGTGTGCATCCAAGATGCACACATTCTGGCTCCGCCTACGAGATCCGCCGGGTGGTACCTCCACGTTCGACAGTCAGAGACCGTCTACCACCTACGGACAATCACAACATCCATAGCCAAGATAAAAATTTCTCCTGGACGGGACTCGAACCCGCACAGCGCACGGCGACTGATCAGGAGACCGAAGAGTCTACTACTGCGGCCACCGCTGCTGCCTAGCGTGTGGTATTATTTAGGCATAGGGTGGTCCAAATTTGCATGGATGGATTATTGCTCCGAGACAAAATTTTCTAGAAACCTGCATCGTTCCTGTGGCAATACATTTCAGAAATATTCAGGCGCTCCTCTACTGAGCTGGATATCAGTTGTTTTTCGTAGTCATCTATATTTTTGATTAGATTTTTGGATAGACCAGGGGCTGCATTCTAAATGAGTTTCGACCATTGAAATTGATTTCGATGGCAGTGTCAGAATTATCATAGCTAATCAAGTATATCTTTACAAGGCACTATCGAAATCAATTTCAACGGTTGAAACTCATTTAGAATACTGAATACTTCTGCGTTTTGACGAGTAGTTTTGAGAACCATTTGCTTGTCTAAAAAACATGAAAGTATGTCAACTCATATTCGACCACTTTAACAGATTAAGTGAACAAGTTGCATTTTTAAACCCGTTCCCATAATAATGTCACCACATAAACGCTATTGACTAGAACACATACACATGCAAATAGTGGGATTTAACTGTGAAAATGTACAGAGTGTCCTAACAGCATGTTGTTTTGAGGTACTGTTAATTATTATTTTGAGAACTCTATCTTATACAAATTATGTATACTGTATTTCGGCGTTGAAAAATATATTCGAGATGTTATGAGATATCCTGGCGGTCATGTCATGATTATTTGTCACAACTACAGTAATGGACAAAAGAATATAGACGCATATGAATGTTTACCTAAATGCCTTTAGAAAACGAATTCATACTTCATTGCTCCATAAACAAATGCGTTATTAGTAGAAAAACTAAATTCCTTGTTTTTACATTATCTGCAATGAACACAATACAAGTCTGACTATAAGAACTTTTTTATGAGGGACAAACATATGTAGATAAATTCTTTTCAACATTAGTTTATTACAGTTTCGTATCAGAAGAGGATTAGTTTGTGTTCATCAAGTATTGTGGAATAAGTTGAGTGATTTTAAGACCATGCCGCGTGGTACAGAAATTTCTTTCGATGTGAAAACTAAGATCATTCAGTTATACAAAGATGGTTAATGACAAGTCGACATTGCCAAAAATTTGAAGCTGAAGCGTAAAGCAGTTTGGGCAATATTGAACAAATATAAACAAAAAGGTATCTTGGAAGCCTCTAAGAGAAGTGGTCGGCCTAAAAAACTAAATGCTAGATCAGTTAGATTAATAAAAGTAATTTCGTCGAAAGATCCTTTTAAAACCCCAACACAAATGAAAGCCGAAATCGAGACCAAAGGAATTGTCAGTGTTTCTACGAAAACTATAAGTAGAAGATTAAATTTTTTGAAGTTATTTGCACGTCGCCCGAGTAAGGAGCCGCTAATCTCGAGGTAAAACCGTAAGGACCGATTACAATTTGCACGGTTGCATCTGGATTGGAGCATCTGTGACTGGAAGAGGGTATGTTTCAGTGACGAATCCAAGTTCAATATGTTTGGATCAGATGGTGTTCATTACGTTAGACGTCCTAGTGGACAAAGATTGAACCCCAAGTACACTTTGCCCACTGTCAAACATGGGGGCGGGTGTGTTATGGTTTAGGGATGCTTTTCGGGGTTTGGGATGGGACTTTTACATAAAATAGATGGCATTATGGATAAGTTTGTATACACAGACATACTAAAGCATGTCATGTTACCCTATATGGAAGGCAATATGCCCTTAAGATCAATCTTCCAGCAAGATAATGACCCGAAGCACACTTCAAATCTCGCAAAGCAATTCTTTCTGCATGAAAAAATACCAGTTCTCAAATGGCTTTACAGTCTTCCGATATAAACTCCATTGAAAATCTATTATATATCTATTAGATAAGCAAATACGAGACAAAAATTATCAAACAAGGTCGAACTTTTTGCCGCTTCAGAGCAAAAGTGGAGACAGATTGATGAATCTTATATCCAGAAACTTCTACAATCTCTGCCGAGGCGATGCCAGGCGGTGATTGATAATAATGGTTATGTTACAAAATATTAACACAAACGTGGTTGGTTTTCTATAATTCAATGAACTTTGCTTCTTTTTTCTATAATTGTTTTGCTTTGTCTATATATTTTTGCCTTCATAGTTCCAGTTTTTTCAATTAATTTTTTATTGAAAGGAGTCTAATGAATTTATTTATGTATAAGTGAGTATTATGTTATAACGAATTATGTATACAGATTGGTGTATTAATAAAACAAGTTAAAAAAGAAATACAGCACAATATTAATTTGTCTATATACTTTTGTCCATTACTGTATGTTTCTCCGCTCCGCAATAATTAGAAATTTACTTTTGGCAACGAGTCTCAAAGACGACAAGGCAGCCAACTATATGCTCATATATGCAAGAATATTTTAGTTAACATCGACATCCTATGCAACATGTTTTAACACATGTTTCCCCTCATCAAAATTGTCTTATATTACAAAAAAATGTGGTTCCATAAGGTAATTTCAGATGTAGATGCGTGTAGCAGCTATCTAAAAATTTTACGAATCGATCAAGTTATTTTGACCGGAACATTTCAAAGCTGTAGCGCTTTTCAGCTGTTACCGTACATGTATGAGAAGTAACATGAGAAGTAGAAGTCTAATTCTGTCCGGCAGTGTATGTACGGTCTGTACATAGACGTTGTTGTGTATGGTGTCACATTCGTATTGCCGTCTGTATTTTTTCTTTCTCTACCGGGCAGTGTACTTTCTAATGTTTTTTCAACCGTTTTATAGGTTACGATAGCAAACGATAAATATCTACTATGTGTATGTCGAGCCTAGTTTTTCTTGGCCGCTCAACCGAGGAAACGATCATTTTCCCTTGTATGTTGGAAGTGTAAACAAGAGAAGTTAAAACCTAGCTTAAACAACGTGCGCTGTTATACAGGGTGGTCAGACCCATTTTTAAACATGACAACCTTCCGTAACCTCTCTCATAATTATTTCTAATACCCTCTCCAGACTCACGCGCGGATCGCGCACGAAGCCGCAAACTACCCGCGACCCATAAATGTGCATCCCATTCGCGTATTCTTCGCGGGTTCACGTCGCGTTTGCGCGTTGTTCCCGTTGGTTGTCCCGCGAAAAAGGGTTCACAAGGCGCGAACATATCGCGAACATGACTAGGCTCCTCATTTGCTGGTGGCTCAGTTGCCTCAGAGCGAGTGCCGGGAGTGGTTGTGTTTTTCCACTTCTTTTCAATTGTCTTAGTTTTACTTATATATGTAATTATAAATTGCCAAAGCGCAAAGTAGCCCTGCAGCAGCAGAGCAATTTCACCGTCAATACTCGCCAAGAGCTATACTATGAAGCAGGCGCGAACATCTGCGACTGTGGAAGAACTGTAGGAAGAGTTTTCGGTATTCCCACCAAAATCGTATTTTCAGAAATTCTCAACTAAGAAAATGGTCTATGGCCTCATACTCATAGGTTTTTTCATACTTGAACCACCACGGAGACACCGTCTACCACCTACGATAGTGCATGAATCATGCGAACGAGCAATGCATACACAGTGGTTCTTCTGTAAGAACCGCTGAATATCCACACAGTGGTCACGAATTATCTTTCTAATAATAGTTTAATTTAGGATTGCTTTTTGGCGCATAATTAAGGACCCCCCTGTATGTGTATGTTTGGTCTCACAGTCCAAAGCAAAGACAAAAGCACATACAGCTGCGCGAGAGACAATTAATCACCTTTATGCTAATTGGGAAAGATTTTTAGGTGTTTCACATTAACGTTACTCGAAGTGCTAAAAGAAAGTGTGCAGAAGTGGATATGAGGATGGCGAGCCTTCAAGCAACGGTTAGAAACCTACGCAACCATCGCATTGACCTGCAAAACCGAAGTCCTATACATGTATTTCACCATAATGCCTGGGTATGTTGGTAGTAATTGATGCTTATTTACTCTGTGAGGTAGGTATAAATATGGCATATACATGGTGTTTCAAATTCGTCCCCCACTATTGGGATCTCTGAAATTGTAAGAGATACGAAGTCGTTTATATAGGAGCAACGTTGCGCATTTGGGTAATCAACACAATGCAACAGAAAGTTTCGAAATTTAAAGTACTTCCGAAAAAAACCTAATTTTCACAAAATCTTTTTAATTTTTCCTGATTTTATTTGCAGTGACAAATATTTTTTTGACTATACATATTGCGGGTGAAACTTATTACATTTAAGCTCGCCTACCAGGCCTTGGAAGGAATACGGCGATTTTTTTAAATTATTCCAATATTTATTTTCTTTGTTAATTAACTGGCCTCTGTTCAGTTAATCTTGCTTTCTTTCTACAAATATTTTCTTTTGTGGACTAAGTTTGTTGCAAAACACTCATAATTCTTCCCTCGCAACCAACATAATTTTTTTCGTAAGATGGCCAGTGCCCACATGTCTATTCTGAATTCTGTATTTTCATGAAAACCCATTTTCACATCTGACTTTGCCACCTTGTAGTGTGAAAAAATGAAGTATGATCACTGCGCCAATTAGAACAAAAATGATAAAATGCTATAGTTATTATTCACACCTTGCTATAATTTTTTAAATTGAGCTTATATGTCAGATCTCGCATCTACAAAAAAACTTATTTCATGGCATAGTTACAAAAGAGGACAAGTTTATTGTTATTTTGATTATAATAATTAAAGTATGTGTTCAAGGTGACCACCATGCCCTGTGCCTATTCAAATATCTTCTAAAGATTGCAAGAAGTTTGCCATTTCCTAAAATAGCAAAGCCGCACTCCGAGCTGTATTTGGTCGAACATTAAATTTGGCCCTCAAAGCCGCACATTATCTTCTTTAACAGCTGGAGATAACTTTTATACCTAGAGCAGAACACAAGGGAGAGTCCAGCCTTTGTTTTCTTTTCATACTTGAACCACCACGAATGCCTAAAAACTTATGTGTACCGTGGAGCTATAGAGTGATACGGGGGAAAGTGGGGGACGCCACAAGGACTCTCGGGAGAGAACACGTGTGAAGCCACATGCATTCATTCTGGCCCCGCCGTAGTGATCCGCCGGGTGGTACCTCCGCATTTGAGTCAGAGACCGTCTACTACCTAAAGACAATCACAACATTCGTAGCCAAGTGAAAAATTCTCTTGAAACGGGATTCGAACCCGCGCAGTGCGCGGCGACCTATTAGTAGACTTGTAACATCACTTAATGAGAGTGAAGGGGAGGGGTGCAGTGCTGCTCACAGGATTCACGTCATATTGGCAATTATAAGTTGAAGAGCCTGGGGGGGGGGGCAGTGGGTCGATCTTGCTTGCATGACCTCCCCTCGATCCGCCCTTGGTCGAATATACATTTTCGTCATAAATAAAGCTGTTTATTATGATTGTTATTATATAATACAAAAAACTGTGTTGAATACGGCACGCAGTACGACCTCGGGCGACCTGGTCGCATAGAAACTTGACAGGACAAGACCGAAAAAAAAATGTGTCCGGTTAAAGCCAGATTGATGGCAATCCTACACAAGCATGATCGAGGTTAGTTCAATTCACGTGAGGCGATCTTGATGGCCATGGAAGAGGGCCAAGACACTAGATCCATCTTTATGAGTGTTTGTGATCTAAGTGGCCTCGGTCTGGCTGAGTGTAACGCGCCGGAGTATTGTCATGTTGCAGCAAATGGATTTTTTTTATTTCACCCATCTCAAAGTATGTAGTAAAAGTGGTAAAATGATATCGACCAAAACAAAGGCAAGAGGTGTATCTGGATTTTCTACGCATCAGACCGCTTAGCTCCTGGCTTAGCAGTTGGATGCCTCTCTCTCTTAATAAAGCAACATTTTGGAGACATTTGCTTGCAATTCGACGTATATAGATTAGCACATCATTCTTGCTTAGTCTGAGCATATTTTACTCAAAATTATTCATAGACATCGATCTGAGGCCTTAGCCACGTTCCATAGCTTTCAGGACCGCCGGACTTGATTCCCCTAATTTTTTATTATTAGCTCCGGTATGTAGTCATTCAACTCTGTGTGGCGTTATTGAACTGTTGAACCAATAATTGAGGAATAAAGAGGGATTGTTGAGATTATAAATTAATTAAGTGAGTGGTACGTGATATATGTGGTGCGCCTAAAGTAACAACACAGTTGACTGATCAGAGTTAAGAAACAGTTATTGTGACAGAAGTCTTCTTAGAAGCCATCCACGTGCGTTGGTCTACCTCTTCAAATTTGTTATGCGATTGACCTTTCCATGACAATACTACATGATGATAGTTAAAGGCATTACAAAGCATTAATATCTTTGTAACCTAGTATACGATTATAATGTTGAATCACGTTAGATGTAAATTTTATGCTGATCATACCTGCGTCTGTGAGTGAGGATAATCTGGATTTTTTACATAACTCCAAGGCTATTTTTAGAAGTTCGAGGCGTAAGAAATAGTTGTGCAACTCGAAGCTTATGCCTTATTTTCTACTTAGTCTAGTGTAAATAAATATGGTACGTGTCGCTACAGGGTGATAACATTAAAACACCTCCTATACTGAATTTCTTCAGCTTCTACCGACACAGACTTCCCATATTTTTCATATGAGGAAAATAATATTTACATCCATATTTAAGTAGAAGGGTGATCCTTTGCTGTGTATGAACCTATGGCAGTTCAATGGCAGCTGGGAAAGATATTTCTCAAGGCTTATTGCTTGATGATATAGATAAAAATGAAATAATTACCATTCTCCAACACGGTTTTATATAAAACTTTTTACTCACGAACAACGACTTACCATCCATTCGTGGGCCACACTCTTCCAGTTTTGTACGTGGATGACTGACAAGTTTCTACTTAAATCAACCAGATGCAAAGCCTCTAGCAACGGTAAGAACATCGCAACTGATCTACGAAATTTGGCAAATGAGAATTATTTGACCTCGAATACAGGGAAAACGTATTTAATACAATTTTTAGTAGTATCCTGATAAGGTTTAATTACGGAAAAACTTTAGAACGAACAAAATGTGTAGATTTCTTAGGAGTGAAACTAGATCATAAACATGACTGGGAAAATCATACACCGTTGTTTCTTTTTAGAAAACTGAGAATTTATCTTTGAGATAAAAGTATACTAATACGATGGAGAAGTATATCCTCGATTTGGCTATGGAATAAACCGCGGGCAAATTGATCTAACTTAAAGTACAAAATAATATCGTGAGACAAATAGCTCGAATTCGGAGAAAAGACGGTATTGTGTCTCGTATAAAATACTGTTATATCTATATACATCTACTATAGTGCCCTGTATGTTCTGAATGACTATCTAACTAGAGACTCCATCACTAAAATACTAATACCAAGACAAAACACCAAATTTCTTTGCCAAAATTGAGTAATACTTCCATTAATGGACAATATTCGATGTCTATTAAAATATATGAAGATATAAAAAATATCCCTATTATCAACTCTTAAAAAAAACACTTACAAAGCCTCTGATTTTCAAGGCTAATTACTCACTTGAAGAGTGTTTTGCATGAATGCATCTATGATATGCTTATTGGGGATAATCAACTGTTTGTTGCGACAATTATTATTCAAAGAAACTTGTAATATAACTTTCTCTTTTATCTGACTTTTTCATGTATCGCATGTGTATCTGTATCCTCGGAAATAAAGTATTTTGTATTTATACTATTAATCTTACTTTTTATTCTGTTATGAATTTTTCTAAGGATTGAATAAAATAGAACTCCATTGTACATATACATATTGTACATGTACGTACAGTGATGGACAAAAGTATATAGACAAATTAATATTGTGCTGTATTTTTTTAACTTGTTTTATTAATACACCAACCTGCATACATAATCCGTTATAGCATAATACTCACTTATACATAAATAAATTCATTAGACTCCCTTCTATTAAAAATTAATTGAAAAAACGAACTATGAAGGACACAAATATGTAAACAAAGCGAAACAATTATAGAAAAAAGAAGCAAAGTTCATTGAATTATAGAAAACCAACCATGTTTGTGTTAATATTTTGTAGCATAACCATTAATATCAATCACCGCCTGGCATCGTCTCGGCATAGATTGTAGAAGTTTCTTGATATAAGATTCATCAATCTGCCTCCACTTTTGCTATAAAGCGGCAAAAAGTTCATCCTTGTTTGAATAATTTTTATCTCGTATTTGCTTATCTAAGTATTCCTATAGATTTGCTTAGAGGCTTCCAAGATACCTTTTTGTTTATATTTGTTCAATTTTGCCCAAACTGCTTTACGCTTCAGCTTCAAATGTTTGGCAATGTCGACTTAATGTTGACCATCTTTGTATAATTCAATGATCTTAGTTTTCACATCGAAAGAAATTTCTGGACCACGCGGCATGATCTTAAAATCACTCAACTTATTCCACAATACTTGATGAACACAAACTAATCCTCTTCTGACACGAAACTGTACTAAACTAATGTTGAAAAGAATTTGTCTACATATTTGTTTCCCTCATAAAAAAGTGCTTATATTCAGACTTGTATTATGTTCATTGCAGATAATGTAAAAACAAGGAATTTAGTTTTTCTACTAATAAAGCATTTGTTCATGGAGCAATGAAGTATGAATTCGTTTTCTAAAGGTATTTAGGTAAATATTCATATTTGTCTATATACTTTTGTCCATTAACGTATGTTTAAATTTCTGTTTTCAAGTGGCTGGAAGAGGCGATCGTGGTAGCCGAAATGCACAATAAATATAAATCTAAACATATATGAGGTTTGATTCGGCCATCAGATAATCGAGTCCTATGAATATGAAAATCATAGGTTACGTTTCAATAGCTACATTGGTTGATTAAAATATTCTGCTGAGTGCTGGAGTACCATCTGTATCAATTTTATGTAGCTGAGAGCAGCACCTCTAATTTACGGTCACAGTAAAACAATGACGTGTGGCAATATTTAATTACGATGATTACGGTAGTGCATGGAATCCATAATAGCTGGTTGCGAGTCTCTTCTCTGTTTTATAAGTACAAATACAATTGCCGGACAGGACCGGATAAAGACACACTACCCGGCCACAAAACATAAATTCGTGATATATTTTCCATTCCGATTGATAAGAAACTATTGTAAATGCAAGAAAATCGATTACAAAATATGTTTTTTAAATGTTACATGACACCAAAAACTATGTCACTCATTATTGTCCGCTAATCCTCGGCCTTCTATAATTTGGATGAAACTTTAATGAAAGTTTGACACAAGGTTTTGAAAATAAATTTTGCTACGGGCCAAAGTCAAAATAAGAACCGTTGAAGTTTCGTTTCTTGTCTTCCATTAACTTTTATCTTTCGCCATATAAATGGATAATATGCCATACCTTGATGTGCAAAATTCTACACATGTTTATTCCATTACATCACTGAGTAAAGAGTGCTTCAATTTTAAGAAGTGCGTTTAAAAGGACACTTAGATATTTCACCCCTTTGTTGACTATAATAATAATTATAACAAAACGTCTTTATTGGGCGAAGCATAAGCTATTCTACCTTTCAACCCGTAAAATGTCCATCCACAAAATAAACAGAAAACAATATATACCAACCACTAAAATAAATCAAGATTAGATAAAAGTATAACATACATATAGAAAGATGTTAATGCATATATTATAAGCAGAAGTAAAAGATTTATGTAAATGGTCTCTCGAAAATTATTTTTCTTTAGTACTTTTTGAAATGCTTGAAATTTGAAGTGTTAGTATCAGAGGGTAAAACATTGTACATGATAGTAGCATTACAAGTAAAACATTTCGTCTCTTAATTAAGTTCATTTAATTTTTCTGTAATATCCACAAGAAAAACAAAATCTCTGACTCAGATTGAATTTTCCAGTTCCGGAATCGGTTCATCACGTTATTGAAAAATTGAACTAAGGCAGATATATCATTAAAACGTTTCAGCACTCGTCCCCTACTTATCCATCGGACTTCATAGTGAAGAAGTAGTTCCCCGTATTGATAGTCAATTTCATCGGCAAGGTTTTGAATAATCTTCTTTGTAACGCTTGAGCTCTAATCTTGTTCGCAATTTTAAGTACCAATTTCAAAACGTTGTTTAGTTTTAGAAAATGTCCAATGCAGTGGTAACAGAGAAATTGCTGAAAACTTTCATCTTTACGACATAACCCCACGAGACCCTTACTACCCACCATAGTTGGAGCGCCATCTGTTAAGCCTACCATTTTCGATACTGGAATTTTCTCAGAAGAAATAATATTTTTAAAAAAAGAATACAAGTCCTACCCAGTAGTCTGTCCTTTTAGTGGAATAAACTTCAAAAGATCTTCCTTAACCGTAACTTCACTAAAAACCATCCTGACGAACACGGCCATCTGAGAGATGTCAACGACATCTGTGGATTCATCCAGCTGCAGTGAAAAATAAGCACAGTTATCATCATCATTTCTTGAATGTAAAACTATATCATTGCTCATTACTTCTACTCGTCTAATCACTGTATTAGCAGAAAGTTGCATAGATTTTGTAGCAGACACTAACTCGTCTTTATTTCTAAAATTTGCAAACAATGAATGTGCAGCTTCTAAAAACGCCTGTTTTATCATTTCACCGACTTCTTAAGGTTTTTTCTTTTGTGTAATTATCTGGGACACTACTACTTTTGTCGATTGTTTTTAAAAACATTGTATGTTGTCCAATTAACTGATTTCTTAATTGTTCCAGTTTTTCCGTCCTGGCTGCAGAACGTAATGGGAATGATTTTTCAAAATTCGAATGTACCTGTTCCCTGTTTTAGCAACGGGAACAGATATACACCTACTACATAACAAACATACATTTTTACCTTTAACTTCTGTAAAGAAATATTGGTCTTCCCATTCAGAATGGAAATGGTCTTCATCTCATTAGCACAGCTCATAATGTTTTTAGGATTAAGTTCATCGTACAGAAGAAAAAATGATACAAAATGGAAAAGGAAAAGAGCCCGGTCCTGGTAGTGATACGTTACGCAACCACACGACGTACTTAGCAGTTGGACACACCTTTTTGATGCAACCTCAACCAGCCTCTCTCTACGAAACGAATCTTCTTGCGCGTTGGCATTTTATCGCGATTTATGGGTAAACACCTGGTGAAGAAGAAGATGCGCCGAGTCGCATCTTGCTTCCACTTGTACACACGATTGCAAATTAGCTTGTATGCTTTTGTCCACGCTGTTTGAGAGAGACTGTTATATAAGCTGATGTATTTGAGATTAGCACATTGGAAGATGGTGCTATTCGCGTTGATGTGGAATTGTACAACCTGAAATGGTAAAACAACAGGGAAGAGAAATCATGGTGGAAAGTTTTCTGAGCAAACTGATACATAACTAACCTGTCATATCCACGCAACTCGGTAGCCTGTATTGATGATTGAAAATGAGCAAGTCGACTTTGGACCAGATATCTAATAGGCAGTAAGACAAACAAAACTCGAGAAAGTGCATACAATAATATAGGGTGATTCAAATTGGGTTTCCACATTAAGGGTGGATTTCACAATTTAACAAACCATTATTCTGCACCAATAGGGTACGAGTACCAAACAGTCCGTTAAATATACCCAATCAGCCTAAAGATCTCTCCGTCAAATTTTTGGCAGCAAATAGCATCAAAGTATTCAAAACAAAACACTGTAAAATATGAAGTGACAGCTTGCCATTGAAATCTTTTCAGTTTATTAAATATTATGAAATTATCTAAAACTGAGCCAAAATTTTTAAAAATGCTTGATGTCTGAGTAAAATCAATTTTTTCAGATTAGCTGAAGGTTTTTCTATGTTTATTGCAACTTTTGTAATCCATATGTGATTATATCACCTACTGTGTGCTTATAGTTTATCCTATATTTGCAAACTTGCACTTCCAAACCCTTACATGAAAAAGCCTTTTCACCCAAATTTTTGTTAGGTGTTGCATTTCAACACATTCATACACTTCTTTCCAGTTCCTCAACGATATTTTAACCCCACTGGTCCGAAACTGTTCGACAGTTTCAACATTCATACATACAATTGCAGTTGCAGTTTTTTGTTTTAATTTCAGTGTATAATCAGTCGCACCATCGGTGATGGTACATTCAACATAACCACGTATTTAGGGGTTCGTGCAGATTTAACGTGTACACGACAGTGTAATATGTATTTCTTCACAAAAAATCTTGGAGGGAGCACCTTTATACGGAAATTTGTTGTTGAAAAATTCCATTTTTCACACATAACAAAACAAGTGATCACAAAATACAGAGTACAGTGACGTTCGAGAAGGAGAATAGGCCAAAGGAGATCGGAATTGACATTTGAAATTAGTGTCTTATAATGTTAGTGATGGGAGAATACATTTGCGATCAGTGGAATGTATTGGAACGGTTAAAAAATATGAATTGAATCGTTTTTACGTTATCTCGACTGAAAGACTGGAATATCTGCTCTGTTTCTGTATATATATTTTTTGTGGTATTGTTGCATAAAGTAGTTGGTTCACGAACTAGTTCCTAGAACTGAACGCAACTTAATGAAACGAACTGGAAAGCACATAACTTTTTCAAGTAATCCAAGAAGGGACAAATTGTCATTTCATCACACTAGTTATGGGAGAAGCGAAAGCCTGAGATTGATCGATCAAACGAACTTACCTGAAGTGAAGTTCGATCGTAATTATACGAGGGTCCAGTCCGAAGACATCACTTTGTTTATTCACTATGTAGTCCGCCCCTGGAGTACGATCCGCGCACCAAGTTGAAAGACGAGAATCCCCACCTCCTCGCCGCGCCCTGGCCACTCGCGTTGAATCATTTGTTTAAAGAAATGGTACTTGCTCGCAACTTGGGAGGGTTGCATATAGGGTGGGGGTGATGTCTTCGGACTGGACCCTCGTATAATTACGATCGAACTTCACTTCAGGTAAGTTCGTTTGATCGATCAATTATACTTTGGGTCCAGTCCGAAGACATCACTTTGTTTATTCACTATGTAGATGTTTAAAGATGAGATAGAGTTGCGAGCGAGTTGATGATATAAAAAATACAAGTATACAAACACAAAAAGGCAAAAACATATATTCTGCATTCTCATAAACAAAAGCAAAAAACAAGGGGTCAATTTTTAACATTTACCCTAATAGTAATATTTTTTCAAAAAACAACTAGAGTACCTAAAGTACGTCACAAACTCTTAAACTGTTCTAACTAATCAGGCATTTATGTCCAAAATGGCATTTGCAAACTCATTGTTGGTTTGTAAAGGACGATTATAAAACTTTGCAAATGTGGAATGTTGCGTCCAACCAACTGTTTTACATATACTATCTACGGAAACGCCTTTTCTTAACGCCGTTGAGGTAGCCGCATGCCTGACTGAATGAGGCGTAAAAAGTGTTGTGTTGACACCCGCCGATGCAAGAGTCTGTTTTACCCATCTGCTTAAAGTGTCTTTGGACGCCCTGGTATGTGGTTTTTTATATGTCACGAATAGAAAATCGTTGTCGGGTTCTCTCAAGCTAGCTGTTCTGTCAATATATTCCTTCAGGATGGTGGCTACGCACAGGAAAGGGTTTTGTTGAAAAACCGGTATATGCAAGGTTGGTTGAGGTTTCCCAATTCGACTGGTTTTAATTGGGTCTGAAATATTAATGGTAGTTTCGCTGGGACCATGGGAGGTATGTGAAAGACGAATAAGAGAAATTGTCTGGAGTCTTTCTCCTGTTATTAGAGCTAATAACGTTGTCAATTTTTGTGACAGACTTTGGAGGCTAAGTGGAGATGGTAACTTTTCTAGATAACTTAGGAGAGGTATAGGATCCCAGGTGGCCGAATATTTTGGCCGAGAAGGCCGTAAACGATGAATGCCTTTTTTGAAGCGTCTAATTATAGGATTGGATGCTAAATCAGTTGAGCAAATTAGTGAAAGAGCAGATGTATGAGAATTAAAAGTGCCAGACGTGAGGTTTTTCTTCTTTGTCAACTCTTGCAAGAATGACACCACGTCTTTGATTGTGGGTTTAAAGATCGAAATGTCATTACTAAAGCAAAATTCCCACCACAATTTGTAGGAGCTGTTATATTGCTGCAATGTGGATCTGGAGACTGAGGCGATGATTGTAGAAATAGCAGATTCCGGCACCTCTCTACTCAAAAACGCTTGCCTGATAACTTCGCTGCTACCAGGGTAAGGGTTTTCGACAGCGGATGTGACCTGGAAACCGCACAAGATAGTAAATCAGGTGAAGGGGGAAAATGAATTTCTTGGTCGATCAATAACTGACGGAAAAGTGGGTACCAAGGTTGTGAAGGCCACCAAGGAACCACCAAAATTCCGACAGCCTTATCCTGAATTATTTTTTGTAAAACTCGGAGAATTAAGGTAAAAGGGGGGAATGCATAAAAATAAAAACTGTTCCAGCGAATTGTAAACGCATCGATATATGTAGATCCTGGATCTCTATGCCAGGAAGCGTATACCTCGCATTTCGCATTGGTATGAGAGGTAAAAAGATCGATCTCTGGTTTTCCGAAGATGTCGGTTAAATGGTCGAAGGCAGTTTGAGATAATGACCATTCCGTTTCAAAATTCAAGCTCCTGGACTCATCGTCTGCTATAGCGTTATCTTTAGATGGGATGTATGATGCAAAAAAGGCCGGAGATTTCTTTCCTCACACCATTGCCAAATTTGTTTAGCCAGAGAACATAGCTCTGGAAACCGAACACTCCCCATTCTGTTAATGTAAGAAACGGCTGTTGTATTGTCGCATCGAATTAGAATATTGCAATTTTTTAAAAGTTTTGCATAACACTGGATGCCGTAAAATATAGCCCATAATTCCAAATTATTTATATGCAATAGTTTTTGGGAGTCGGACCAGAAACCGTGGGTTCTATCCTGGCCAGAGCAAGCCCCCCATCCTGTTAGCGATGCGTCGGTAAAGATGGTGATATGAAAGAAATCATACCTTATGTCATTGAAAGCTGTTGAAATGTGATCTTTCCACCATGAAATATCGCTCTTTATGTTTTCAGGAATAGCCATACTTGCGTTATAATTTCCATTGTTTTTCTCTAAAGCTAAGAATTTTTCCCTTTCTAGAGATTTGCAATAAAGAAACCCGTATTTCACACCAGGACAAGCCGACACCAAGGTGCCAATGAACCTTGCCCAGTCGCGAATTCTACATCTCGATTGGTTCAAATAATATGAGGCTAACCTGAGGATGTGATTTTTCTTTTCGGCAGGAAGTTCAATTGTTAAATTAACACTATCTATCAGAAAGCCGAGGAATCTTATACGAGTAGTGGGTACCAGAATGCTTTTGCTGTTATTGATGATAAGACCCAATGAGCTTAAAAACCGAATGGTTGTGCTAACATTATTAAGGCAGGATTCATAGGCAACTCCAAAGATTAGAAAATCGTCTAAATAATTGACTGTAGAGATGCCTAAATTGCGGAGAAAAGAGACGACTGGCTTCATAAGCTTTGTGAAACATAACGGAGCTGTACATAACCCAAACGGTAGGCAAGTGAATTGATACAATTGGCCATCAAAGTAGAATTTTAGAAATTGTTGATGGTCGCTGTGGACAGGTACTAAAAAATACGCATCTCTCAAGTCGATTGTGCACATGTACACGTTTTTATGAGTCAATTTTATAGCCGTACGAAGGTCCTCCATTTTGAAATGCGGGCATTCCACATATTCATTTAACTGTTTCAGGTTTAATATAAATCTTTTTCCCCCGTTGGATTTATCTGCAAGAAAATATGGAGAGATAAATTGATCGGGCCTTGACTCAGATTTGATTATGGCCCCGGACTTCTGCAAGTCGCGTATAGCTACTCGAACTAGCGATGTTTCTGTCGAAGAAAAATTATTTGTGCCCAAAGGTTGACGTAATGGAGGTGTGCATTTAAAGGGAATCCGGTAACCTTGAATCCAGGATAAGACTATCGGATTTGAAGTTAGTTTTGACCAAGAGTTGAGGTAAAATTGTAGCCGACCAGCAAATAGCACTTGTTTTACCTTCAACGTTTTCTGGACTGCTGTTGTCTGTTCGGAGCAAACTGTTTTGAGGAATTGCCCTTGTGCTGCCTCACCTCCCTCTTGCGGTAAGACGGGCGATACCTGTTTAAAGCGCCTACATTCTTTGACGAGTTGCCTCCCCCCCCTCTTCTTTCAGGATTACTGAAAGACCGAGTCACTTGAGAGCTACTGCGTGAGGGGATAGAGGACAAACGTAGGTCCTGTCCGGCCTTCTCCAAAGATTTCAAATTTTTCGCCCGCTCACCTAAATCTGGCCCGAATAAGAACTCCCCTGGTAAGGTGTTTTCAGTCAGTTCTTTAACTGATTTGTTGAGTACTGGGCTGATCAGGTACTTTCTAGTTTTAGAGATGTCGTGAAAGAGTGCCGCCAAGATTCGCGCAGAATCTGTCAAATTCGATAAAATCTTTTCCTTGGTATCCTTGGGAATCTGGGTTTCTTCTTCCAAAATGACGTTAAAAGCTTTCCCCATGGCGGTCAGTCCGGTACCAATGTTCAATTGGTACCCGGAATGGGTGGCATCTCTCGTTAAATGAGTAGAAGAGAGAATGGCTTTCACTTCGGGGTTTATCTTCGGAGGGTGTAAAGAGGCACAGTTAGAAGGCACAATGTGTTTTTCTCTAATGATGGTGGTGTCCTCGGTGGAAAGTCCGTTGGCCAAAATGTGGGACCATCGAGAAGCTAAGGCACCGTGTAGTTGGAAGTTAGACCTATTGGCTTTTTTAGGATCTACACCCAGGATATTTAATATGTCTTCCGATAATGGGAGACACTCACCTTCACTAAGCATCAAAACATCCTCCATATCATTTTTCTCAGTTGGTACCGTTCCCAAGTCCGGCCCTGTCAGAATCTGAGCTTCCGCCTCGCACGGAGAACGGCCAGCCGAGTCTACCTGACGCTGTACCTTATCAGATGGGCTGCCTGAGTTTTTCTCTTGACGCAAATATTCCCGTCTCTCTCTACGTCGCCTCGACACGCTCGGTGATCGACTGCGACTGTTACTACTCCTAGAACGTGACCTTGAACGCCTACGGCTGATGCGAGAGCGGGAGCGTCTAAAATGATGAGGTGAATTGGTACGAGACATGGATCTGCTGTGTCGACTCTTTCGGGATAAACTTCTCGAATTAGTGCGAGAACGATAACCACCTGACCTTGCCTCGAGCTCCTCCTGTAAAATGGCCCGAATCATGTCTCTCAAGGAGCTGGGTGAATTGGCCTCCGAAATTCCTGATTTTTCCATGGTTTCTGTTAAACAAGTATAACCATTGGTTAACGTAATCAATCTGGTTGAATACGCCAATCAATTATGTAACAGACTGCTAAGTGGTATCAAAAAGAATAGCCTTGTTGTGAACTTACCTACCTACTCACTGAGCACTATGTACCGAAAAGAGAAATCGCACGCGTTTTCTGAACTGAAGCAGGCCGGGCGACTGCACGGATCGCGCACCAAAAAGCGAATGGTTCAACGCGAGTGGCCAGGGCGCGGCGAGGAGGTGGGGATTCTCGTCTTTCAACTTGGTGCGCGGATCGTACTCCAGGGGCGGACTACATAGTGAATAAACAAAGTGATGTCTTCGGACTGGACCCAAAGTATAATTCGCTTTGCTTCTGTGGCTCAGAGATATAGTGTTTTCTTCTGATAAAACTAGCGCAGTTTTTGTGTTTAAAATACTCTACTTTAGTTAATACCTTTGATCCTAAAGTTGCTCCCATAACAATATTAAACAACTCTCATGTCGTGTCGCGTATTTCGAAACGATGTCAAGGGCCGGCAGCGGAAAATCTTTCTCTGAGAACTGAAAATCATTAAACGCGCTGTTTTCAGTCAATTTTATTCTATCCCTTGGGGACGTACATAATGAAGAAAAGACTACAGTGCTCAGTGGCCACTCAGTGGCTCAGTGCTCGTCTGTAATGATAATATTCAAATACTACTAAACACCTGTATAGCTTTCTGGCCTTTCAATTTCGAAGCTACCAGTAGAGATGGTAGCACAGTTAAGGATACACCCGGGGTATACGGTTACGGATGTTTATGATTCCTCTCGATATCGATATATCGTCATGATGATTTAAATCAATGAAAGGGTTATTAAATTATTTTTTATTTCCAGTCATTTAAACTTTATAGAAATTTATTTTGCGATAGAAAATACAAATCAGCGCCTAGGTGTGAGGCATTGCGAAAATGTTTGATGTGTGATGCGTCATTCCTAATTTTTCTGTGATGTGGCTTAATTGCACACAACGCCGGCGCGGTGGCGATTTCCCGTGATGCTCCACAAAGTTTTCGAAAACCCCAAAAAAAACTAATCATCGTAATTTATAACTTTGAACATAACCTGTCTTCAGAAAGGACAACTGACACTGATTTAATACACATGCAGACCAATAAACATAATCATCCAGATGCGATCTTGCTTCTCAACCAAATTTCTTTCTTTCACATCTTCAGACACATTACAGACTACTCGGCTTCAAAAAACACATACTTGCTCTCTGCAACCAACAATGGGTGTAGTTGAGTCATTCGTCCATAGATGGACACTCACAGCGATCATAGCGAGCAAACGCGGAATGAACTATTTGCACCCTAGAGACAACCTAGCCTGCAAGATGACATTTTATTGTTTGTTTTTGACGTTTTATGGGTTTTTTACATGATACCCGTGCGAGTCAACCTGCTTGATCTCGTTTTATATTTCGTATAAGCAGGCAAACATACACACGCTATGAAACCGGCAAGCAATACTTTGGAATATTAGATGACAAAAAACATTCAGTCCAATTTTGTGATTTTTTTTCATCGAAATTTCACCAAGCCGCAGCCGCAACCTGTTATCGCATACGTAAACAGCACACCATTAAATCCTTGCCGCACGCACCACGCATGTACATGCCCGCATATAACGCTTACGCAACACTAAGCAGCCGATCGTAATGTATTCCATCAGTCGAGCAAAAAGTTGTTACACTCAATTCGGTTGCAGCTTTCGTTTTCCAAATATCAATGCGTAACGAATTCGCCAAATATGCATAATGCATGTCGTCCCGACGACATACAGCAACAGAACAAATAGAGTGAAATGTGACAGTGACCGGATTTTTTCATGATGTATAGGGATTCATTTTTACTTGAACTGATTTCCATAGTTCCTTTTTGCTTTCCCCATCAATTACCGAGGAAGTATTGTAATCGCAAAAAATTGTTTATGACACGTTCTTTTTACTACAACTCAGTTTCAATGAGGTTAGATTTCTAACCCCAACTGCAATATGAACGGACCAACCCCAGCTGAGTGAGATTTGTCCTCATCTGCTCATTTTATTTAGGTTGATTTTGTTTACCTATATGAAAAAATCAATCACGATGTCTTACAGTAAATAAATAGGTACTGTAATTTTTTTAGGTTATGTTTTGCCAAGGTTACCTCATCTTTTGTTATTGAACTCTGAAGTGAGCCAGTCACTGATGTGGGAGCCTCATATCTGTGTCACCTCAACTTATACGAGTACATATATACTCAGTGACATTAGAATTACACCCAGAAGAAATAATTTTTTCAACCTGATTTGAGGTAGTTTTACATCAAGAATGAAACGATAACATTATGACGAAATTTTATTGACAAGTAATAAGAAAAAAATTAATGTTTTGAGCGATCCCGCAGCTGAATACACTCCTGAATACGTCTAGGCAACGACAAAATGAGATGATCGATGTCTGGTTGTGGCACCTCATTCCAAGCAATTTGTACTTCGTGGATTAGCTGTGGCAGCGTCTGTAGCGGATGGTGCAAAGTGGATAGTCTCCTCCCAATCATATCCCACACGTGTTCGATGCGATTTAAATCACGGCAAAACATTCACACCTGCTTCTTGAATAAAGTGCATAGTATGACGAGCAATAAGGGGACGTACGTTGTTTTGCTGAAAAAGGAGGTGCGGACGGCCCTCTAGATACGACAGTAAATTCATTTGTAGGACATGATCAACATGACGCGCAGCATTCATATTGCCTTAAGCAATAGCAAATCCAATATCATGCCGTTCTCCACGGCACCGTTTTACCCTTCTACGACCACTGTGCGTACCTAGACGCGATTCGTCGCATGTGACAAGCACACATTTTCGTCCTACCTCGGAAATCCGCCGGGTGGTACCTCTACGTTCCTTGGTATGATATCGTCTACCACCTATAGACAATCACATCATCTATAGCTGAATGAAAAAAATCTCTTGGGACGGGGCGATTAGGCTGCTAACTAAGCCGCTGGTCTGCCTATTAGCGAATAGACATGTTAGGCGCATAATTTTCTGAAAGCTCTTTCAGATGGTGTGTTTAAGATAACTTGCATAAGTATAATGACCTCCTAGAAACCGTCTCACCAATAAGATGCTAAATAGTTAAGGTGCCTACCATGCATCTTTCAAATCTTTGCCTCTTATCAACTATACTCAGCTGTCTACCGATATTAAAATTGATAATAGAATGAACTCCAAACTACTTCGGGAATTCCCGCTCAAATTCAGATTTCATTCTTTGACACGAATCTGGTTGACATGTTTTTAGCTAATCAATTAATCGACGAATTAGATAGTTAGAATTTGCCAATTAATACAGTAACGCCCAACCTGCTGCAAGGATCAAATTATCCGACTTATCCGGAGAGTACTACTTAAATGTCCTGCCCTTATGATGGATACCATGATGGACGGCAAAACATTTATTTTAGCGAATACCGTTTATCTGCTAGGCACTCAGAACAAACCCCTATAATACCGGTGCCTATATCAATACTATTCACGCCATGCCGTGTCTTGTCTGCCCACGTTGTACCGGCTGTAGCACTGCCAGCGTAGCGGACATTAAATTTTGCTTCCCGCTTCCTATATGCGCATAGTACATGGCTTGCTCCAAAGCCGTCGTAGAACGGACGCTGTAACAAATGAAAAATATATATCGTTTCCACAAATACGAATGACTACTTTATTGAATACTTTTTAAAACCGTCTGCAGCAGCTCCGTCTAAAGAAAGCGATTCTAACTAAACCATCACAAGCTATAATTTCTTCTATTCAACCACACTCACGCCCCCTATTATTGGTACGATGTACTCGTATTATAAACACATTTCCGTACTCTTATTGTTTTACTGAATTTTGGACAGATGTTTTTCACCGTTATTCCAAAATCTCTAAAACAAGAGAAACGGTTTCATAGCCCTTACATTTGAGTATCTGAAAAGAGCTAAACACTTATGCTCAAAACTCAAAAATATATTTTACTGGGACACAATCAGTATGTCAACTCTCTTTCCATCAGCGTGCAAATTGAGTTTACCTCATGTTGGCCTTCATTATAAAATGTACGAACGGCTCTTATCACCCACTTCATGTGTGGAAGAACGAGTAGCAGCAACATTTGCTTGTAGAAGTGATGATCACGAAGCGTAATTTCTGAAAACTCCTGGTAACTGGCTGTTTCGCAATTTTGACCATCGTCAAGTGACCAACATTATACTTAACAGCTCATATTCCTGACTTGTAGTTGCAGTATTTTGGTTTCATTCATTCCGCCGTAAAGTAATTAAATATTTCTTTGTGTAGTACTTTCTGCACAGGATGTTTCTCAACAACGCCCATAATGTGAGGCTCGTTCCTGCTTCCAGAAAATATTTTAGATTTCGTTGTTGATCACACATTGTTGATTATATGCAGACAAGTCGTCTAAACTCCCCCGAAAACGTCATAACGTGTGCAGCACTGTCATTTCTCGACTTGGTCGTACTACTGAGCTTGACAATTTATTGGAGACTCTTCACCAGGTCCACCAAAGACTCCTAAAGACTGACCATCTTCTGACATCATATTCATATGAGAAGACATAAACACACGCGGCGATACACACAAAAATGTAAGCATACACAATATTTTAGCATCTGTCTGCATGCGAGACATCCTGTAAACGGTTCACTTGACACTTGGAATGCTACGAAAGACACTGCTGGCATTTAGATTTCAACAACCACTTACGGCTCTGGTAAATTTCAAGCGTATGCGTAACAACAAGGGCACGCTGAGTCACAGGCCCCCTTTAAGTTCAAGTGTCTGTATGTCGTGATTTTGTGGTCAAGGTTAAACGGAGAGTTTTCACTATATTTTATTCTTTTGCTGTACTGCATATCATGTTATTTTCTAACAATGCTTCGTTTGTAATCGCAATAAATTAGAAATGGTCAGAAGAGATATGTTTACCAATAGATAAAAGACAAAGTTGGACGTAACTCAGAGTTATTCATCTACAGAAGTGTGAGGCCATCAGGTACTGGAGGTTATTATGAGACTTATACAATACATCCGGGTTGCCAGAAGGTGGAAGTTATGCTAATTACTGCTTGAAAAGTAACATTTCGTAGGTTTTTTGTGACATAACGTAGGTTTTTCTAGAAGATGTTAACCTAGCACAAGCTGTCGAACATTTGTTGTGAACTCGTTTTGTAGCTGTAAAAGCTGCTAAACACAGTGCCGGCGGCAATGCCGCCGGGTTTATGCCGAGCGGCTATGCCGCCGGCAATACAAGCCGCCGGCACAAACCGACAAGCATCATTCCGGTTGTGACAGTCACATAGAAAGCTAGTGAAGTGCTGCATTTCTGGGATTCCATAATATATTATTTTCATGAAATTTTTCAATTAAGAGCAGCACAGCTTCGTCGTCCCAATTAAACGTCATTTTAATTTGTTTAAACACACAAACCGCACAACACTACCGCACGAATGCCAGGAACGAAGTGACGCCGGCAAGCCGCGTAACCCGCCGGCACACCACGACGGCTCCTTTGCGCGGCAAGGCCGGCGGCTTTGTATGGCGCCGGGTGTACGGCGGCTTAGCCGGCGGCTTGCCCGGCGGCACTGTATGTAGCAGCCTTAAGTGTTGCTTAAACGTCAGAGAACAGCGATCGTAGCGAGTAAACGTGGAATAAACTATTTGCACACTAAAAAGTACTTGGTCTGCAAGATGACATTTTTTGGCTTTTTACGGTTTTTTACATAACACCGCTGCTGTTTCCTCTGTCAGGGGAAATGTCAGAGCGTTTTTGATGTAGACACTATGGCTTTTGGCTGACGTGGCATTCCAGGTCTGCGTCGACGCTTAGCTTCCTCTCGTGGCAATCGCTGGGGTCTCGAAGAAAATTATGACAGGATCCGAATAGGGATTGTTTGGTTAAAGTAGGCATGACACTATCATTCCACTGAGCATGGACACGGGCGTCACTTCCATGCGGTAGGAAGCTGCCGTTCCTCCGTGCGAGGTATTTCCATAGCAGGCGTGACTTTCATGCGGTGGGAAGCTACAATTACCCTTGCGAGGTAGTTACATATCGGGCGTGATCTTCATGCGGTAGGAAGCTATCGTTCCGCTGGTTATGGACACGGGTGAGATGCTACCGTTACCCCATGCCATACCATATGTTTTAATATCTGTTAATATAACTGAGAAATATCATTGCCATTTTTGTATGGTTTCATGGTCAGCGAACTAACATAATGAATAAATAGTAGAGTTGTGTATGTCATGAGTCGGTAGAATACGGAAGTTTCTCAAAAGGTTTTTCCCAAGGACAAGTCCCCTGCCGTTACATTACCAACTAAGTAGCTTTGAAGTTAAGCTGACATTGAAGCCCTTGTTAAGTTGGGTACGCACTTGCAAACTACCCGCAGTAATATAAACTGCGAGCACGTCTAGTTATACAAACTCGCTGGTCCAGTGGCACCGACACCGTATCAACAGGTTCGTTGACCATGCTCAAACCTCCAACCTCTCGAGTATCTATTTCGCTTATATGTTTGTTCAGTGCGACTTTCAGTGTGAACTGATACCCTGTTTATATACTCTAAAATGACCACACTAGGTGTAAACATACTCTTTTCATTGCCATTAACTCAGCAGGATGGTTTTTTGCTTTGCTTCAGACGCTTCATCAGCGTGTTGCGATATCATCCGAGATATTCTGTTTTGCTGTGTCATTCGCATCAATGGTATTCATATTGATGATATAATGAAAAGACTGGATTAAAAATACGTACTCATGTTGTATAGAGGAAGTATTTCATTAAGCTCAAGTTTTCGTAAAACTAAGGAAACATGGTATATCAAGTCCGCGCCGAATTATCATTGGATTTTCCCATAACTTGAGTTATTCGCATATTTTTCGGTTCGTAACAAGCTGGTTTTTAGACCTAGACACTGGTCTGTTAGACCGCGGATCTCTCGTCGATGACAAAGCGGCTGTCTCACTAAATTGAATATCCAAATTATGTCAACAGAATGTTTCTGTCAGCTGTGATATTACGTAGAGTGGTGTTAGATGAAAAAAATGAGTGCAATCGAATTTGATCTCTTGTGTGCGGAGAGGCGCCTGCTGCCACCTAATGCCAAGCTTCTTTTTCTTAGGTTGAATTGAAAAATAGCATGTATTTAACACTCCACCTTTCGATTTTGAGGTTAATCTTTATGATTCTTCCAGTTATCCTGTTTCTTTTTTATTATTATAACAGATACATCCGATCCATATGTCGAAGATGCCGAAAGGCTCCCATGCCTATCAAGCAAATCTGACAGATAGGTTTCTCCAAGAATAGAAAAATGTCATTAATGATCAGTCAGAGGGAATCCTAAGTGTCCACGCAGCTACCAGCGTTGGCGTATTATGCACATGTTACACAACAAAAATACACTTACGGTGCACCTCTGTGTACAAAAAAATACATGAATTGACGAATTATATTATTCTTAGTAAATTTTTGGAATAGGAAATAAGAGCTATTTGTAAAATAATAATTTATTTAGTTCATACTTCGATAAACATGTATGTGGTCGATGGAGTACACGATAACAACAGATTCCAAAGGTCGTAATAGTTCTCCCATATTGTTTTTATTGAACTATTAGCTTTACTATTAGTTTAATTACTTTTTAATATTTTGATCATTTCCTAACCATATTTTCTTTTATGTTACAGGTAAGGATCATTTAATGCGTGATTATGAGTTAATAAAGCTGTGGTGAGTATTGCAATCTGCTTGGAAAACGATAAAATGTCTTCCACTACTTGACACGGGTTAATGGACAGAATAGCTTAAGTTAAACTTCGCCCATTATTATGATTATATGATACAATTCTGATGCAGCTATTTCTGTAGCAATAGCGGAAAATAGGGTCCAAGGTGTGTGTGTGTATCTACTTAAAATCAAAAATTCAGGGTAGTTTTTGCGCGAAATTAAGAATAAGTAAATGACCCTTAGCCTTGCAATGGATATATGACGGTTGCTGTGTTATTCATAGTGTGCTCAATATAGGTTAATTTACTTTACCGGCCTGGGGCTTAAAGGAATCACTGGGCTGAAAAGTGGTACAAACTAGTTTTAACAAGACTACACAAGTACATAGCTACTTTTTGTAAACGTTCAATACACGAGGAGTACCAGTCGCTTCCTTAGGTACGACTTACTGTACTGATGATTCCAAACAAGTATGAAAGCATACAATTGGACACTTACAGTTAGATGGTAAATACGCAGATCCAGTTTAAAAATATTCATTGTAGTTATTTTTGCTACAAAATGTTGAACGTTGACGTCGTATAGTCTTAAACTTTTTCTGTCCAGTAAAATATTGTGTAAGGGCCGATTTTACCAACATTAATATTATGGACCAATGGGAAAATACCTTATCGAAATGCAATTTGACAGAAGCTGTCAAAGGTCTCTGAATATTAGTGATTTCTATTGAAATATTGAATAAAATCGTGAACATTCGACTGTATTATGAACAAGACCACTTTTTGATTCCAACATGATGCTTTTGTATAGAAAAAACAGGACAACCTTCATGTATTTTGATATATATGTTATAGGTTTACATTTAACAATCCTTCAGCGAATAGGAATGCGGCAAATAATAGGTCGATTTTCTAGCTGTTAAATTTGGCAGCAGATTTGGACGTTTGTTAATGCATGGCACTCTCACATACCTGTTGAATTTTTGGATTTGTCTGTATTTTGCAAGAAAATAGAATATAAGATACATTCCATCCAATTCCTCATCTTCCTTTACGTCATAATAGTAATCATTTATTCATTTATGGGTTAATGAATTTCTTCAAAGCAATAAAAACATTATGTCCTCTCCATCCTAAAACACAGATAATATGTGTAAGACGTGTCAATCCCTACATCTCCCTGATGCATAATGCAATTACTATGGACATAGACAAACAATTATGAAAAATGTTTCACAAATAATGTCTACGTCCAAAAAAACATAAAAATTAGTAATGTTTTTCTTTTTGACTAGCGAGGATATCTATCTGTCACTCGCCAAGTCTAACGACGATCACGTCCCGTGGTGGAGGGTGCGAAATGAATCTTTTACATTTGCTGGTTTTGAATTGTTTTCGTGAATATTTACTAGGTGTCATGATTATAAGCATCTTTGGTAGATTGTTCGATCCGGAATGGGAAAGATGTCCTATTTATGAAAATATTTTTGGTATCATCTAACCATTGCAATCAGTGCACAAACACTGTGACATATGATTTATAGCATAACCCGCTGCCAAATCAATACAAATTTAACATACAGGTCGCCTAGCCGAGGGGATGCAGTGGTCGGGATGAATATCACGGCAGCAACTGATGATTTGGACATGTCTGGTAACAACGTATGAAGTGAAACTCGCTAACTTCACAAATTTGAAGACTTTGTACAATTTCTTTGAAAATGATGAAAGATATGTCTGATTTGGCAGGGTAATGTCGCAGCCAAATGGCAGTCACTCTTTCTGACACAGTCCGGATCGAAAGATGACGATACGCGTGAAATGTATTGATACTTCTATATATAGGATCGTATCGAACATCCCTACTGTCAAGATACCGACGGACCTATTTTGCGGCGTCATGGAAATAATTTTAAATTTTCATTTGCATTTTTTCAAGTGTTGTGCAATGATTTTGGGAAAAATGACACGAATAGCCTCATAAAGCATAGTAAAGTATATTTCAACAGTTGGCGGAATTTACTCCACTGGGACCAGGAGGGTGAAACGGGATATTAATGCACAATCTGGCAACCCTGTCGCACCCTCACAAAATGGCCGCTGACAACCTCACAAGTCACCGTGTTGTCATTGAATAGCTTGGAATTAAACCTTCAGAGTATATGTTTTGTGACTGGTACCAAGAGTTGACACATCCCACCCATGTGTCACTCCTTGAAATGCAATAATCAACTGTATTCAAATAATGTCTAATATAAATATAACCTAGAATGTGTACTCGTGAAAAAAGAAAAATATGGCAAATTTGTATTTTTTTTGCAGGTTTTAGGTTTGCTGGTAGCTTTAAGGCATATATTTGGGAATTTCTTAATCGCTGTGAATATAGTGTGGATGTTTGTTCAGTTCCTGAACAACGAAAAGTATTCAACTTTATGGATGTATGTATATCAAAAAACCTGAATGGTTTTGTGGGAATAGCCTGTCATCAAGTAGGTGCTTAATGGCTATCTGCAAGAGGTTTATAGGAAAAAACACCCAGTATCACATATCAATTGAAGAAAATAATATAAACATGAATAAAAAATCAACAATAGTAATTAAAACATGAATTTAATTCAAAAATCAAACATTTCTTAAAATTTTGACTGAATTATATGTAATTTCTTAATATTCAATAAGCTGGTGATGTTTCAATGACAAGTTGTCATCTCATACTTTGACAGTATTTTGTTTTCAACATTTCATAGCTATTGGTTGCTAAAATTTGTTGATTGGAACTTGAAGCTCATTCGCTGTATCTGACGGTCTGTTACCCTATAGGTGGAGAATAATGGACTGTTGTTGGTGAAATTGGCCCTAAGTGGCGCAAAAGTTCCGTATTTTGTATTTTAACGCAAATAATTACGAGTGGTGAAAAAGGCTTGAACATGTATTCCCAAATCATGTTTTAATTACCAGCAATTTTTTATCACATCAAAATATTTTGTTCAATACCTTTTTTGTCCGTAACTTGACACAAAGTCTTTACGTTGTGTATTTATAGTCTACTCGTATTTATATTACAAAAATTATCAAGTAATATCACGACTACTTGAATTTTCATGTACTTGTCTTGCTAATATCTAATACCTAACTTGAGTTGGATTTGATGTCAAGTCAAGTGGCTTGAAAATCAAGTCAACTAGTGAATTTATATAAGGGAGAGCGGTGTTTTCTGGGTAACATAACACATTATTCTAAAAAGACTCTATTGTCCTCTAAACGGAATTTGTCCATAAATCCTATGGGATGATGAAGTAACAATGTTCTGACGTTCCGCCTTCAGAAAATATGCACCGCTTTCACATATCGTCGATTTGAGATTGAATTGTTGAAATGTAAATCTCATCTTGTTTGCATAAGGAATAACAATTCGTGTGTCTAATTCGTTTCAGCGGAATACGATACGCTTTGAGCAACTTTTGCAGCGACTTTTATAAAGCTGCTAGGGTTGTACAAAGGGAGGCTTTAGGGTTGTACAGTCGTTAGACCCACATGTTTTTTACTTGATAGTGTACGACATTATTTTAACAAGTGTGCACAAAATATTTGCGACATGAGAAATGTCCATCCATTCTTTATTTTATTGTATCAGTATATTTTGCGAAATACATCCATTTTTTAGAACCTGCTCGCTGTGCTTCTGAAAAAGTCTGACATGTCCACCAGCACACGGTGTGAGCTCTTTAAGACTGGAAAAAACTAGAATGGACTTAAAAACGAACAAGCTCCTACACACAAGCGTAGTTATACTTTTCACTTATTAGTGTGTTCGGGAATAGGAGGTAAAACTGACTGATATGTTTTTTCAATATATTTAAGATGAAATGAAATAGAACCAGTTTATTCATCATAATCTTTTATCGAAAGTTATGCATAAAGAATGATATCGCGTAAATTGTCATACTCTTGCAGCCACAGAGCTTTCCTGATTGCGTTTTCCAAAGCTTTTACGGTATGAACTGTACTTTTACTTCCAACGCCTATTTACAAAGGACTATTGTGTTCGCGAAAATTTCTTAAATGGGAAGTTATGTTTTTGGATGTTTTATGACCTGTACATCACAAAAATCATGTCACTCATTTCCTTCGGTCTGTCTGTCGGTCTGTCTGTCGGTCTGTCTGTCCGCTAATCCTTGGCCCGTCCGTAACTTTCGACACAAGGTGACTACTACGTCAAGGACGAAAAAGCTTTATAAACCGATTCGGTGACGGGAGAAGAAGGCCAAAAACAAAAAAAACACGCAAACTTCATCTTTTTGTTGTAGGGGTGGGGGAGGGTATATCTTAACTTTTTTTTATGTATATTTACGTATACGCTCTCTACCTCGGTAATTCTCGGCAGATATCGTATTGCTTAGTGGCTTACTATCCCTATTTACATGTTGCAGACTTGTAAATGATCTCAGAAAATATGATCGTATATCGAATGCCATTAATGACCTCAAATGGAGTTGCCTTTAAAATCTTATAGAGAAATGCTTTCGATATCCTTCCGTGCTTCTGGTGTCTGTATTCACCTGCGACTAATTAGTTTTTCTCAGGGGTCTAACGTGTGCCGAACATAATTATGAACTGATGACGGTGTTTCGTGGGATGTGCAGAGTCAGCCTACTTGACGCCATTTTTCCCAGATAGGACCAGAATCTTACAGATGGAGTCAAAAAATCTGCAATTAAAGGAAATTAGTTTATTTACTTGAAAGCTTACGTTTTGCTGTGAGCTAAGATTATAATTTTAACGTGGACGACCGATATCAACAAAGCGAGGCCGCCTTGACAAAATAACGACGCGAGCGACTCGACGTCACGTCTGAATTGATTGGTGTCATTATGAGTAGGATGAATTTTTCATCGCATGACGATAACTACGACTTCTTACTGATTGGCCTTACTGTGAATATATTGCTTGTTTTATTTACGTAAACTTCTGTAGAAACTTTCGCAGTTCCTGCTGCAACTTCTTTCCATCGACGGTCATGGATGGACGTGAGTAGATCAGCCCGGCTTGTGGCGGCGGCCAGACACGATGTCGTATATGGGCATCGCGAGGCTGACGCGGCTGCTGCTGACTCACTTTTAACGATTTCCACTGATAACCAACTGTGGCTTCTTTAATTGTTATTGGAAATATGTCAGCAGACGAGGTATCGTTTTTCAATGATAAAACCGTCGCGTTACTGTCGATTCACGTTGAGAGATACATTGAGGCCGAGAGAAGGAACGAACAAATCAAATCAGTATTGCACTTACAAAAAATGAACACACTAGATTTGATCTAGGGCACTGAATCGTCGACAGAAAACACTAAATTGACTCAGTACCTGCTTTTTATGAAGTGCTTCTCAGTGCGCTTTTCTTTCGTCTCCCTTCCTTCGTTTAATTTATATTGGCATAAAATTGAAAATTCCAGAATTCCGCACAGTGGTTCAGAAGTCCAAAAATATGGCCAAAACGAGAAGGATTCACTAAATTCCACCGAAAAACTTCATCAACATGTTTTCGAGATCGCTGATAATGAATTTGAAATCCATTTGTCAAAAATCTAAATGACGGATCCAATATGGCAAATATGATTGAATAAAAATCTTTGAACTACGTTCGAATTCGAGTTTTTTTAATGTTTTTGAGCTAGCTGGTAGCGAATTTATATCGACTTTATCCAAATTAAAATGGCGGGATCAGTGTGACATTTTTTTTGGATTGCTCTCGAATTTGAGTTTTGTAAGTTTTAAGGATCTCTGATAACGGATTTAGTATCGATTCTTCAAAAATCAAAATTTCGGTTCCATTATGGCGGACATATATACAAAAAAAAATGTTGCGCTGGCACCCCCACCCTCCAAATCAGTGGATACATTGCATTTTAAACTATGGAAGTTGGAATGCTTTCGAACTGAAATATTCCAATATTCTATTTTGTCGGTGACGATACAGTACTTGTTATAGCTATACATGTAAGTTGTTTGAAACGTAGAACTTCTAGATGTAGCCTTAAACATTCGAAACCTATTTTCAATTTAAAAATGTTGTATAAACACAAAAAACAACTTGTTGATTTGGACGCAAAACAATGACATTCCTTTCAATATTATGTATAGACCGCCACTCCAAAATTATGGAAAAAATAATGAAAATAAAACTAAAATGTCCTCGATACGTCGAATAATTGGAAATAAAAAATATAAATATTTTTGCATTATGTTGACCACTTGAAAGTCGAACGTACCATGAATTTTTATCTATTTACCACCACTAAACCCCCTCATTAAGGTCCTCTGGGGCCCATCCGAAATCAAGTTCTATATATGCGCTAGAAGACACTGCCTTAACGTGTATATTTTTAGTACTGTCTCATTTATTGAACTGTAATTCTCTATGCTTTGAAATTTGACTTGTATTTGTCTAACTAGAAAAATGTATCAATAAAATTTTCACACTGTGCTGTTAGGAATTAAGAAGGCAAAATGTTTCATGACCGAGTGTTATACTTAGAACAGTTTTTACAGTTTTAATGAGCGTTCTGGGGCCCATAAAGAGCTAAAACTATAATAGGAACTGGGACATAGACACCGTAAATCTTTGGCAAAAACTAATGAACAAAAAAGAATATATGCCACTGTTTTCTTTGCTAGTTAGCCATATTGTCCAATTTAAATTCCAATTCTATCAGTCCAGTTTACATTTTTTGCTTCCAATTAAAGTAGGTTTCTAATTGAAGTAAGGGGTGTTATTATCAATTAAAACGCTATAAGTGAAATCTAATTTGATTCAGTTTGAATTTTTTGCAATTAACACATACCAGCCTAAGAAACTCATGGATATAAATGCATTTTGTGTCAGGAAAACCTATTTTAATTTAACAAAGAACTCATGTTTGACAGTGCTAAATAATAATATAAAAATAGGTATGTAGTGTCAATCCTGATGACTAATAGGGTACCATTGGAATACTTCAGTGACAGTCAACGAATTCGGACTAGGTAGAACTAGCATATTATTCTAATATTCCAGATAATTGCCGAAAATGGGGAAGGTTTCTGTGGAACGCACTTTGCAGTCTAAGCTGAAAGAGAGCAGATCCTTTTTTTATAAGAGTTTTATATATAATAGTCGTCGGTGTTGCAGGTCATGCATCTCAACGTTGGGCTTTTACCTGGACAGTTGTGGGGCAGAGTTGATTTGTTTAATTCCACTTCTTGTTCCTTTGTGGAAATGCAAAATATTGGAGATAAACCAATTTTTTGATGCATACTGAAAAGGGCTAACCTAAACTTTAACTTTTATCGCGAAAATAGTAATTTTCTTTAACATTTAGTAAACGAAATTCTATTGAGGAAGCTCAGTAGGCTCAAAAAACTGTAAATATCAAATTGATTAAATTACTTCTAAATCTTTTTATTACATTAAAATAGAAACAATGTAGGACTAATTTCGATATTATACTCAACTAGGTACATTATTTAGAACAACCGAGTAGAAGTCAAGCAAGGTCTCCCACTATTTCCATCAGCTATTCCTGCTGCTCGATGAAGACAACTTTTCGTATTTTTCACCTTTCAAAATCACGAATTACGCAGACGTGTTCATATTCCATTAATAAATATTTAAATTCATTTTTTGCCTTGTTTAATTTATATCTGTTTATCAACAATAACTGAGCGATTCACATCGCAACCCAGGAAGTATTTCTGCCCTGTGCATCCCAATAATCATAGTTGAGGTGGCATTTTTGGTAGTTAGTGGTTATTTTACCAGACTTTTTGCAGGTAAAATTTGAACCAAGCTCACCTTTTAAAAATAAATTGATCTGTTTTTGTCAATCACACCGGCAGGGGTATCATGTATCGTGAAAAGTGACGTTATATTTTATTATTATTATTTTTTTTGACATTATACTGTTTTTTTGACGTGTAGGTGTAAAATTTTGTCTCGCGTACTTTTCTAATGTATTATCTCTATGTGTCAGTTGGTGAATTAAAAATGCTTAATTCATTTCATATTTTATTTTACTCATCTGTTCCACTAAAAAATGGATTGGATTGGATATTTTTTTGCTGTATTAAAAAGGTCATTCTAAACTTTCAGTATTTGTATAAGTTATTTGATGTGCATTTTGATATAAACATGTAGAATATACTTACCTTGAAGTATCATACAATTCAAATAAATCAATAACGAGATATTTCGTAAATGACCATACGGTATTTTTCACGAGTTTCCATTACGTTTTAACATCTATTGAGGTGAACAGTGAAGTGAGAATTGGGTAAAACTCAGGACCGTATTCAGAATTGTGTATCCCAAACATATTCGAAAGCTGTTTATCATGCTTTATTTCTACCTGACCTGGAATATACTTATGATCATTAGTTGATAGTCATTTTGTTTGTTGCGTTTTTTCTTGTGTGCCAAGGAACTTTTCTAAATAAAAGCTTTGACAGGAAGTAGACAAAATACGACTCTGTCTACAAATCGAGCATTGACAGAATTATGTCACTTCTCCGTATAGAGTATTTTGAAATGTTACTGGATAATCAGCTGTTATTTGCTCTCACGTTTAACGTAACGGATACTCGTCAAGGTACACTACTGTGCTTGAGTAGCATTATACTGTACAAGATTGCTGCGATCCATAACCTTCAGGTCTCTCATCAGAGAGGAACTCGCTGTCAGTCTTATCTCCAGCTCACCGGCAAAGATCGGATTGTCACTCTGAATTCCTGCATGCAGAGTGATGTCATCAGCAAACATGTGGATTAGAATATTGGTTAAAATATAACGGAAGAATGATGATACGGCCACCTAGTGGATGTCGAACAGAAATATTGAAAATCACAGACATTTAGCCGATTTGAGGTTATGAACAATTTTAAATTCAAACTGGTAATTCTCTTTTATAATTTTTCAGCTTCTTCCCAATATACACTTTACTCTCGACAGCCGGAAGCCATTAGAAACACATACTTCAAAGGTACACGAGAACGAACTACGGATGGCACCTATTGCTGGGAGGATGTACATTCCCTCATTAAATGAAGATATCTCTCAAATGAATTGAGAGTTTTATTACTGAGCAATGTTTTTATAAACAATTTTAATAACTGATTGCTGTGAAATTCTTGTTGTAACACATGCACTCAAATTTATAGCTGTCTTCCGCACTAACGTAGATATTTTTTGCGTAGCTCTAATTAAATCAGAGTTTATTATGCATAAATATACGTAGGTATCACTTTGACGTATGATAATAATCTTCGAATTTGAATATTAGGGAGCTAATAACACATGCTAATGTCGTCGAAACAGCAAAAAATGGAAAGATATCAATTAGGCAGTAGTCTAGTTTTGCTTTCATAAATCGCTCCACTCGTTTACCAAACCCATAAATAATGACTTTCTAATACCAACTACCTGAATGGACCATTAGTCATGAATTTTATTGCAAAATATAATGCTTCCGAGAAATCAATCGGTTTACTGTTAAATCTCTAAAGCCTCTAGGTAAGAGTATAGCAGTACACCTAATACGCCTCTAATATACTGTATAAAATGAGAAATATTTTTATATTAATGAAAATTTTGTTACCCGAAAAACTATTTGCACGTGATTAAAGAGTAAATAAATAAATAAAGAGGGATTCAAAAAATGTTTTACTATCTAAAAATATTTCAACTACACCCAAAATCACCCTTTGACTAACAAAGTGGTAGTCCGTTTTTGTGCATTACCTAGCTACCACAAACCAAGATCAGCCACAAGGCCTAAAACTAAAACATAAAATAATTCCATACAAGCGGAATCGCACAGCAACCCTCTGTTGCGTGATTCAGTAGACTACACAGTCGAGCAAGTTCGCAAACATTCCAGGCCGCGCCTCGCACTGTGATCAAAATTAAATTGTAAATTCAGACCAGCCAAAATTATTTCAGTATACAAAACCGATCAAAATTTTTTTTTGGAGTTACAAAATAATTCGAGTAGTCAAAGCAATAATGCTTAAGCTATTTCAAATGATTTACTTCTTTTCTTTGCTCTATATCTTCCTTCCTTTTTTTCCTTCTTTCCATTTTCCCCTTAAACATGTTTGGTATCTGGGTAGCCAGACCTGACAGACTAACAGACCGACGAGACTTTTAACTAAGAGCAAAGGTCCACCGGACCGCTCTGAAGAATAATGACGAACAGTAGTATAATTGTATAAAACCGATTAAATGTGATCCTACATATTAATTTCGTTTCATATGGGGATAATTTTTTTGTTACATTGACCCCTTGACATTGATCAGAGATCGTGAAGCTTTCCTGGTTCAGCGACTGACGTTGACGGTACTTCAAACAATTAGTGCTTACAATGAATATATATTGTACTTGATATAATGCGAGTCTCATAGCTGTGGTACTTGATCTGAGTGCTGAAATAAGGTTTGATATAGGCGATACACACTTATACATATATAATTATTTCATTGCTTGCCGTGTCGACGCAGGAAAGTATTACCACCAGCAATGATTTTACGCCTTCTTCTGCTCAGCAATGCTCAGCTTAAATGTGGAAGTATGCACCTACTTATCGGAATATTAGTATGCTTGATATGTTTGTCATCCTCCAAAAAGTTTTCCCTTTTTTATGTTGCAAATATAAATATGATACCAAATACAATTTAAAGATTCCTATTGAATTATTTTTCGTATCATTCAAAATCTGCAGGATCTGAGTCTAGAGCAGGGTTTCCGAACCTTTTTCTTGAGGAGGCTCCCCGGACTATTAATTATAATTTCATGCCCCCCTTTACTTTTCCAATAAATACAAAAAACGCATATTATATATATATATATATATACAAAGACTTTTATTTAAATTCTAATAAAGAAACTTTAAAAGTTTAACCAAACTAATAAATGCTTTTTATCGAAAAACTCGAATGAAATAAGAGTAGGTACTAATGAGACACTTGAGATTGCATGTTCTGTACCAGTTGGTTGATTCTACAGTATATTCAGATAAGAGATAGACCGGATGTAAACAAAAGGTTCGGGTGATTTTCACGCTAACGCCGCCGTCTCGACGTAAAACAGGAGCCCTCATTGGTTAATTCGCAATTAAATGCCTATGCCGAGCGGCAGAGCAGTCGTATCAAGGCAGAGTCACATTCAGGTTCAGACGTGTTACGTATGTCGTGTGCATCATTGCAATTTGATATTTCTTTGGACGTTTTCGTTTGTTATCTTATTAAGTTGTTGAGTTTGTCGTTGTTATTGTTATACCTTGTTATTGATTGTTATTGTTATCAACTGCTTGCGCAAAATGCCCAGTAGTACAGATACTGCCGATGAAGTTGTAAACTCCTGTAGTCCACCTAGGAAATGCTCTAAAAAAAGACACCTGAGTGCAGAAATGAAAGAGGTCATTTTGAATATATACGTAGTCATGCCATAAGTTCTGTCCCTCGTTTTCAAACAAGTGTAGACCTGTTAATACTTGTCCGATTGTTTACATTGTGGTGTCAGTTGATTAAGCGCTTTTCGGGTAATTACATATACCTCAGTTTGTATTGATCTCTCGAAGCATAACGATGGAGTGGGGCAAGGCAGAGAACCGTATTGCAGTGATAGCTTTACATAAGTGTAATCACAGTGCTAGTCAGATTTTTGAACTCTTACGCGGCCTTCAAATATCGCGTAAATTTATGTCTAGGACCATTCAGCGGTACAATGAGACGTCCTCTGTTGATGAAAGGCCAAGAAGCGGAAGACCTCGTCAAGTAAGGACTCCAGCAGCCATCAAAGCCGTAAAAGCCAGGATTCAAAGGAATCCACTCCGGAAGCAGAAGATCCTATCCAGGGAAATGAAGATTCCTGTCCGGACGATGTCGCGCATCATTAAACAAGACCTAGGGCTAGGGGCTTACCGGAGACGTACGGGCCAGCGACTTACGGCCACCTTGCGACACATCAGGGCGACAAGATCCAAGAAGCTCTTGGAGAGGTACGCAGCTGGGGGATTCCGAAAGATTTTGTTCACGGATGAGAAAATCTTCACCATAGAAGAAAAATCCAACCGACAAAATGACAAAGTGTATGCAAGGAGTTCACAGGAAGCTTCGGAGATCATTCCGAGAGTTGAGAGAGGCCACCACCCTGCGTCAGTCATGGTTTGGTGGGGGGTGTCCTACGAAGGGGTCACTCAGCTCCATTTCTGTAAACAGGGCGTGAAAACAAAAGCGGCAAACTATCAGAGCGACATACTGGATCCTATCGTCAAGCCTTTAAGTGGTACATTGTTTGCCAACCAACACTGGGTCTACCAGCAGGATTCCGCCCCCGCTCACAAAGCTAAGAGTACGCAGCGCTGGCTGGAAAGCAATGTGCCAGAGTTCATTGCTGCGGAAGATTGGCCCTCAGGGAGTCCGGACCTCAATCCTTTAGACTACAAGTTGTGGGACCTGCTAGAGCAGTTGGCCTGCTCCAAAGCACACCGTAATATCGAGTCCCTGAAAGCGGATTTGATCCGATCAGCGGCAGCTATTCCTTTGGAAGCTGTGCGTGCAGTGATAGATGAGTGGCCCGCGAGATTGAAGCAGTGTGTGAAGGCCAAGGGGGGACATTTTGAATAAAACTGTTTGATTATGAATTCTAAAAATGTTGTCGAATAAATAATATCTTTCATATAAATATATCTTATCTTGTTTCATTTTTATCATGAGATTATCATGGGACAGAACTTATGGCACGACTATGTATAAGATCGAGCGCGAGGAGAACGAGGTATCAACCATCAAAGAAATTGTTGTGAAGGTTTCTCACAAAGTTGGGGTGGGTCGGGCATCAGTGTTTAATGTGTTAAGACAATACAAAAAAAATCACACCTTTTCTGAGCCAATGACCAGTAAACATCGCAAAAGTATTGTTAAATCATTGGATGAAGCTGATAAGCATGCGATTAGGAGGAAAGTGCATGAATTCTTCTTTAGGAATGAAATACCTACTATAGATAAAGTACTGCAGGAGGGAAATGGAGATACAACGTTGCCAAATTTCAAACGATCAACTTTCCATGCGTTACTGAAGCATTTAAATTTCAAATGGAAAAAACGGGGTCGTAATAGTTTACTACTGGATAGAGAAGAAATTGTGCTATGGAGGAGGGATTATTTAACAAAAATTGGGAAATATAGAAATCAAAACAGGAAGATTTATTACCTTGATGAAACGTGGGTAAACGCAGGACAGACTACAAGTAAAGTATGGGTTGATGATTCTGTAACTTCATCGAGGAGGGCCTTTCTAGATGGACTGTCCACCGGATTAAAAAATCCAGCAGGTAAATACAAGTAATAGACAACAATCGGATGTTTTTCAAACCTTGGGAACAAGGTTCTAAACATTAATTCCAGGGGGCAGATAAAACATATTACAAGTAACAAAACTTTTATAACTTTCGATAAAATGCGTGGATGTTTTATTGTCATTTTCGTTTGTTAGAACTTTTTTAAGCCATGTTTTTATGTGTTTTCGATATTTCAATAATTTTTTAATATAATCTTAAAATATGTCGAATATTATAAACTTAAAAAAAGTTACTAAGTTTTATATTGTGTACCGTTCCTAATATTTCTAATCATTTTAATTCATACTTTAAGCTTTATAAAGTTATAATTTGTTAATATTAATATTTGCGCGTATTTCAGGTTCCTGATCATTCATTTTTTAAAGGTTTATAACTTTAAATTAAATTGTGAAGCGCTGAGTAATCATACGACGTTCAATATTCTTTCTTTCAATATGACTAAATAATCCCAATTATATGAAAAAGGTTCGCTTATTGAAATAAATCTACACCTGTTAGTACTTCGATTTCCAGGTAAAGGGAAAAGGCTCATTATCTGCCATATTGGCAGTGAGGATGGATTTGTTGTTGACGGTCTGTGGTGCTTTGAGTCTAAGAAAACTGGAGATTACCACGAGGAAATGAATGGCGAATCGTTTGAACAGTGGTTTTCAAAAAGTTTACCGAACTTAGAGGAAAACGCAGTAATTGTGTTGGATAATGCGCCTTATCATTCTCGAAGAATGGAGAAGGTCCCAACAACGGCTTCAAGGAAAGTTGATGTTCAAAATTGGCTTCGCTCGAAAAATATCAACTTTGAAGAAGCAATGCTGAAAGTACAATTATTAAGAATTGTCAAGGTCAAGTCGGAATATCAAAAATACGCCATTGACGAAATGGCAGCAAGTCAAAATAAAACTGTCCTCCGTTTACCTCCATACCATTGCGAGCTCAATCCCATTGAGCTCATATGGGCAGAGCTTAAAAATTATATAGCTAAGCACAATACAACTTTTAAATTTTGTGACCTCAAAGGACTTTTCAGAGAAGCACTAGAATTAATAACAGCACAAAAATGGGTAAACTGTATTAAGCACGTGAAAGACAAAGTTGAAAAGAGAATGTGGGAACTGGACAATATTTTAGAGGAACAAGTCGAGCCATTCATTATTGACGTTGGTGCTTCAGGCAGTAGCGATGATGAAAGCTCATCAAGCTCATCTTTCCAATAAAAGATGTCGTTCATCAAATTCGGTAAGTTATAAGTAATTATAAAGCTACTGAATTTTTAATTAATTATTGACATTTTAGAACCCATTTTGGCAAAACCTATTCAAGAATCTACTTTCTGACAATGTTCAACCATGCACATTTTTTTACGTTTTGAACGTTTTAATTTGGTTACATATTTACCTAGAAATCAAAAAATATGCTAATCAATATTCTAAAAGCAATTTTAAGAGATATACGATTATTTTTAATTTAGGCTAATTTAAACGCCATTTTGAGATTATATTCGACTGTATTTCACCAAACATCAGGCGGCATCCGAAGCTGGAAATCGAAGCGAAAATTTTGAAACCCTTATGTATATTTACATCATTATATATTTCTTACCCCACCCCCACATGATCCTATATCCATCACCAATCGTATACACATCGAATTGTGCTAATTTACTACAAATTTACGCAAAGCAGCATCTACTATCTAAAATATGTACTGCGTGACTCTTAATACGTCCCTGCCGTGTTACAGCGTTCGATGATCACGTGGTCTTGTTTATGTTCGGTCTATCTCTTATCTGAATATACTGTAGGTTCTGTTTTTGCCAGAGCTATCATCAGGTCGCTATAGACATTGACGATTTCGCTGTTTAGTTTTAATTAAAACCAGAGCAGAAAAGCCTGTCTCACAGAAGTAAGTTGAAGAAAAATGAACTAGTATTCGTAAAGCAAGAGAGGCGAGTGTCGAATTAACATGCAATCTTTTGATCCAAAATTTCTCAAATGTTAAAAGATAGAAGTCATCTTTCATGGACGGATCAGCCTTCATTTCTACATGTTGCCTTTGGACATTGGACAGACAGCGTACTTCTGTATGGAACAGAAGAACTTTGTGATCAGAATCGAGATCCTCGCAAAGTAAAGTAGATAATCGACTGTTCAAAGCGCTGCTCTTGATGTAGTTTACAATCCTTATAGCCGAGTCCGAAGTCTGGCGTAATTTCTGAGGCAATGTTTTGGTAGTCAAAGCTTGCCGATGAATAACACAATGTGTACTAACCATTGCGGGATTTTTTCCTTGAGCTTTTTAGCTAAGCCGGTTCGTACACCTACCATTGCAGATGCGCCATCTGTGCAAAGTCTTTCTTCCAATCCAAATAATTTTTACAACAAAATTTGATATTGAAATAAATATATTTTCAGATGTAGTACCTGCTGTCAAAGATTGGGAGTACAAAATCTCTTCTTGAATGATATCTCCGCCCATGTAACGAACATAAACTATTAACTGTGCACAATTAATGATGTCGGTGGATTCATCGCAACCAATGGCAAAAAATGGCGATAATTTTACTTTGTTTATTATTTGTGACTTTAGGTCTGCTGCAATGTCATCGATTCTACGCTTGACTGTGTTATTCGAAAGAGAAATAGACTTCATGCTTTGCTCTGCATCTTCTCCTAAAATTCTGCGTGGCTTTTAGGACACATGGTTTTATTAATTCTTCACCGATAGTATGAGGTTTCTTTTGCTTTGCTATCATAAAAGCTATTTCAAATGAAGCTTTGAGATGATGCGATACGCCTGTGATAACTTCCCGATTTTTCCAGTATCATCCGCCTGAGTGATTAGAAGAAAAAAACTGTTTCGTCTTCAAAACCAGAGTAGGATGTTGTTGCTTCAAATGCCTTTCAAGGCGATTGGGCCTCCTGCTATCATTACTTACATACATATCACACACTGAGGCAATTGCAACTCGTCTTTTTCTATGAAGGTAAATCCAAACATAATGTAATCTTCGGATAACTTCCTTTTTTTCGCTGCCATTTTGCACCTATAACAATAAAACAAATAAGTAATAAATAAATAAGCAAAATACCTACATGTAATTACTAATTATATGCCCATTATTTTATCTTAATAACGTAATGTATTCAACCGGGAGATTTTTATATTTGTAGGCAGGTTGACGTTATAATAGTTATTTTAAATACATTTAGAATCAATATTAGGTACTTAAAGGTCGTCGTTTCAAAATTATTTCGTCACGTTGGTTTGATAGTGATGTGGTAAAAAAGTCCCAATGGCCGATCTATGAACGGGTCTCCACTCAATCAACAATTTAGTGCGCGCGGATTTCATGTGACTTGTCGAAACTTGTATAAACTGCCATTGACGATGCCGGGTTTTGAAACAGCGGTTGACAGAATAGGTGCATATGATATTTAATTTCTAATTTTATGCGTGTAAATTAAACATTGTAATGTTATTTGTTTATTTTTTTGTTTTTTCTTTCTAAAATGCAAACGCTTTGCGTCCTCCTTGATATCTCTCTATGCACACCTTGGGAGGCGTGTCCCCCTGGTTGGGAACTCCTAGTCTAGAGGGTGGCGGAAAGTTTTAAGTCACTAGCGTAATGTATAGAAAAAAATAGACACCTATGAGTATGATGTATATATTGTCATATATACAGAGTCAATCTTGACGCTGCTGAAATGGTAGATTGCTGTACCTTGATGCGGAAATCACATTATTAATTTTGCAAGAGACAGGACACTCAAAAAATAGAGTGAAAGACATCGAGTCGTTTGAAGACTTCATAGAGCGCTCAAATCTTGTTGAATAAGGACGTTATGTCATTCCTATAATTGATACTACAGGAAACGGGACATAACATTAAAATCCCTATGTTTTTTGAATTCGTATCACTAGGATATTTAAGGCATTTACAAATGTCAAATATGATTCAACTAATTCGTTTAAGGAATATTTCGCACAGCAACTATCGCCCCTAAAATGTTTTGTTTTTGTCCCAAATATGACGTTAGTGGCTGTTAAATGAAATTACCGTTACGCTCCATAAACGTATAACGCCAACATCATTTTCGGCAGTATTAAAATTGTAGGTCATCAAAATATTCGCGCGTAGGCCGTATATTATAGGCATGAGGTACATAAGTGTTGTTCGACCTTGCGTCTTATGTTGCCGTTTGTGTTCAATTCAGGAAAGTTTCCATTTTCCTACGGAACCGCGCGCGGCTGTCTAACGGATCTTTTATAATATTAGCTTGTTGCACTATACGCTGCCCCACGGTACTCAAAGCCTAAAGTTGTCTTTTTAGTTCTAGTGACGGCTTTAAATTCAGTTGTATTTTTGTTTATTTATACTTATATTTTACTATTTCCGTTCTCCACGAATAAGCTCAAAATTAAAAAAAAATATTTTCTAGTAGTAGTATAGTAGAGGATTGTAGTAGTGGTGCAGGCAAGTGCAGGCAAGTAGGATACCTTTGGCACTGTTTGCCAACCCCCGGTGTACGAACATTTTACTCCACATGTTTATCCACTAATCTGTCGAACCTTCCTGATCTCTCAACGAAGGTCATGATGATCGACCACTCCGCTGAGCATGCCTTCGTTATCAAACTCCATGGCTCCGAATCTCTCAGCCCTTAGGCCCTACCTAAGTGGAACGCTGTCTCGTCCTCCTTCTAGCGAAGGGGCAAATGGCTGCTCAGTTTATAGTGGCCGGTGAATACCATCACTAGAAGACTGAGCGAGCGTCAGACGTTTGTCAGGGCCCGTTACGAACCTCTTGGCCTGCCTTTCGTAGGTCCCTTACAGCTATTCATTCAGTGCGGTGTAATCAGCTCTCTCGTTACTCGGAGTCCCAAAGCCAGATCATTTCTTTGGATTCGGCTAAATTCTGATGATCGGTAAGTAGTACATTCCTCAACTAGCGGTGAGCTTGTCCTAGGAGATGCCACTGCTTCTTAGGATGGAGAATATCTCTGCCAGGAAGACTGTTGGACAGATTCCAACCGCGAAGCTTTCCTGCACGCCTTTGCCTTCCAGGTATATTCCCGCCTCACTGGATTCTGTTTCTTTGGAAAAGGATTCGTCAGTGAAGCACACGAGATAATTTGATCTTATGGTGTTCTTAGCCCTCTCCACTCTACTAGGTGCCTAGAATTATCGAAGATTCAATGATTTATCGTCCCGTGTTTTACCCCTAGCTCCTATCTAGTGAGTCAAAAACCGTAAGCCTTTTTGTCCGTGGCATTGTTGTTACTATGTGTGAAAAATTCATCAAAATCCTAGTAGCACTTTCCAAGTTAATACTTCCTTGCCAGTGGCAAGAGAAGTAAAACTGGCGTACTTTTGTTCTATAGATTGTTGTTAATAACGACTTGCTGTTCTTGTTAAATAACTCGTTATGGTGGTTTTCCCACGTTTATTTCAGGGATTTTCTACTTTGGCAAAATTTAATATCACGTTTCGAACGAAATATGCTAGAAGAAATCATTGAAGACCTTTCTTTTTTCACAAATGTGTAATGAATGTAGAAGTAATTCGTTTTCAAAAGTATTTGAAACGTTTTTATATGATCAACCAAAGCTTAACAAAACAGTCCAAACCTATTTTTTGCTTCATTTTATTAAACATAAATTGTTATTTACTACAAAGATATTTCTGTAATCTGAAACAAAATCTAATGGACTCTAAATCAGTGCATGATGACATTTAGTTAGTTCAGTAATTAAAATTTTGTAATTATCGCTGTATTTAGTCACAGGAAAAATCTACTATAAAAATGTAAATTCATTCGATGCATTTGAAAATCTCTAAAAATATGTTCGTATGCAGAACAACTTTGATTGATTGACGATAATTATACACATCCAGTTAAACAGTTACGCCGCAAAAGTGCCATTTATACCAGTTAAGCATGAAAGTAAAGTTTAACAGTTTGAGGGTGCAGGATGTATTTGAAAGATATTTTTCTCTAATTGTATACGAAAAAAATTAGCATCATTTGCCTTGCACCCACATTGTAGCCAGATAGTTAACAAATTGTGAATTATGGTAAAATAATGTAAAGCTATTGAGCTCACAGGTGGGTACCCACGTAACGAAGGTAAATCACCTCTCACCAATGCATTGTTACAAAATCGCTAGCGCACCACGCTTCTGCAGACGAACATTAAAACATGTATTATATGAGCATATAGCTAATAAAGAAATGACAAATACAAACGTAAGGATAAGAATGTCTACATTTTGTATCACATGGAAAATATATTAGCCTGTTACCTGTTTATTCGGATATATTACATCTCCTCTGTTAAGGCTTCCAATCTGAGGTACAGGGAGAGACGTTATTTCCATAAGGTCTTCAGGATATGTCATGGCCATGCTTCTTCTTCTGTTTACTCATATTACATTATCATTCGATTTTAAATTATGCAAAAATAAAACTAACAACGGTCGTTACTACACTTAGTCGTTTTTTTTCTGTCAGTTGACCCCTACTGAGTGGGGCCGTGGCAAATGCTTGTTCTGGAAGTTGTTGTATCCAGTATATAACTTCTTCTCGTTCAAGTGATTGTCCACGTGTTAAGGAATACCTCAGTACCGATTGCCGGGTGGCGGTACAAGTCCGCCAACGGGCCACTTTAGGTCTATTTAACATCACTAACACGTAAAAAGAAGGTGGTAGACAAGGACCAGTCGACCGAGGCAGTACCACCCGCTAGCTTTTCCCAGGGTGTCTTATAAATGTCCGCATGTTTCCACACCTAAGCTATGCAGTCGGTTATCCTCCAAAACAAAGAAATTAATGATGATGGATCCCTCGAGCACTAAAAACTCCGGACGTAAACTCACTTCACTCTCGGAATGTCCGGGTGGAGGGTGGGCTCGAGGGAACAACATCGAAGATAAAATTTGTTTTTCGAACATCTGCGGGATTAACAGCAACATTGATGCTGTTCATCACTACCTGCAATCCAATCGTCCCGGGGGAGTTGTGGCTTTTGCCCGCAGCAGTCTTTCCTGCTCCAGAGATGTTTCTTTGGAATTAGACCGGAAGGACATTGCGTGGCTTCGCCTCAACTCCAATATTTGCTGTCTTTATCGCTCTCCCTCGGACCATAACTGGGATGACTTACTCGAATACCTCGCCGTCCAGATCGACTTCCTGAACATCAATCATCCCGCTTCAGAGGTAGTTCTTCTCGGTGATTTCAATGCCCATAACGAGCTTTGGTTGGGCTCAAACAAGACCGACGCAGCAGGTCGTGCAGTCGAAGCGTTCGCTCTTACCCAAGGGCTGACTCAGCTGGTGACGAGTCCTACTTTTTTCCCCCGCGTCTCGTCACACGCCAGTAGCCTGCTCGATCTCTTTCTGAGCACGCATCCTGCCCCTTACAGCACTGCTGTGCTGTCCCCCCTGGGTAACTCAGACCACGGTGTTGTGGAGGTTAGGTTTCGGTCAGAACCCGCTGTGGCAGCAGAAACTCGTACAGGCCGCAAAATTTGGCATTACGGACATGCCGACTGGGAGGGGCTCAGAGATTTCTTCTCTAGGTTTCCTTGGAAAGATGTCTGTTTCACTGACGTGGATGCGTCGGCTGTCTGTTCTTCGATAACCGAAATTATCCACGTTGGAATGGAGGAATACATCCCTCACACAGTGAAAGTGCCTAGACCAGGGTCCAACCTCTGGTTTAACAAATCGTGTGACGCTGCTCGCGAGCAGAAGATCAAGGCCCACAGAACCTTCTTACAAAACCCCACTGTAGAGAACAGACAAGCCGACGTTGAGTCCAGAAACAAATATAAAGCAGCGGTTCGCAATGCCAGAAACCAGCATGATGTAAAAGTTAGGCACAGGGTAATCTCGCAGCGCAATGGTAGTCGGTCTTTCTGGACGCTGGCCAAGCAGATTGAAAAGAACTTCTCACACAGTAGCCTTCCACCACTCATGTGTCAGGATGGAACTATTGTATTCAACTGAAAGGCCAAGGCGGAAGTGCTAGCCAAGATCTTTGCTGCCAACTCCACCATGGACGTCCCCCCCAACGCCCAAGTGCCGTCAATTCAAAGGGTTCCCTACACTATGCGGGACGTAACATTCAGGCCTAAGACCGTAAGACGAGTGCTCTTGTCGCTCGACATCAACAAAGCTTCTGGTCCGGACTTGATGCCTGCCATTGTACTGAAGAGGTGTGCACCGGAGCTTGCTCCAGTTCTTTCGCGTCTCTTCCAGATATCTTATGAATCCGGCACCTTCCCAGAAAACTGGAAATTTGCTCATGTCCAACCCATCCCAAAAAAGGGATCTAAGACCGACCCTTACAACTACAGGCCTATAGCTCTGCTTTCTGTTTTAAGTAAGGTGATGGAGAGGTGCATAAATCGCGAGCTTCTGGACTACCTCGAACGTCACGGCTTGATTAGCGACAGGCAGTACGGTTTCCGGCACCAACGATCCACAGGGGACCTCCTAGCTTACGTCACTCAATTTTGGAGTAATCTCATCCAGTCTTATGGTGAGGCTCATGTCGTTGCTCTTGACATCACGAAAGCGTTCGATCAGCTGTGGCACGCTGCTCTCTTAAGCAAACTTCCATCCTATGGCCGCCCAGAAAAGCTTTGCAGATGGGTGGCTGACTTTATCTCTGGCCGCAAGATATCCGTCGTAATTGACGGGTTCTCCTCTTCCTCCCACAACGTCAACGCGGGTGTTCCCCAGGGATCGGTCTTGGCTCCGACACTGTTTCTCTTACATATCAACGACCTGCTTTCCTGCACGATCAACCCAATCCACAGCTTCGCCGATGACAGCACTCTACATGCAGGAATTCAGAGTGACAAGCCGATCTCTGCCGCTGAGTTGGAAAAAGAAGACTAGCGATGACTTCCTCTCTGACAAGAGACCTGGAGGCTATCACTGCTTGGGGACGCAACAATCTTGTGCAGTTCAATGCTTCCAAAACGCAGTACTGTACTCTGACGAACAAGAAGCGTCCCTGCGCTCACCCGGTTTCGATGGATGGTCGATTTCTGCCAAAGAGCCATTCATTTCGGCTGGTCGGAGTCCAGATCACCGAGGACCTGATCTGGCATGAACACATCTCGTCAATAGCTGCAGCTGCTGGAAAAAAAGCTAGGCTATTTGTTTAGGTCTAAGAAGTACTTTTCTCCGTATGACCTTCTCACTCTATACAAGGCCCAGATAAGGCCTAGCCTGGAGTATTGTTCGCACGTTTGGGGTGCTGCCGCCCCGACTACATTATCCATGCTCGATGCTGTCCAGAGGAGGGCGGTCCGACTGATCGATGACTCTTCTCTAACAGACAGTCTCGGGACTCTTTCGCATCGGCGGGCTGTCGGCGATCTGGCTCTTTTCTACCGTTACACCAACGGGCTTTGCTCCTCGGAGCTCTCTTCCATGATGCCGTCGCGCGATGTGCCTGCCAGACAGACCCGCCTAACTTTGGCGTCCCATCCTAACCGTGTCGAACTTCGTACATCCAGAACCGGACGATACGACCGCTCCTTTGTCCCGAGGGTGTCCAGATTATGGAATAATCTACAAGAGGGGGTTTTTCCCAGTTCTATTATCCTTAGGCAGTTCAAAAATCGTACTAATAAAATTTATTTGGGATCATCATAGCAGCCGCGGTGTTCCGGCATTTGGGCTTCTGCCTGCGCAGCTGATTCGATATAAAAAAAAAAAGTTATCATTCTGATCAGTCTTTCTCAGGATGTGTTATACGCTCCATTGTAAGTGCGTAGAAAAAAGAAAATAGGGGCGCACTATAATCAAGTTTGTGTGATTAATAAAAACAATTGCCATGGCTTTTATTTTTCACAGCCACCTATGCGTTATAGACTTATTTTACATTGAAATGAAAATAGGTTGATATGCTGTAATTGCAACATGTGTTATTTTTATGCTGCAAATTTGATTAGAGAGTGATAAAGTTGGTGTTTTCTACTATATATTATCAAAATATTCTTTATTAATGTTATATGCACTCAAAACAATGGACTTACTATTCCATACAATGTTGCACCAGACGCTAGCTCAGCAACAGATAACGACTTCTCGCTAACAACGTTGTTTACGCTTTATTTAATAGAAGTGCTTTGTAAGCACACCAATAGTATAAATAGGCCTTGCGCCCATTTCATGTCGTTCATTACCCGGCTAGGCACCGTAACAGTCACTTATGTAAACTTTATGTTTTAATACCCGGTTAGACTCCGTAAATGTCATATTTGTAAACCTTTGTATTTTGTATGGACTGAAGACTCAGTCCTCAAATAAAATTTTTTAAAAAGTTATTTCTAAATCTAATGATTTAAGAAATTGGTGTCAGAGAAGTGGGATAGCTTCAACGCATTAGAACACGTGCATACTAACTAGTGTGGTGGATGCCTATCCTTTAAGCTGAAAAGGACCAACGAGCCTTAAGAAGAAAGAAACCTACAAGTAGGAAAACTACAAGTAAGAAACTACAAAGCAACAAGAAGAAAGAAAACAACAGGGGACACAGCGAGCAGCAGCCACCCAACTGCAGACAGACTACTGGAAACATCGCAAGAGATCCACTAGCCGCCTGGAGAACACGACTGCCTCCCGATGTACCCTTGGTAACGTACAATTTTAATCTAACTATTTTTTGCGATTTATCTCTGTGTGTGTGATTTTTACAACTTTTTATTTTGCATTTTTGCGCATTTACTACTACTATATATTGTCGATTTTCACGTATTTTTCCCCATTTTTACGTATTTTCTATTTTACATTTATATATTTTTGCGTTTACCCTTGACATTATTGAATCTTTTTGAAACAACTTTCCATTGAACCTTATAGATTATCTGAAATATTTTCGATTGTACCCGAGTACGATGGAAACCCGATATTGCTATCGACCTTCATCAACGCGTGCCGAACGGCATATCAAATGGCCGTCGAGGAGCAGCGGCTTCTCGTCGTTTTACATATTAAAAACAAACTTCGCGGACGTGCCGCCGAACTTGTGAACAGCCGAAACCCTTCCACGTGGGAAGACATACGGTCCCTGTTAGAAACGCACTTTGGAGATCTTAGAGATCTTACATCTTTAATCGCGGATCTTCAACACATGCGCCAACTCCCCAACGAATCACCCCTAACCTTTGCATCTAGACTGCAGACGCATGCAGCCAAAATGCATTCCGCCGTGAATAGACAAAATCTAAATCGCGAGCAAAAATCTGCTCAAAGTTCCCTCATCGAAACGATGACTTTAAATTGTCTATTAACAGGATTAGACTCAAAAATAGGACCTGTTGTGCGATCAGGACATCCCACGGATATCTTGACCGCAGTTTCGTATATCAAACGAGAGTTACAACTTTCATATTTGGAACGACAAAAATTCGCCAGGACCCCAAACCCGAATCAAAATTCAGTTAATCGAAGACCAAACCCTAAAATTTGTAATTTTTGTAATCGTCCCGGTCACTTAGCAAATGAATGCCAACGGAGACAACAGCCTACAAGCTTTGCCCCAAGACAGTTTAACCAGCCCCAACCTCAAAATTACCCTAGGCCGAATCAACCTATGCAAGTTAGACCATCTACATCTAATTACCATCAAAATTCTAATCAATATCCTCCCAGACCATCTGTAATACGACCAAATGCGCCTAACGCGAGTGCGCCAAGACCCTCTGTAATTCAGAGCAATCCAAATTTCCAAAACCCTAATTTTCAAAGAAATTTTAGACAAAATCCTCCCAATCGAATTAATTATGTCGCCCCTGATTCTTACGATTATTCCGACTACGGTGAACCAGACCTATACAACACTGACTACGCTAATGAATATGACGATACCCAGTACTCCGCCTACACACCTTCCCCATACGATGATTTTAGAGAACCCAGTAACGATTATTGTTACGAATATAATCAAACCGCCCATACATTTGTTGGCGAACTTAGCGAATCTCAGTGTCGAGGACCCGAACGCGAAACCGTGTGCGAGCGTCAGCAACACATGCGATCAGATGTTCATATAAACCTTCCGTTTATAGTCCCGTCGACAATTCACCCCGTTAGCCCAGACAACCTATATTACATTAAAGATGCTACTGGAAAATTCCAAATTCTCATTGACAGTGGTGCAGGTTGCTCCATTTTCAAACGTAACACTTGTCAAAATTATACTAATCGTGTCGCAGAAAATATCTCTATCCGAGGTATTACTGACGAAAAAATTAGTATTACTGAAGCAGTCTTAGTCCCATTTGCTCCCAATGATTATCACAAAATTTATGTCCATGATCTAGATATTTCATTCGATGGCCTTCTTGGGTCAGATTTTCTTGAACATTATGATTGTATTATTGATTTGAAAAATCGTCAATTGATTACAAATTTCAAAACAGTCCCTCTTTTCAAAGTAGGTGACGAAAATGATTCCAAAGCTTCTCAATTTAAAGAAAAGTCCCAAGCTTCGCAATTTAAAGAAAATTCTCAAGTTCAAAATGTTATTTCCATTCCTCCCAGAGTTGAACAAGTTGTCAAGCTAGAGGAGTACGACTATGAAATAGTGTACAAGCCAGGCAAGGCTAATAAAAATGCCGATGCCCTATCACGTATCAAATTATCCAAAACTGTTAACGCCCTTACCCATAGTGACGAAGAAGGAGAACCTTCTACCCAATTTTCCGAAAGTGAATTTGACATCTTTTCCCGCCTTTACAAAACCACATCCCTGATCGATTATTCCAAAATTCAATTTTCAAATTCCCAACTCCTAGACAAAAGTCATAAACATATCGTCACGTTTTTCAGACAAAACACTCTATCTGATCTTCACGAAAAAATTATCGAAGACATATTCGAGGAAAATCTTGATTTTTCTGCAGATAAAATTAACATCGCGTCTAGCAAAACAATTAAAGATAGAAAATACTATATTATTCCTGTGCCATACGATCCCGTAACTTGCATACAGCATCTTTTCTCTGTAATTTTAACCAACAAAGGTGTATTCGACCTATCACAACAAATCTACGTTGAAAATAATTTGGACTTACCCATTTTAGAAATTTTCTCTTTTATTTTTTCGGATGATAATATCAAACTTGTCGTTTGCCAAAACGTCACCAAAACTCCTAGTCCCGATGAAATCCCCGTCATTTTAGATCAATACCATTGTGGTAAGAAAAACATTCATCGAGGAATTAATGAAACAATTAGGCGAATTCGTGAACGATATAATTGACCCGGCTTAACTAAAGACGTTGAGCATTTCATCAAAAAGTGTGAAATTTGTCAAAAGACCAAAATTTGTCGTAAAAACCTAAGTGCCCCTTTTGTAGTAACTGAAACCCCTAAAGCCCCGTTCGAAAGAATCAACATTGACATTTTGGAAGTCCCACCTAAATGCTACGCTCTCACAATCCGAGACGAGCTAACAAAATTTTCTCAAGCCTATCCAATTAGCGACAAATCTGCAAAATCTGTAGTGAATACTCTACTTTTATATTTCCAACATTATGGTACACCTCTCCGAATACACTGCGATTACGGAAAAGAATTTGACAACGCCCTCATGAAAGACCTTTGTAGTCTTTATGACATTAAATTAACTTTTTCTAGTGTCAGTCATCCCCAGTCCAATGGCTCGATTGAGCGATTTCACGCCACCTTATTGGAAATGATCAGATCCCATGTATCCGAAAATCCCGACGAACATCCCTTCAATATTCTTCCCTATGCTGTTCAGTGCTACAATAGCACTAGAAATAAAACCACTGGCTTTACACCATACGAGCTCGTGTTTGGCCACACCTCTGGTCGTCCGCCCGAACACGTATATTTAGAAAAAGAATTGATGTCCAAGTATGTTCGAGACATTCGGAATAAACTCGAATATTACTACAAAATTGCCCGCGTGAGAACTGATGAACAGAAGCAAAAAGCAAAAATTCGCTTTGATAGTAGAGTGTCACCAAATTTACAATCATATAAAGTTGGAGATAAAGTCTTTGTGAAACGGTCTCAAATTTCAAACAAGCTTCAGAACAAATTTGATGGTCCATTCGAAATTACTCAAGTTTTTGAAAATTCTGCGCTCCTTAAGAACCCGGAAACAAATAGAATAAGTAAAGTTAATTTTGACAGACTGAAACCATGTTTTGAGACTTAGCTTCTCTTTCAGGTGCAGTCTGCTGTTTCTTGCGGCTGTCACAGCCCAGATAGACATCAAACCGCTTAACAACACCTTAGGTATCTATTTTCATGAAGACGCCCCTCTTAAGATTTCCAACGAAATTTGGACACTTCTTGTATATAAAGATTTAGAACTCATTAAGAAAGCACTTGACGATAACAACAATATTCTGGAACACTTATCATATCTCGTAGACAAACCCACCAATCGTATGAAAATGTTTAGTGGTGAAATTAAAACTCATACAAGTCTCCTTTATCAAATTTCTCGTTCCTTGGAATCTAAATATTACGCAATCTTCGATGACACTGTAAGCGCATCGCGGATGAAACGCGGTCTGATTAACGCTATAGGTACTGTATGGAAAGCAATAACCGGCAACCTCGATTCATCGGACGGTGAATACTATAACGATTGTATTAACAAAATTTCTAAAGATGAACATGAGCTCGAAAACCTCATGAAGAACCAAATTTCTGTTACCATGTCGGTTATCAAGAATTTTAATAACACTATTCAAAAACTTATGATTGATGAAACTACGTTTAATGAAGATATTAAGGTTATTGAAAACAAAATTTATGAAATTACAGACGATCTTGCATTTTATGAAGCTAAATTCCAATTTTTAGAAGTTTGCGAACAATTAATGGAAAGCTACATGTTTCTGGAAGAGACAATTAATGATATTCTAAATTCAATTACGTTTAAAAATAATACATCCTTCTATTATCACTCCTCAAGACTTAGTAAATTCTCTTCAAGAAATTTCTCACACTTTGTCGAGAAATAATTTACCCCTTCCGGTTAATTTAGCAACAGTGTTAGAGTACCTTAATCTTATGGAACTCGAAGCATATCAAACTAAAACAAGAGTAGTATTCGTTCTACGCATCCCGTTATTAGAGCCCGAAATGTATACTTTATACACAGTGATTCCTCTACCCATTCTCGATAAACGTACTGGTTTGTTTCATGTAGTCTCCACTATACAGAGGTACATTGCTAAAGATAGCGATTCTCTTTTGTACGTTTCCTTTCAAAACTTAGGTAGTTGTAAAGTTCTTCAGTCTCAGGTGAAAATCTGTTTCAACCTCTTGCCGTATCCAATAGACAGTAATGCAGTCTGCGAAGCACAGTTGTTGCGAAATCCGGTCGATCTGCCGACAGCCTGCCAAATAGCAATTGTGGCATTGCAAGATTACCAAATCCAAGAACTTGCAACCAATTTTTGGCTAATCACCATATCTAGCCCTCTGCCAATTACGATGAAGTGTGGACAACGAGAGACTACCACCAAAGTGATAAAAGTTAATTCACTTTTAAAAATGCAACCCGAATGCAGTGGCTTTGTAGGCACCACGAGATTACATTCTAGATATTCTGTTAGCACCTACAAGAATATCACATACAAAAGTCACCCTGTAGAAGTACCCTACAAATGCTGTGAACATCTCCCAGAGAAACAAAATTTACCAAAATTAAAACCGATCAAGCTAAGCAAGATCGATACTGAAGAACTCGATATTGCCAATCACAAATTAAACCAATATTCTGAACAACTGGACAAAATTATGAACGAGCCGTTTGTTTCAAGACATCTCTCATGGTTCACGTATTTTATCATCACCCTGTTAGTTATCATCGTAGCTTTGTACCTGTTCTGCAAGTGCAGAAAACGTAGACCACTCAGCATCTGCGCATCAAATTATCCAGCCGATGGTCCATCTCCAGGAGCACCAAAAGTCCGGTACATTCCCAGACTTTTTCCTCGACGTAGACCAACCATCCAGCCACATAAAGAAGACATCGAACTTCAGTGAGTGTTCCGTGAAGTGTTTTCACTGTTCAAAAAGACATTTCCAATTTTTGTGTTATCTACCATGTGATTTTGCCCGTACGACTGTACGATTGTATCTTATTATTTGTTTGTTCCAGCTTTGCTTTTAGATGTTATTTAGCATCGCCAATGTACCGCATTTATGTTAACAATTTTATTTTTCAGAATCTATATTTTCTGATGTTATTTTGCAATTTTATTACTCCTACTTTTATATTTTTATATTTTACAATGTTTACAATTTACATTTCTACATTTTTACATTTTTGAATTTTTACATCTTTTACACTTTTCTAATTTTATCAAAAGTTGTCGCATGGCAACAACTTTTTGTAATAGGGGGAAGTTGTTATATGCACTCAAAACAATGGACTTACTATTCCATACAATGTTGCACCAGACGCTAGCTCAGCAACAGATAACGACTTCTCGCTAACAACGTTGTTTACGCTTTATTTAATAGAAGTGCTTTGTAAGCACACCAATAGTATAAATAGGCCTTGCGCCCATTTCATGTCGTTCATTACCCGGCTAGGCACCGTAACAGTCACTTATGTAAACTTTATGTTTTAATACCCGGTTAGACTCCGTAAATGTCATATTTGTAAACCTTTGTATTTTGTATGGACTGAAGACTCAGTCCTCAAATAAAATTTTTTAAAAAGTTATTTCTAAATCTAATGATTTAAGATTAATATTTTGAACCTATAACACCCTGCTACATTTTTATTATTTGTGTTTGATAAGAAAAAAACTAAGATTTCAATAGTTGGGCCAACTGAAGTGGGAAGGGGCTCGTATGATATTATTATGCCAAGAATGTAGGTTTCGAAAATCGATCCAGTGTCGGCGGAGCTACAGGCAAAAGCAAAGAAAAGAATCACTCAAACTTCTTTTTTGGACCTTTCAGAGATTCCTGCTCATTTTCAGAAATAGTTTTGTAATGGTTGAAGATTGGGAATTGGGGTTGTAGGCTGTGGGGAGTTGTAAATTGTGTCTCTCAACGCAGTACAATCTCATGAGGTACCGAAGACAGAAAAATAATGACAGTTCGTAGTTATGCCCAATTGAAAACTTACCGTGTAGGGGAAAAGGATGAGCGTCCACTGATCGTCACCGAAACTACTACAACAATTTATCAGACACCAATCTGCGACTAAAGAAATCAACGTTGTTTTATTTTAAGCAGTTATCATTAGTTTTGTTTTGTTTGTTCTTTATTCTTTTGAATAAAGCTTTTTTACAAAAAAATAATCATAAATAATTCTGTTTGAGCTATTGAGGTTAGAAAATCGCATTTTTCTCATGTTCTAGGCCCTGTGTAACAAATTTCCTGTTAAGGTAGTTCTCATATTAGAACAGATCGTAAAACCTAAGATAGGAATTTTGCTGGTTAATCAACCCTTAGATTTTACAGGGTGTTCCATACGACGAAAGGCTCATTTCTAACATCAATATCTCAACAAAAGTTGAATTCAGGCATGGACGCTAACACATAAAACATGTTTAAAATACCAAAATGAAAAGGATCTTCCATTAAAAAATGTTTGGTCTGCTTTCACTTTTGGGCAACCACCAATTTCCTATCATAAGGAATCCATGGTAATTCTGTCAGATCTTTAACCCACCATGTACAGCGAGTCTAGGAGTCTTCAAACGTTTAAATTCACTTTTCTCGAAACTTTCCTTTTGTGACATTCATCTTTTTTCCCTTGTACCCTTCATATAAGTACAGATTTGGATTAATTGATTCTTAAACATTTTCCTATACAATTAATTATTTTAGTCCATAATCTTTAAAATGAAAGCGGAAACAAAAATATCGCCCCTCAATATTTCAGTCTGCCTGTCTATCTATCCCTCTGTTTGCTGTTTGTTTGTAACCTCGCTATCGGCTGCCACTATTTTGATTACATTTGGATCCCCATATTTTATTGAGTCATCTGAGTATTGATACTTTTCTTTTTTATGAGAATCGATATTGCGGTGTATATCACAAAAAAAATATCTCAAAGTTTTGTTATGCATGTCTTTGTCTTTTTTGCGTGTGGCCCAAACACTCAAAAAGTTTTTGAATGGCTGAAAAATTAAAACTTTTTGCACACTTCGTATGTTCCTTTTCATGTTAGGGCGCAGCTAAAAAAATGAAGGGTAATTTCTTGGACTGTACCAAAACAGAGCTACTGCTACGCTACAAAATTCGTCGTGTCAGGGACTCCGGAAAAGGGATTAGATGAGAACAATTTGACCTGTCCTTGTATAATAAATACTATATAGTTACCCGTTTGACCATCAGTATGGCAGGCGACATGGTAGGCAACTTTTACCAACAGTTTCCAATAAAACAAAATACGAAACTGGAACGGTAGTAATTCAACAATCACAGCTAACCAGATAGTAAACGAGGAATTACAAAATCGTATAAACGCTCAGCTAAGCGAGATAACTTGTCAAGTGATTTCGATTCATGTTAGTGGTCTGGATTAATCAACTAGCAACCTTATCCATATACATAGTATACGACTACCATTTTACTACTATTGATCAAATTTGTATCACAATAATCTCGCGCGCATAAGGGGATGTGCCAGCCTTGCTCGATGCTCAGTGCGAATCTTATGTTTCGATGTTCTCTAAAAGTGATAGACGCTTCGGTCTCCTAATCAGTCGCAGTGCGCTGTGCGGATTCGAATCCCGTCCCAAGAGAAAATTTTCTCTTGGCTATGGATGTTGTGATTGTCCGTAGGTGGTAGACGGTCTCTGACTGTCGAACGCGGAGCTACCACCCGGCGGATCTCGTAGGCGGGGCCAGAATGTGTGCATGTTGCATGCGCACGTGTTCCCTCGCCAGCGTCTGTGTGGCGTTCCCCCTTTCCACTGTAACCCCCTACAGCCCCACGGTACCCCATGGGTGTTTAGGCCTTAGACCTTCGTGGTAGTTGGAGTATAAAAAAGGTAGCCTTCCCCGATGCAACACCGACAGGAGACAACGACCACGGCCAAGTCAACCCCGGTAATGCTACATGCCTCTCAGACACCTCTAAGTGACATATAAATCCGAACACCCAGTTTAAATGGTTTTATTTTAATAAAAGTTGGTGAATGTATTTATCTTACTGTAAATAACTAGTGAAAAAATGTTCAGCCTTATCAGTTGCACATTCCGGTTTTTATACTGCTTTTTTTTAATTCACTAACGCTCTAAAAATGAATATTTCAGCCGCAGTAAAGAATCAATGTTGGCGGATTTTGGTTCTTGACATCCTTTACGATCGGTTACGATGCCTAGAGTACGGAGACCTGTACGATTCCGTCAACTTAGTGAGTTTGATAGGGGCCGTATAGTGGGACTTCGGGAAGCTGGACTTTCTTTTCGGGCAATTGCAGTTAGAGTGCAAAGAAGTGTAGACACTGTGGTTCGGTGTCGTCAGGCATGGCTTCGAGAAGGCCGTACGCAAAGAGCAAGGGGCACTGGACGCCGCCGTAGAACAACAGACCGTGAAGATCGCCGCCTAAGATTATTGGCCTGAAGGGACCGTTTCTCCACTACCAGGTCCATTGCAAATGAATGGTTTGCAGAACACGGAAGACCTATTGGCATGCGAAGTGTTTACCGATGAATGAGAAGTTTTGGCTTGTTTTCATACCGGCCACACTGGGTCCTCCCTTTAACTCGAGAACACCGACGTAATCGCCTTGAGTGGTGCAGACAACGGTCACTCTGGGATCAGGAATGGAACAGTATTGTCTTTAGTGACGAGTCTCGATTTTGTTTAGGCATGCACGATGGTCGTGCCAGGGTTAGAAGGCGACGTGGTGAAAGGAGGAATCCACAGTTTTTTGTTGAAAGACATGTTCATCACACTGTTGGAGTTATGGTTTGGGGTGCTATAGCTTATGGTTCCAGGTCACCTTTAATCTTCATCAGAGGTAACATGAACGCGCAGCGTTATATCCACGAAGTTCTAGAACCCCATCTTTTACCCTATCTTGACACCCTGGCAGATCCAACTTTCCAACAAGATAATGCCCGACCACATGTTGCAAGAGTCACAATAGACTTCTTTCAACATAATGATGTCACATTGTTACCATGGCCACCAAGATCTCCCGACTTATCCCCAATTGAGCACGTGTGGGATATGATGGGTGGGAGATTGCTCAATTTGCAACGTCCTCCTCAGACTCTAGAAGCACTTCGAGAGGAGTTGGTGGTTGCCTGGAATGAGATACCACAGGAGGACATTGACCACCTGATCAGAAGCATGCCTAGGCGCGTTGGAGAATGCGTAGCACATCAGGGTGCATCCACACATTATTAAAGGTCAAAGGGCTTTAAAGCAGTGCAATCATTTTGAAATTTTTGTCATTTACTTATTATGCTTCATTAAGTACTTATACAAAATTTTATTAAAATAAAACCATTTAAACTGGGTGTTCGGATTTATATGTCACTTAGTATATTTCACATATAATTCTCCGTAAATTTACCCTTAAAACTTCGAATGTGGAGGGATAACTGATAAACTGATCCACTGAGCGATGATGTTCATATACATATTCGCATTGCTGTGTTGCCACGTTACTGGGTAGTGAATGCCGTTGGTAGGGCCGTAGGCTAGAACGCAATGTTGTCAAATCTGTGGACTAATTGTTTGAGCCTGTTTGACTGGTATGATCCATCTAATTCCTTTGTCATACATGCTTGTAGTCAACTTTTTCGTGCAGAGTCAACCAATTTTTTTTTGTTAGCTAGACAACATTTAACCTAGTGACTATGTTGATGGAGGATGTCATGTTATTGTGCATGAGTATTTAGTTCTTCACTATAGTATTTTTGAATAAGTATAGTTAGGTCATATTTTTGAGATGTTATAAATTTCTAGTCTGCCTACCATTTCTAAAGTTTTGAATCGCTACATATGCCTTATAGAGTAGCATTTTCCTCACTTATTACGTCGTCTATCATGCAGAACAAGTCTCTGTAACTCACTTAATTTGCAAACGAAGTCTGTGGAACGAAGTAACCACATTTCGGTCTATGATTTTTGATCACCAGGTTTGTAGAATGCCGTAAAACCACAAATTTTATTAACCTCTATAACAAATTTAATTCGTAGAATAACTATTATTATAAACGTATAGTTCAACCATGTTTCTGATTCCAGCCCACTATAAAGGCATTCCGAGAAAACGAAAAATGTAATGTCACGTATTTCTGTTAAGGGGTGATAGATTAGGTCAAAAGCAACCGATTTTGTCCTATCCAGAAGTTAACCGTTTTTGAGTTATTTGAATTTTATTTTTTTTATTTTTATTCCGATTTCAGATGGTTAAATTTGAAATACAAAAAAACTACAACGTTTTAAAATTATGCTTTTTAAATGTATCATTTTCTTTTTTTTTACTAACTTATTCGATAAAAAATGCAATTTTCTGTAAAAATTCTCGTAGTAATGAAATGTGCAAATTATGTAAATAATATCTCTATCTAACAAGCTTTCATTTGAGGTATAAAAGTTACAACGTAATTTTAAAACTTTTGTAAATTTTCAACATTTTATCACTTATTATGAACTATTGGAATGTCCGCTATGCGACGATAACAAAAAACTCAAAATCATGTAGTTTTTTGTATTTCAAATTTAACCGTCTGAAATTGGAATAAAAAATAAAAAAAAATTCAAATAAATCAAAAACGATTAACTTCTGGATAGGACATTATAGGACAAAATCGGTTGCTTTTGACCTAATCTATCACCCCTTAACAGGAATACGTGACATTACAAGTCACCCTGTATAAAGACGACATTTGGGTTCATAATCGGAAACTATGGTGATGTTTTATCAGTTTATCTGCCTATTTAAAAGATTGAATTGCGACCTTATATGTTCACTATATCTTACATAAAGGATTCATATGTATTTTGGTATGATTATGAGAAGCACGAAATCTTCACAACACGGTTCTAAATATTGTGGAGAAGAATAGCAGTGGTAGCATTTCTTATGAAGGTGTAATGATTTATAATAATGTAAACCATCTATACTGGACTAAAATGGCTATAACCATAATCTCAACCATTGCCGTATGCATTGCTCAACAACCTTTTTTGAATAATCGCCGCGTTTCAACATTTGTGCGATCAATTTGAATATTTCATTCACACGGCCACTTATAAAGGCACATTATTCGATCCGATCGTTACCTAACTGACGAAAGAATGTGTGACAGCTTTATTGGTGCGCCGACAATCTATATCGAACCTAATCATAATGATCCAGTCATCTGTATGATACTGTTATTCAGATCTTAGATACCCGTACTTTATGAAATTCCAGGGAGGTTAGGAAATATTACTTAAACATCCATAATGGTCAGAAGACCTCTTGTTTACGACCGAAGTTCTTGTTGGTGGCTTCTAGTTGTATTTCTCTTTCCATTCTTATTTTTCTTTAGATTAAGCCCGTATCCAGATGTGATGGGTATGTGTTTTCACTTCGGTGTTTTCGATGCGCATCCATTTGGACATTGTACACGAAAAAGAGGGCTATTGATTCAAGAGCATGAGTTTCTATGAAATTATGATATTGATTCGAGATCACACAAATGAGGCAATTTCGTTGTTGTAAAGAAACGTAGCTCCTACAATTGAGAAATTGACCTTAATTCAAAGATACTCGTATATGTGTTAGAAACATACCGAAGTGAAAACACAATTGAAGATAGTTGTTCTTGAATCAAAATCAGTATTTTTAGTGTGTGATGATGCGGATCAGCAGAAACGTACCTCGCTCGGGTTACCCATCCTTCTAGTTCTGCTCCTGTTCATTTATTGCAGACATTCCCATGATTGACATTTGTTTTTCATTGATGTTTTCGCAAGAATACTTACTTGCCTTTCTTTCAATATGGAATGTTGTCGACGTACTAAAAATATAGTTATTAGTGTATCCAAATTAAGTGGGGGTTTGTGGCCAGCGGGATGAAGTTAGAGCACGAGGCTTTCAGTGTACATAACAATAAATAAGTTGACCATAGCATATTGTTACGATTGTGATCTGGGGACAAGTTGCCGAGGCCGAGCAGACTCGATAGTTACAGTATATTGACAAAACGCTGCGCAGGTCAAAAGCATAATGGATAAAATCGATACTCACTTATTGGCTCGGGAAGTTCGTGTCGTCTAGGAAGAGAAATTCGCGCGAAATAGCACCAGGGCAGCAATGTCTCCACGTGTTAGATTCAAACCTCATCCATTCCTCGCAAAAAAATAGTACTCGATCCGTTTGTCGCTCCCTGACCAGGCATTTATACCCTCTGGCCAATAGAAGCACGCGAATTTGGTCTCTCGTATTTTTTGACGGGGCGTAAATGAGATTTGAATACCTCGGCGAAGAAGTATACCATTGCTGATTATATAACCGCAGATGCCGGTTACTGAAGTCGTTGCCTAGCAAGAAATAAATATAGTTTTCTTGGAAGCTAAAGTCGCTTTACCGCCCTATAGCATGAAATGTCGTGGGTTGAAAAGTAGAAACTAGTTATAAATTTCTATATTTTACTGGTCGGTAAATGAAATCACAGATTGAGAATTGACATATTGTGTTCAACGCAAGTTAATTGTTGCACAAAGGACGTTAAAGTAAGTTTCCGTCCTGGACATAAATAAGTTCGTGGGATGAAAAGTGACACATTACAGCCGAAAAACCTATTTATAAAATGCACGTTTCCGCCCTGTCGTAGATAAATATTTATTACATTTATCCTCGCAACCACTGGGAACCACGAAACCTGCAACCTCGTCTACTATAAGTCATAGTGAACACGAGATATATACAAAGATTTTCACCAGTTTTGATTTGTTTTTGTTTTCTGCGCATGTCACTGATCTAGCGTTTCGGGGGCAGATACACTTTCACAAAAAGTCGCAACATGCCGATGATCGGACCCCCCTGACAAAGATGCCTGCGGGCGCCCGTGTCTAATATGCGTTTAACGTTGGACCTTCTTGGATAAGACTTGGCCGGGAATACTGCTCTCATGGTTGGGTAGCTGCTGCTCTAACTACACCAGTCATACGTGTCAAGCATATTTCACACTTGCCTTTTCTATCGATGTACAATGTAACTTTTTTTCTATCGATGTACAATGTAACTTTTTTGAGCCCTCCTTCTTGACACCACCGCGTTCTAAACCAGCTGGATGCGATAATTTCTAAGGCCTTGCATCAAAATATATTGTTCCTTTTCCTTCGTGGCTGCTTAAGTATAAAAAATGCATGCATGGTGTATTTGTTCATGTCATCGGTAAATTTATTCTGCACCGAATACAATGGTATTAATGCCGTACTATCCATCAGAATTCTATCAATATAGTAACTAGGAGAAATACTCATGACACCATTACCACTTGCATATAATGAACAATTATTGGTTTTCTTTGCTGACGGCCTTGTTTGTGACGCCCTTCATAACAACCTACACAAAATATACAATGTATGTATATGTATAATAAGTACAGGGTGGTCCGTAATGAATGCACCAATAAAACATAAATAATCCGGGATTGAACTCAAAATAATGCTATCGAACCAAATACTCGTATGACTATAGTACAAGTTATTTGCTAAACAAATTGAACCACCAAGTGGATCTCGTGTCGATAATTGTTATTAACAAAGCAGCATTACCTACAATATAGATTGATAATAGCGAACTCAAATTGGTTTATCCGTTTGGGAGTTTTTTTTTGTAGAGGGTTGAAAGTAGGTCGGCCCTGCACTTTCCACGCAAGGCCGTCATCAGATAGTAAAATATTAAGTTCAGCACAAGTTAAGCACTCTGCTTAAAAATAGTTACGCACATCTACAACGGATCAAGTTATTCAAAAAGGCCCATACAATTAGTTCATAGACATTGCTACCCTACCGGTGGTTACCGTCCATCTGGGTATGTACGTTCGCGCTTCTCATATCTGCGAAGCAGGCCTTCCGCAGCACCGCTGGTAGCAGAAGGAGACACGTAACGAAGTAATTTGGCAAATGAACGGGAATATCTATGATGTGGGTAATTTGGCTAATAAGTGCGTAGAATTACCGGATTGGGAGTTTGTAAATATACTAACATCAAACAATTCATATATACCCTCCCCCACTCCTTACAACCCTACACACCTAATCATTTACCCTTACAAATTTTGTTCTCAAAATGATCACGAGTTTCTGAAACGTCAAGAAACGAATTTTGAGGGATTTTGATTTATTTCGTGTTTTTACGCTTAGCTCCGCTGCTACTGAACCGATTAAAAAAAAGTTATAGACATGTCAAGGATTAGACAGACAGACCAACAGATCGACGGAAATATAACAAAACCTTAGAAAACGCAATACTTCATTTTCGAAACTCTTCGCAATTTCAATACTCCCTCGTCTAGTAATTTAGTAATTAAAACACTTTCGTAATATGTACAATCAGACCATACTTTCGATTGGTTCATCCGTTGGGGGGCTACGATGTCAGAGACAATTTTTTTGCCTCAGGGATAAAAAGGTTGAATAAGTGACAAATAACAAATTAACATCTCACAACGTCAGTCCGCTTGATGTATTGTCAGATATCCATTACTATCTTCATATTTCGTCCAAAACATAATCCACTCTTAACGTTTTTCAGGCAGTCTTTTGAGTATGCGATAAAATTTCTAAATGTTAATATTTCGAAAAGGCTTATTTAATCGAAACAAAGACAGTATACTTAATTGTAAACATTTATTATACCTTATTTAAAAATAATGGTATGACAAAATTCATTGCTTCAAAATAGCGAGATTATAGGTTATTACTATTTCGAAAAATATAACACATATAATCGTACTTTTCTTCGGAAATCCTTGTTTTCCAATTTTCATATTGATAACTCAAAAACAGCTTGAGCTGTTCCAAATTAACGAGTTCAAGAATTAAAATTTAGCACTCTCTACCTCATTAACAAGCTTCATATTTTACTAAGGCTTGGGTTAATACCGTTACTTTTGCAAACTTAATTCTGTATTGGTTTTAGCGCATTCATTACGGACCACCCTGTATAAATACTGAGTACGTTCACATCCGAAGATGCATAAACAGTGTGATCGTTAACACACAATACATGTTTGAGTGCTGTTATAAAGCGTTACGGACACACATTCATCTTTATATGTTGTTTTTTCTTTCTATTCTCTATTATATTATTATGAATGTGAGAATATGAATACTTCCTATCTAACAATGTAAATTATACGCATCGAGCACTGCTATGTTTGTAGCTGTTTTACTTTATTTTGTGTCATATTTGATGATATAGTATTGACGCATATACCGGAAACAAATAACTTTTTTCACTATACAACTGGAAAATAAGTTTTTCCTGCAACTGCTCTAAAACGCCTTTGAGGGTATTCCGAGAAGTTGCTTTTTAAAAATAAGCTTGACATAACAATGCTAACGTCAAACATTTGAAGAGTGTATTCACCTTTTGTTTGATAAAAAGTTTCAAGTATCCTTCGAAGTTATCGCTGCTCAGTTTTAAAAACCCGGGCTTATACTCGACGATCGCAATATTCGGGGCTGTCTAGGTTTTCCATTGCGCCAATATCGACATTCCTGCAAACGGAATGTAAGGCTAATATTTTTTACAAGATAAATATACCGACGCGTCGCTGTGCGGTATGGAAATGTCTAGGAAAACGATCTGAATACACGTGGGAAGCTTCAGCAGCATCTTGAATACACCGCGTACACTAACATCATATCGACAAATCCATTATTGTTTTAGGAGTGAGCCAGTATCGATTTTTCCATATTTGAAAGAAACAGCTGTGTTTACCTAAATACATGGTGTGTCAGAACTATGGGATCAAACTGGTAGGGATTATTCAGTGTAACAGTAGAAAACATTTGAGTATAGGGACCCATATCCGGCGCTTGTGTTTTGGCTCAGCGGTTTGGGCACCGTTGGATTGCCAGAGGTGGAGCAGTTTCTTGGCCTCCTAGGTCACCCGATTTAACGTCGCTAGATTTTTTCCTGTAAAGTCTCTGGTTTACGAAACTTTAGTAGAAACAGAGCAAGACTTAATTGGACCAATTACAGCAGCATTTGAAATCATTCAAAACGAGTATCAAATTTTTAGTCAAATCCGCCGAAATCATGTGCGACGTTTAAATCGGTGTATTCAGGTTGGAGGAAAACATTTTGAACAATTGTTGTCCTATTTAGGCAATTCATCGTCTTTCTAAATTTTAACGCGTCTTAGGGCCGTAGTGCCGTAGTGACACTTTTCCGGATATGAGTCCCTATACTCAAATGTTTTCTACTATTACACTGAATAACCCCTAGAAGTTTGATCCCTTAGTTATGAAACACCCTGTAGACAACGCTCGGGTTGAATAATTTAGCGCATCGCAAAATTTGCGACTAACAATTCGCTGAGAAGGCAGGCCCAGATTTAACATAAAAAAAGTCCCAACCACAAGATCACTCTGTATTTTTTGGCGCATGTCAAGCCAAACCCTCTTAACGTCGATGTAATAGTTACATAAATGTTCTTGTATAGTAGGTCGCGGTGCTCTAAAAGTTATGATCGCATTAACATAATCATTTTAACGAAACATGTTCATCTGGGCGCGTTATTAAGGAAGGATGCTATGTTTTGTAACAGCCAAATGTTTTGAATGTCAATGTAAAAGCTTATAGTGAATGATCACAATGTCAGTATCTACATTCATACAGAACGTTTGAAAAATATACCTAGCTAGCCTAAACCCGCGGATCTGCCCGCGTGTAAATAATGTAAAGTATAGATAATTCCTTTTGCATTAGTATGAAGGAGATCGGTTTCGGAGAAAGAAATGCAATATTCATGCAGTAGTTACTTTCGCAATGGTCATTTATTATCCATTATTTTAATGCAACAATAAGTTAATATGAAATGTGTATTCAGAATCACAATAAATAACACGTGAAGTATCTCACACCATATGTGATATTTATTTACAGTTTTATACTAGAAGTAAAACGGAACACCACATGAATCTAGATCAAGACGTTCAAAATGCATACATACATGCAAACGTACTCATTTTCGTATTTACAATGAAAAATACAGTACTGCAGGATGAAAATACCCGATTTATAGCGCTTCCACAACAGGCACGGCATGTCAAATTTAAGTTTGCCATTTTTGCTGAAGCCGGAGAAATAGATATTTCAAAGGTATTTCCCGGGATATACCATATTATGTGCTATTACAGACTATAATCTATCTTTGTCTCAAATTTCATCCACATCAGTTCAGACATTTTGGCGTGATTGTATTGCATCGACGAAGAGATCGAGGTTTGAAATTTTGGAAATTCGAAGTACGTTTGCAGTATTGAAGTGTCAACTTGGACATGGTGAACGGTTCTACCAAGATATTTCTGCTATGGAAAAACGGTATCAAGGCAAATGGAGTGTAAATTTGCTTGTTGATTATTGCTGGACATTATTAAGACATACTTCAGGAGCAACATATCGCCGTAAAACATCGATAACATTCTGAGATTAATATTTAGTCGAGTGTTTGTTAGTACTCTTACACACACATATCCTTATATTTTACGAGTATAAGGCTCAAATAAAATGCCTTATTGCTAGAAAACCGTGGGTGATAGAAAAAATCGAATGCTATTTCCGGCTTTTTGGATATGTTTTACATAATAACCACCTTGTTTTGTCCATGTCACAAAAACTTATTTTAATTTTGTTCACCAATTATATATATTTCATGTACTGAAAATTTTAAATACATGTAAGGTAGGTCAGGAAATTGTAAAACTGTTTTGATAGTATAAAAATGGTATGAGTTTGCTAATTCGTATTAGGACATGCCTTTACATTGTGTATAGTCCTAGTAGAATATGCAAATTTGTGTCATACACCAGAGACTCATGATAATCCCGAGATTAAGTTCAGAAGAAATCTGCTGGGTTAAATCAGCGATTTTTTTCGCTTGCCAGTTGCCAAAAAGAAAACTATATTTGCATTGCTCGTTATCAAGTGTCCAGGTTTGAAAGTATCCTTAACTGTATATTCATGAAATTAAATCATTGCTTGACACTTTTTGGGTCGGTTAGCCAGATGTGACATGCCGTTGAGCTTCGAGTATCGTTTTATCTAACTGGCTTACTCCCGTCGGCACCCTTCAGATAGGTCGATATATCTAGCTTTGCGATTTTCAGCTTGTAGCGTTTTCTGTCGTTCAACTCTTAACGGGGTACCGCATCTTAATCGACGCACATGCCAATAACTCATAAGCATACAGAACCAAGACACGACGCAAATGTCAGCAGTAGCGTAATCTGTGTAATATGCGTCTTTTTGTATATTTATAACATATCGCGGAAGCCTCTGGAATGCCATGGCGACCAAACGATTATTATTTATACCCAATGAATTCGAATAAAGTATGTCATTAAAAGTTTTGACACAGAACATTTACCAGATTTTTTTTATGAAGAAATTTATTTAAACACTAACTAGTTATCATAAATTACAACTCAATGCTTAACTGAACTATACTATGGAATTATGTGGAGTGGCACATTCTGCTCTACGAGACGCAACTTTCTTCGAATGTCTCTCATGAAGTCCTGGACGGAATTCAGATCAATTTCTGTCATTTATTCGTACAGTCGCCATCTCAATTGTTCTTCATCTTCGGCTTCCCAGTCTCCATGAAAAACCTCTATTGAGCGAGCCAGCGGCAAGTTTGGGGGATTATCGTTTTTGGGAACAAAAGGTATGTTGTGGACAAAGTGAAGCAATTTGGAAAGGCAGTTATCAATATAGCTCTGACTGTTCAAAGCTTCACCCCTCACTCTTCCCACAAAAGGTTGGGATACACCCCTGTTAGAAATTGCGCGCCTGACAAGGATTTTATCTGCAAATTTCGCTTTATGTTTATATCTAACATTGTCAGGGCATTCCTCTACTTTGTTCGTATAAAATCCGTCGTTTTCCTTCATTTCAGAATTACTCAAAGTGAAATACTTTTCGTCATCTAAAATAATGATTTTTCCATTGGCAAAGAGCACCCTCCTCAGTTGACGACATCTTGCTATACGAAGGAGTTGCGCTTGAGAGTATTTGGGGCACTTAAGTCTCTTTCGATATTTAAATTCCTCCTCAATTCCAAAGATATCGTACCCTTAGAAGGTCTGTATTGACAAGCCCGTCTCCTTGTTGACATTCCAACACAAATTTCATTGACCTCATTGACCCCTGCTCGCACTATGCTATTGTTCGGTAAATGGTTCTGCATGAAATGTTTTCATTCTGGAATATTCGACAGATTTCAGCTTTGGGTACCCGCCCAACCAACTTGTAGATACTTTTTCATATTTCTAATTTAGACAACTGAAAGCGAATACTTCGAAATAAATGAATGTCAACTGACACTAAAGTAAGTAAACAGACTTTTGTTTCCAAAGGCAACTTGATATTATTTTATGTTTGTTAAAATTAGAGCCAATAAATTTTGTACCAACACTTTTAGGACATACGTTAGATTAGGAGTCAAGCCTATATGTTTACATTGCAATGTTTGTCGATAAGTTTACTTTCAAAACATTTGACTACCGTTGCCTACCAAAGTGTGGTATCAACATAGTAATAATACTAACCGGTGAAAAGATCTACCTTCATTAGGCTCATGCCACCCTTTGCAAATCATACAATAAGTACCATGACCGAACCTTTTTTTTAAAATACCAAAAATACGAATTTAATGACTGAATTTTCAAAAAATTAACTCATCCCAAGTCCACTCAAAGTTTGCACTACAGACTGATTTTGAAAGACAAAAAAATCGTAGACTTGCTCCTTCTACATAGTTCGAGTTCGTTGTTTATACCTATGACTCCAAACAATGATCATTATTATTGCTGTTGTTAACCGTTTCGCAGATGTGGGCATACGAGTGCGATTCTGTAATTAAACGCCAACACATAATATGATGCAAACATTCGCAACAAAAGCAAAATGCAAATGGACTCGATATGGTATTTTGCTGTCGTTGTCTTTTACTGAATGTTGGTTACTTCGGTTAGTGTTTGATCTTCGTACAGGGATGCTGCAGATATGGATTTTTGGAAGTTCACATCCGTCGTTACGAACGCGAGTGTATTTAGTATGGATGCAGATTAAAATATATTTTTATAATATTCTCATTAAATAACCAGACATTTCATACACTGCGAATTTATAGGAGTTTTTGAGACGTCAAAATGCCACAACATTGCCGCCAAGCTTCCTGAAAATCTCGACACACAGTCGTCAGTGTCAAGCTATAAATTGCTATTGTTGTTATAACTGATCATTATACTTTTATTTATTATATATACATGATACAAAGAACAAAATGAAAGCGTATCTTGTACTATATAGTCATCACTCATCAAACCTTACTAGAGAATTATTTTAAAATACAAGAACAAGCGATATCGATGAGTGTCCAACAAAATCAACAATTCAAGGTGCAATGTTTTCTTTGCTGATGTGACAGATGAGGCCTTTATAAATTCCTGCTATGGTTAAAGTTATAAACTGGCTAGGTATATTTACTACTCAATTGAGAAGTTTATATGTTGAACTATTTATTATAACCTGAATGATATGGTTTGTTGATGTTTGTAATTTATCATCGTCTGTTGTATATTGTGATTCTAACGGGGGATTTTTTAAGAGGTATAGGATTTGATTTTCAAAAAAACACAAAAAATTTGAAAAAACGATTAAATCTTTATTGGAGTCGATAGAACGGTCGATATAATTTAATGCTTAAAGTTTATTTCATGTAAATGTTGGCCGCGGCTCCGCTTTAGATGGCCCATGCTTGCGCAAGGTCCAATTTTGGCACACTCTCTCCAGCATATCGGCCGGTATCTCACGAATAAATGCTTATATTGGCTTCCAGTGCGTCAATCGTTGCTGGTTTATCCCTGTAAACATTAGCCTTAACATGGCCCCACAAGAAATAGTCCAACGGCGTTAAATCACACGATCTAGGCGGCCAATTGACGGGCCCCAAACGTGAGATAAACTGTTCACACCGAACTCGCCTCTCAATAGGGCCATTGTTTCGTGTGCGGTGTGGCATGTGGCACCGTCTTGTTGAAACCACATGTCAGCCAAGTCCAGCTCTTCCATTTTGGGCAAATAAGAAGTTTGTTATCATCGCACGGTAGCGTTCGCCATTCACAGTTACGTTCCGGCCATTGTCGTCTTTGAAGAAGTACGGCCCGATGATGCCACCGGCCCATAATCCACACCAGTGATTTTTTCGGGATGCATTGGTAGCTCTGGCAATGCTTCTGGCTGGTCTTCACTCCAGATCCGGCAATTTTGCTTGTTAACGTACCCATTCAACCAGAAATGAGCTTCGTCGCTGAACACAATTTTTCGATAAAAATGTGGATCTTCCTCCAACTTTGCCAGCGCCCATTCACCAAATTGGAAACGTTGTGGGAGGTCGTGTGGCTTCAATTCTTGCACCAGCTGTATCTTATAAGGTTTTACACCCAAATCCTGTCGCAAAATTTTCCACGTAGTGGAGTAACAAAGGCTCAATTGCTGCGAACGGCGGCGAATAGACATTTCACGGTCATCACTAACACTGGCGGATACAGCCGCAATATTTTCTTCAGTCCTCACTCTACGTCTGCGCGTTGGTGGTTTAATGTCCAATAATGTCAACTGGGTTCGAAATTTAGTCACAAGCTTCCGAATAGCTCCCTCAGTAGGCCGACCAAATTGCCCATAAATTGGAAGCAGTGCTCGATGCACTCTCTTAACCGAGCATGAATTTTGATAGTAAAATTCAATAATTTGCAAGCGTTGTTCGTTTGTAAGTCGATTCATGGTTAAATTATAGATCAAACTTAACAAGTTTCACAATGACACAAGACACGATTCACGCGTCATCTGTCACAAACAGTGTTGCCAAAAAGATACTAGCAAAAAAATCACCCATTTCTATATTTTTTTGACTTCCTTCAGCTTACTAGTACATAGTCTTTAGAAATAAAACCATATTCTATTCTAAGAAAAATCATTATCGCCGCATTTTCAGGTTGAAGCTTGGTTCCCATAGGTTCATAAATTAAACCCAAGCTTTTAAACAATGGTTCACCATTAACATCGGCAGTCGCTATAAAAACTTGCGTGCATATGTCCAATTTTTCTCATCGAAGCTCCATCTTTCAGGTAAATTTCCATTTCTACTATCCTTTACATATCTCACGCCACTGAGAGGAAGTATTGTAATAGCGAAAAATTTCGAAAATGCGATATGTCTTTTGTAATTTAATTTACATCTCAAAAAACTGTTCATACTTCGTTCTTTGGTGTTTCAGAGGCCCCTGATCACTATCTGAAAAAAAGTGAGGTTAAAGGTTCTGGGGGTGGGGAAGGACATACCTCAATTTCTGGGCCTTAGTATATTTATACGCTTCCAACCACGGTGATTCTTCGCACCTATCAGACATATATTTATATATATTTACTCGTATAGTTGAGCTTATAACTTATGACGAATGATAAGGATTTTTTTCACACGCATCTCTGGATACACCTGCGTCGCATGTCAGGGTCTGATCGATGTCTGACCTATAGGCAGATAGGCACCCTAAGCGTGGCTAGCGAGTGGGGACGCTAGTCATCGCAACGTTGCCAGATGGTCGGTATCGGTATCGTCGCTAGGGCAGCTAGCAGAGGATTCTTTAGATTGCAGTGGTGTCAAATGTGTGGGAACTATGGAATACGTGTATGGGGCTGTTAGACTAACTTGATACATTTGATTTTTTTTGTTATACATGATCGTAGCAAACCCTTTTCTCAGAGGGGCTAACTTGTGCCAAACATGGTCTTTTATCAACTGACGACAATGTTGCATGGGAAGTGCATAGTAAATCTACTTGACACCATTTCTGTATGAGAGTTTTTCTAGGTTCCTGTGAACAATTGTTCTTTCTTTGTCAAGGTAAGACTAAGCTTGTCTTTTTTATTTTCTCCAATATCTTTAATTTTAAATTATACCTGGAAAAGCAATTTTATATTTTTGCCGTCACAATTGCTTTCAAATGTCATAGAGCCGGCGACCTTCAAAAATAATTGTACGTCTTGATAAGGTATACGTGCTTATGCTGTTTCGTGATTTATCGTCAATGCACCTTTATTTTATTATGCAATAAAAATGGCAAGTGTTCATAAATACCGACTTCTAACAACAGATACGGTCCATAAAGGGGTTGATGGCGATGTAAAGAATACCGACATGTGTATCATTTCTTTTTTCTCCTGGACATGGACGCGTATAGTGTATGCGAATGATTTATTTCATAGGTTTCAAATGAATATTATGTTGAGCTGAAGTTCTAAAAATGGCGTCAACTAGGTTGACCCTGCTCTTCCCAAGTAACGCTGTCATCAGCTGTTAAAGGATTATGTTCGGCTCCTCTGGCAAAAAAGTTAACAACGAACACGTATAAACTATTTTTCATCCTTGGCAATGTAGCTTGTGTGAAAATTTCATCAAAATCCGAACGACACTTTCTATGTTATACAGGATGTTTCAGTTTATTGTTGCATAAATTTAAGATTCGATAGAACTTTTAAAATTAATGCATAAAGTCTATATAAACATGGGTCGAAAAATGCGTGGCTTCCGAAATACAGGGTGTTTAAATTTACTTTCTAAAATAGTTTTTTTTTAAATATTTCGAACAATATTTGATGTATAACAGTGAAAACTGGTATACAAGGGTTTTTTGGTACGACAAAACGAACCATGGGCATAGTTTTACTGTAGCCTCTAGAGGGCGCTCTCTACTGTACCTGTAGTGTATTAAAGTGACCGAAAATTTTTCTTTAGTGCAATTTTTTGCTTTTTCAATAAAAAACTGATTCTTCGCACTTGTCAACATAAAAAACCTCTCTTGTGAATTTTCGTTATAGTTAGCCGTTTTTGAGATATTTCGATTTTTAAGGTTCGATGCATTTTTAATTATTTATGATAAAATAACGTTAAAAAGTCAGTATCTCGATAATTTTTAGAAGTAGGCTGTGCCTGCAAATATTTTTGAAATTGAAAGCAGAATAAGGTTAAACGTCAATTAGTTGACAGTTAGTTTTGTTGTCTGTTGAAACCTGAAACGTTTTTCAGCAATTGTGAACGCACGAAATTTAGTTTCTTTTACCTGTTTTTTTTTTGTTTTATAAAAATGCCATTTTTATTCTCCAATCAAGAGTTAGCGGATATTCCTTTTGTGTATGGCTTTGTAAATGGAAACGCAGCAGAAGCAGCCAGAGAATACGCACGACATCCAACTCGTTCAGTATTTGTAAGAGTGCATCGCCAAATAATTGAAAATGGTTTTGGAAATCTCCAAAGGGATCAAAACATAAATGTTCGTCAGCGCAGATTTACCCGTATGATTCTGCGTGAGTTTGATAGAGATCCGACCACAAGTGTTAGGAGTGTTTCTGCTGCCTTGGGAATTTCAGCAAACCATGTTCACCGTGTTCTCAGAAATGACCATAGACGTCCTTACCATTTGCAACCTGTGCAAGGACTACAGCCAGAGGACGGAGAACGAAGAATCACATTTTGTCAGTGGATTCTTGATAGAACTGATAATAATAGGGAGTTTTTAAGTAACGTTTTATGGACCGATGAGTCATGCTTCACTAGACGTGGAGTGGTAAATTTTCATAATCAACATGTTTGTGTGGATTGGTATCTACCGTAATCGACTATTTGGACCCTACCTTTTGCCTGCAAGGTTAAATGCTGCGACCTTCTTGGAATTTTTAAAGGCTGAACATGCAAATATGTGGGATGATGTTATGTTAGATTTAAGAAGATTGGCCTGGTTCCAGCTTGATGGTTGTCCAGCTCATTATTCGAGAATAGTTAGAAACTGGCTGGACGAAAATTATCCAGAAAGATGGATCGGCCGTGGAGGACCAGCCGCCTGGCATCCACGATCCCGTGACCTAAATCCATTAGATTTCTTTCGGTGAGGATTTCTAAAAGAAAAAGAGTACCAGACTCCCATAACCACAAGAGATATGCTAATAGATAGAATCAGGAATGCATGTGATGAAATAAGGCCTTATTTGAATAATGCTATACCACGTTCGATCATTCGTAGATGTGAATTGTGTATTGAACAATTGGGTTTACATTTCGAGCAACTACTTCAGATTTTGTCATGTCCTAACTATCCAATAGCATTTTAGTTGTAAATAATTAATTTAATTTGTTAAAAATAATATTGGAAAATTAAACAAATTAATATTCTGTTTTTAGTGTTTATTTGGAGTTAGGAATTATTGCTGTGTTTAAAAACACAATCTAAACGATCATCTTTTTTACTTGTAATGCCCAAATCGAAAATGTAAAAAAAATATTATTTTCCCATAAATAATTAAAAATGCATCGAACCTTAAAAATCTAAGTATTACAAAAACGGCTAACTATAACGAAAACTCACAGGAGAGCTTGTTTATGTTGAAAAGTGTGAAGAATCAGTTTTTTTATTCAAAAGCAAAAAATTGCACTAAGAAAAAATTTTCGGTAATTTTAATACAATACAGGTACAGTAGAGAGCGCCCTCAAGCGGCTACAGTAAAACTATGCCCATGGTTCGTTTTGTCGTACCAAAAAACCCTTGTGTGCCAAGTTTCACTGTTATACATCAAATATTGTTCGAAATATTTAAAAAAACTATTTTAGAAAGTAAATTTAAACACCCTGTATTTCGGAAGCCACGCATTTTTCGACCCATGTTTATATAGACTTTATGCATTAATTTTAAAAGTTCTATCGAATCTTAAAGTTATGCAACAATAAACTGAAACATCCTGTATATCCTCCTCCACCCCATAGAACTCGCAACCCCTAATTTTTAACCTCTACAAAGGTGGGTGAGCGGTTAGTGCGTCGAGCTGCCAGTCAATCGACTCAAAAGGTCGTGGGTTCGAATCTCCGTCCGGAAGTTAATTTCAAGTCATCGATATTGTGGAATAAAATCAACCTAAAACACGTAAAAAGATCTTAGAGAGAAATGCTTCAATTTTAATTTAGGCGCTCAGCAATATCAAACAGAATAAGTGTTCTAGCTTCCTGAAAGTAACCATTCTTCTATTCATGAAACCAATTATAAAACTTCATAAAAATCTCTTCTATTAAGAATGAGCGGAAGAATCGGAGAGATAATTTGAATTGTAATATTTTCTCCACCGGTATCGCCTTTTTGACGTTGTCCAGTTGCGAGATGTTTTTTGTGAGTATTGCAAAAAATATGTTGATTGAGCTATAAAGGTGCTAGTTACTTAGATTTTGAATGCTGCATGCACTAAGATATGTTTAAGAAAACAAACAAAAAATCTGTTTTACTGGAAATACCTAATTTGGGAGATATTAGCCGTATATTAAAAGCAAGTTCTCAGGCAGTATGTTTGGAACAACAACAAATAATCATCACCGATTTAAATCTGTTTGAAATATGAGCAGGCTGTGGTAGAAGACGGCTGTTCGAAGAAGTCTCCATAGTACCCTAGCCAAATAAACATTGACGGAAATACACCAGACGTATTTGTTTTCCTTTTGGCTTCAAAAATAGAACCATGACGGCGTTGGATTTCAGCCTCTTTGAGGTTAGACTTAAACTGTGAAACGTGCTTATGAAAGTCAAACATTACTTTCATATTATAATGGGTGATTTTTTTGCTAGTATCTTTTTGGCAACACTGTTTTTGACAGATGGTGCGTGAATCGTGTCTTGTGTCATTGTCAAACTTGTTCAGTTTGGTCTATAATTTAACCATGAATCGACTAACGAACGAACAACGCTTGCAAATTATTGAATTTTACTATCAAAATTCATGCTCGGTTAAGAGAGTGCATCGAGCACTGCTTCTAATTTATGGGCAATTTAGTCGGCCTACTGAGGGAGCTATTCGGAAGCTTGTGACTAAATTTCGAACCCAGTTTACATTATTGGACATTAAACCACCAACACGCAGACGTAGAGTGAGGACTGAAGAAAATATTGCGGCTGTATCCGCCAGTGTTAGTGATGACCGTGAAATGTCAATTCGCCGCCGTTCGCAGCAATTGGGCCTCTGTTACTCCACTACGTGGAAAATTTTGCGACAGGATTTGGTTGTAAAACCTTATAAGATACAGCTGGTGCAAGAATTGAAGCCACACGACCTCCCACAACGTTTCCAATTTGGTGAATGGGCGCTGGCAAAGTTGGAGGAAGATCCACATTTTTATCGAAAAATTGTGTTCAGCGACGAAGGTCATTTCTGGTTGAATGGGTACGTTAACAAGCAAAATTGCCGCATCTGGAGTGAAGACCAACCAGAAGCATTGCAAGAGCTACCAATGCATCCCGAAAAAATCACTGTTTGGTGTGGATTATGGGCCGGTGGCATCATCGGGCCGTACTTCTTCAAAGACGACAATGGCCGGAACGTAACTGAATGGCGAGCACTACCGTGCGATGATAACAAACTTTTTTTTGCCCAAAATGGAAGAGCTGGACTTGGCTGATATGTGGTTTCAACAAGATGGTGCCACATGCCACACCGCACACGAAACAATGGCCCTATTGACGCACTGGAAGCCAATATTGAAGCATTTATTCGTGAGATACCGGCCGATATGTTGGAGAGAGTGTGCCAAAATTGGACCTTGCGCATGGGTCATCTAAAGCGGAGCCGCGGCCAACATTTACATGAAATAATCTTTAAACATTAAATTATATCGACCGCTCTATCAACTCAAACAAAGATTTAATCGTTTTTTCGAATTTTTTGTGTTTTTTTTTGAAAATCAAATCCTATACCTCTTAAAAAATCACCCGTTATATGTGGATTCAACTTGATGTGTGTAGTTTGACCTATTTCTGATTTGACCAATTGCTACCTAATATATGTTATAGACTAAAAAATGCGCTTATACTTGTATTTCAAGTTATTGGAATAATGAATAATAAATACACGCGGACTTTATATACCATGTATTCCACGTTAGGGCACAGACAGAATGTGCCACAGTTCTCCCAGTGCCCTTTCATTTCCATCTCTCTACCCTCTTGACATAACATAACCAAAACTAGCATTTTGTTTAAATAGTCTACAACCGAAGAAAAACATATCTATCTATATCTGTCAAATTTTAGTAATTATATCGTTGAATGGTTTCCTCAAGTTAAATTGTCTTGAGAGTTGGCTCCTGAGCCAAAAATTGGTAACTACGTACCAAATTAGGGTCCCGAAGGACCTTTGACCAAGATTTCAAATTGGTTGGCTCAAAACTATAAAAAACACACCTCTAAAAATTAAAAATTCTTGTCCTCGAAGACAAATCCAGAGGTTATAGCTTACCTAATATTAACCTAAAATATACCCTCGATGTTAGGTTTCTTTTGGGCGTTTTGGTAAGTCAAAATTATCCTATTAGTGACCAATAAAAATTCTAAGTTCGGAACATTGGTAAAAAACAAGTTAACATGTCTACTAACTAACCCTATTGGGTTGCAAGGATTCTTTTGGTTGCCCCCTCCCCCTTACTGATCTTTGATGACTGTTTGAATCTGAAAAATTATTTAATGTCAAATTTTTTGACCAAAAATAGAAACCAGGACCTAGTTTCACCTTGATTTGGAATTTAGTCTCTAAGTAATTATTAGGTGTTAAATAGGAACAAGTCGAAATTCTGAAGACGGTTGTATTTGATATATTCTCTTTTTCATATTAAAACATGAACATTAACTAATTGCTTACATATTATGTTTATTTTCCAAATACCTAAGTCAAACATCATTTTACATATACTTCACAACTTCGCGTCTTAAAACAAAGCGTTCATATGATGAGGTTATGTTGTTATCAGTGTCTCATTAAAATGTTTAACAAAATTCGTCAATATAACCTTTTTAACCTATTTTCTGATCGAATTAACGTAATCATAACTTAAAATGTTGGTTGGGAAACTCTCCTTCGATGCATCCAAATAGCCTGACCATAATGGTTAATATTTGTTACCTTTTCGTAGACAGAGGTCTCGGTAACATATTTATACATAGTCGATGTACAAGTATTGTCGGAGGAGTTACGATTTTGGATCCAAATTTATATATTTTCTTAACGCTTATGTTATGTAGATTGTATAGGCTTCAGTGATATTATTTTCCAAGAAGTAATGTAACACGTGCAACTGTAAACAGTGTAGTGAATACTAGAAATGTTGATAAAACCCATATCCATAATGGAAATGTTTTAAATTTAGTTACTTTGTGATTATATTACGCAACGCTTATGGTTATTTATAAAACAAATTAAATGTTATTTGTTACTGGTTTTTGATGACCTGGGTTATCATTATCAGTATTAAAAAGCTGAAACATGACGCGATTTCGTGGATTCCTCTGAACAACTGCAATGATTAGCTTCGAAACGGAATATACAGTTGTATGGAATCGATGATTTAGCATAGAATAGTTTATCTTGATAATCGAATCGAAGAAGCTATAATGGAAAACATATGTAAAATTTTATATTTTTGTATTCTTAGGAGCCTGCAGCCGAACCCCAAATAAAAAATTACTTCAAGTAGGTTGACCCTACGCTTCCCACGTAAGGCCGTCATCAACTTATAAGTGATTACGTTCAGCACAAGACCTTATAGAAATGAGACAGCGCCATCTACCTTATATTCGGGATAGAGAACTCAACTTTCATTCGTTGTCTCGGAGACCGAGCCTAATGCGTTGCCAAAGAAGCACGAAACAGCTCTTTCGCTGTATTTGAGTGGACGGAAGAAAGCAGCATGTTTAAGTTACACCCTCTAAGAAAAAATCTATCATGATGCCGCAGAGCGACCACAGAGCACCAGTCAGGCAGACGCATCAATCACGCTGTCCGCGCCAGTTGAAGTCAGCGGACCCAGGGAAGCTTTCCGGAAACATTTTTCTATCGTTCTAGTCTGTAAGAGCAAATATATGGGGCAATCTACGCTGTGTGAAATATGCCTAATAGAATTATCGGGGTTGGAAGTGTATATAATAATAATAATAATAATAATAATAATAATAATGCCTTTATTAGCTGCAGTGAGGTGCAGTTTATCCAGACGGCTACTCTTACATTCAACCCCACAACAGGAAAAAAGAATACTTAAACACATAAACAAAATAATAACATACCAAAAAAATATACAATTCATAAGAATGACAACATTGATTGCACGAGACAAATGCAGATGAGTATTGCGAGAGTTTTAAATTTGAAACAAAAATAGTAGAACGTAGTCAACAAGAAAAAAAAAAAGAAAAAAAATCACATGAACACAAGAAAAACTGAACTAAATGGACTCCAGCAGCTGACTTTTCATCAATTTCTTAAAAGAAACAACCTGTTTCGATCGATAGCCACTGTTGACTGCATTGTAATGCTTGACTGCATTATAGGTGTAACTTCTCTCAAAGACCGAGGTATTGTGAGGAGGCATGTTAAAATTAGCATTAAATCTAATCTATATCAATATAATGAGATCAAAACATATCGACACACTCCGCCCACCCCCGATTTTTTACCACCAATTTCTTTTTCATCAAAAAAGTTTAAGCGATTTTGAGCTTTTCGTTTTTGGTTTTTTCTCCGCCGCCACTGGACTGATTTTAAAAAACTACACAGCTTCTTCATCTTTGACGCAGTAGTAACCTGGTGTGCAAATTTAATCAAAATCAGACCAGAACTTTCAAGTTATAGGCGGTTATTGCGGATGGATAAACCGACAGACCGACAGGCGGAAATTAGTGACATGGTTTTTTGTATTATCTCATTTTCGAAATTGTTGGCGATTGCAATACTTGCTCGTCAGTAGGCGTGGGAAGTAAAAAATGCTACTTGGAAGAAGTCTCTTCAAATTCTGAGCATTTGTTATTTTGTTAAATATTTTTGAACAAGTCAAAGTCCGTAGTACCACGATTGTTACAAAGAAGTCAAGGAGAATTTATACTTATCATATAATTTTTTCCACTCCAAATATGGGTGACCGTATCCTATCATTTTGGAACGCCATTTTTTTTAAACTCCTGTCAGGTTTTTTGAGTTTAAATATCACTGTTTTCAATGCCTCTACGAGGTGAAGTGTGTTTGGTTCGGGAGGTTTAAGGCTGGATTCAATTCCAAGCGAACTTTGAATCAAATCATAAGCATATGAACGGATGGCTAAGAACAAGAAAATTGGCGCATCAAAAAAAAAAAAACCGAAGCTTTAGTGACCTGGCGCAGCTTATTATTTGCCTATAAATCAGTTTCATATTATGTCTGTTTGGGGGTACTGACGATTATCACATTTACTTGAATGAAATATTGACAATAAAATGATGATCTTCTATTGCAGGCGAGTCGATCCATCGCTCGAAGCGGTTACCTGTTCGTCGCTCCAGATTGGGACTTCTCGGTGCCACTCAACAGAACTAAGGTAAGTCCTACGATGTCTGTAAATTAAGTAATGAGATTGGCAACGTAGCATTTGATCTGGCAACACTGGAGGCGCCGGACTTGGAGGGTAGACAGAGGAACATGTGATCCGCCTTCGGTACACGTTTGAATTCGGTCATTTGGTAGTCCGTAGGATTTTTTTGTAAAACAGTTTTTTGTATTGTGTTCTAAAAATGAGTGACATCAATTTAGAGCAAGGGTGTGCTATCAGGTTATGCTTCAAACTTGGACACAGTACAACCGAGATAGTGTTTTGTCAAGAGCCCAGGTTTTTAGGTGGTTTAAGACATTTTTATAAGGGAGATAGTTGATTGATATGAATCACGAAGCCGAAGGCCTTCATCTTCATGAACCCTTGAAAATATCAACAGCATCCTGGTCAGTTGACAGTCAGAATGATCGGGAAGAGCTAAATTTGACTCATACCACCGTTCATCAGAATTTGACCAATAAATTGGGAAATGAGAAAATCTGTGCAAAAATTATTCGAAAAAACCTTTCCCAAGACCAAAAAGACTTTTTGGATTCGGTTGAAAATGACCCCCATTTTCTGGAACGTGTCGTTACTGGTGACAAGTCTTGGGTGTTTGAGTACGACCCAGAAACTAATCCAGAGTCGCGCACTTCAACCCTTCCAAGCTCCAAACAAGCAATACGAGGGATGTCTTTTAAGTTTTGCATGTAGAAACATAGTAGGCCGCGCGGATCGAACGTCAGTACTGAATCTTAACATCACCCTTTAGTAAACTTAAATTCAAAGTTTCACACCAATACGTGCAGTGTTCTCATTACAGTGAATATTTAAGTGTCACTAAGTCATTAGAAAAATGGAACTCAATCGAGAACATTTTCGCGCCATAATTTATTACAACTTTCAGAGACAATTATGGCAACCAGAATGCCTTGCTGAGTTACTGTCTGTTTTCGGCAACGAAGCGCCACATCAGTCGACAATTTCCCGTTGGTATGAAGAATTCAAACGTGGACGGGTGAGTCTTAGCGACGATCCCAGAGTGAGTGCACAAAAAACGGCAGTCACCCAGGAAAACGTCGATGCTGTGCGCAAACTCATCATTGAAGATAGGCATGTGACATATCGCGAGATTGAGGCGTCCTTGAAGATCTCAAAGACCTCAATTCAAAAAAATTTACATGAAGAATTAGGAGTAAGAAAATTAGTTTCTCGTTGGATACCCCACCTGTTGACTGATGAGCAGAAAGCAGCCAGGGTTAATTGGTGTCAAAAAACGCTTGACCGTTTCAATTCCGGAAACTCAAAAAATGTGTACAGCATTGTTAGTGGTGATGAATCGTGAATTTACTGTTATTAACCAGAAAATAAACGACAGTCGGCTGTTTGGGTGTTCCAAGGTGAAGAAAAGCCAACAAAAGTCATCCGTTCTCGAAGTGTTTCGTTAAAGATGGTCGTGACATTTGTGTTAAGCGCGGGTCATATTGCAACAATTCCTCTTAATGAGTAAATAACTCTTACCGCGGATTGGTATACCACCATTTGTTTGCCAAAAGTCATCACCGAGCTTCGAAAAATCAACCCCGAAAGAAGAATCATCCTCCACCAAGACAATGCAAGCTCGCACACAGCCCAAAAACAAGGCAGTATTTAACGGAAGAAAACGTGGGATTATTGGACCATCCTCCATATAGTCCCGATCTAAGTCCTAACGATTTCTTTACTTTCCCGAAAATTAAAAACACTGCTTGGTCAAAGGTTCCAGTCACCAGAAGAAGCAGTTGACGCATTCAAAAATGCCGATTTGGATCTGCCAGCAAAGTAGTGGAATAAGTGCATCGAAAATTTTTTCGAGCGCATGCAGATGTGTATTAATCTGCGTGGAGAATACTTCGAAAAACAAAGTCATTTAAAACTACCTACCGTATTGTTTTATTTCTATATGCAAAACTTAAAAGACATCCCTCGTAAAGACGATGGCGAAAATCAAATGCATGCTGACTTGTTTTTTTGGTAATCACGTCCTCAAAAAGTTTCTACCGCAAGGCCAAATATTTAGTCAGCACTTTTACCGGGAGGTTCTTGAAAAGCTTCGAAAAACAAATTGAAAAAGTCAGTCTAATTACTTTATTACTCATTGCTTAATTTACGGACCTCGTACTTGGCCATTGAATCGTAGGCTCTTAAAGTACGTCCCTTAATGCTCGACAAGTAGTAATTGGGGAAATATGTACAAGGTTTGACCGCTTATGCAGAGTTATTTAAGTTGAACAGTAATTCAACCTCACACATTTGATATTCTTTACTTTTGGCATGAGAAATGTAATTAGCGGTTGCTTAGTTCCAACTAATTTATGCATAAACTACTGCGGGTGCTCATCAAGGCCGAATAAGTGATACTATAAAGAAGTGATGGTCAGTTGTGGTCTACCTGTTAACTCACCCACTGATATGTTGTTAAATGGAATTTGATATGTTTGGGTTAGACGAGGATTTGCATAAAATGGGTCATTTTTCGAAATATTACACAGGTTGGCTGATATGTAACTGACTGGTTTGTATCTTGAATATTTGTGAAATGAAATAAAATACGTTCATTTTTTTATCTTAATATTTTATTAAATCTTAGAAATTATGTATGAAAAATAATATCAGACAAATTTCTGCCTCTAGAAGCCGCGCAAACCTGAGCCCTCTTGATTACATTTTACATCACTTCTTGTTAGGTTTCGGGATGAATATTTTCAATCGCTTCCGCAATATTGTTCTTTAGCTCCTCTACAGTATTTGGTTTGTAGCCATAAACCCTATTTTTAAAAAATCCCCATAAAAAAAGTCAGGAACAGTTAAATCCGGTGACCTCGGTGGTTAGTTGACATCACCAAGTCAAGAAATTAAACGTCCCGGAAATATTGTTCGCAAAAGATTCATCGTTTCACTGGCTGTGTAATAAGTTGCTCCGTTCTGCTGGCACCACATGTTTTGCAGGTTAAATTGTTGGGTTTGAGCAGCCAGAAAGTTTTGCACCATATCACAGTAGCGCTCGCCAGTGACAGTAAGAGAATTACCTGCAGCGTCTTCAAAAAAGGTAAGGTTCAATGACACCGCCATACCGAACACCTCACCAAACTGTGACTTGACGAGGATGGATGACACGAGGGTTCTCTTATGTCTAAATACGACAGTTGTGCTTATTAACAAATCCGTTCATATTGAAGTAGATTTCATCGCTCATTATCAGTTGTCGGTAAAAATCGTTATTTTGGGTATTAAGCTGCAATGCTGCATGACTGTATTATCGGCGACTTTCATGGCTGTAGTTCTTGGGTTAACTGAATCTGGTATGGCCGCAAATGCAAGTCTTTCTTTAAAATAGTGCATAATGACGTGCGACGAATACCCAGTTCATGAGAACGATGTCTGGTAGACATCTCAGGGCGCTTCACTACACTTTCACGAACTCTCTCGATATTTTCCGCAGTACGAACAATTCGAACACGGCTCGACCTTGGCAAGTCTTTAACTTCACCCGTTTTTACGCACCAACTGACGAATGGTGTTGACACTGGGCATATTATTTCGACTGAAATCTTGTAGCTTCCGAATCGTTGCAACAATCGCAATGCGCAATTTAAGTCGGTCAGTTATATATTGGCCACCCTGCATGCGGTTATTAATTAATCTGAAACGTTTACTACAAGATCATATATACATAGAAAGTAATTCAAAATTCTTTCATTCAAAATAACATATATGACGGACTAGATCAATAAAACATCATAAAATTGACTATATCCGACATTCCATTGGAACCGTTGAACGTGGCAAAATGATGATTGACGGCAAAGCACAATACGGTATATATAAATTCTAATCATGCCACCGTGTAGAGAGGAGAAGTTAATATGTAGTGTATTTTGAAATCCCTCCTCGCATAGAAATTGGCGATGTACTGTATTGATCGGCTATTCCTTCCTTCCGCATTTCGATCACGAGGTAAATCTGGATGTTATTGTAAAAAGGCGAAATTATCTATAGAGAGCCATGATCCGAGAGCTACATCCAATAATAATTGTGGACGAACAATACCTGTTCCGCGATGCATCTCGTTTGGTTTTTTCCTGATGCCACTGGCACTCCGCTATCATGCTGGAACCGTTAGCTTTCATTGGTCCCGAGGTGGATCTTCCTATAGCCGTGTCGTATTAGCTGTATATTCTAAAAATAATCCAGTATATTAGAATTATAAAAGGGGGAAGTGAACTTGTACTCTAAAAATTTCTCTTCAAATGAGGCTACCATAATTGTGAGCATTATGCTTGGTGTTTCTGCAATATGGGGTAAACATATGTAAGCATACAAACTATTTTAGTCACCTTTCTGCATGTGAGTCACCCTGTAAAAGGTAACACTTGACACTTGGAATGCTAAGAAAGGCACTGCTGGCACACACATTTCAACAACCACTTACGACCCTGCGTTTTCGTGAAACTAAGGGCACGCTGAGGCACAGGCCCTCTTAGTTATAATAATAAATGGGCTTTATTGCGTACCTAAGTAAAAATACAAAAAAGGCGAAGCGTCGCTAACATTAGCGTATTCGTATTCCGCAAGAAAATCTGATGCACGAATTCTGAATACGCTGTAATTTGCTTTGCTCACTATATGATAGAGCTGCGCCATATACAGGGTGACTTTGAAGTTGAGTCATTAATTTTCAGATAATGATTGTAGAAGGAAGATAAACCAAAATATGTGTGTAAAAATAAAAAAAAAATAAAAAAAAATTTTTACCTTGTTTTATAAAGTATCCTCCCAACAAGTATTTTAGTGCGGACCTGTATTTGATCGTGAGGTGCCCTGTGAGGTCTTAAGTCACCTGATTCACGAGCCCGTTGTACTACATTAACAAAGGCACGAGGGGTTGGTTGCACTCGATTGGGAAACCGATCCGCATAAACATGTGCCATTTTTTATTTCGTTTGAGCCACGCAACAGACACTATTCACACGCGACTGACACTGAATGTATGTATAACTGAACTGAATGAAATAAAAACGTCGTTCCAAATTCTTTCGCTTTTTTGTTTCCCATGCGATGAACCGATAAGGTGGATTATATCCGTTGTTGCCAAACACGAGTACATGATATTATTATTGAGACAGGGCGGTACTCAAACTTCCAAAGGGCTATAACTTTGTTACTTTAATTTTACCAGAAAAATGGTAAAGGAAAAAAACATTTCTTTTGATCAGATCTACTCACTGTTAAAATAAATGACTCAACTTCGAAGTCACCCTGTATATACTGTCACAATAACTGATCTTTGATATAATTAATGTTCCACACAGTTTCAGCTTTACTGAAGTAGACATTATTTGCCTATGTGGATAAAACTGTTTCAAAATGCAGTATGATGCACCACATAACGAATTTACGTGTTTTTGTATTTTAGTTCTGTGTCAGTCCAGAGTCCCAGGTTTTTACACTCATTCATTATAGGAAGCCGGCAATCATAGATTTTAAGGTTAATTAGTTTATTCTAATATTGCTCTAACAGTTGAAAGGTCGGAGTGTTGTTATTTCGTGAATAGTGTCCATATCAACTTCAGGTCAAGGGTCGATCAAACGGTGAGGGTTTTCACTTAGAATCTTTCATTGTTTTGCTGTACTGCATGTCATGTGTATTTTCTAACCATGGTACGCTTATAATCATGGTAATAATTGTAATCAATCAAAACTAGTCAGATGAGATATGTTTATCAATAGTTAAGATAAAGTTAAAGGTAACTTAGGGTCATATATCTACAAAGGTGTGACGCCTCCATATTCTGGGTGCTGTTATGAGACCTACAGAGCTTGGTTGCCATCGGGGGAATTACTGCTCGATTTCCTCTGTCAGTGGAAATGTCGGAGCGTATTGGATATTGACACAACGGCCATTGGCCGGAGTGGTATCCTAGGTCCGCCTAGGTTCTTCTCGAGGCAATTGCAGGAGTCTGAAAGTATCTCATGGCAAGATGTGATAGGGATTGCTACTTAAAGTTGTCACGCTGCTCGTTTATCTCTCAATCACAGGTAACGTCGGAGCTGCTGGGTATTGACACGGCAACGTGATATCCTGATTCTGGGTGGCTACAGAGGATCTATAAACGTTTTATCAATCCTAGCGGTTCTAATAAGGGGAATAGAAAACTGTTATCAAATTATTGCATTGTCATCGGTCCTTGATACGTGTGCGAAGTTTCAAATTAATCAAACGTCTGCAAATTGGTGAAAATTATGCTCAAAGATTCCGCTACATAAATACAGGCTAAGCTAATATAAGCGTGTTAAAAATAGCCCCGTAAATACCATGGCTTCAATTTGCCATTAGTTAGCCCTATAACAGTTTTGACTGTACTAGCGTACCGAATAACAATATAGCATCTGTTACGAGATTGCCGGTTTTTGTACGAAAAAGCGGGCATGTCGTATATCGGACCGCTCAGCGTTACAGACTTTTAATTTCAATGGACAATGTAAAAAAGTAATGTGATATTTAATGGGAACTAGGTGACTTGGTCGATTCGTCTGTCTGGCGGTTTTTGGTTGTACTTGAATGAATGAATGTGTCGTTCAGTAAAAGTCTTCTGGCCAAACGAGAAATGCCGTTACACTTGACCGTACTCGTGATAGATCTTTGTTATTGTTGTTGAAATTCATCGCTTCGCTGATATATAGTAGAAGAAGATGATTCGTACTGGATGGTGATTCATAGGTGCTTTAATTATTGAAGTATAATAACCTACTACCTATAGGAAGCAAAGAATATTAGGTATGCTGTCAGTTAGTGGTCAGGTAGTGTGTTAGGTGTTTTGCCAGTTTTGTTTACATCTATGCCGAAATCACAAAGACTGGAGATAGGAGGTTAAACTGCGTAAGGGATAACATGTATTCGTATCCAGTGCCAAGAATGGCTTTTGGAAATATAGTGGCGTAGAACATGGCACAGAGCATATGCGCATTGAAAAATGTCAGCATAACCTGCCGCACTCTTTTATGTGCATTTCACTCGGGATTTGCCATGCTCTTTCGGTTTATGTCATCCAATATTTCTGCTTGCATAACTCTTAAAATTGGGATTGTTTAAATTCATGATGACAGCAACAGAGAAAGATGCCACATACCCAGAACCTGAAATTCTGCGCAGTGTACACACGAGAGTCCTATGAGCAGCACTTGAATTTCATTTGCTCCGCAGTTTATCAACTCACTTTACCTTCGACATCTTTGACTTCACCCCCACTCTATGAGCTTAACCTCCTATTCCTAGTTTTCATGTCGATATTTTTTGCGAAATTCGTAGAAATTTTGAGTTGTCTAGATCTAGATCTTCACATGTTACTAGGATATACCTGTATAAAAGAGTGTGTAGTTGTAAGCACAGTTGTAAGTTAAGTTAAGCAAGTTAGTTAGGATTTTGAATTTTTGAGCGAATAAAACGCAAAACAGCAAAAGTTATTTCACTTTAACATACATTTCAAGCACCCAAACGATCTGGAATCACTCGAAAACCTTCAACAGCTTCTAAAGTGTACCATTTTTTAAAATCCGAGTTGTAAACTAACCTCTGTTTCATTAACACACTTGGTTTGAATACCGAAGCGATTAGTCGTTTGAAATGCAGGACTGGCTTCTTTTAGATTCTATCAGAAACTAATAGCTTGTTATCTTACGTGTGTGTGTGTGTGTGTGTGCGCGAGTGTATGAGTATTACTAGGAAACATGAACTACGTTGTGTAAAGGAAATAACCCCTTTTAGGAGCACCTTGTCTATTACCAGATGAGTAAGAAAAAATAAATTTTGGGATATTCTTCAGGTGCTGTGAAGGCAATACAACCAGGCGCATGTAATAAGATAATCCCTTGCATTTTACGTCGACCTTTATTTCTGCCATATATCCTATATATGTATGTATATCCTCTAATTTCTTCCACCTGAGGAAATTTAAAAAAAATATCATTCATTAAAAATACCTCTTGGTACCTACATGTATGCCAAACTTCATTATAATATCTAAAGTGGTATTACAGATATTAATAATGAAGTGATTTATTTTTTAAGACATTACCACCCTGTATTTCAAAAGTTAAGACTCTTAGCCGGTACGTTCATATGAGAAATCTCCTCAAAATAAACCCAGAAATTAAATATTAACATTCAATTAGAAAACACCCTATATCTATAATACTAAATAAAATGAGCGAACTCATAAAAAAATATAAAGCCGGCATCAAAGGGTTAATATAGTAAATATAGCTATATAAACCTCCTATACGTATATTTATTATTACTGGAACATTCAGTAACGGCGTGAAGATTTTTCACCTTGGCTGATTTATTCTGAATTGCAATTTACCGTAAGAAATGTACTACTCAGTGTGACGTGTCAGATACGATATTATCTTTACGATGCATAATAATTTTAGACAGAAGTCATTCCAACAAACAACACCATAATAATAATTGTTCTATATCCTACCGAAAATGGCAAGATACCTCGTCTCTTTCTACTATTATCTCTGAATATAGCGTCAGAAAGTGTCACTTGTACATTTATGTGTCACTTAACATAGTTCACCATACAGAAGTGTTAGAGACTAGTAGGTCAAATTTAATATTATACGGCATATATTGTATGCTAGCGTGGTCGCCGCTCTTAACAAACTGTCTGTCATGGAGATTTTTTATTATTTTTGATGTACTTCGTGATCCATACCGGATGTTCTAAAATTTGTGATTTACATTTACAAAGCATACATTTGTTGAAAAAAATTAAAAACTTGTCTAGTAACACCCCAAATAACAAACACCTGAGTTAACCAACATAAGTTCCGAAAAAATTTGCTTTACTAATTCCAATCCTGCCACTCACAGTAAATAAGCTAAAAAGATACGATGCACATCAGTCTTCAACCGAACCCAATACAATGTATGGTTGTTGAGACCTCAGAGTATAATCAGATCGGTTTCTTGGACGTTTTCACCCCACGCCGCAACGGTTTGCTTATCTTATGCAAATGTTTCAGGGTACATGTTGTTCAACATGTGCCTGTAGCTTGTTTAAATAGAGACGCCGTTGGTCAGGCGCATGTGCCGGGTGAATATTTCGGCGCTAATATACCATAGTCGAAATGTACCTTCAGACACTATGAGGTCAAATAAAGTAATTTCTAGTCTGCCCCAATGCATTATTAGGCAAAACGCTATAGCACTATTCTGTACAGCACTTGAAAAACTCAAAAACGACTGAACTAGGCTATGATTATCTCAAAACTGGTCTTGACTTTTATCTGCAACGGTTCGGCGACGATAATCTGTAAATTGATAGATTCCCAAGAAAAAATATGCACTCGGTGGCGCCTGCATCTCGATCAGTGATTGGTCGAAAAAACGTTAATATGGGACGTGGGATGTTAAATGATCGGTTGTATGGTAACTCGTACGTGGACGTGGGGAAAGTCCATTATTTAGTAATTGTTGGGTGCGTTGTCTTATGTTGTATGGTAATTATGGCTAAATATCGTGTTTGTTGATTGTGCATCGGACGAGACACTATGTTAATGGCAACGAAATTTGTACGACTACGTTCAACACTATACAGGGTGTTTCGCTTTATGGTATGATCGAATGTTCAGGTTAATAGTACATGATGTTAATCATCCGCTGTTATAGGTAATGCTTCCATTGTTTTTCCCTAGTGGTTCGTGATACGTATTCATATCATTTCCCATCGTTAGTGTATTCTTTCTTTCATATATGCTTTAGCCAATTTTAAAAGCATGTTCTCTGAGAAAAAATGCAGTATAGTGATATATCTGAACTACTTGTCAATCCTAGTTTCATAACCAGCTTTCTAGCCCATGCTGTTTTCAGGCTATTTAATGAATATCATCTCCATTTCGGTACCCTGCACTCTTTCAATAGCTCTGATACCGCTACGCTAACGAGCTTTGCTCCTCAGAGCTCTTCTTCATGATGCCGCCGCGCGATGCTTGCCAGACAGATCTGCCTGACTTTGGCCTCAAATACTAACGCGTTTCAGCCGCGGTGTCCTGACATTTAAGCTTCTGCCTGCGCGGCTGTCTCGGTGTAAAAAGACCTCAACCAGAAAATCAGTTTCGTTCAGTTTTGAGCTTTAGCTGTTTTTGCTTCTTCTTCTTCTTCAGTTTGGTGTTATGGCTTCAAGTGTCGAGCTACATATATGCTCAGATGTAGGGCTCTAACTTCACCGTCACTGAGATCACCTTCTTCCTGCAAGAAGCTATTATCAGCTTTGTCTTCTCAGGAGCTAACATTAAACCATCCTTTTCCATCGATATAGTAGTTTCAGTGATTCCATTATACAGGGTGCGGCAGAGAGGATGGACGGTTTTAAAAAAATCATAAAATAGTTAATTTTTACTCGAAAACAAATTTATTGATGGAATCAGGTTCACAAGGAAATAGCATTTGAGACAGTCAAGTGTGGAAAATCACATCAGGCATGTGGTGGCCGAAATCGTTGATGCAGTGCTGGAGGCGTTCTTGGAAGTTTGCGCAGACTCTCTCCAACATCGCTCTCTCAACTTGGGCGACTTCCACGCGAATTTCGCCCTTCAATTCGCCCAGAGTTCGGGGCTTGTTCGCGTATACTCTAGCCTTGAGGTGTCCCCATAAGAAAAAATCCTAAATAATGTTTGGTATCATTTCCTAGAGTAAATACCTCAAAGCCATATGTGGCAGATATTTTTTGGGCTCGAATTTTTGTACAGGGTGGTCCATAAGTCCTTTGAAATTTCACATTTGAATAAAATTTAACGGGTGAGCGTGAGCGGCGCGGGCGAGGTGGGGGCAGTATCTTCAGTGTCTGGGAATTCAGTCGCCATGGAGTGTTTCACTGGAGCGGATCGTGCTTTTTGTGTGCGCGCGTTTTATCAAAATAATGATTCGGCAACCATTGCGCGGCGTAAATATCGAGAATACCACAATTTATACAATTTTACAAAGTGTCCAACAGCTCAAACGATTAAGAACTGGGTTGCTAAGTTCGAAGAGACTGGTTCGACGTTAGATAAACAGCGGTGGAAACGGCCAAGGACAACTCGTATTGAAGAAAACATCAACATTGTGGCACAGTCTGTTCGTCAAAATCCTACCCAGTCTACTCGTAAGCGTTCCAGTGCACTAAACGTACCCAGAACATCTTTACAGCGGATTTTAAGGAAAGATTTACGTCTGCACGCTTACAAAATTCAGTTAGTGCAGGAATTAAAAGATAATGACGCTATTCAGAGACTAAACTTTGCGAATGAAATGTTGAATCGATTTTCTTCGCTCAATAATGTGTTGTTCTCGGACGAGGCTCACTTCCATTTAAACGCGCATGTAAATAAACAAAATTGCCGTTATTGGAGCCCCGAAAATCCAAGGCGTAAGCATCAGAAGCCCTTACACAGCCCTAAAGTTACAGTTTGGGCTGCTATGTCAGCGCATGGCATCGTAGGCCCTTATTTTTTTGAGGACGACAGAGGTCGCGCATTAACTGTTACTTCGGAGCGGTATGTAGCAATGATAGAAGAGTTTTTGACACCAGCGTTGCAGAATTTTCCAGGCTATAATACGCAGACCTGGTTTCAACAGGACGGAGCAACTGCCCACACCTCCAACACTTCTATGCCCGTCGTCTGTCAACTTTTTCCCAGCAAAGTAATTTCTCGAAGAGGAGACATTTCCTGGCCACCACGTAGTCCAGATTTGACCCCAATGGACTTATTTTTATGGGGCTGCCTCAAGAGTAAAGTGTACGACACCACTCCGCGATCAGTTGATGTCCTGAAAGAAAATATCCGAAGAGAAATGGCAAGCATTACAGTGTTGACTTGCCGCGCAGTCATCGACAATTTTAGACGTCGTTTATATGAGTGCCGTGATCGTAATGGATTGCATTTAGACGATGTGATTTTTAAAACATAATTCCCATTCAATAAAGATGATAACAAAATATAATAATTCTTCATAATGTAACTAGTTTGGTTTTATTCCTTTTTTTCCAGCTCAAAGGACTTATGGGCCACCCTGTATTTTAAATTTGGTACGGACATACCGTGTGATAGCATATCATCCAGGTCAAAACATACTTTCCTCGCACTGTAATTTATGCATACTAGGAGGTGATGCTCGCTTCACACGTACTTGTATGTATAAATGTAAGTATACATATATACAGAGCCTGAAACTGTTATTAATTATGAATAATATATGGATAGGTGTAACGTGACGATAAGTTCTTGGATGCCATTATAAATTCACTGACCCGTATTGAAGTGTTATGTTGTACCCAAAACGTTTTCTAGTGCAATCTTTATGGGTCTAGTATTATCTTTATGATTGCCGGGTCATACGCATAGGTATTTATATTTTCTAACAGTTATTTTTAAAATATTGGACTGATACCATGAATATTTCATTTAATATTTTACTTTAATCATTTGATAAATTGTATTGGTTGAACTTCTTGAGGTTCATTCATAGAAATGCTTGGTTCCTGATAGATCTGTGATCTAAGACTATGACAAAAGCCAGTGGCCTAGATTGCATTCAACAACAAACCCATGTTTCAAATACAGTTATATATCCTGCAAAATGCGTTAAACCATCGTTGGCTACACTCAGCCTGCTGTAAATGCGTCTAGTTTCAGACCAAATATTTTTTGAGTATAATTTTGACTTGACATCTCAACTAACACATACTCTTTACCTTGTAAATACGCTTGACCAGAAGACATTTTCTTGTGAACGTCCAATTTAATGAGCCTAATATCAACAGGTATTTGATGGAAATAAGACAACACAAAGTGTCATTTATCGGACAAACTAAAGCCTATGCTAGTTATTTGATGGTTAAGATGCCAAGGAACACTACATTTGAATTAAAACTATTCCTTTCTATAAGCAATGGGTTTATTGCGGTTCATATGTATCATGGTATTCTACAGACAGCTCCAACAACCAACAATGATTTCAAGTGGCCTGAAAATCCCTGATAACTTACGGAGCCTCTGAATGAGCAACATTTTTGTTGCAATATTTGGCTATAAGTAGGCAACTATAACCCAGCCATCATGAACTTATTCTGTAGTATAAGGCGCGGTTATATATCTCTGCTATATCAGTTATATTTTGGCAATATGGTCTGCAATATGTAGATGCATACACTTTAGGGTGTTTCATCAGAAGGGCTACAAAATCAAGCAAGTATGACGAAACTGTGCACGTCACGGCAGCTTACACTACTTTCGACGTACGATGCCCGGGGGACCACGTCGCACGTATCGACACGCGACTGTTGGGGATATTTCTAAGTTGTAAGAGTAAATGTACCTATGATAAGTGAAATATGCCTAATAGCTGCATAAGATTATTGGGGTTGGAGGAGTATTAGTAATATCAACGTCAAAACATTGAGATTTACCCTCCTCCACCCCCTGCAACTCCTAACCACCAATTTTTAACGCCAGCACCTGAAATGTCAAAAACGAAGTATGAGTGTCCTTGGCAGTAGCATTGTGTAAGAATTTCATCAAAATCCTAGTGGTAGTTCTTAAGTTAAAGGCGGCTATAGAATTAGGGGACCGAGGGAATTGAACAAAGTGGGAAATGCCCACTTTTTGTTTCACCCTCGTAGGAGTTGAATTTCCAAAAAAGGCCGAATCACATCAATGTATGTTCTCGAGTATTTACAAAGCGTTTCAAGTGCATCTATTGGATGAATAAATAGTTTCATATGAACTCCCGTCCGTCTATATCATCCCGCTGGGTGATTAGTTTTTCAAAAATCCCTTGTTAATGCTAACTTAAGCTTGATGAAGGACCTCTCAGTAAAATTTGAGGTTGCTACGTACAGCGGTTTCGGCTTTGCGTTCATATGGCAGTCAGTGAATGAGTAAGCGTCCTTTTGAATTTATACAGATTTTATACAGGAGAACAATTGTGAAAATGTTTAAAACTGGCCTTGTTGAACATTGTTGTTAAAAACAAAGAAAATGCACCAAGTCTCCAAGAGCATTAAATGACTGCGGTAAGAGCTATTATTAAAAACGGTGTAGTAGTAGAAACATTATTTAATTTTCTATGCGTGGGTCTTAATTACTGTTCAACGACCTTATGCTCGCGATGACTCCGAAAATAGTAATTTAACCCATTTTGGGAAGACGCGGCATCATACAGGAAAATTAGATACGTCTTAAGATTGATGTAGGCGTAAGTACCACAGTCTAGCCGACCAGTTATGCATTCACTTAATAGTTAATTTCATGGTTATAGAAGTATCTACTTGCCGGTGTTGTTTCAGTAATAGAAAAGATATACTCGTACTTTTAGGAATTTCTTAAATTTTATTTCAGATTGTTTAGACCTGTCTTGACATTTCTGATTTTCAGGATATCATATTTATTTTTGTATTCCTCTTGCTACACTGACGAATATGTTTAGGACATTTTCAATCTTTGCTATTTGGTTTAATTAATATAGCTTTTATCAGAATTGCGGAATTACCATACATATGTCATCAAGAACATAGAGAACACTTATTGCAATCAAAACGACGCACCATTTTGTACCTACGCTCCGTTCAGTGATGCACACATCTCGTCGGCATTATTATGACAGAGTTCCCGAAAGTTCTCAGATATCGTACATTTCTAAGTCTAATCAAATTTGATGAGATATACATGTATGTGTGTGTGTGGTATATCACAGTCGTGAACAAATTTCTATATATAATCCGGTGGAGAAGGCCATTATTATCCACGCACGCGCTATGCTTCTCATGATATAAAAGTGCTCGGCCAGTAGCATACTTCTACACCAAGGTATATAATAAATAATAATACTATAAGATCGGAATAAATTTAATGCTACTGGTGCTTGACATCAGTCGCCCTTGAATCCAATAGCACCTCTGAATGAAACCGCGTGGCACCGATACTGGTAACTGAAGGTGAGAGTGAATCATAAATCCGGGCGAGCCATAGAGCATTCAGTTGTTGTGCATTTAATCGATGTTACATGACACTAAAAAAACTCGCGAAACAGGTGGAATGCGCATATTCTCGTAATACTATCCATTTTTGGGCCATATTATGTGCAATACGAAATCTAGAACTGGCTCTATTTTAGATATCCATATCCAGATCATACCGCAGAGATAGAGGATTCTTTGGCTCTGGGCGGTAGTTGCCGTTGCGATAGCTATGTTTGTAAGACACATCTTCAGCGACTTCGTTATTCTTCTTTTGGTAAAACTAGTGTTGCACCGTTGCATATTTACCCTTTTGACACAATCAGTGTATGTTCTTTTTTTCTGTACTTTGAACTAGTTTTGCAAAAATATGGCACGACGTGAAGGTGCTCGTGCTAATGTAGCTGTCAACAGTGTTGCATTTTACAGCTTTTACTTGTGGCTTTGCTTGTTACCATTTTTTACGCCTAGTTTTCTCATGGTATTCTCTTCTCCAGACAGGAAATGAACGATATTTCTTTTTTTTTGGTGGGGGCGGGGGCTGGGGGACAAAGTGTTCCAAGCAGGGAAAACTACACCAGTGTGATTAAAAGAAAATGTTATAATACAATAGTAAATAGTTACCTGGAATGTTATTGCGACGTGACAAAGTGGTAGTAGCGTAGCGCATCAATCATGAAAGTGACAATATTCAATTTTACAATGCAGTTTCATACAGAGAAAAATTAAACAGGTACTGTTTATTTTGACGAGAACCTTTGCTCATAAGCGACGTTCTTAGCGGTCTTAAGTCTGAAAGATGATTCCTCGTGATATATTGAAAAGTGAGTTCTCGTCTTCAGTTCTCTTCGGTCATTTTGCTTTTAAACGATTTTTAAAATGTGCTATTAATAGCTTGGTAATTTCGTCTCTAATAGAAGAACTACAATAATTTAAGAATATATGTTTAGTTTTGTTTTGGAGTGGCGGGATCAGAAAAATAGATTTTTCATAAAAATTTGTTGTCTAAACTATGTTTGCATTCAGAAACGCATGAAACAGATTTTGCAGAAGTAAGTAAACGCATTTTCCTAGACTAGGTTATACACAGTACAACTACATTCAGTGAATAAATTGAGAAAACTATTTTGTACAACAAGATGTATAGAAGCTAACATAGTTTAATTAAGCTTATCTCTCATTGACTCCTCTCTCTCTCTCTCTCTCTCTCCTCTTAACTTCTGTCGTGTTGGATTGTTGAAGGCCTTGGTACCGGATCGCTTCTGCATAGAGACGAAAAAGTAACATTGACCATACCCTAAGACAAACTGTGTTAATATGCGAACCCGTGGGAGCGTTGTGTAGTCCGCGATTCGACAACCCACTTGCAAATTACGGTGTTGTTAATTTCTCCTTGAATCTTACAGCTTACTGCGGACGGCTTGAGCAATAATTTTGCTGTCTCGCTTCTTAACTTTTAATAACCAAATAAGGCGCAGACCGCGGTGGCCAATCGATAAACGCTAATGATTCATAAAGGGGCTCGCCTGATGTTGTCGGTTTGTGAAGTATTAGCACTGCAAAAAAGGCATCAAGTCGGTTGTCTCTGCACTTCCTACGAAACGCGTTCATCAGTCCATAATTTATACCGGGTTACCCCCTTTGACAAAAAAAAGTTAACTATAAATATGTATTACAAAGAAAAAATTAAATAGATCAAGTGTTACCCACACCTCCGCCTTTGATGGCGGAATAAATATTAACGATTACGGTTAGGATATTTCGGGATGTATAGAAGGCATCTATTTTGTTTATGGCACGTTAAGTGACTAGAGAGGCGCAACGGAGTACCGCTTTTTGATGTTTCAGAGGCTCCTGATAATTTTCAGAAAAAAAATTGTCAAGTCAAGTCATCGTTGGCTGTCAGAGCGGTCCGTGGGACCTTAGCTCTTGAGTCATAGTGTCAGTTTGTAAGACTGTCAGGTCTGGTAACCCACAAAACCAGTAAAAAAATGTATGGGGTAAAAAATCTGGGGTTGGGTGTTTTGAGACACATTTTCTTTCAAAACAGTGATAGAGAAATATTTTATATACACGCGTTCCACACAACGCATCTAACGTTGATACACCTGGCTCGAGCTCTGAATCATGTTTCGATCGATGGAGATAGGTGGTTGGGGAGAAACTTCGTTGCTCATAACAATGTTACCATATGCTCGGTACTGTCAGAAGGATAGGGGAAAATTTCCAGATCGCAAAGTGTCAAATGTAGGTACTATGGACTAATGGTATAGGTCAGATTGAGTGACTTGTATTATAGACTAAAAAATACGCGAATAATTCAAGTTGTAGGAAATACAAACAACAAATAGACGCGGACTTGGTAACCATCTTGTCTGCGTTAGGGCGCTTTAGTCATTGTACTAGGTTACGCCAGGCTCTCTCAATTGCATCTTTCTAGCCACTTGATGTAACATAAACATGCCTTTGATGCATGGTAACATCCTGGACTATTATCGATAATATTTATTATCTCATCATAGACAGAGTTGTCGGTAACATATTCACAGCTTGTTTATGGATTGCAAAACTTAACGTATGCCCTAAAAGTTTTGCCGCAAAATTCATTGGCTTTTACTTTAACAAACACAAAATAGTATCAAGCTGTCTATGGAAACAAAAGTTTGTTTACTTACTTTACTGTCAGTAAATAATTAGAAATAAGAAAAAAGTATCTACAAGCTGGTTGGGTGGGTACCCAAAGCTGAAATCTGTCGAATATTCCAGAATGAAAATATTGCACGCAGAACCATTTATTGAACAATAGCGGTGTGCGAGCATACCGTCTGAATCTCCCAAAAAAGTGGATCACGTGGATTTACTGCACAGAGGTCACAGAGATTGGCCAGAAGAGCAAATGGCTCGTCAATACAGATCTTTTAAGAGTACGATATCCTTGGAATTGAAGAGAAAGAGTAATTCTGAAATGAAGGGAAACAACAGATTTTATACGGACAACGTATATGAATTTCCTGACAATGTTAAATTCAAACGTAATGGGAAATTTGCAGATAAAATCCTTGTCTGGTGCGCAATTTCTAATAGGGGTGTATCCCAACCTTTTTGGGAAGATTGAGGGGTGAAGCTTTGAATAGTCAGAGATATATTGATGCCTTTCCAAATCGCTTCAGTTTGTCCACGTACATCATGCTGATAACCATATCATTCTTTGGCCAGACCTACCATCATGCTATTAGTTAAGAGATACCCATCTCCTTCGACAACACAACATACCTTTTGTTCCCAAAAACGATAATCCTCCAAACTTGCCACAGACTCGCCCAATAGAGGATTTTTGATCTTTACTGTCTAGGAACGTTTATCATCGAGGCTGGGAAGCCCAAGATGAAGTACAATTGAGATGGTCAGTATATGAAAAACTGAGATAAATTGATCTCAATTCCGTGAAGGACCTCATGAGAGACATTCGAAGAAATTTTAGTTTGTTAGAGCAGAATGGGCCTCTCCCCATAACTCGATAGTATAGTTTAGTTAAGTATTGAGTTGTAATTTATGATGACTTGTTAGTATTTAAATAAATTTCTTCATTAAAAAAAATCCGAAAAATATTTTGTGCCAAAACTTTTAGGACATACGTTGTGTGTATGAGCCATATCATAGGCACAGATGAGAAAGCACCTAAGAACATGTTAAAATGTCGATTCATTCGGTAGTAAGCATACGATTGACACAAAGAACCGTCTACGCTGACTTTGCTGTGTAAATGTAGCTGGTTCGTGGGAAATGGTGAGTGAAGCAATTTGGCGCCATTATACAAAAAGTATGTATAGTATGCGACTCGTCCAATTCCATAATCAATAAATTGACTCTAATTGACTGGTGACTAATTGCAAATACCGCCTGGCAGAGGCGAGCTAACAGCGATATAAGCATCCAACATGAAGTTGTTGAAATCCATCGCTTAGGCTTAGCTCAGGTCCGGATTATCGGATTATGTCGACTTTTATGGTGTTTTGAGAAATATACTCAATTACAGTAGATGAAAAAGGAGTTGCTTCTTCAATTAAGAAGAATCTTAATGTCGGATTCACTTATAGGACCAACGTATTCCTACACCAATGTGTGAACACTAGACTGACGCGCATTGGGCGGGGTTGGCCAACGTTGATGCTGAATGATAGCGTATCATAGCATGATGACACCAACGTTGGATCCAATTTTTGAATGCGACTGAGCATATTGTTTTCCACCCAATTCTATGAATATTGATAAAGTTCATACGTGTGTTATAGTCATATACCTAGACACTGTTCTCACCAAAAACAACTCGACAACTTCACCTCCGTTACGACCTTAATTGCATTATGGACGAAGGTGCTGAATATACTAATAAGAGGGCGGAATATAAATTGACTATTTCGGTTCTTAGAAATCCTGCCAGAAAAAAATTGCAAACGTATTTCATAAATAAAATCTAGCCAGATCAATCAATCAGTACGATGTTGTATTTTTTATTTACAAAAAAAACACAATACTTAACAAATTTTCGTGCAATAAAGGATCTGCTGAAAGTGATACCTAGATGTACGCAAGCATATTTCTTGATGATTGCTAAAAAGCTGAAACAACGTTGAATACGTTTTGTTATTTTCATATAATTCAGCATTTCAGGCCTGAAGGCTCATGGCCTCTATTTTTTTAACAACTTCTTTTCACGATTTTCTGTTTTTGATTATTTATTCCCAGTCTGGTACGCCTAGTCTTCGCATATCCTTATTGACACTTTGCAGACATTTCTTATTCGTCTACTGACTGAGACGTCTGTTTGATTCCATTCGTCATTGTTCATCAAAGTGGTCCGGTGGACCTTTGATGTTAGTTAAAAGTCTCGTCGGTCAGTTAGTCTGTAGATCGCGGGAAACTGTAGTTTCCTGCCACCGGCTATAGTACGTGGCGGTACTATGTTTTCCGAACTACTCAGAGGGGGCAAATATACAGGAGCTTCAAAGTTGTTGATAGTACACCATAGTACGGGTGCGGTCGGCGCGGCGGCCGTGTGTTTTTATCCACCATCTTCCATAAATTCTGAATTTCGAAACTGAAAACGTAAAAATATTCAAGGTGCTTTGAAAAAGCGTACAGAGTCTTTGATAATAAAACTGAAAGGTACTTGCTCCATATATGTGATAGCAGCAGAACAAATAAATGAATTTAGAAATCTAATTTAAAAAGAGAAGAATGCTTGGTCCTTCTACTATCTAATAGATGGCGATAGCATCTTCAGTTCCCTTTTGAACTTTCCATATATTTAAGCAATGTGATTGAAGATTGTCTCTTTTGGACGCCGACAGTATATGTTTGGCTTTCATCAGGTTGAGTACATTAATGAAAGGACAGAGGCTGTTTGCAATAGAATCGACCTATATCCGATAGAGATAACATAGTTACCAAATGATGAAGTCAATTCTAGTAGTAATTCCAGCGGATAGTCGCCCTTCCTAAAGGATACTCCTGTAACGGTCCGGTCCCGCGTTAATTGATGCGGACTCAGTGCTTACTCTCAACTGCCGGAGCGGCGCGGCGGACCTAACCGGACTTATCCCGGAGCCATAAAAAGTGCGCTGGTTGCCGGTTCAATTTCTTCTACTGCGATCGTAGTTTGCTGCCGATGCCGCTTCGGCACTGGTCATTATAATAATTGCATATCTTTATTACCCATCGTAGATATTCGCAGTGGCGTACGCAAATGGTGAAACGAATATATTGTTAAAATCGTAAGCTGCCTATTGGAACTGTATCCCAGTTTGTATTGTCAGCCAGGTCACCGCTGTAGCCGCTAGATGCCGCGCCGATTCTGGTTCTATAGTAGATCCGTTCATCCCACCACAGACGGCCAACCATGGACAGCTGTTTCGTGCTATTTGGCAACTCCGTAGCATGGTCTAGGCTTGGTCTTGGTGGACATCGAACGAAAGCTGAGCAACTCTACTTTGTTCAGAGTATACAGTTCATCGAAATAAGATAGTGCCATCTATCACCAGAATCGGCAACTGTGAAAGCGAAAACAGCATGCTGTCTGTTGGAACTGTATCCCAGTTCGCGTTGTCAGCTGGGTCAAGCAGAATCGAATCACACTGTAAACTAAAATAATATTTGATAACACGTGCACTATCATTCATAACTTGAAACTATTCGTATAGGAAAGGAAGACTACACTTCAATATAAATTAGAAAAATAATAGAAAAAATGAGTTCCTCCCCATCATTGAATACGATAAGCGATGGCTTATCTGAGAATTATGGTTTATTTCTAGGATTTCAATATAATGCGCGTAACTTAAATACTGTTTGAGTTTGCACTGAGGTATGTGATGCTCAAATGGTGTATACTATTAGCGCTTGAAAAGTTTGTGTCGACCTTCCGAAGATCCTGTGTAATACGACGACGTAGGCAACTCAATTTTCTACTTTTTGATGTAAGTACCTAAGGTGCAACAAAATGAACATTATGGTTTTACTGATTTATAACGTGTCTGTTTTTAAAGATTTGCGAAGCGATTCACCAAAATGGACGTAGTTTATTTCTGGGTCTTATGTTTTACCTCAACGTGCACATTTTCATAACTTCAATTTAGGGCTTGAACATGAATTAATCAGATTTTTAGCAACAAAGGACTATATTAAAGCTTCTTTGTCCTGGATGAGGATGCACAGTACTGACGGGTGGAACGTTCACCCGAAAGTCTTATAAGAAAGTTAACTTTCCGTTACTGATATGCAAAATTGAAAAACCCTGCAACCTGTTTTCATGAGAGCTATGAAAGACTTTCCAGACTTGAAGTTTCAGCAATATAACATTTAAAGGGAGTAGTCAGTGATTTTCAGGTAGTTTTTGAAGACCACCTTATTATTATATATTTCCCAGATATTTGAATAAACATATTCGTATCAATCAGCCGACAAGCATTACTGGTAGAAAAAGCGCGTCACTGAGAAGCACAATGTGGCCGAAATTTATGATATATTATTTCAACCTAACTTCCCATTACTATATACGTATTTTCACAACAAATTCGTTTTAATTATTGCTTAAATAAACCCCGACCATAACCTTTATTGTGCGCTACCCTGCACACACGTACATAGACGCTTGGACGGGACGAGACGACACTGGCTGTTTACACGAATCCTACCCGCTGATAATTTATAGTGCGGGCTAGTTATTATTTATTGGAATTGAAAAATGTATATTCTTGTTCGAAAATGGTCATTAATCATCGGCACTCATAGTATGAACAGTTAGTTCGATGGACGTACGCGGTAGTGGAGCAGCTCATTCTCTATTGGCTACCACTTCTTCAGCGCTGATCGCTGCTGAGACATAATTTGAATAATCACAAGTCTAGTTATGCGGTTTGACATTAGAATCAGCCGCTTCCTTCTTCATGATAGAGGTGAAAAAGTTGCTGTTAAAATGTAGGCTACTGCAATGAAATCAGTATTCATGGAGATAAGTTATATTATCATAACGTAATACTTTTAGAAATTGAATCGTTCATTGCAAAAACTACGTAAGTCACATAATTTGAATTTTTCAGGAGACAATATAAGCTGCCTGACAAACAAACATCTAGATTGAAATTTAGAATAATCTTCACATTTTATTACTATAATGATAGTGGAAAAATTCCTAAAAACTGTTATGGACTCACGTTGTTTATAATCATGATAATAATATTCATTCACTCAATGCACAAAGTAAACACCATGAGTACATAAATATAAAATAAAAACAGGACCGAAAACCCAAAACAGGACAATAATTATGAATAATTTGCTGTGACCAGTGGATTATGAAGATTCTTGATGTTCGTATTTAACAGTTTATGAATTTCAGTTCTTGTTAAATGTAACCGCTTTTTCAAATTTCTCTTGAAATAATTTCCAAAATGTAAGTCTTTTAAATCTTGAGGTATAATTTCATGAAATCTTGGCGCTAACTAGAGATACGATAGCTGCATTACGGACTTATGTGGCTGAGGAACTACTGTACCACGAATTTTGTACTTTGTATAATGATTAAGTTTAATTTTTTGGTCGGTATTGACAAATTCATGGTAGTGAGCGATAATGTCTAAGAATTAAAGCTTTCTCACATCACACGTTTGTAGATCTGCCTATAATTCGTCAGTGGGATAAAGTTTCGTTTTCTTGAATATCATTTTCGGAATACTTTTTTGAAAATTATATAAATTACAGATATGTGATGAAAATGCAGTTCCTCAAGCTAGTATATCATATGTGAGATAAGAATCAATCATTGTATATTACCTTTCTGTCAGTATATTCGCGAGGTATTTAATTTTGCACGAAACAAATCTTTCTTCAATATATAATTGACATCGGTATCTCAAAGTAAATGAGATATTTTATGTTTGGCACTCTATTAATTTGCAGTATTTGATCATTAATGTTGAAAGAGATATCTCTAATTTGGCAAAAATGTCTGACATAAGATGCAAATGGTAAAAAATGTGTCAATTTAAGCGGAAAATAGGGTTAGTGGCATATAACTTGAGCAAAAGAACCATAATAATATTATTCATTGCGTATTATTCAAAATTACATTTAAATGTTATTAATATTTTAATTTTGGTCCCGAGAAAGTCGAATCTTCTTTTAGATCCAAATATAATCTTAATTTTGTAGTCATTGAATTTAAAATTGATATTTTGTTGCATATAGCACATACATATGAAAATAGAATAATACTGGTTTTATTTATGAAATGACCCATTCAAGTATCCGTAGCGCCGTCAAGTAGTGCATGCGAAAACCACACAAGTCCATGACTTACGATGTTTTTGCACTGAACGTGTTTGACGTGATTTTATTTTGTGGGGAAGGAATGTAGGGACTTACGACATATACATATACCCAGAATATGCATCTACCTTTAATGACGCATTTTCAGTAAAAAATCATGTTGAGTAATAATGAAATTGAGTGGTTTTTGAAATGAGCGATTCAATTATTATATGAAACATGCGCGAGTGCAAAACTAGTTTCGCGAAAGGAAAACTGTATTCGAGACACCTCTCCTCAGTTCTCTTAAGCTGCTTAATACGCCATCCGGTGCGGTTTATGCGAACCTCCTCTCAAGTTGTTACTTGGAAAGTTTCTTTGATTTAAGTTCGTTCATTTGTTTATTCAAGATATTTTTTTTTCTGCTCGACTTCCCTTCCTATCGATCGTTACTTCTATCTTATATGTATTTGAATAGTTCATAGTTGTATTGTCCTATGATGCGTCTAAAGTAGGATAGATGGACTTATGTTACAACCCATGAGCAATTTATCTGGTTGGTATCTGCCACTACCTGGTATGTAATAGGTATACATTGAAAATCTAGTCCCCCCGTGTCTAACCACCCGCGTTGATATGACCGCTCGCGAGCATGCCACGCCAAAATGAAGTATAAAAACGCGCAGTGTTGTATTCCATCTATGGTCTTAACAATCGATCGTACCTCCGAGTTTTCTGCAAAAACGAAAAATTTTGTGGAAAACCTCCTGCTGCGCTAATTTTTCTCCACGACACCGCAAGATGTAACATCATTGTGGTGTATAGTTTATACCTCAAAGGCACTGTCATCGCTCACCATTGTATGAAAGATATTAATCTGTGGATTTCATTGTCACGCCTCTGCTAACGTTCCAGTTGTATCCTCAAAAATATTGATTATCAGATACAAGTACTCCTCTATCACATTTTTGTGTTCCTTACAAGCGTGTAGGGTCGTATTCGATCCAAGTTTCGCTACCAGGATTTCGACTGAACCGAGGTTTATAAAAAAGGGCCCGGAAAAAAGTCGGAAATAACACTGTTCCGGCAAAACAACCGAAAAGGATTCACCTTCCATTTTTCGTTACGATACCATATGATGTGTGGAGCATCGGTACGTCAGTATGCGTCCGTTTAGGTAAATTTGAATCTAGGAGATAACCATAAGATACATTTTAGAGGTTACTATGAGCATGAAAGCAGACCATGATCATTTTCGGAAATTTTCAGAGTATAGATACAAAATCTTAATTTGTTCTCTGGAAATATTCAGAGTAATTGAATTTACAAATATTTGCATATCGACACATTAGCACACTTCTTTCTATTTATATAGTGTATATTAGTATTTGTTTAGCCCATATAGAATTAAAATTAGGATCGCAGTGGAATCCTATTCGAGACATACGAGTACATATACAGCGTGTCCCACGTACAGGTGCAGCGATCGATTACTTTAAAAGTTAATTCTAGACAATTATACACACTGATATTAGGTATTCGGCTAAAATATTTTCAAAATGTTGACACTTCCGTTTGTACCGGAAGTAGATGCCAAGTTACTTATTTTGAATGGAACACACTATATTTATTTAGTTTTTACAATATTCGTAACATTCTAAATATATTCCATGTATAACATTATACGCCTAACTCTAACCGTTATTGTATTAAATTTTGTGTAAAAAAAATACAAATTCTTGTCCATAATAGCCTATTTGATTTTTCATATATTTTTGTCCTTATCGAACCATTTGTAACTACTCCCTTATACAAGGGGGTCTACATTAGTAGACTTCATTCGATATTTCTCAAAAACGGTTGAGTTAGGTATACATGTATGTATATATCTAATTCATGGAATGTACTTTGACTTGGTATCTACTTCCGGTGCAATCGAAGGTGCCACCATTTTGAAAATATTATAAACGCGTTATACCATAGTTTTCGTAGTTGTCTGAGTTCAACTCCCGTGGGATACCCTGTATAGACATTAATATATAGATAACGAGCAGCTAGAAAATATTAGACACAATGAGGTACATCCTGTATAACATATTCCTGAAATAATAGAAAAGCGTTAAAATTCATGTCAACGTGTAAATAAAATTATCAATGTACACGTAACAATTTTGAAAACATAAATGCTACAATGCATCTAGTATAGACGTCATTGCAAAAGGTAGCATTTAGAAGGCTGAATCTTCTTACCACTCAGTGATATTTGTTTGTGATTAAATTTCAGAGCTAGAAGACATCTTGAATTTTGGAAAAAAAAATTATTCATACTTTCCAAAATGTTTCTGCATCTCGCTTTAACGATAAATAAAGCACAGTTGAAAAACTTGTAGTATTGTTGGACCTTATATAGACTAACCTTTTCCTTTCTTTTCAAGCAGCTGTTGTATCTATAACAATCTGTTACTGCTGTAATTACTCATTTACGGAATTATTGCAATGATGGATTTTTGCGAATTTAGATTAGCGTTAATTGGTATAATCATAAATAACTTGAAATTGTTTTGTGATTACAGGTAAGGCGCCTGTTTAGTTTACTGAAATGGTAAGTCTGAATTATGTATGAATTGGTACTTATGAGTAATTACAAAACGCTTTTATCCGAATGATACATTATCGTGATATATTTTGATAAGCTTTCCCACATGCCTCATAAAAATCAGCATGTAACACGAAATAATGGATTGTATTATCAAACTATCTTGTAGAAAAATGTCAGAACAATAAAATCATCCAATGAAGGTATTCAGGACGGTCAACCTTATGAGATAATTTTTTTTCATTATTTTTGTCATAATTTACCTGATCAGCATAATAAAGCATTTTCGTTTTTACTGTAGCATATTTTGATGACATCAAATACTTCAATTTTATTTTATTTCGAGATGCTTTGAACTTTAATGAGATAATTTCAAAGCCCTCATTAGGGTGTAGCAAGAGTTCCACACCACAGGTTATAATTAAATAATAAAAAGTACTTGATTCTGCATCATTTTTTCCAGAGGAGTGGTTTTGATGGAAAGTTTCAGATTGACTGAATAAGTCCATAGGAAGTATTTTACTGAAAAAACTGGGTGTATCATCAAGTTAGCACTCCTTTCTGTTATTATTTCCTACACCACTGGCGCGGAAGTAGTGAAATTGCGAAATATTCCAGAAATGAGGTGTATATTTTGGAATTGAAAGGTGTTTATTGTTTTTGGAAATTGATCCAATGATAGCGGAGCTGGTGCAAAAAGGCCGCAAGCGTATAAAAAAATTACAAAAACTCAGTTTTTTGAAGTTTTAGATCTAGATCCTGATCATTTTTGAAAAATTTTTAGAGTTAATGAATTGTGGCGTTGAAAGGGGGTGGAGGAGGGTATATCTCAATTCTTTGACGTTGATATACTTTCCAGCCGCGGTAATTCTACGCACCGTTTAGACACTTACTCGTCATAGATTTCCCCGAACAATAGTCCTTAAAACTTAGAATACTGGAAAAATATTTCCGACTCTCACGTGTCGATCAATTGCTTCGCTATCCTGCCAGTGCATGTGTGTAGCAGTCTGTCTTCGTTGCTCGACTGGGTGTGGACCGTCGATCGTCATCCATGCCAGATGTACACATAGTTTCGTACATGTGCGCCCACAGGAATTTGTCTCAAGGGAAGGGGGTAGGACATCCATCGGCAAGAGAACTTTGTGTAAAAGCGTTTCTGCCCCAAACAGTTTTGAAGAACGAGGGAACATCCTGAAGAGCTCCAAAATTGTACAGAAAACCATGCTACATGCTAATCAACTAACTTGATCCATTTAATTTTTTTGTTTTACATGTTCGTAGCTAACTTTTTCGTTAGAGGGGCCAACTTGTGCCAAACATAAGCTTTTATGAACTGATGACAGCATTGCGTAGGAAGTGCATAGTCCAGCTTCTTGACGCCATTTTTTTATTAAACGGAGTCTGTACCCTATGGAGTGCTATACAGCTCTTCCATTGGAGCTGAGGTTCTTAGAGAAATAGAGAGAGGTGCTAACTTGGCACTTTCGGTATGTGTTGGTTTTTAGAATTAAATTCTTCGGACCTTGTATGTACTATGCTGAAGGAACTCTTGGAGCGGTATAAACATTTTAATCGCTATTTTTTCATGCGCCAGAAGTGTAAGTAAAATCATGTACCGTACTTGATAGGATGATGATGTTTTTTCCGCGTCGGATCCAAGACGTTAACCACAGTTTTGCTCTTCATCTACATTTATACATGATACATTGCAGAATAATGAGTAGGTGCCGCGAAACGCAAAGCTCATCGTTCCGATGATGTTTTTCACACAATTCTGCTTATGCGAATGCGAATGGAAAAAATGTCCAGTATGCTTCATCCCACTAAAACGTTCTGATTGGTGAGCATAAATCAATCTTGTAACATCATACTTAGCGTGATTTATATTGAAGATTAGTTCGATAATCCTTGAGAGGCAAGCTTATTTTACATATACAGGCAATCGGTGACCGTATCCGATTGATACGCTTGTTCGTTTCATGATTTAACCAAATTTTAGGTCTGCTGCATTTTCTTGAGCTCCTTACATCGTTCCTTTGATCTTAAAGTGTTGATAATGTGAAATATTCTACCAGGAGGTATCTTCCCACTTCATCCGATCTTACTTCTGGATGGACTCTTAACATCAAGATGCTTTTTAACCTCTTTGTAGCGGTACTCCAATTTGAAACCGCTTTGTATCAGGGGCGGCTGTTCTTTGTGTACAAAATCGTTTTCGGTGATAATCAAAATAATATAGTGGATATCGCCAGTCGCTAATTCGCTATGTATGCCATTATTTCTCAATCTCGTCATTCCACATGAATTATCGAAAATAAGAAGATATATGATACCTCAACAACCACACACACGTTTTACCGCAATGCCCAGCTTGGGCAAACTCATCAATACCACGAATCACTTGCACGTACTCAGTCAATCATTGCATCAACAAAAAATGCCGAGGAGGCTAAGCGAAAATGCTACGAGTATCATTGGTTTTATTCTTGCAGGACTAACCACCCTGGTAACCACTGATTGTATTTCATTTATAACAAGGTTTATGCCTTTAGAATTACTGGTACTCCACCAATATCATTTCGCTTATCACCATATTTTAAAGTCCGAGTGATTGAATAGTCAGGTCTAATGCACTATATTGAGCAAAACAATAATGAATTACGGAATATGACAACAAATTTCGTACATTACCGTCGTATAAGTTGATAGAAATATTACATCAGTGCACGCGTCGGATAAAATAGTACTATCTATTGAAGAATCAACCCAGAATTAAAAAAAAATAACGAATCATATACTTTCTTAGCCCATATACCGGGTGTATTAAATTCGACACTCTCCACTGAGGTCTCGGAAACGGTAACAGACACGAAGTCGGTTACATTGCCGGAAAGTTGCATAATTGGGTAATTAAGAAAATTGGACTTAGTCAGTTTCCAAGTCGCGAGTATTTCCGAAGATAAGCGAAAGAACCCAATTTTTTACAAAATCGTTTTTATTTCTCCTGAGTTTATTTGAAATGTGATTTTAAAATTAAAAGGTACATCAACAACGCTACTTTTTCCCTTTTTCAAGATGGCATAATTAGGATTTCAGTATGACGTTTCGTCTTTTGCAAAGGTAAATAGAGTATTAAATTTTGATACCAATAATGTATAACATGTCATTTATTAATATTGTCAGACCTAAGTTATTAAAAAAAAATTATATTTTCATAGTTGGCATTGGAAATGACAGGTCATCACATGATTACTCAATGTTTCAATTTGAGAGAAGCGTGCTTAACGGGCATTTAAATATATCGACTACAACTGCATCGATTCCTTATGGCAGATATGCTGCAACATCGTTGTGGTTTCTATTTACATTAGAATATTTTTATCTATACTGTTTTCAATACTACCCTTATACATATAATATGAAGAAGTGAGTTAAAACCAACTCTGGGAATATACATTTTCTAGAAATTTGAGGTTCTATATTTTCAATTCATGTAATGATCTGTATACATTAAAATCGGAAATAGAGAATGTTCACTTAAAAACCGAGGGAATGCATGGCTGATGATATTATGAAACAAAATCATCTGATAATTTCATGACCTACTTGGGGAATGTTGTTTTTTTTTATTAACTAAGGTTTGACTATGTCAATGTATGACGTATTATACAATACATTTTTGGATTCTAAATTAAAAACTCTATTTACCTGGGCGTACATCCAATATGGCATCTATAACAAAAAATAAATTTGGTTACTGAGGGCAAGAGACGAAACATCATATTGAAATTCTAATGATGCCTTCGTGTAGAGAAAGAGTGGCAGTGGGAGAAGATAAAAACGAATAGGGTGCTTTCGCATATTTCCGGAAATACTCGGACCTGCGAAACCTTCTAAGTACCATTTTCTTAGTTATCCTAATGCGCAATTTTGCACCCATTAAATTGACTTCGTAACTATCACCGTTTACGAGATCCCGATGAGAGTCCAATTTGAAACATCTGGTATATGTGTATTGTACTAAATATATGTATATAGTGCTAGCCTAACAAGTCCAGAAAAATCTACGGTTGGTGAGAAAAAACGTTTTTCTACCAGCGTGCGGAAAGTACTCACTTTCAACACGCCTACAAGTTTTCATAATCCAAATAACTGCTCTTTTACTTTTAATATTATCAATAATTATTATAAATGTGTGTACTAGACTTCTCTAGCCATCTGTCAACGTATGTTCATAATTATTTCTATAGAAGGAAAATATGCAAATGGGTGAAGAAAATGAGTGGATTATATGTTTTTACTAAAATAACGTACTAAATGTAGTACATTATTCCTTGTACTTTGCCGACACTAACAAAATCTATCTGTATGAAAACTTCAAGTTGAAAATTCAAAAAAGTTGAGGGTTAATGAAATCAGTAGCAGATGTTTTATCATGGTTCAATTTATTCAAGTGTGGTTTTCTTTGTTAGCCAGAATAATATGGAGATGGATGTGTTTAGTGCTTCTGGAACGTTAACTACTCGTAACAAGGCGTGGGTAAGATCCAGTTTTGGAATACTGTGCACAGGATTGGTGTCGCTTGAACTGTTAATCGACAGTGATCGACAACCAAGACAGAGGCAGCCGTGTGTCGCTTCTCTTTCCTTAACGAACACCTTTAGGGAGATGTCGTCCTGACTACACTGTCTGTATTGATGACACTTCCTGCTTCCTGCCCATCTAATTTGCGTTCATATAGCTATACATATAGCGACTATATTATACTTCCAGATGTTTATGATGTTTCAGTGCTGTAAAAATCAGTATGAATTAGCACATGGAAACCATTGTTCCGTTTAGGTCAGATCTAATGAAAGTCATCATCTCAGTATCTAGATTTTTCGGAAAGCAGGCCACCGATAAATTTCCTTCCGATTTGAAAACCTCAAATGGCATACACCATGGAACGCAAAACGATTCCTAATTGTCCAAACGGACCGCACACCAGCCGGCTGCCACAAGCCGTAACCGTATCCAATGGAAACTACCGACGACGACGTATTGAAATATAATTGATCGATCAAACGAACTTACCTGAAGTGAAGTTCGATCGTAATTATACGAGGGTCCAGTCCGAAGACATCACTTTGTTTATTCACTATGTAGTCCGCCCCTGGAGTACGATCCGCGCACCAAGTTGAAAGACGAGAATCCCCACCTCCTCGCCGCGCCCTGGCCACTCGCGTTGAATCATTTGTTTAAAGAAATGGTACTTGCTCGCAACTTGGGAGGGTTGCATATAGGGTGGGGGTGATGTCTTCGGACTGGACCCTCGTATAATTACGATCGAACTTCACTTCAGGTAAGTTCGTTTGATCGATCAATTATACTTTGGGTCCAGTCCGAAGACATCACTTTGTTTATTCACTATGTAGATGTTTAAAGATGAGATAGAGTTGCGAGCGAGTTGATGATATAAAAAATACAAGTATACAAACACAAAAAAGGCAAAAGCAAAAAACAAGGGGTCAATTTTTAACATTTACCCTAATAGTAATATTTTTTCAAAAAACAACTAGAGTACCTAAAGTACGTCACAAACTCTTAAACTGTTCTAACTAATCAGGCATTTATGTCCAAAATGGCATTTGCAAACTCATTGTTGGTTTGTAAAGGACGATTATAAAACTTTGCAAATGTGGAATGTTGCGTCCAACCAACTGTTTTACATATACTATCTACGGAAACGCCTTTTCTTAACGCCGTTGAGGTAGCCGCATGCCTGACTGAATGAGGCGTAAAAAGTGTTGTGTTGACACCCGCCGATGCAAGAGTCTGTTTTACCCATCTGCTTAAAGTGTCTTTGGACGCCCTGGTATGTGGTTTTTTATATGTCACGAATAGAAAATCGTTGTCGGGTTCTCTCAAGCTAGCTGTTCTGTCAATATATTCCTTCAGGATGGTGGCTACGCACAGGAAAGGGTTTTGTTGAAAAACCGGTATATGCAAGGTTGGTTGAGGTTTCCCAATTCGACTGGTTTTAATTGGGTCTGAAATATTAATGGTAGTTTCGCTGGGACCATGGGAGGTATGTGAAAGACGAATAAGAGAAATTGTCTGGAGTCTTTCTCCTGTTATTAGAGCTAATAACGTTGTCAATTTTTGTGACAGACTTTGGAGGCTAAGTGGAGATGGTAACTTTTCTAGATAACTTAGGAGAGGTATAGGATCCCAGGTGGCCGAATATTTTGGCCGAGAAGGCCGTAAACGATGAATGCCTTTTTTGAAGCGTCTAATTATAGGATTGGATGCTAAATCAGTTGAGCAAATTAGTGAAAGAGCAGATGTATGAGAATTAAAAGTGCCAGACGTGAGGTTTTTCTTCTTTGTCAACTCTTGCAAGAGTGACACCACGTCTTTGATTGTGGGTTTAAAGATCGAAATGTCATTACTAAAGCAAAATTCCCACCACAATTTGTAGGAGCTGTTATATTGCTGCAATGTGGATCTGGAGACTGAGGCGATGATTGTAGAAATAGCAGATTCCGGCACCTCTCTACTCAAAAACGCTTGCCTGATAACTTCGCTGCTACCAGGGTAAGGGTTTTCGACAGCGGATGTGACCTGGAAACCGCACAAGATAGTAAATCAGGTGAAGGGGGAAAATGAATTTCTTGGTCGATCAATAACTGACGGAAAAGTGGGTACCAAGGTTGTGAAGGCCACCAAGGAACCACCAAAATTCCGACAGCCTTATCCTGAATTATTTTTTGTAAAACTCGGAGAATTAAGGTAAAAGGGGGGAATGCATAAAAATAAAAACTGTTCCAGCGAATTGTAAACGCATCGATATATGTAGATCCTGGATCTCTATGCCAGGAAGCGTATACCTCGCATTTCGCATTGGTATGAGAGGCAAAAAGATCGATCTCTGGTTTTCCGAAGATGTCGGTTAAATGGTCGAAGGCAGTTTGAGATAATGACCATTCCGTTTCAAAATTCAAGCTCCTGGACTCATCGTCTGCTATAGCGTTATCTTTAGATGGGATGTATGATGCAAAAAGCCAGAGATTTCTTTCCTCACACCATTGCCAAATTTGTTTAGCCAGAGAACATAGCTCTGGAAACCGAACACTCCCCATTCTGTTAATGTAAGAAACGGCTGTTGTATTGTCGCATCGAATTAGAATATTGCAATTTTTTAAAAGTTTTGCATAACACTGGATGCCGTAAAATATAGCCCATAATTCCAAATTATTTATATGCAATAGTTTTTGGGAGTCGGACCAGAAACCGTGGGTTCTATCCTGGCCAGAGCAAGCCCCCCATCCTGTTAGCGATGCGTCGGTAAAGATGGTGATATGAAAGGAATCATACCTTATGTCATTGAAAGCTGTTGAAATGTGATCTTTCCACCATGAAATATCGCTCTTTATGTTTTCAGGAATAGCCATACTTGCGTTATAATTTCCATTGTTTTTCTCTAAAGCTAAGAATTTTTCCCTTTCTAGAGATTTGCAATAAAGAAACCCGTATTTCACACCAGGACAAGCCGACACCAAGGTGCCAGTGAACCTTGCCCAGTCGCGAATTCTACATCTCGATTGGTTCAAATAATATGAGGCTAACCTGAGGATGTGATTTTTCTTTTCGGCAGGAAGTTCAATTGTTAAATTAACACTATCTATCAGAAAGCCGAGGAATCTTATACGAGTAGTGGGTACCAGAATGCTTTTGCTGTTATTGATGATAAGACCCAATGAGCTTAAAAACCGAATGGTTGTGCTAACATTATTAAGGCAGGATTCATAGGAAACTCCAAAGATTAGAAAATCGTCTAAATAATTGACTGTAGAGATGCCTAAATTGCGGAGAAAAGAGACGACTGGCTTCATAAGCTTTGTGAAACATAACGGAGCTGTACATAACCCAAACGGTAGGCAAGTGAATTGATACAATTGGCCATCAAAGTAGAATTTTAGAAATTGTTGATGGTCGCTGTGGACAGGTACTAAAAAATACGCATCTCTCAAGTCGATTGTGCACATGTACACGTTTTTATGAGTCAATTTTATAGCCGTACGAAGGTCCTCCATTTTGAAATGCGGGCATTCCACATATTCATTTAACTGTTTCAGGTTTAATATAAATCTTTTTCCCCCGTTGGATTTATCTGCAAGAAAATATGGAGAGATAAATTGATCGGGCCTTGACTCAGATTTGATTATGGCCCCGGACTTCTGCAAGTCGCGTATAGCTACTCGAACTAGCGATGTTTCTGTCGAAGAAAAATTATTTGTGCCCAAAGGTTGACGTAATGGAGGTGTGCATTTAAAGGGAATCCGGTAACCTTGAATCCAGGATAAGACTATCGGATTTGAAGTTAGTTTTGACCAAGAGTTGAGGTAAAATTGTAGCCGACCAGCAAATAGAACTTGTTTTACCTTCAACGTTTTCTGGACTGCTGTTGTCTGTTCGGAGCAAACTGTTTTGAGGAATTGCCCTTGTGCTGCCTCACCTCCCTCTTGCGGTAAGACGGGCGATACCTGTTTAAAGCGCCTACATTCTTTGACGAGTTGCCTCCCCCCCCTCCTCTTTCAGGATTACTGAAAGACCGAGTCACTTGAGAGCTACTGCGTGAGGGGATAGAGGACAAACGTAGGTCCTGTCCGGCCTTCTCCAAAGATTTCAAATTTTTCGCCCGCTCACCTAAATCTGGCCCGAATAAGAACTCCCCTGGTAAGGTGTTTTCAGTCAGTTCTTTAACTGATTTGTTGAGTACTGGGCTGATCAGGTACTTTCTAGTTTTAGAGATGTCGTGAAAGAGTGCCGCCAAGATTCGCGCAGAATCTGTCAAATTCGATAAAATCTTTTCCTTGGTATCCTTGGGAATCTGGGTTTCTTCTTCCAAAATGACGTTAAAAGCTTTCCCCATGGCGGTCAGTCCGGTACCAATGTTCAATTGGTACCCGGAATGGGTGGCATCTCTCGTTAAATGAGTAGAAGAGAGAATGGCTTTCACTTCGGGGTTTATCTTCGGAGGGTGTAAAGAGGCACAGTTAGAAGGCACAATGTGTTTTTCTCTAATGATGGTGGTGTCCTCGGTGGAAAGTCCGTTGGCCAAAATGTGGGACCATCGAGAAGCTAAGGCACCGTGTATTTGGAAGTTAGACCTATTGGCTTTTTTAGGATCTACACCCAGGATATTTAATATGTCTTCCGATAATGGGAGACACTCACCTTCACTAAGCATCAAAACATCCTCCATATCATTTTTCTCAGTTGGTACCGTTCCCAAGTCCGGCCCTGTCAGAATCTGAGCTTCCGCCTCGCACGGAGAACGGCCAGCCGAGTCTACCTGACGCTGTACCTTATCAGATGGGCTGCCTGAGTTTTTCTCTTGACGCAAATATTCCCGTCTCTCTCTACGTCGCCTCGACACGCTCGGTGATCGACTGCGACTGTTACTACTCCTAGAGCGTGACCTTGAACGCCTACGGCTGATGCGAGAGCGGGAGCGTCTAAAATGATGAGGTGAATTGGTACGAGACATGGATCTGCTGTGTCGACTCTTTCGGGATAAACTTCTCGAATTAGTGCGAGAACGATAACCACCTGACCCTGCCTCGAGCTCCTCCTGTAAAATGGCCCGAATCATGTCTCTCAAGGAGCTGGGTGAATTGGCCTCCGAAATTCCTGATTTTTCCATGGTTTCTGTTAAACAAGTATAACCATTGGTTAACGTATTCAATCTGGTTGAATACGCCAATCAATTATGTAACAGACTGCTAAGTGGTATCAAAAAGAATAGCCTTGTTGTGAACTTACCTACCTACTCACTGAGCACTATGTACCGAAAAGAGAAATCGCACGCGTTTTCTGAACTGAAGCAGGCCGGGCGACTGCACGGATCGCGCACCAAAAAGCGAATGATTCAACGCGAGTGGCCAGGGCGCGGCGAGGAGGTGGGGATTCTCGTCTTTCAACTTGGTGCGCGGATCGTACTCCAGGGGCGGACTACATAGTGAATAAACAAAGTGATGTCTTCGGACTGGACCCAAAGTATAATTGGTTTATCGACACGTATAAGGTGTGAGAGTCGTACTCTGACCTAAAATGCGAAAAATTATATGGTTTCGAATACGTGACGGCTCGCACCGCCGTCTCTTATTGTTTTTACCAGCGAGTTATATAGGTGCTGGCTTCAAATTATTTGCTTGAGGGCCTTCGTACATTCTTCCTGCTGTCTGAGGATGGCGTCGCTTGGATAAGCAACTAAACAACATAATTTTGGTCAACGAATAAACTACATTGTTTTAGATGTGATCAAATAATAATAATAATAAAATGACTTTAATGGTTGTCTTCCAAAACATGGCGAAGTTTGGCTTGATGGCTTACTCTTCCACTTTACCACAATATGGACGAAAGTTTGTACACGCAACATAAAACAAGTCCACAACAGTTGCGAAATTATACTATTCACAAGCAAGTAACATTAGAAACATAAACAACTTAATAAGATTGAAAGAATAACAAAACAACAACTCAAGCTTGACAGACGTTTGCGTCTCTAACAACTGTTTTCTAACCGATTTTTTAAAGGCAGGTAAACTTTTTGGTTTGTTGGATGTACTGAGTGAATTGTATAATTGAACGCCATTGTACGTAAAAGATACAATCAAGTACGGCGAAAACTAATATTGAACTCGTCATCATGGAGTAACCGTCTTGTAATTAGATTTCTACGAGAAACTAACTCGCTTGCTAGGTACGTAGGTCTCTTGGTAATGATCATTTTGTGTATAAAGCTAACGTTAAAAACTCAAAAAGATTTTTGAGCTTCAGCCCCAAGTCACAAATCGGATGTACCTACGAAGACCGAAAAGAAAACAGCAGCAGTTTTGAATTTTCTGCAATCTGGTTTTTGTTATAGAGTCAAGACAAGGATAAAATAGGACGAAACAGTAAGACAGTTTAGACATAACCAAACTCTCTACTAAATTCCTTTAAGTCTTGAAACCGAGGATAGAACAATTGGAATAAAGGAACCTCAATCTTGCATATATGTAGCTTTGAATATACATATTGCTGGTTTTGGTCAAATGTTGGTAAGAAGCATTAAACTAGTGGGAACTTTTCAGTAATTTTTTTCAGCATCTGTTAATTCGGGCTCATACTTCGCTAATACCAAAGGGCTGCATTGCATAGCATGAAATTTGATATGAAGGAAGATCGCACAAAACATATAGCAGAAGGGTCTACAGTGATATTTGCTGAATATGCAATAATTTGTACATGATAATATACCTAGTTAAAGGAGCAACATTTTCCATCGTAGCTTCACCTACAACGCTGTGAAGGTGTATAATAGTCTTAATGACAATTACAAAAAGAAGGGAATACTTGCATTCAAGAGAGCCATTAAAAACCATCTTCTGGGGTCTGCTAGCCAAGCTGGCCGATATATTTTTTTTTGTCTTTATTGTTTTTTTTTTTGTTAGAGCGGGCTATGTAGAATAGATGTACAACATATTAAGATTAATCTATTTAAGCCTTAATTATTGTATATATTATTTAGTCGATTGCTATTAATTGTTATATCTTTCCTTTTGTATATGTTCCTGCGCTTTGAGGTTATGTGGTAGAGTAGCCAGCTGGCTAAACTTCGCCTCGCAGTGTGGATGGATTAATAAAGACATTATTATTATTATTATTTTTATTGTTATAATGTCCTTATAAAAGGTCTCAATGGCCACTTAGTTTTCTAACTGAAATAGGAATCGCGGACCAAGGGTCACTCATACATATAATGTAGTCGGTTTTTATTTACGGACGTTTGTTTGTGTAAGTTCAAAGACATACATTTGTTCGTTTTATCTCTCCGCCTCCCATTTATGCTTGTCATTGTCAGTATGACAACTTGCTTAGCTGTGGGCTCACTTTTTGTTGCTCTTTAATATAAAACAGAGCAATGCATGAATATTTTGAGAAAGCGAATGGAAACAACGGACTTTTTATCCTAAATCAGCTGTGAGTGTTCAAGAGCGAGTAGCAACTACGTTAAGCATCGGCTTGTGCAGTGTGCAGTTTCCTTTGTGGAAGATCTATTGAAATCAAAAGTGGGAGCTAAGCTCCCCACATGGTACCGCTAGTCAATATGTTTACTTATTTCATGTGGCACTGTGACGTAACCACCAACAACCTTAAATATATCGAAATACACGATTTAAAACAAATCAACAGACACGCTTGTACACATGTCTGTGTGATATGACTACATATACATATTAATCAATAGAGATTTTTAATCTTTTGAGTATGCCAGACAAAGAAAGTTACATCTTACGTAATAAATCGTCTTGACCCAATGCCATGCCCTCATGTCTAGTCTGCCTTATACAAAAGAATAGATATCATGTTTCCCATCTAAAAACTTTTAAATGGCTGTTATAGTCTGTATAATCGATCGAACTCTAAATGGGAGGTACCATATTTGATATAAACGGTACCAGTCTGAAAAACCTAGCGATTTGTGCCAATATATCATCGGATAAATGAAAGCTATTAATCACAGGATGAGCTGATAATTTGGGCAGTGCTATAAAAGGAGATGCTATTAATATGAGTAATGGTGTCAGCGATGCCTAAGCCACTTATTTTTCGGCAGAGTTTCAGACTTTCTGCCAATGCAATATTAATTCAAAAAGCAGTAGAAATATTCCTGGAGTAAGAACTACATGAAGAAGTGTTGCTATAAACATAACGTCTAATATATCCCTTTAACAAGAAAGGTTATTTAAAAAGTTGCTACGCCTCTGAGTCCTTAGTTCGGGATTGAAATGGGTTATCTCCCTATTGTAGTTTTTTACCAGCACAAAGGACTAAGGCCTAAACACCGGTGGGTACCGTGGGGCTGTAGGGGCATATAGGCTAGCGAGGGGGGGGGGTGTTTTCGCCAAAAGGAATGCTTATAGGACTCTATTGTCTGTTTTAATTTCTGTTTATTGTACGGAATTAAACAGAACAGACAATGAAGTCCTATGAACATGGAAAAGTTGCTTGAAAAAGGAGTGAGCAGCGTAATAATAGATATGTTTCTTTCTTGCTCAAAACATTATAATTTCTGTGCCACTGCGCTGCTCGAGTTTTAGCCACGGAAATTTTTCTTTGTATTAACTGTGCTGTTCGTACTACATGTACTTTAAGTTGATATGCTTATCTTCTCAGGAGGTAAATTTTTTCTCGATCTTCGATTTTCAACATCCTGCATCTCGGTAAGTAGGTACTTTAGAAGTCTTGCGAGAACTTTCCGTGTTACTTTGGACCTAATTTCAGCCCTAGAAGTATTGCCATAGTTATATGAATTACCTTGTATTGGTGTCGATAGGTTTTGAACTGTAGGAAGCTTGGCAAGAGATGATGTGATGCTTTCGGTTTTTTTGATTTTAATGTATTCCTCATTCGATCAATTAATTAAATGAAGTTTATATGCTTCAAAATTCGCATAGTAAGGTTTTCCAGATTTCATATCAAGAAACTTATATTTGGGGTGAAACCTGTGTTATCTAATGAAAATTGGAATTGGAGACATAAGTGGATAAAGATGTCATCACATTTCTTACCAAAGTCATCTTTTTCGATTTCTGGCCCCCTCACATACCTATGTAACCTGTTAGAAGTGATATATATATATATATATATATATATATATATTGACAATCCGTTGTAAAAAGATATCTTAGTTGATAAAGGGGGCATGTCAAGTAAATTTGCGACTATTACACTTTATAAATGAGCTATATTCTAATATGTGACATAAAACCACTATCAACTAAATGAGTATCGACAGATAGGTTAGTTGCTGGTGACATACCACCTTTGAGGTTATATTTTGCGAGTCTACTCGGTGTCAAGCACGCGTCAAATTGTACTGGACGCAAGATGTCCGTCGTAATAGACGGCTTCACCTCTTCGACCTACAATCTGAACCCGGGTATTCCCCAAGGATCGGTCTTGGCTTCAAAATCCACAGCTTTGCTGATGACATGCAGGGATCCAGAGTGACAAGCCGATCTCTGCCAATGAGCCCTGGAGGTGATCACTGCTTGAGGACGCAACAATTTTGTACTGCTTCCAAAACACAGTACTGTATCTTGACTAACAAGAATCGCCCTAGCGCTCATCAGGTTTCGATGGATGAGCAAGTTCTACCAAATAGTGGTTTATTTCGGCTGTTCGGAGTCCCCATCTCCAATGACTTGATCTGGTATGAACACATCTCGTCAATAGCAGCAGATGCTGGAAAAAAGCTAGGCTATTTGTTTAGGGCCAAAAAGTACCTTTCTCTACATGGTCTCCTCACTCGGTTCAAGGCGCAGATAAGACCTAGCTTCGAGTACTACAATATCCATGCTCGATGCTGTTCAGCAGAGGGCTGTCGATCAGTGGATCAATGACTCTTCTCCAACGGACAGTCTCGGGACCCTTTCGCATCAACAGGACCACGGCGATGTAGCCGTCGTACGATGTGCCTGCCAGACAGACTCGCCTGACTTTGGCCTCCCATTCCAGCCTCGTCGAACTTCGTACATTCAGAACTGGCCGATACGACTGCTCTTTTATCCCTAGAAGCTGAATATCGATATTGTGGAACAATCTACATGAGGAGGCTCTTCTCAGTTCTACTAACCTTGGGCAGTTCGAAAATCGGTGTACAAAAATACACGCCATACGTTGGTTGATTTAGGAAAGAAAAATGCAAAAAACCGGGAACGCCCCGAGTGTCAGCCAACAAGGATAACACGAAAGTTTGGAGGTTTAACTATAAAAAACCACAAAACCTCAAAGCTGAAGTAAAGCTTTTAGATGAAAAATACGAATTATATTACGAATGTGTAATACAGGAGAACTTACCACATCCAAAGAAGAAAAGAATGACTGCTTAAACATGTATCTTTTGATATTGTACAGTTTATTATTATTATTTGTTTTCAATAATAAAGTACTTGACACTTCTTTCCACGTATCTTGTTATTCTACCATAGTTTAATTTTCAATGGATAAAGGAGTTATGTACATGTTTGCAGTTTTTCTAATAAACTAATAATTTTTCAGGGTCCTTAATCTAATACAATAAAAATACCGTACTTCAACATATCGAACAAGTGATATTAATCAGAATCGTAAAATAATGGAGAAAGTACCAAATATAATCACGTTTTCCTAAATAACTCTGAACTTGTATTTTGTGACATAACACCTTTGTCCACTTAGGTATGTCTTCATTTATTTGTCGCTTTCATTGGGCTTGTCCATGCCCATTATTGATGCGATCCAGAAGAAGACACTTTGACTTATCAACGAATCTTATCTTAACAACAGTTCCTAAACACTTTCTAGCTAGCCAACATGCAGTTTGCAGCATTGCTTCTGAAATTCGCTTCTCCGAAGCTCTGTTCCTTGGCTATCTAGGTTTGAACCTCCAAGATAAGAATTTCCTTGATTCTTTAAAAAACTAATATTTCTGTCACTCTGGCAGTACTCTGTTAGGCTTATTCTGTGAAATATTGGAAATATGCAACATATCACGTGATCTAAAAGTATGATTAATGACAAATAATTAAAGAATGATTCATAACCTTGAACGAAGCTACCCCGTAATATTAGTACAAAACACCACAACAGTGCTACGGCTTACGGCTTATTTATTCATGCTCGTGACTTGGAATACAGCAGATTATGTTTGCACGTTCATCATCAAGGAAGAATCTTATCAGGAATACCCACAGCTCAGATGCTGCGAAGAAAAATCAACGACCTTTTGTGGTTGCTCGTGATGATTATGAACTTTTATTGCCTTTGAGTGTATGTGCTTTCTTGTTAGCTGGTGTTTTTTGTTCAATGCTTTTTCTCTAGATATGTATCATACAGTCGAAATCACGAAAGATGACGGTTACGTCATCATTTTAGTCTGTAGTAAAGACAAACGACAGCGATTTTTGAATATATTTAATGAAGTTTCTGATATGTTAGACAGAGACAAACAGAATTTTATTGTCTAAACAAACTGTATTGCTAATTTGCATGTGTCCGACAAAGATAGACGATGTTTTCATGTTGCATGATCGATCATATTTGAAAGATGAATAGTTAGGTTATGTTAAAGCAGGTTATGTTGTTTTCGAATAATACTTTGGTCTTTGGTGTTCCTGTCTTAAGGTATTCTACTCATAAATGTTTTTTTTCAAAACAAACACTCCCCACTAAAAGTATTATTAAGGTATCACTCAAAACCATGAAATAAATTTGTTGTCATTATGTTAATGACATCGTGATTTTATCATCGAAGTACGTCTATTGATTACTTCAGTACAACTGAGGGTATGACGTAATAGTCATCTTTCGTGATTTTGACTACTCAAGGTGCTGATGTGAACATGTTGAGAAGCAAAGTGCATATATCAAGACGTACTCTATCACGCTTGCAAATTATTTATGAATGCATGCCAAAAAACAAACATGTAGAATATATTACCGTAACGTTCAAGCAAAAAACTTTTTTAATGTTTTGGATTCTTGAGGGGATTTGAACGCGCCTTATGTGGAGAGTCTCATGACATTCTTAGTGCTCATGAAAACTATAGAATTAGCTCCAAGGATATAGGCAATCAAGATCAACACTTGATACCAGTAAATTTATGCCATACCCCTTTCAGAAAGGTGTTTGGTTACCAAGACTCATAATCAAGTATCTAAATCTAAAAATATGCTCAAAATATGTCCCCATATAGATAGATTCTAGACTACAAAATAAACAAAATGTATGTTTGAGAGATTCACTTATCATCTGATACCTACGCTATTACAAGAAATATTTATTAGTAGATGCCATTCTTTTCCATTAATATTGTATTTAAGTAAATATGCATTTTCTGGTTCGAACATTTATATATCTGTTACAATCTAAAAAATACGTGAATAATATAGGTTATAGGAAATACCAATAATAAATAGACGAGGATTTGATATACTATGTATTGAGTGTTAGGCGGCGGGTTGAGTGTTCATACCTATCTAGGCACCTGCCTCAATTTAAACAAAGCAGATGCCTTCGATGCATCCAAATAAACAGAACATTATCGTTAATAACAGTATTTGTATATTTTAACACGTATTCCAACGGGAACTGAGAAGGTCAGAATTTGAAAGAAGGACTTTAAAGTACATGATTTTCAGTATCCCACCGAGCTTACTTAGTACCAAGAAACAATATAGATCACATTTTAGATTTGTTTGTTACAATGGATAGACTTTTTCTATCCAAGTACGCGATCTGTCCGGGCATTGATCGTAACTCTAAAATGATAAATGCAGGACGCGTTATGATTGTAAAGTTTTCCGTACAGTCAGTTTTCGATTGATTGGCATCTAGTCGAATACCTCGAACACTCTCGACAGATAAATATACCTTAATAACAATGAAAGTTCGTCCACTTCAATTGCTCAAATTCCAAGTTGATCACATCTATGAAATTTTTGGAAATCAATAGTTTAGAGCATATGTATTTCAAATTTTCATCAGCATTTATCTTAGTACCCGGAAAATATTTGTATCCGTACAGGGTGGTTCATAACTGTGTGGTGGCCCAAACATACATTTTTTAAATGGACAGCCCTACATTTTATTGCAGATGTGGATATGTCATTTCAAACGAAGCAATTTGATATAACATTAAACATTGTCAAGATCTTAAACAATCTTTAAAAAAGCACCCAACTTTGACAACTCGCATCTCTCCAACTGTTATAGCTGTAGTCTATATATCGAAGAAAGACACCAACCCAAACATATTCACGTATACTTGACCTGATCGGACTCCAGAACGACGAGTACATTACAGGGCGAGCAAGGCTGCATGCACCGCCGTATCGTCTCCCACTCCAACTTCCTGTTTTGGCATTGATCCTGAATAATATGGACTTGATCGATTCTGCCCAACAATTATGCTTCTTGAAAAACTGATCACGCACTGAACACGCGCTGGTTGCTGTTTAGGGTTAATGACTTTCTTGAATAAATAGACTTTATGATTACATATTTCCCCTCTTGCTTACTTTTTCAGTTTTTTTAACAGTTTATATGAGATGGTCAAGAACGCAAAATGAACTGCTTCTCAAAATTTCCAACGCCCTCTACGTCTTCACCTTCCTTGATATCCCCTTTCACAACCATTTTTCTGATATAAGGTTCGTTTGGCTTCGTGGGGCTCTTATTTTTCGACCTTATTGCACAAGGTTGAGTATATGTGATCCATAATGAAAATATACCAATTCTAATGATGTGTCTTTACCAACTAAATGATATTATTTGCCCGTATATTCTTTATTTACCTTGATATTTTACAAAAACGTTAGATATAACTCCAGATGTAGAAACTACTATAAACCTTATATCAGACAAAAGCTTGTGCAAAGGGGACTCTAAAAATGTGAAATTATAGAGGATATCCAATTTGAAAATTTTGAGAAATAGTTTTCATTGTTTGTTATTGGCCACCGTATTTAAACTGTTCTGAAAATATTTTCCAAGTAAATATCATAGCATTAGGTACAATTTTTGTAATTAACTTTTCCTGATACCATGCGTAATATAGTTCTAGTCACCCTTCTTATCGGTTACGTCATGAACGCCATATGAAATAAGTAAACAGATCGAATCTCCGTAACATGGGTGAAACACTGCGCAGACTAATCTTCAGCGCATCTGATGCTGTCTCCAGTACGTATGAAGTAGGTAACAGGGGACCACTGTTTTCATTCTCTTCCTGGAAATACTCTAATAAATTTAGCACGAGCTGTCGGCGTTGTCCATTGATTGTATTTCCGGGCATTTTACAATTTTATGTGGAAGACTGATAACAGGACAACTCGAATTGCACGTCGTTGACAAATATGATTAAAGGGCACTCATACGTAACGACAAAGTTTTCGAGACGGAGACACACAACTAAAAAACGTATGTCTTTGAGCTTACCGAACAAACGTTCACACACAGGGGTAGGTTGCATATATATGTATGAGGGAGATCGAGATATTTAAAGGGATGCTGGTAGTCTTACTTTGACCCACCAACAACGGTGACGACAACTACAGTGGAGTTATCGATCCAGCCCACATTAAAACCTCACCCTGTATGCTGTGTATTTTAGTGTGTTTTGTCATAGATTTGAAGTAAAAAATGGGTGAATTTTGGGATTTAAAGAGAAAATGAAAAATTGGTAAAATAAATTATTATATATACAATATAATATTTTATATGAGCTCATAATACCTATGTTTTTAAATATTTGGATGCAATTAACTTGAAATTTGACCTATTTTCAGGGCCAAAAACTTCGCTTATAGACCCTAATTCTTTCGAAGATGATTTCAGAAATAAATCTGCCAGAAATTTTACATGTGACAGTTTTGAAAGTTACCCTGGATACTTTGATTACGTCCTGCTGGCAGGTAAAAATAAAAATGGAATGAGTTGTTGTCTTTGGTACACGGAGCAATAATTGGCATTATCAAACTACAATGGATTCAAAAATGATCTTATTGCTTCTCTTGCGCCTGGACCATTTCTATTGATTAATGATTCACACTATCTTTATCAAACTTTCGTGTCAATTCTTCTTAGGCACATCATGCCCATGATCTTTTTGCAGTGATTTAAAAACAATTAAATTCATTTCGTGACAAATCTTTCTGTAGCGAGCTCTTGGATCATATCAAAATCGCACATAAACAGACAGGCAGACACTTAATGCCCTTTTAATGACTGTCGGCATCTCTGTATGACGGCCTTTAGGTATAATCAATATGGTGGAGAGCGACGCCAACTCTTTGCAGTCACTGCATTGTTGTCGCGGAAAGACAAGTTCGTTCCTCTCGTGATTTACGGCTTATTTAACATATTTTATGACGCCCACCATAAACTATATGTCTGGCCATATCTTGTCACACAATGCTGAAGGTTGTTCTTGACATACGTGTGCCCTTGCGAGAAAATAGTGACTATCGCTATTGAGAAGACAAGAAATCATTCGAGAAGGTTTCATTACTTTCTACGTGGAACTCACGGAACGTACTTATAGCAGCTAGTAATTTACTGAATAGTACCATCTTGATTGACGGGTGGGGCAGCCAATTTTCGAATTCAAAGTTGGCCGTGCTCAGTCATGGTCGTGATAATGCTGATTTGTGTTGAATTGCAACCATGGAGCCTATACTAGGTGTTTCCAATTCGACCATCACCATTAGATATGGTGGTGATTAAACAACTATGGTGATATTTCTAAGGCAGAAAGCAGGTGCAAAAATGTTACAAAAAATTCATATACAGATAGATCCTAAAATACCCTGTCACCGAGATATAGGATGCTGGCGCTACAATTTTAAAATCAAGAAAAATTATACCTTGGCAGAGATAAAGACTTCAAATTATAACGTGCAGTACCAACAGCACACGGCGGCAAACATTTTTTACGACGCTTTACTTTATTAAAACATTTAATGCACTTTTAGATACGGTATTGAATTTTATTAGGAAATTATTTTCAGATGGTGCCGTTTGGAGAAATTTTACAAGTTTCTAACCCCGAAAATTTCACGCATCCATTAGACATATTTGACAGATACATTTCCCCTTATATTTGTCCTTAAGAGCTAAAATGAGTAAATATTTTCTGCATAAACCTGTCACAAGCTAGGTCGTTGGGACCCAGGGGCTTCTAGATATCAACGTTGACGATCTAATCTATTTTATTTTTTCAATTCCATTGTTTTATATGGTGACGAACGTAATCCTTTATAAACTGGACGCTATTTTTTATCATTAGTGGTATGGTCCTTCAAAAAATGTTTCGACCAGTGCTGTACCTTACGATGGCACCCTGTCGGGGTCGTCCATAATAAAACCAAGACATTCCTGTACCTCTCTCGACCACTAAATTATGGGAGTCGATTGTATCAATACAAAACGGCTCCAAACGACTGCTCCTTAATATACGTCAATATTAATCTGCTATTTATTGACCAATATTTTCAAATCACAAATTCATTTGTGACATCCGTCTGGTCGTTTAACCTTTACATAAAGCATCTGCAGCCGTTTTTGAAGTCGCCCCTACCTGTGTATTGAATGGACTGTCTTGTCTGGATAATAAAATTACAATGGAAATAGTGCTTACAACGAAGTGACGCAGTGATAAGTTGATCTTTCTATTTAACAACAGATAATCAAACTGAACCTCGGAACGTTTCCAACAAGAAGAAAATTGCTAAAGTCGATTCAGCATTTTACTTCCCAACCCTACTGGCGAGAAAGTATTGGAATCGCGAAAATTATGTGTTTTGGATGTTATGTGAGGTACATCACGAAAAACCATGTCACTCATTACCGTCGGTCTGTCCGCAAATCCTTGTCTCGTCTATGGCCCGTATCGTCAGTCGTCCCTACAATTGTAGGGCGCCTTTATGGCCTCCTTAATTGTCATAGTTTTCTACTTCTCCGTGTCAGCGCTCTATTTTGAGGTTATGTCACTAACATCTATTTGCATCAAATTGTGCTTGCTTTTGAGTTATATCATGTTTTATCAGCCTGAAATTTCCTACAATTTAAAAAGAAAACATATCTTCACAATAGGAGAGCGCTGACGCTGACACGGGACAAGTGTAATCTAGAAATTTTAGAAGGAGAGAAAGGAGTCTGACAATCAAGGAGCGCATAAACGCGCCCTACAATTGTAGGGACGATACGGGCCTATGACTTGGGAGGTACTGCTCGGATTCAGATGAAATTAGAAATGTCGAAAAACCTTTGTAGAGAAATTTTTCTCTTGGCTATGGATATTGTGATTGTCCGTAGGTGGTAGACGGTCTCTGACTGTCGAACGTGGAGGTACCACCCGGCGGATTTCGTAGGCGGAGCCAGAATGTGTGCATGTTGCATGCACACGTTTTCCCTCGCCAGAGTCCGTGTGGCGTTCCCCCTTTCCCCTGTATCCCCCTATAGCCCCACGGTACCCAATGGGTGCTTAGGCCTTAGGCCTTCGTGGTAGTTGGAGTATAAAAAAAAAACGTAAAAACTGAATTTAGAGCTTTTTTATCTCTTGGTCCGTACTAACTACCATAGTACGGAACACCCTGTATATCATTAGGTTGGTTGTTTATATGTAGAATACGTTAATCAAAGCTGATACGCTTTAATACAAATGCAAAGGTCATACGGACTGATTTAACAGGCAATCAATGAGGATTTTAAACTTACTCGTGAAATATATTTAATTTTACTCTGGAAAATGTTTTGTAAACATATATATTCCAAAAAATTAAATTACATATTACATCAGACACTCTTTCATATTTCCTACTTTCTTGTTTATATATCGGAAAACAATTTATTTCAAAGAATATAATACGTTTTTCACAGAACATGTAAAAAGTAAAAGCATTTCTCTCTATCAGGCGACTTTCATGTACTGTTTTTTTTATTGCAGCTCAAAAAATAAATTAGTTATTGAAATACCGATGTATGTTTAAATAGAAGATAGAGTACTTTAGAGCCTGTTACAAAATCGATGGGCGATACCTACATACACTTTGGGCATGCGTATATCTAAATCAATTTCCATGATTGAAGTGGAAACGTAAATGGAACTTTGTAAATTTATTCTTCAGCGTACTTTGCATCGTTCAATATATGAACATTTGCTACTACTTCGGATCCAATCAGTCGTGATGATAATATAAAAGATCTTTTTATGTCTGCTCCTTGACAAGACAACTACGGCATCCGCTGATAGCAATCTCCCCGTTGTTGCTTTAAATATTGATTTATTCCAGTTTCCAGTATATGCATAAAGGCAGTTTTAATGAGAAACTGTTTATATCTCGTTTATATTTAAATGGCTCCTTTTTGCATAGATGCAAAACGGAGATATCATTCCATATTTTCCCGTGTTAAATATTCTATCGATGGTTAACGGTTACGTGTATTTCATTAACCTCTTTCGTGGAGATAAATGGCGCCGGCAGAGTTTCTCACAAGAACATTTTCATCTGAGAAAAAGTATCTACTGCACAAAAATGATATCATCGCATAACGTTTCTGCTGCTGGACCAATTTTCAAAACTATTCATATAAAGCAAGAGTGGGCAATATTTCGTTACCACTTTTTGTAGGAGATTCGCGGGTTGGTCATCCATGATTTATAGTAATAACTTTGTGATGAACTTTTAGAAAAATTCGAGTGGTACGTCTGTACCTTCCGAGTTGTATAGGTGTCAATGAGTTTTCGATAAACGACAGAAAGGCAGATGGATATGATAATGATAATGATTTTTTTTGTTACAGGTAAAGATGCATCAGATACATGTACCAGAAGGAAGAAGGTAAACTCATGATTTATAGTGATACATAAACACTGGTCACTTCGCAGGATATTTCAGATATTTATTCTGGGATTGGGCTTCTTGTATCAACATTGAGACTTTTGCTATCCATTTCGTATTGCCATCGATTTCAATCGTATTTCGTGTTCTTTTGCAACAACTCATCAAATGGCTGTTTTCAGGATCACAAAGCTCTATACCTAATTCTCTTTATTTCCAGTTTTATATTGCGATACAACGCAAAGGAGGAATAATTTGATGAACCATATTCAAATCATATTAGATTTTGCCGTGAATCTTGTTAAATAATGACCAAAATATGTCAATTAAAAATTTGGCGTGCTTTGACAAACTACCCATATATTCGTAAAAATGGATTTGGAATTTTTTCAATTTCAGATATGAAGGGGCCTTGATTCAATTACCTCTTCCACTATGTCCATATCCTCACGGATTTATGACAATATCAATAGAGCCACTTTCTGTTAGCACCATGCCGTACAGTTAGTCAAATATCGTTTTTTGTTTTTTAATAATGGTCACTGTCTGTCATTTCCTTGTAAAAATTTGTTGCGGTATTAGCTATGTACTAGTAGTAGCAGTAGTAGTAGTAGTAGTAGTAGTAGTAGTAGTAGTAGTAGTAGTAGTAGTAGTCCTGGAGCGTCAGAGGTTGTACGACAACAGTGACCTACCACAACTTCTCACTGCAGTCAGGCAACGGACCTTCGTGAGTGGCAGGAAAGATGGGAGAACGACCCTAAGGGTTCCTGGACGCACACGCTTGTCCAACAGGTTGAACCCTGTTACTGTAGGAAGCATGGGGATGTTTCTTACAGGGCACGGGAACTTCAACCGATACCTCAACGTGCGTACCATTAACGATAGTCCCTACTGTCGCTATTGCTCGACGGATATCGATTCAGCCGTCTGTAGGAGATAGACTGTACTGAGGAACCAGTTGGAATAGCAAGTAGGATCAACCTTCACACGAGTCGGCGGTGCCCACGATGCTTGCCAGCGAGAATCACTGGCATATGATCTCGTCCTTCGTGGAGGAATTGCTAAAACTGAAGAAGGCGGACGATAGAGTACAAACATCCCCAAACCCCTAGTCCGGCAGACCCGGGATGGGAGATGTAGGGTGCGATCGGACGACTACTATGAGGATAACTGAAGAACAAGACGATGAAGGCAAGACAGCCTGCGTGCGTGAAGTTATGCAATCTTGGCGGTTCCAGCACAAAGGCGGTTCGTAGACCCACTCGCTCCAGGTTGCGGCCTGGCAACGGTCCCAAAAAAAAAGTAGTACTAGTAGTGGTAGTAGTAGTAATAATAATTATTTAAAGCGCTTTTTGTCTCTTCGAGTTGTGATTGGAAATGAAAGTGGATGGAATAAAGAAACGCTTTCGCAACCGGTCTATCAATACCATGCATTTCCAGTGATTCGAACGAATGCAGATACTGCAATCAATGACGATTTTGTATTCAATTCGAGTGCGACACTTTTGATTTTTACTTGGTATCCCGCCTGAATCAATTGGAATTACTACGTCGAACTACGATATCGCATTTATATGCTGGTCTTTTGCAGTCTGCGTATTAAGCGTTTCACTTTAACTACAATGTTAGTAGTTGACTTGCATTTTATGAGTACTTACTGTGATAGAGAATACGTATACATTTAAATGTTTTCAACGTCGCCATAAATTGGGGCTCGTGAAACTATGAAAATTAATAAAGCAACAGTAGAGTAGAAAGGGGTGCTCAAATTTTAAGGGAAGCTGAGACATTCTGCTGCAAGTCCTGGAACAAAAAAAAAATATACTAGGAAGAGAGAGATTGGAAAACTTAATTAATTTAGAATTTTCCAGTTCGATCATTCATTGAGGCAGAATGATTTTTGCAGGTTGTAATGATTGATCCCGGAAGATTTAAAATCACTTCAACCATGTTTTCCATTTCTCTTTGCTGGTTCCCTGTGGGCTTCGAGAAGTAGCTCCGATCATTGAGCACTGGGGCGTTGAAGGTTTCCTTGCCAAATAATGTTGCATTACACAATGAAAGGTAAACACGATAAAGAGAATATTCTAAACTAATGGTTACCTCGTTACTGAAAACGATAGCAACGAAAATGGATACCTATATAGGGCACCGTGAAAGTAGGGAATTTCTCTATCCGAAACAACTCACAATGCTAAAGTAATGGTAAAGTACCGAAAACGCAAAAAAGAAATTCATTTAGTAACAAATTTTAAGTACTGCCCACTCACATGGCGAAGTAGCACTTGATAAATCGGATTTACCTTGGAACGTACCCAATAATGTTGACTTCGTGTAATCGAATCAAAGGCTTTACATGCCAAATTTTCCTTAAAAGGCCAAATTGATTATGGAAGCGAGAGCTCGGGATAGAATCATCCAGAAAAATGATCGTTTTTTTTTAACATTATGTAGGTTTTTTTACAAGATGTTAACTTAGCACTAACTGATGGACACGTTGTGAACTCGTTTTGTAGTTGTACGTGTTGCCTAAACGTCATGAGGCTTCAGTTATCAATGTTACGGCAATGCCTAGGTGCATAGTAAGGATCTGTGTGATAATGATATGTGTTTATGGTAATTCCATTGGATTCTTGTCTCAAATACACTTCTATGAGAGAGATAAGAAATAATTATATTCACTGTACACTGTCGAATTACAAGTCATATACATGCTAACAGTAACTACACACAACGCGGGCGCGCTGGTGATTCCCCGTAATTCTCAAAGTTTTTGAAGACTCAAAAAACGTAAAAAATCGTAATTTATAACTTTGAACGTAACCTATCTTCATAAAGGACAACATATAAACAACCCGTCGTCACAGATCATAGATATACTTCATTCGCAGCATATTCAGTAATGATTTTCTCACACAGCAAATATCATCGATCTTATACACATGCAGAGCAAATACACACAATCACCCAGATGCGATCTTGCTATTCAACCAGATTTCTTCTCAGAGATGGAAACTATAGACTACCAGGCTTCACAAAACATATGCAACCAACAATGCGTGTAGTTGATGGACTCTCACAACGATCCTAGTGAGTAAACGTGGAATGACGGTTTGTACCCTAAAAACTACCTAGTCTGCAAGATGATATTCTATAGGTTTTTTTTGACGTCTGGCTCATTTTGATTTTTCCCGAACTTGACGTCTCAGTCTCGGTTATCTAAGTCTTTGGTGTGTGTGATATGGGAAAAATTCGCTTATAGTTTCATGACTTAAAAGCTCTGTAAAGAAAAGTCCTAACTTTGAGGACGTTCTTTACTTATGCCAACGTCGAACTCCGTAAAGGAATTCTGAGCTAGGAAATTCCTTTAGGTTCTGAAAGGAACATGCCGACTGAAGTTTACAAGTCAAGATTGAAAAGTATGATTAACAATAATGGCGAAAATACTGTTTTATACTCTCTACACGCGTTAAGAGATAAATTAGCAAAAAAGGTAATAGAGCAAAACAGTATCTCGCACTTTATATCCGGTCGATAGAAAATGGAATCAGAAGTGAGTAAAAACGGCTCGTTATTAGTATTGTTATTTTCGCTATGCTTGTTGTGGCTTGCTTTTTCTGTCAAAGCGACCAGCTGCTTGCAGTAAAAACGTGGTTATTGTTTTATATAATAGCTTTGTTTATTCTATACGGGTACTTTTTCTTCTGTTTTGACTGTAATTTCTAAAATGATTTGTTTTTCGACATTCGAATGATTTAATATTTATTTAAAGCTGCTCCGCGACATTTTTTCTCAGTTCAGTGATGTAAAAGTTACAAGTTACCAATTTAATAACAAACAGAATTTTAAACAAGTACATTTAAAAAAATCCCCAAGACTATCTGACCAACGAATTTGAATAGACAGCATTGTATCAACATAATAATAATACTTACAGGTGGGAACAACTTTATACGAAAATTATGTTTTTTGGAGCAACTAAGGTTTGACAATGTCAATGTATGACATATTATACCTTTTTGGTATCAGAATTAAAACCTCCATTCACCTGTGTAAAAATCCGATATACGTATCGTCCAGTAGAAAAATTAAGTTTCTCTGGAGAACAAGAGACGAAACGTCATATTGAAATTATGCCATCTTGTAAAGGAGAAAAAGTGGCAATACTAATGTGAAATTTATTTTAAAATTCCATTACAAATAAGGCCAGGAAAAAATTAAAACGAAACTCGTTTTCTTCCGTATCTCTACAGAAGTACTTTGAATTTCGAAACTTTCTGAGCTAAATATTCAACTTTGCCTTCATTTAAGTGACTTCGTATCTCTTATTGTTTCCCAGTTCCCAATGGTGGGGATCGAGTTTGAAACACCCTGTATATAACGTAGCAGATTAGATTATGGCACGTCATCTCTATTCCTAATGGTTAGCGGTTGAAGCAACCCGTGAAAAGTATAGTACCTAGATAAACTTTAAGGGGTAATTTCACTGATGATTGAAGGAAGTTCATATAGCTAAACATAGGTACAGTAATTCTTAGTTTTTGAATGTTTCTTAAAAATTCGCAATATTCGTAATAACCTCTTAGTGGAAACTTTCAAAATACCTACCGACCAAAATTCAATGTAAATCAATTTTGAAAAACTCTTTATTATGCCGGGTCCACATAAAAGCAACAAAACAAGGAACAAAACAGAAACGCAACAAATAAGCAACTTTTTGGAAACAAAACAAAATGTAAACTTATGTCCACATTGCCAAGAGACAAAAAAGTTTCGTGCACCAAAAATTTTCAGAGTGAAAATATGTTGCGTTTTTATGCTGAAAGGCAAAAGCGCATAGATTTTATCATAATGTCTGTTGGTTATGTGTTTTTGTTGTGGCCGGGAAAATAAAAAACGGTTTTGGGTGAAAACATCCTTACCTAAAAAAAAAGAAGATGATCGTGGTATTGAAAAACTATTGTCCAATTTGCGTAAAGATGATGACGAAATTTATAAAAAAATACCAATTTCAGAAATGACACTAGCATAGTGGAACGTTTGGCCATAACACTAAGATTTTTGGCGACCGGATACTCTTATAGCTTCATGTATCAATCAAAAATATCAAAACAAACAATATCGATATTAATATCAGAAACTTGTGATGCCCTAATTGAAGGCCTCAAAGAATATATTAAGGTAAGTACACATCGCACCGACAATGTTGCCTGAAAAGAAAACAAAACAGAAACATTTTGATTTTTAACGGCTCGCGACGGGAACGCCAAAAGTTGCCAGAAACAGAAATAAAACACGAATTATTTACGAAATGTTGCCTATTTGTTGCTTAATTGTTGAAAAACATTGAGCTGCTGTTTTGTTTCTGTTTTGTTGGTTTGGTGTGGACCCAGCATTAGGACCACAAATGGTCATTATTTGCTGGATTTACAGCTGTTAATTATTTACTTAGGTTACGGTTACTATAGATGCGAATTCTGACGAAATTGAGTTTTGACTAGTACGTCCGAGATCTTTGACAGAACAAGGATGTTACTCTGTGCACGTTGTCTGAAATTTTGGTACTCAGTACATTTCTGCAACCCAGCAAATATGGACGAAGTTAGTGGATTTTATTTTCTTGAAAGTCCTTTACTGAAGTTACTGTTGTTAAATGGTGGAAAACGGGGCATGTCAATCCGTTGTCTTTTAATAGAGATGACATACTGGAGACTGAAAGGTTATTATTGATAATTTTTGCCTCTCAATGTTTTATCAATTTATCATTGCCCACGAAAAAATCAAATCTGTTTGAACACTGCCAGTGTAACAAAGTATGCTTGCTCATTGGAAACAGGTGTTTGTTTGTTTATTCAGACCACTTGGTCAGAACTCGTCAGAACAAAATGTCGCGAGAATTCGCATCCATAGAAACTGTAGCCTTAGGGAGTCCAAAAAATTTCAACAAGTGTAATTGAAGAATTAATGAGATTTTTGCGGTACTTGAAGAAAGTTTTGCCGTCCTGTATATTGAAAACTTCACTCACTTCGTTTTACAATCACATCAGATTCGTTATTAATACCATGTATGATACTAAGATATTGCAGCCGATGAGTCGACTCTGCTTCTATTTACTAGTCAGATCATAAAACCATAATTACATTAAAAGCTGTGATGACCGGATCAATAGGGTAGAAGTTGCACGTAGTACTCGGGCACTCACCGAGCTATAGACACCGCACAGCACAGCGGCTGATCTAGGTTATGAGGAAGTACACTAACCTCTGCAGCGGACCCAGACGCGGTGTCGGTCGGACGGTCGCACCGTCGCCGTCGGTCGTGTGGTTGTATGGTTTACAACTTTACGTATACATGGCCACGTACGACCCACGACCGTACTAACTGTGATGGTCTTGCATACATACCCGCTGAGACAAATACGATACAAGACGTGTAGCAAACGTATGCAGTATACAGGAAGAATTACTACTTGCAGAAGTCGTAAAATGTGAGTAAAAATTTCGAGTTCGAGATAATACGACTAACTTCCACTAGTTCCAGAGAGGTATTGAGAAAAATTTTAGAAAATGAGATATTGTGTTTATTGAATGTTTCAGGGCATGTGCATCATGAAAAACCGTGCTACTCATTTCCGTCGGTATGTCTGTTCGCCAATCCTTGGCCTCTCTTTAACTTTTTTTTTATATTCCAACTACCACGAAGGCCTAAGTACCCATGGGTACCGTGGGGTTATAGGGGGATACACGGGAAGTGGAGGGCGATAACCGGGCTCTAGCGAGGGAATACGTGTGCATGTAGCATGCACCCACTCTGGCTCCGCCTACGAGATCCGCCCGGTGGTACGTCCGCGTTCGACAGTCAGAGACCGTCTATCACCCACGGACAATGTCAACATCCATAGCCAAGAGAAAAATTCCTTGGGATGGGATTCGAACCCGCGCAGCGCACGGCGACTGATTAGCAGACCGCAGCGTCTACCGCTACGCTACCACTGCTGCCTGGAAATTATCACTCTGATTTTGATTACGCATTTACACACGGTTACATTACTATACTAAGGACGAAAAAGTAAGTTTTGAATATGGAAAAAAATAGGGGTGTTAAAATTGTCGCGTTCCAATAATATTACCCATTTGTTAAATATGACTTTCGTAATGTCCATCCATTGCGTAAAGCACAAAAATTTAATAGATGTGATCATTTTGAAATTTGAGTTACTTTCTAGGCTGGAAACCCAGCTTATAGACCCTGATCCTTTATGTTGATACATGGGCGTAGCTAACTTTTTTTCTAAAAGAGGCTACTTTGTCGAACTTTTGTGTCAGTAGCTACTACCACATCAGGTTACTCCCCGTTATGTAAAGAGAAATAAGAAAAGCCATGTAAGTTTATGTTAATAGCATGTGACAACTAGGTTTCACATGCAGTTGCTTTGATCGCTTCTTACTTCTTACGTCACTGGGAGAGGAACTATTGTAATCGCGTAAAATTTCAAAAATAAAATATTTTGTTATATGACATGTCTGTTTGTCACTGTCCAGAAACCCTTGGCTCCTCTATAACTTAGAAAGGACTGCACAGATTTGGATGAAATTTTTACACAAGGTTACTACTACGCCAGAGATAAAAAAATTTCATTTTTGAAAATCGGTCCAGTGGTGGCGGCGAAAACGACTAAAAATGAAAAAAGAAATAATAAAAATCGTTTAAACGTCGTTTTTTGATGTCTCAAATGATCCTGATCGATTAAAACAAATGTTAGGGGTAGATAACTAGGAGGTTGCGGGTTTTAGGGAGTGGAAGGAGTTTTTTGAAGTTGGTTTGTCTTTAAATTATTGAGAAATGCTTTCGACGTCCGTCTCCTGCTATCTAGACCTAGCGCGTGGCGTAACGATCTGCTCCGTCTACCTGTCTCTGCCTCTGTTATCTGTCCGGTAGTCCTTGTCACCTGTATCAAAGATGAAGTAGTTGTTAGTTGTTGTTAGTGTATTTAGTATAGGCATCGAAAATCACTGACTAACGATTAATTTTTGGCCGACAAACTAAATATTTTAAAACGTCCCTAGAAGGGCGTAATCACAAAAATGTTTTGAGGTACAAAAAATTTTGAAGTTAGGCAACTGTCCTCCACTTATCTCTTAGGCTCGTATCGTCAGTCGTCCCTACAATTGTAGGGCGCGTTTATGGCCTCCTTGATTGTCATACTCCTTTCTCTCCTTCACAAATTTCTAGATTACACTTGCCCCGTGTCAGCGTCAGCGCTCTCCTATTGTGAAGATATGTTTTCTTTTTAAATTGTAGGAAATTTCAGGCTGATAAAACATGATATAACTCAAAAGCAAGCACAATTTGATGCAAATAGATGTTTGTGAGATAACCTCAAAATAGAGTTCTGACACGGAGAAGTAGAAAACTATGACAATCAAGGAGGCCATAAAGGCGCCCTACAATTGTAGGGACGACTGACGATACGGGCCTTAGAATCTTCGCCTTTATATTTTTGATAAATTCATATCGCCGCGTGAGAAGTAACAAGGTATCTTCCTGGCACATTTTGATTCAAAAACTAAGAGATAAGAAACATGGGCACATAAATTCGATAGAACTCACTTTGCTCCTACAGGAGCAATGGCTGTAAATTCGAGATACAATAATGGATATGGATATAAAAACTCGATTTATTTCAATCAAACCTAACCTCGAAATGCCTTAGGGCTGAGCACGCCCGTATGGCAGTTATCTTGTTAAACAGTTTATTACCACTAAACTTGGGCAATCTAGATTTTAAGGCACAACGGAAGCGTGTCTTGGTTTTACAGCTTTAGTGAGGATCAAACGAACACATATCGCCGTTGGGTCGCTATACTCTGTTATAGTCTAAGAGCCACAAGACGCAACTTCCATAAGAGGGATTACCGTACGTTTGTGATAAATATTTTTGGTAATATTTCCATGATAGTTGCAAGAAGCCAACGTTTTGTTAGTTCAACCATTGATATCTCTGATGTTTTTTTTTGTTTGTAACAGTTATATGTATTAAAGCATAAAAATGATTATTTTTACATGAAAACAGAAAAAGTTAAAATGCAATTTTCACCGTATACGGTAAAGTCACATGAATAATGTGAAACTACCAAATTATACATTTTTTGTGTAAAATCTCTGGACGTAATATGGAAGTGCCAGATAACCGATGAAACACGACATTTCACGATACAGCCCGTGGCGGCCGGTGACGCCAAAACTGTTAATAGGTAGGAGTAGTCCCACAAGATCCCTACAATTTGTGGTATTGTCAACGTGCAGTTTCTTTTAGGCGGTTTTATTTACTCCAAAAAGTGAAAAGTGAAGTAAAGATTTGTAGAAATGTTTTGCTACCCTTATAATATGTCTCGTTCTGATCTCTTCATCGTATAAGACAGTTCAGTAAGTTTTTGTGCAAATTTACAGTGTTTCTGCCCTTTGCTTCATTTGCATTTGTATTGTGCGAATGAATCATCGCAAACAAAGCAATGATTCATGTTAGATCTTACCTCTTTTCAACTGCTTGCTTAAAAATAAAGCTCTTTTCATGTACTATGATTTTGTTCCAATTAAAATTCAATGCAAGCATGCTCTACTTGGAAACAAGTTCGCATTGTAGTAATTTGAAAGCTACTCCTTTTAATTGATTTGTATTTTATATCGTTATAATGGGGTTCAGTTATTTTTAGTTAAAATGAGTATGGTTTGATTATCATAAAGTTGTTTATATAGGAGTTTGTTAGAAACATTTTCGAATGTGAATTACAGATTTTAAGTAAAGTGATCCTTGATAAAATATTTCATCAGCTAGAATTCCTTGTACTAGAATGGTCACCTATTTCACTGTGATTTTCCACAAATAATTAAAAAAGCTGGCTCAGTGATATGATATGAACCTGATGCTTCCTTTTGCATGTGGGACGCCCTGTACAAGAAATTGCATAACAAGTTATGTAAAACGATAATTAAGCTTACCTATAAAATGATAACATGTCAAGTAAAAACTAAATAATATATTATGGGATATTATGAATCATAAACTGTGTTCCCATAACCTGTTGTGTATTGTAATAATCTACATAAGGAATTCTGGATATATTGGAACATATTATCTAAATATTATTATATGTCAAATATTTTTTACACAAATTATCGTTGGTTAAAAAATTACCCACGATGAGTCATTTAACTATTTGTCTCTTTGGCTAATTGTTGACACAATACTCCAGTTTTCTTTTGTAAAGATTCGCCTTATTAGAATTTATTATTATGTTACATTAGAAATATAAGGATAACATTTTATTTGCTAATATTTCGATGTTTTATGCGACATCGCTAACTTCATATTTAAATGTGTAATGTGTGAGTAGTTTTGTTTCTGTTTATTTATGCATATACTGGGTGATTTCAGAAACAAAGCTGATATTTTAAAGCAGAAACTACATCAGAAAATAACAAAAGTTCCAATACAAGTGAAACAATTAACGTAAAATTGAATATCATTTTTAAAAATGCCATGGATATATCTGAAAATTCAGTGGCGTAGAAAATATTTTCTCTGCTTTAGGGGTTAAAATAACTCAAGGTCTGGCCCACGAGTAGCGTTTTAGTTATGATTACTTTTGCTTGTACTGCTTATGCCATCAGTACTGCGTGCACAAAATCTTAAGATGATCTTTTATCGATTTCGAAATTGTATATAACTTCAACATCCTGACGCTAAAGAGGCATTCTAAGACCCATACTTATATGAACTTTTCGTGCTGTTTTCGTACTTACCCCCTGCCCTAGTAGTATTACCATATAGTATATATATTTATGCTGGAGAATGATATCTTGAATGAAATACATTCTTAAATATATGATTTTCTATTTTCATGTAAATCATTCTAAATTTCTGAATTAGCTATGTTACATTCTACCTTGTATCGTAATTCTTCCTTTTTGCTCATTTTATCGATCAAGGTAAGATCACCAACGAAGTTTTTATTGCCTGGGGAAAAACGACAAATTTCTTAGTTCATCATCTGAAAGCACTTTAAAATATAAAACGGAATGCGTTGTCTCTTGGTCTATAAAATTGCTGACTATTGCGGTCAATGCGGTCTACATACAAGGAGATTTACCCTGCAGCTAAATGCAGACAGGGTCATCCACGAGCAGCGCTTATCTTATCTTTCAATCGGGTTCCGTTTTACTTCCCGCGTCAATTCGCGAGGTTGTAATCGCGAATAATTTCGAAAATGAAATACAGGGTGCGCTAGCATAACTTTCTTGTTTAAAATGCACGCCATTCAGTCACTTGATGTCGCAGCGGACCTCTAGTAGTCTTGTTCGAGAGGCGGGACTATAAGGTTTTGTCCCGACATAGTTCAGTTGTCATCATGTGTTGGAACAATGAGGAACGTGCTTTAGAAATTGAAGCCTACTTTTCGAGTGGATGTTCTGTTATCGCAACCCAGCGCCTCTTTCGGAATGACTTTAATTTGGCTCCCGTCCCAGACCTTAAGTCAATTGTTACGTGGGTCACTAGATGCAGACAAAGTGCAAGTGCGAAAAGACGAAGAACTGGAGAGCGTCAACTTTTGCGAATTTTAGGATTTCGAAAATATTGAAAATTTTGAAAACTAACAATTTTTAAATTCGAAAATTTATAATATTATAATTTTTTTTAAAATTGTTAAGGGTGAGTTACTATTCGTTTGAAAGCCGGAGATTGATCAACCCTTAACCGGCCATCAAGGTTCGACTGTAGGTACATGTGGGCCTTTCATAAATGTGCCGTAGTCTCCGAACTTCACCATTGAATTCAAGGATGTGACTCACTCTGTATACAAACCGATGTATAGGGAACTAAAAAAACTTAAATCAAGCCGCAGCGCTGTCTGGCGACCACACCTTTGCGGACGTTACGATTGGAGGAATATTTGGGTTGGAGGTTAGAAAAATTAGACGCCGCTGTCTACTACATGTATATGGTCCGTGAACACGGAATACATACAACAACGCCTGGGCGTATATTTGCACACTGAATTATCTCGCCGGCTGTGCCTTCCGGATCATGGAGCATTCTGTATTTAGGTTGCGGATAAATACATTCGAAAAAATTATACCAGTGGTCGAAGAAAGTGTTGAACACAGCGTTTGTTTGTTATTCTAACGAGACACCATTATGAAATTGAGGATATATGAATGTGAGGTGTGTTCTAATCTAATAACTGTTCAGAATGGCCCAGAAGATTACCCAGCCTGTGCAAAGCTATTCCATTGGGATGTTCCATCAACGATTTATTTTTGGATTGCGCAAGTTTTATTTTTATATCTTTTAACCGTCTTCACGCATATAGTTCTATTATCTAACAGACCAGCATACCTCGCTAGCAAATTAGTTCACCGTGGTAGTTTTGTTACCAGAGCTCTTAGATTTAATGCTAATTTTAACATGCCTCCTCACAATACCTCGGTCTTTGAAAGAAGTTACACCTATAATGCTGTCAAGCATTACAATGCAGTCAACAGTGGCTATCGATCCAAACAGGTTGCTTATTTTAAGAAATTAATGAAAAGTCATCTGCTGGAGTCCACAGATTCTGAATTCTTTTAATCGTTTTAGAATATTGAGAAACTAGACACTGACAACGATTTTTAGATTTTCTCGGAAATCTTCAACCAAAGTGCGATGAAGACATGTCAAGTCTTGTTGGGTATATTGAATCACACTTTTAATCCAGAGTTTCGGGATTCAGGGTCGAGGCCTATGCCAGTGTATGCAAAACTAAAATTAATCCCTCCGGAGGACTACATCCTGAAGTGCCTCTTGGCTTCGTCTACAATTTTTCTCCAGTAATTTCTGTCTTATATTTTGTCATTTGTTGAAATTGAGGCTCTCCCTCCATCTTACCTTTGAGCTATCAATACTTCTACATCGTTTTTTTAAATGTAGGGTTGTTACCTCTCACAATATGAATACATGATTGTATTTTTTGAGCGATGTTTTTGTAATACTGTTGCGCTCCTCTTCGAGGTAAAGGCATAGGGTATTTGAATGAAGAAGAATTCGAAGGGCAGTTCTTCGTATTCTAGAATTGTTTTCCTCTTCCGCATAAGATTTTTATTAGTGAACATTATGTACGAAGCTTCTTAACCTTCAAAAAATGCTCAAAGTAGGAGCTTCCAGCTAGAATGGGAGACTATAAACCGTTACTACTAGACTCCTTCAAATACACCAGGGTTAATTTTTATTGAGTTAAATTCATCAACTCACAGCATTGTTACCCTGGGGTTATCGAAAGTATAGAGATCGCTGGATAGGTCGTAGAGGATCTTACATATGGCTTGTATGAATGCAAGACCTAAAGCCCTGGTTCATTCCACAAGGAGCCAAGTTATTAATTTATAAGATTCCAGTGAAGATTGGATAACTGCCGGATATAATTTTAAAAAAATGGCAGTCAATGTGGAGGTAATTGGACCCTTGCCTTCCACCTAGATATAATTATTACAGTTTTTACAGACTCAGAAGTGACATTATTTTTATTATTCAGGATTGGTATTTTCAAAACATTTATGCGCTCTTAATTTCCGAACCCAAGTAGTTTCTGGAAGCTTGTCAGAGAACAAACACTCTAAGAAAGTTGAAAAAGACCACCCTCTGTTTATTTACTTCTTGAAAAATAAATATCCCTGATAACCTATCAAATAGAAATTAGTCTATGCATATAAGAGATCTTTGCATACTTTTTGTGAAGGTTGAAATATTTTTTTTAAAACACATACTCAATTACGATATTAATCAGAAAATATTCGAATCAATAGTTTCGTTATCACGCTTTTGAATGAATTATAACAATCGCGCATTTATTAGCAATTTGTTACCTCTGAAGGGTAAGAACATGCAAGCATTTGCTCGTTTCATCATCCTAGAAATGAAAAGTGCTGTAATCGCGTGCAAGGTCCTCATCGACAGTGAAAGTGTCTGAAACAAGCTTATTCTTCCGAACCTGCCCAAAAACTGGAATATGTACCGTGGCGCAGCAAACTGCATACCTGTCGACCACCACCTTTAGGCGCCAGCGTTGCCACCTTCCCAATTGTTGCCTTTTCCGTCCTTGAGAAATTCCGAGAACACGAAGTCTACAGTTTTCTGTAAAAGAAAAATTGAATTTATCATTATTTCTTAAATATAAATTGTATGTGAACGTCCAAATACAGCGTAGAGTTGGGCATTTTTTTGAGAATACGTTAATCATTCCGTCTACATATTGACCTTGAATTGAATTGGCTACCTTGAACCTGAATAATAACCGCTCGGAGCGGTAGTATCCCATAAATATGAAGGAAAATACAATTAACAATCACGCAAAATAAAAAATGCAAGTGTCATTGTCCCCTGCGGCAATATAATGTCACTAATAGCCTTTATATAGGTATTAATATCTGATAAGTCGACTGCTCAGCTAGTCATAGTAGAGAAAGTATAGGTCTGACACCTCCTTTAGATTGTTAACACTTTATTTTAGCATTTCGCATATCATCCTCACTTTTATCTGGTTACCAGTTTAAAGTATTTTCACGAGTATCCCACAGCAACTCTAGCGGATTCATATCCGAGGATTGCGGAGGCCATTGCATGACTTTCAAAATATTTTAATCTTCTTTTGCTTCCAAAAATTGTTTACAGAGCTTGGATGTGTGTTTGGGTTCATTTTCATGCTGATAGACAAACCCCGGACCAGTAAGACGAGACCCAGAAGGCACAACATGATTTTGTACTATAGCTTTGTAACCTTCTTTATTCAGTATTCAGTACTCAGCCCCAATCATTTTAGAGCCTCCACGGTGCTTGACTGATTCTAATGCCCTCTCGTTGGGCCGAAGCGACGGCGCCGGCGGACAAATACTCTTGGAACCAAAAACTTCAAATTCCGATTTATCGCTCCAGAGGACATTCTTCTAGTCAACAACTGTCCAATTTTGATGTTGTTTGGCCCAGTTCCTTCCAACTTTTTGTTAATAGCCCTGAGGAGTGGTTTCCATACTGCTATGCATCCCTTAAGTCCAGTTTCGAGTAACCTTTCCTGAACTGTTGTCACACTTACATTCAAGTCCGCTACTATTTCGGGTGCAGCCATGTGTCTATTGCGTTTACTTTTCACTACTATGCTTAAGTCTTCAGTGGAAGTTATAACTGTGGGTCTCCCTGAACGACGGCTATTGGATGTTGTGCCTTGAGCCTTAAATTTCGTAATAATGTTAGTGTACAGATGACAGTGGTACCTTCTGAGTTTAGAAATTTGTCGAATATTTTGGCGGATTTATGAAGACCAAAAGTAGCATTTAGCCAGAAACGGAAATGCACTTGTGGAACAATCTTGAACTATAAGGTATTGAAGCACGGTTAGTTTATCAAATGAGACAAGATAGCTGAAGTAAAACTGTGTTATGAGTTTACATACAACTCAAAAAGAAATAATCGAAAAAAAATCCCGAGAAACAGTTCCTATACAAAACCATAATATTCTAGAGGCAATTTCCATGGTAATGGTTTAAAATAAATGGCAATAAATAAAGAAAATCAAGTACCTACGTATCGAATAGTTTTTTTTTGTTATGACTTGTATGAATGCAAGACCTAAAGCCCTGGTTCATTCCACAAGGAGCCAAGTTATTAATTTATAAGATTCCAGTGAAGATTGGATAACTGCCGGATATAATTTTAAAAAAATGGCAGTCAATGTGGAGGTAATTGGACCCTTGCCTTCCACCTAGATATAATTATTACAGTTTTTACAGACTCAGAAGTGACATTATTTTTATTATTCAGGATTGGTATTTTCAAAACATTTATGCGCTCTTAATTTCCGAACCCAAGTAGTTTCTGGAAGCTTGTCAGAGAACAAACACTCTAAGAAAGTTGAAAAAGACCACCCTCTGTTTATTTACTTCTTGAAAAATAAATATCCCTGATAACCTATCAAATAGAAATTAGTCTATGCATATAAGAGATCTTTGCATACTTTTTGTGAAGGTTGAAATATTTTTTTTAAAACACATACTCAATTACGATATTAATCAGAAAATATTCGAATCAATAGTTTCGTTATCACGCTTTTGAATGAATTATAACAATCGCGCATTTATTAGCAATTTGTTACCTCTGAAGGGTAAGAACATGCAAGCATTTGCTCGTTTCATCATCCTAGAAATGAAAAGTGCTGTAATCGCGTGCAAGGTCCTCATCGACAGTGAAAGTGTCTGAAACAAGCTTATTCTTCCGAACCTGCCCAAAAACTGGAATATGTACCGTGGCGCAGCAAACTGCATACCTGTCGACCACCACCTTTAGGCGCCAGCGTTGCCACCTTCCCAATTGTTGCCTTTTCCGTCCTTGAGAAATTCCGAGAACACGAAGTCTACAGTTTTCTGTAAAAGAAAAATTGAATTTATCATTATTTCTTAAATATAAATTGTATGTGAACGTCCAAATACAGCGTAGAGTTGGGCATTTTTTTGAGAATACGTTAATCATTCCGTCTACATATTGACCTTGAATTGAATTGGCTACCTTGAACCTGAATAATAACCGCTCGGAGCGGTAGTATCCCATAAATATGAAGGAAAATACAATTAACAATCACGCAAAATAAAAAATGCAAGTGTCATTGTCCCCTGCGGCAATATAATGTCACTAATAGCCTTTATATAGGTATTAATATCTGATAAGTCGACTGCTCAGCTAGTCATAGTAGAGAAAGTATAGGTCTGACACCTCCTTTAGATTGTTAACACTTTATTTTAGCATTTCGCATATCATCCTCACTTTTATCTGGTTACCAGTTTAAAGTATTTTCACGAGTATCCCACAGCAACTCTAGCGGATTCATATCCGAGGATTGCGGAGGCCATTGCATGACTTTCAAAATATTTTAATCTTCTTTTGCTTCCAAAAATTGTTTACAGAGCTTGGATGTGTGTTTGGGTTCATTTTCATGCTGATAGACAAACCCCGGACCAGTAAGACGAGACCCAGAAGGCACAACATGATTTTGTACTATAGCTTTGTAACCTTCTTTATTCAGTATTCAGTACTCAGCCCCAATCATTTTAGAGCCTCCACGGTGCTTGACTGATTCTAATGCCCTCTCGTTGGGCCGAAGCGACGGCGCCGGCGGACAAATACTCTTGGAACCAAAAACTTCAAATTCCGATTTATCGCTCCAGAGGACATTCTTCTAGTCAACAACTGTCCAATTTTGATGTTGTTTGGCCCAGTTCCTTCCAACTTTTTGTTAATAGCCCTGAGGAGTGGTTTCCATACTGCTATGCATCCCTTAAGTCCAGTTTCGAGTAACCTTTCCTGAACTGTTGTCACACTTACATTCAAGTCCGCTACTATTTCGGGTGCAGCCATGTGTCTATTGCGTTTACTTTTCACTACTATGCTTAAGTCTTCAGTGGAAGTTATAACTGTGGGTCTCCCTGAACGACGGCTATTGGATGTTGTGCCTTGAGCCTTAAATTTCGTAATAATGTTAGTGTACAGATGACAGTGGTACCTTCTGAGTTTAGAAATTTGTCGAATATTTTGGCGGATTTATGAAGACCAAAAGTAGCATTTAGCCAGAAACGGAAATGCACTTGTGGAACAATCTTGAACTATAAGGTATTGAAGCACGGTTAGTTTATCAAATGAGACAAGATAGCTGAAGTAAAACTGTGTTATGAGTTTACATACAACTCAAAAAGAAATAATCGAAAAAAAATCCCGAGAAACAGTTCCTATACAAAACCATAATATTCTAGAGGCAATTTCCATGGTAATGGTTTAAAATAAATGGCAATAAATAAAGAAAATCAAGTACCTACGTATCGAATAGTTTTTTTTTGTTATGACTTTAAATGGAAATATGTGTGTTCAAATACTTTTGAACGGTAGTGTATTTGATCAAAATAATCCTTTGATTTGTGAGATACTATGGAAATACTTGCACGTAGTCATTTTCTTATCACGCTTACGACTGGATAATCATATTCGCGCATCTATTAGCAGTTTGTTACCCCTAAAGGGAAAGTACAGCTCAAGCATATCGCCCGTTCCATCATCCTAGAAGAGAAAAAATGGCGTAATTGCGTGCAAGCCAAGCGCTCCTGCCTGATCCTCATCGACAGTGAAAGTGTCTGCAATAATTTTATTACTCGTGGTACCGTTTTTCCTCGCGCGATAGGCGATCATCGATACTGCACGATGATTGCCATTAACAAAGTCGAAGCATTCGCATCATCCAGCGAGCAACTTATGATTTCGACCGCTTTCTCTCCTGCTTGTTCATCGATACGCCGCTTTTATTATGGATTATTTATCTTTGCGGGAACCAGAAGGCATCGCTGGAAGAAAATGCTCGGTCAAAAGGCCGATCTGATGGAAAGATATGCGCTCGAAGTATAAAACGTTGCAGAAATCTTGAGAATAAAACATATTAGCATTAAACAGATAATTTGTTGTCATATTTGAAAAACTGATGTGCACACAATACTCTTAACAACTTTTGTCTACGACTGGGTGATAAATTGTACTCTACTAGTAGGCTTCTCGGGAATTTAAATTAACCTATGTAGAACACAATATGGTGATCATGGGAACTATTACATTACCGGGGTTACAATAGTACGGTTTTTACTTCTACATAAACTCTCTACCTTAAAAAATTTATTTTAGCCAGTCGTATACAGTGCTTTTCTTTAATATCCCCTCCCCTTTGATTTTTTGAACGTATCAATTCAAAAAATTAAAACTTGAGGTAATGAAATTGATGCGTGGATACCATATTTTAGAGTAAAATTGAAACATGAAAATGTCAAGATAGCCGCTGGGCGCCATCTTGGAAAAAAACTATATGAAAACGGGTGTCTTGTGGTGTGTGTTTCGTACTTGCTTGCTTCAAATAGCCCCATAAAAAAGTCTAAAGGTGTCAAATCTGACGAGCGAGCTGACCATTCCACAGGACCTCGTCGGCCAATCCAACGACCGGGGAAATTGTTATCTAAATCATTCCTAACTTGTCTGTAGTAGTGTGGTGGAGCACCATCTTGCTGGAATACATACATCAGTATCGAATTCATTAGGATTCGCTTCGACGATTTCGGTGATTAGAGGGTCAATAGTATTTTCCAGCATATCCAAATACAGTTCCCCGGTTAAAGTTTGTTCGATGAATAGAGGCCCAACAATATGATTTCCCAATATCCTAGCCCAAATGTTAATTTTTTGTGGATATTGAGTATGAGTTTCCCGGAAGACGTGAGGATTGGTGTCACTCCAATAATGACAATTTTGCCTATGCACATTACCGTTGAGAAAAAATGGTCATTCATCACTAAAACAAATATTTTGGATGTAGGTAGGTTGCCGTGCATTGGTTTCCGTCATAGTCTCGCTTATCTTCGATCTGGGTCATCTTCAGTTAGCTGATGTACCATTTGAATTTTGTATGGGTGATACTTATTCTTTTTCAAAAGTCTCCATACAGTAGGACAAGCCTCACATACATTCGCGATGGAGGCAGTAGACTGTTGGGGATTTACTATGATCTCACAATTATTTGAACTTGCTTTTCTTCCGGGATGGTCGGATGACCTGGGGCTTTTTGTTGTTTACGCTACCAGTAGCTGTAAATTCAGATACAAGTTCCCCTAAATATTTTCTACAGATAGGACGCTTCGGGAAACGATCATTAAAAATCCTGTCGCTCTCGTGAAAGTTACGCGTCGCACCATAAATAAAAATCGCTTCGAGTTTTTTCTTCAATGGACGAGAATTGAGAATTGACCATAAAAATAGTTCAAACAGTATCTAGCATTAAAACCGAAAGCTAAATATGAATATTTTTAACCTACAACGCTCAGTTCTCTCAAATTTATATATTTGATTCAATCACCTTATGTTCTGTAATTAAGTCCTAAATAATAACCAGTGGCCAGTGAAAAATTAAGCTACTTCTGTAGTTCTTCCATATTCAGTAAATTTTTCAAATATGCAATAATGGTCCATAACAATTTGAATGGCAACAATAGCCAACGAAAAACAAATCATTTTTGCCTAACCCGTTGGGTCCTTTTCTTTGATGCCTTCTGCTCCATTGTTTTTAAACGGGTCAGGTTAGGAAAGTTAAAATCTGGGGTGGTGAAATTGATTCACAATTGTGACATTTGAAAATTTTAACATGGCAGATGTCTGCCTTTTTTATTTTTTCAAATTCAATGGTGGGACATAAGATCATCGTTTTTAAGCTCCTGATGAATAGATACCTTATGACCTTGAATATTAAAATTTCTATCTTCCAAAATGGCGCACTGGTGGGCAACCCAAGTTGAGGGTTTTCTTACATTAAGTCGCTTATAACTGAACAAATAATACCGAAATGTTGTATTATGTTATATCAATTTTCTCCTTTGAGAAGGGTCTACCTGAATTTACAATAAAATGTGGAAAATTCTAGTTAAGAATAATTGAAAGATTCGCTGATGTTTTTACAATGTAGTGTTCCGTATTTTATTGCGCATGCAGTTAGAGCTTTGTAAATCTATCGGGAAGACTGATACAGGGTGCGGCAGAGAGGACGGACGTTTTTTTGATGGGTACTATATATATACTTTCCGCTTCCGTCTACGAGAGAGGTGGGGAGCGTGCCGTTTGACTCGTGAGATCCTAGCATTATTTTACCAGTTGTCGTTATGGACCCTTGGACGGTGGAGCACCGCGTTTTCCCCTATGATTTTTTCGTCCGAAAAATGAGTCAGTCATCGTCGTACAGCGTGAGTTTCGTCGCCACTTCAACATTCATCGGAATAGAGCTGTTCCCTCTCGAAACACCATCCTTCGTTGGGTTAAATCACTTCGCAGGCGTGGTGAACTGATCAACAGAAGACCAAGAGGAGTACCCCAAGTTGAGAGAGCGATGTTGGAGAGAGTCTACGCGAACTTCCAAGAACGCCTCCAACACTGCATCAACGATTTCGGCCACCACATGCCTGATGTGATTTTCCACACTTGACTGTCTCAAATGCTATTTCCTTGTGAACCTGATTCCATCAATAAATTTGTTTTCAAGTAAAAATTAGCTATTTTATGATTTTTTTAAAACCGTCCATCCTCTCTGCCGCACCCTGTATAACACACAGTAGCGTTTTGATCTCTGGTTATTGAGTTATCAGCAGCTAAGTGTACAAATACTATTTATTAGGAAATTCGAATAAAAAAATTGCAACTGTTACTTTTACGTTAAAATATTCATTATTCCAACTTGCTAATGTGACCGGCAGGGGTACCACGTAAGTGACATTATGCCGATTTTTTTTTGACATTATGCTGTTTTTTTTGACATTATGTAGGTTTTTATACAAGATATTAACTTAGCACTTAGATGTACGTGTTGCCTAAACGTCATGAGGTTTGTTATCAATCTTTGGCTCTGATGTTATGTAAAATCTGCTTCTGAGATGGCATTACTGGAGGTGCAAGCTCTAAGTAGTATGTGTTGATGATAATTACATTGGGTTCTGGTCTCATATACACTTAATTGAGATTCAAAGCTAGTTGCGCATCCACTTTTTCTTATCCGTTCTGGAAATTACATATACAAATTTGCTCAATTTAAAAAATGAGAGAGATAAGAAATAATTATATTCACTGTACACTGTCGAATTACAAGCCGTATACATGCTAACAGTAATTACATACAACGCGGGCGCAGTGATGATTTCTCGTAATTCTCCTCAATTTTTCGTAATTTATAACTTTGAACATAACCTCTCTTCAGAAAGCACAACATACAAACAACCCGTCGGGCACAGCCCATAGGTATACTTCATTGGCTTCTCTCACACAGAAAATACCACTGATTTTATACACATGCAGACTAATACACATAATCATCCAGATGCGACCTTGCTATTCAGCCAACTTTCTTCTCAGAGATAAAAACTACAGACAAGTGGACCATTTGGCCTCACAAAACATATGCAACCAATAGTGCGTCTAGCTTAGTTGACTGATTCCTCCTTAGATGAACATTCACAACGATCCTAGTGAGCAAAGGTGGAATGACTGACTAAATACTACCTAGTTTGCAAGATTTTTTTTTTGACGTTTTATAGGTTTTTTACATGATACCAATGCAGGTCAAGAAATAAATATTAAGAAAGGCAGTGTATTAAAAAGCAGGATGGGAGTCACAAAACTTTGTTAGGTTTTTGTTAAGACTTTAACTATCTCTCCTAGGTAGGAGGTATGGATTGTCGATCTATATATCCATATAGACTTTTTTCTTGTTACTCCACAAATACCGATACCGCGTATGCTATCTAATCATGTCAATTTTTATGAAGCCTCGTTAAGCGGAAAATGAATAACACATGTCACATCTACCTGAGTCACTTTTTATGCCCCAATTTTACTCCTGTGCACGAGCTGTGTCTACCAAAATTCGTTCGTGCATGTCAATCACTTGAGTGGAAAGTGAAAAGATGTCATTCATGCCGAAGCGCAACGCGTTGCTGGCGCTAAAAACTGGACCGGTCCGAAACGTTACAGACGTGACTTTAAGCGAAAGTACTACATCGAAGTTTGCTTTTATGATTTCTGCATTATTATTTGTTTTAGCTAAGACTTTGCCCATGGACTCGTTTATTCTCTAGGGTGGAAAGGTAGCTTTAGCGCCCGCAATGTTTAGTTTAACCTATGAAGAACACTATGGAGGTCAAGGGAACTGTCATTCGTTCGTTACTAGGCCGTGGCTCAACTATTAGTTATACAATGGTATGGCGAATTTATTAATTTTCAATTCTACATTATGTTTACTCAAAATTTTCAATTTTCAAACAGTCGAAGATAACATTTTGGCGAGGTATGCCTCCCGGCAAAAAGATGTGGCAAATTTGGAGAAAAGGTCAACTCAAAATGAAACCCCCCTACCAAGTGGGTTGTCACAATGACAGTAACAAGCATAGATAGGAATACTCATATTATCTTACCCAGAAAATTTTTGAAATGGCGTTACGAAACTAAAGAACATAATTATGTCTGAGCTTATACAAACAAACGTTCGCGCACAGAGACAGATTAGATATGTATGTGCGAGGGAGATGGATGTATAAGAGTGTAGTTTTAATGCGAATGCGACCTGCCAAAAATCGTCAAATCAACTGCACCCGCCAATTTTGTCAAGACCCCAAATTTTCGTAATTACCTAACGCCTCATTTCCCGAGGATTCTCTCTCTCTCTCTCTCTCACTCTTTAAACTGACAATGCATAGGGATCATTGTCCCCAGTGAAAAATCTCTGGCGCGTGAAACATACACGGGTATTGAATATGCAGACACTTACGTGAGGTGAAAACTGACGTAAATCTTCATAATCTATGATAACATAACGCTAACACGAACGCCAATTTTTTTTCTCAGAGAAATTTACACACTTTTTTATTTGACGCGTAGTCACGTAGGTGAGAACCTGAATGCAATTGCAGCGTTGTTGTGTTGAGACGGGTGAAAGCAATAACTGCTTGTTTGATGGGTAGATGTTATGTCCATTTTTGACATATTATACATCGGTCTGTGGGAAAAAAGGAAAAAGTTGTCTCGACACATGAAACAGAGGAAAACAATCTAGAATATTTGTTCAGAGCACACGTGTCCATCTTACTTTGAATTCTCTCAGCACTTTTAAAAGGACAACATTCTAACTCGAAACCAGCTAACTGTATAAAATCTTGTCATATGTATATCAAATTTGTAGAGAATTTTATGCTCTACATCTTTCACAATCGGTCCAAATAGCATTTCGTAGAATGGGAAAAATAGCATGTGATATTAAGTAAAATTAATTTAATGGACTGAAATGGATATGTTTGCTTTCCGTCTACCAAATTTGAGATTTTCAAAAGACCACACCCATTTGTTTGCTTCCCGTTCATCTGTCTCCAAGACTAGACCTATACCGCACTGATGAGTTGCCAGTGAGCATGAAACTGCGCTGCCTGCGGTTGGCCATGGTTACAGAGACGGAAAGCACACATGTCTATTAGTATTCCGATTGCTTGACGGGGTCGATCACGATGGTGGTGCAACATTTTCTGTACATAGCAGCAGTTATGAGCCAGAAGACGTAATGATCCTCTGCAGTGGGGCTTGCGCTTATACTTTTATTGTCTACGTCCCCATGTAGACCATGCGTATATAATGTATACAACTCGTATACAATGTAAATAATGAGTATACAATGTATACAGGGGTATAGACAATGTATAGAATAACATAAGTGAGGTTAAGTTTACTCGCAAATGTCAAAACAGGTGTTAAAAATAAGTAAATCGATGAACTTGTTCAAAGATGGTAGAGAATATTCTATCGAGTGCTGTGTCTGAAAAGAATCACCTACATGTCGCTTGAAATCGTACAGCTAAGTTAACCTTTGTCGTATAGGTATATACTGCTACTATCCGCGCGCTATTTTATCAATTTATAATTACCTAATCGAAGCAAATATCACATCAGAAAGTACAGTAAGATGAAGTGATACTTAGGCGTGTGTGTATTACTCCTTACGAATAACCGATAACGGCCTTGCCAATCTAAATATTGACGATGCTGATTAGATTTTGTTTGAAGAATATATTTTATTTTATTTTAGAAACACTCTTAATTCATAAAAAAAACTATAACTTTGTATATATAAATAATCAAGTGTCAATATTTGTAACTGTTTTAATTATTCAAGTATCTTACATAAGGGTTGCACCTATGTATGCAAGTGACCTGATTGATTATTTACTATTTCTACATTGTTAACATTATCTAAATGAATATCAAAACGTATACAATCACAATAATTGTATACGCGCAGACAATGGAGTATTTTACATCATGCGTCCATCACTGGTGCTCTGCCATTTCGATCGTGTGGGGTGAGCATGAAAGTCAGCTTGGAAAACCATTGGTAGGTGGCGTTCGTCACCTTGTGCAGAAGGGAATCATTTAAGTAGTACCGGATGACATTTAGACCTAAGAAAATATATTTGCAAACACCGACTTTTGTGCCGTTTTACTTTTATCTTCTCATTTTACTTGATAAGTAGATTTATTTATTGATCAGGAGCACCAAAATAAGTCTAGCTCTAGATGGTCAATCCATTAGCGTTACTTTTGATTTCGCATAGCGATTTTAAAATGGCAAAAAAACGTAGTCGCACATTTTCGGATAAAATAGAAAGTACTTTCTCTCCGACATCGGAACACAACAAACTAATTTTGTTGTTACGCTCAAAAGCATTCACAATCGCAGTTGAATGAATACGCCGAGTATGATTGCAGGAAACGATATAATTGGTGAATGAAATTACCATGACATTGAACAAAGAAATTATTAGTCAGATTTCTATTCACTGTTCTACGCTGTATAATTTCGGATGTAGCATATTTGCATTGTATGGTTTATTTTTTTTTTTAATTTTTTAGGTCACTTCACCTTAGGGAATTGGTGGAATAGTCCTTCTAAAATTTGTGAATTAGGAAATAGACGAGGCGAAAAACTCTCACATTAATAGTAGAGCTTTTCCAGATTTTTTCATTGTCGCGGCTGTTGCCCTCTAAATTCACGTTCAGACCGAGATTCCAACGCAAGCCAAGGCGCATGTGTAACCACAGGTGTTCGAATCGGTGTTTCCGGCGCGAGCCAACCTAAGCCAACTGTTTTCAAGGTAGGCGCTGGCGTTCGATTGCGGTCGCTCCTTGTTCGGTACATCAAAGGGAGGTTTGATTTGGTCTGGACAGGATTTGCTGCGCTTCTAGTGTAGGATACTAAATTGATAATATGATAATAGCAATATAACGATAACCGTGAAAACATCTCATCTTAGAAGATTTCGAAGTACCGCCCCGTACCATTACATTTTTACTACACGGGCAGTACGTAAACAAATTCGATATGGGCAACAAGGTCAGGGTAGTATTAAAGTCACTTACTTGGTGACGAAACGACAACGAGTTATCCTCCTTTGGCAAGCGATAAGGGCGATATGATTGGATTGTCGGGGCCAACACCTATTTTTAGAAAAAGACTTATGAGTATCTCCCGTATTCAACCGACTCATGATAACACATGCACTAATCTACTATCTACCATTACATTAATGTACCCCAACTACTATTACGGATTCGTCATCGACTGAATCACGGGACCGTCATCACGACAGACTGATCCTGACCGTCATCACGACAGACTGGTCGTTAAGTCATCACGACAGACTTAATAGGAGTCATCACACAGACTCAATAGGAGTCATCACGACAGACTCAATATAACTCTTTGGTCGCTAGGTGTATGGTCAGACGTGCTGAGTTTAACGATTGTTACAAAAAGACAGTCCAGGAACCGGGATATCACGCCGACCAAGGCCGTTGTGTCAATACCCCAAATCTCCGACATTACCCCTGAATCAGAGGTAACCGAGCAATATGACTATCATTAAAGTAACAATCCCTGCACACATCCTGCCATGAGATACATTCAGACTCCAACGATTGCCAAGTGAAGATAGTTAAGCGGTCATTAAGACCAAGGATGCCACTTCGACCAAAGGCCATCGTGTCAACATCCAAAGCGCTCCGACATTTCCCCTGGTAGAGGAAACCGAGCAGTAAGTTACATAACTACCTCAACCCAGCAAACGGGCTCCGAAAGTCCCATAACAACCCCCAGAACCTGGAGGCGTCCCACCTGCGGATATTCAATAACAAGTCGTAAGCCATAAGTTAAATTATGAAGGTAAAAAGTATAGCATCTTTATAAACATGGCTTAAGACATTCATGATCATGAATATGAAACTATTATGGTTATCAATCCATGCAGTACAGTAGAATAAAGGAAACACTCAGTGATAGCTCACCTTTCAGGTAACTAAAACACCACACCCAATAGCACATCAACACCGTAATGAAGTTCACTCTACTTGGACTGAGAAGCGATGTGATTCACGCGATAATTGAAATGCATCTACGCCAGACTATCAAAGTTTATCCTGGGAGCAGGTACCCAGCGAAGGAATGGAATGTATAATGTAAACAGGCGTAAGGGCTGTCGCGTTGAGTCACACTCAGCTGCCTTGTGTAACTTCTGGAAAGTTTTCGTGCTACAGGGTTGGGCTCGCATGCAAAAAAAATAAAAAAAAGTGTTTGAGATATTTCGTAAGCTTACACTAGTATTTAGTTATTGGTCTGCATTCCATGAGAGGAGGCTCGACATTAGCACCGAACTTAATCCAACGCGGTCCAACTGGAAACTAAATTTAGGTGTAGACGACGTGTAGACGAGCGCATTCCAATACCTTCCAACAACAAACGGTAACGTCACATGTGCTTGCATTCGCTTGCTCGGCGTTGGATTTTCGGTCTGTACGCGGCTTAACATGAATCGAGGAGCAGTAACCCAGTCCAAATTTGTTAAAAAAATTTTTTAAATTACATTTTTTTGCTATAAACAGTTTTTTAATATTTTAAGCAAACAAGGTCCGCGGTACCTTTTTCGAAAGTTTACCGTTTTCGAGTTATAAGCGAAAATAACTTGAATTCATTCATTGCTAAAAAACTCTTTTAAATATTTGTTAGGTTGCCAAGTGTCTTAAGTTAGAATTTAAACAAGACCTCGAATAGTAACATGGGCTTAGTTTCTTTTAGAACATTGTTATTTAATTGGCTCAGGTGCTCGTCACTATAGTTTATGGAATATTCCGTATGATTCATGTTAAGAGGCTTCCAACAAACGTAAAAAAATCGAGTTCCTGCAATTTTTCCCGCACATGCGAGGGTTCCGCCTCGTCTAAATGATGTCAATGTTTACACTTCGTCAAACGGAGGCTCTCCATCGTCAAACTTTTGCGCTACTACTGGCTAGTTGACAACGTGGACAACAAACAATCAACCCGAAACTGGTTTATATTCTCTACCTAGAAAAAGTCGCATTCTGATTAACTGTAATAAATTGGTCACATCGATTTTTCAAGGTTGTCGCAGCTTATCTTCGGTTTATTGCTCGTATGTTGGAAAAAACACATTTGAAATTCGTTCATTGAAAGCTAACTCATTTGAAGCCTGTATTTCACATCAAGGGGGCCAGCTGACAGGATTTTATTTTTCAGTTCGCATACCCCTTAGCGCGATCGGGAAGCTGGCATAAATACTATCTTAATAAGATTATAGATCGAAACATGAGTATTTGATCTAGTTATAACAGATACATTCGGTGTTTGAATCCAAGGGTCACAAACACCCCTTTACAAGAACAGCTTCCTAAACATAAATGCTGCGATCACCACTGAATGATGGAGTTAGACGCTTTGTAGTTATATTATGAGTATTAGATATCACGTACATGGGATTTGGTTAATAATCGTGATACAGTGGCGGCTCGTGGCAAAATAAAACAGATGTTCTGCAAATCCGAACTTACCTATTTTTTGTATGTCAGTTCGATCCTGCGCTGCTTCTTGGCAGCATATTTGTCGATCACCTTCCCGTTGAAATTTTCCATGGTCGAAATAAATTCCTTTTCAATGGACAGCACCGACAACGCTGTAAGGCGATCCTGGGTTATAGTATTACGAAGAAAAGTCTTGATTCTTTTCAATGTTGATAAATTTCGCGCAGCCTCTGATGTTGACATAGGAGTTGTAACAATAATTTCTAATAGCTTTTTTGTTTCTTTTAGTGTTTCCTCCAAACTATTTTGTATCAAAAATTTCAAAAGAGACAGAGTTCCATGTAAATCTCGGCAATCATTCCGTGCATAAATAACAGGCAACTCTGTCTTCAAACGACTTTTTTCTAATTCGGGATAAGCCAAGCAGGTAGTTTCCAACTTGTCATCAGGAAACTTACCACAGTATTCTCCAAAGTGTTCGGGGAAAAAAGGGATGCGGCTACCAAATGATCTTTGAATTGAAATTTGTCATTTGCAGAATTCACTATATTGTCGCATACTTCTAATGCGGCAACTCGGTGATCGTGACTGCTGTTATTACGTCGTCTCCTTTTGTTGCCTTGGGGTTCAGTGCAAATACTTTTGGCTTCATCTATTATGTCATCAATTTTATTTCTCACATCGGCAATACATTTTTCAAAATTATTGATATCCGTTTTAACTTGCGCTGGCTTGGTTTTTCTCTTCTGCAACTGGTTGAACAAGATGTCGACGTGAGGCATGACATGATGAAAAAATGTCAACCAAAACACGAAAACAGAATCGTTTAACATACGGCGAATACCGCAAGCTGCCTTGCAAACGGTTTCATTAGTGAAATTTTCTTCTAATTCTTCCATGCATTCAATGAGTGATTCTCTGTTCTCAAACACTACATTTATTGTTCGAATATTAAAATTCCAACGAGTTGTTGCTCCTTGGGGAATTTTTTCCCCCAAAATAGCTCAAGTACCTCTACGCGTTGAGGAGAATTATTAAAAAATCCCGGAATATCTTTCAAATCCCCAAAGAACACCCAAACTTGAGCATTTGCAGAAGCAGCTTGGGACATAGTGAGCAAATATATGTCTTTGTTTAATTTTTGTCTGTACTCCAGCATTATGTCCGCTCATTACCGCGGCTCCATCATAGCTTTGTGAAATCAGTTTGTTAGGGAAATTTCCTATTAATGGATCTACGACGCTCAAAATATGTCTTGTGAGAGTATCAGCGTCACATTTTTCGGGATTCACATAATTCCAAAAACGTTCTACTGGTTCGCCGTTAAATACGTATCTGAAAATTGTTACCAGTTGGGTTTTCCCCGAAATGTCCGTTGTTTCATCTGCTATTATCGCCAAATACGAGGCTCTGTTAATCTGTTTTATTATTTCTTCATGACAAACTTCAAGAATACAATCTAGTAGATCGTTTTGTATTTCTTTCGAAGTTCATTTAAATATTAAAGCATTTTTTGTGTTCGCGTAAGGTTGTATCAAGCTCAGCAGAAAAATTAATCAGTCCACGAAATATTCCCGGGTTTTGGGAGCTCTGGGTTTCATCGTGGCCCCGTAGCGCCAATTCAAATCCTCCGCAAAATTTTATACAATCGATTATTTTTGACACGTACCTGTTTTTGTAACGGTATCATTATGCTGTTGTATATTTCTCCAATATACTGAATCTAACTGAGCTCTAGCAGTCCCCAATAAAGCAAATTCCATCGAATTATGAAGATGTGTTTCAGAGCTTTCTTGCTTCGTAATTTTTTCACTCAGGTGCACTAAATCTGTAACACCTACCTCCGTCCAAGCTTTGTCACCCCCGAAAAGTATGCAAGGAAAGCAGAAAAGGGCATCCTTCCTGTTGCACCCACAAGTCCAGTCATTTCTGGTGTAAATCTCCCTGCTGAAATGCCGCGTATAGCCCTTTCCCCGACTAACGCCCTGTGTTTCTATAAATATGTCCGGCAGCGGTCGACCTGACACCGTCAGCTCAATTTTTTCTTCAAATGTGTATTTTCAGTATCGTTTCACGCTGATAAGTCTGTAAACCACATCCATTGTCTTGCTACCCTTCTACACAGCCACAGTCAGTCAGTGAGTCACTAGTCACTCAACGTAAGACCCAAAGTGCCTGAATAAAAAATTTTTCGCATTCAAATTTTGAGCCACGTCACGCGACAAGACCAATATGCCAATACCGAGGACCGAGCACCGACCGACCAATCAGATATCGTACTTCGCATTAGATCTGTAGGGATCTGCATAAATTGCAGCACATGCTTATGCTTAAATCGCGCATTTGATTTTGTAGAGAGAGACAAAAGCAAGCGCGTGCGGCTTGTGTCGAAGTAGTGCACAGACCCTTTTCAAGTGGCCCATGAATAATGTTACGCTGCGGTCGCGACGAAAATGACAAGTACACAAGTGGTCGATTATAATGCAGCAAAACAGACTCGACGCCGTGGCTTGCGGGGGCAGGCCGGTATTGTTTCTATTTGTGTGATAACATGGAAAATAAATAATGATCAAATTACTACTGCTTTTTTTCTGTTAAGACAAAAGTTTTGGCAGTTCTGTAGCTCTGCAGAACTCAAGGGCCAGCCGTAACGTGATATCTACATCATACGTATAACATCCGATATATTTATTGACGGCAGTGTTCCCTGAATTGCAGAGATATCTTCTAGAAATATATCATGTATATTCATTTTCTAAGAGAGCATCTATATACAGGCATATGGAAGCAATCGAGGAAGTAATGAACCGTTCATGGTCTATTTACGTTTCATAATGAAACTGATACCCACAGATGTCGACCAGAGACATCAAGATGTATCGGTATATTGAATATTTTGTGGATGATGCGGGTATTGAAAACCCTATCAGCTCTAATATATTTTGTATCAATATAAGGAATCACGTACCGTTTAGACTGTATAGTTTTACGATGGAATTGAACATTTCGTCAATAATAAATAACAGTTTAGAAAACTAAGAAACACGCTTTTATAGCTAACCGAACTGAAAAGTAGAAAATAGTTTTTAATTACAAAGTAGTAGATGGTCGAACAATCACTCATAATTAATGATCTCCTAATAAAATTATAATAAAATTCGGGTTATTAACAGAATAATTCAATTCAGAGTAAAAAGTTTATAGAAGACAAGCGTAATTTCGGAGTGAAAAACTGGATGGAAATCTGTCGACAAAGAACTAGAAACTATAGTCAACGCCAAACAAAGTGGCGTGCACGTCATCACGATAAAAATTCCCCGACCTAATGCCTAGGTTTCTATCACAAACAATTGCTCTATTGCAGTTTCATATTAATGTGATATATAAATTGTAAAATGGTCATTACTGTCTTATTATGGTTAATAGTCATATAAACATTGTTATTAAAATATCACATAAGTTGCTTTCTGATAAATTTAGACGCATTATGCGAAATAAAATGTTTTGCAAACGCTCCAATCACTTATCGACATGTAAACGCACTAAACCGATTTCGCAGCGTTGACACATTGTCACCTTGAAACTTATTTAAACTGGGAACTGACATTTGTATTAATTTTGGCACTGAATCAATTTGTGGCATTTCAAATCTTTATAAATCCTTTGGCCCGCATACTGTAAATCAACAACTGTTTGTTTCAAAACAAAATTATTCATTTTACGAGTAGATAAAGGCAATTTTGGTATATAAAGATGCCCAAACAGTTAAATAGTCGGTGTAAGGAACTCGTGGCCTCGTTAATGCACTACTTTGAGCAAGAAAGGGACAACAACGGGCCTTTGTTGCCTTTAAATGCTGTTCAAGAGGTAGGTTACTAATAATTATATGTAATGTATATTAATAATAGTGAAATTTTATTTCATTTTTTGTAGCGTGTTGCTGCTGCTTTAAAAATTAGTTTAAGGACAGTTAGTCGTATTTCCGAGGGTGTGAAAAGTGATGCAAATTTAGAATCGCCCAAGAAAAAGCGGAGTTATATTAAACGTGTAACCAACACAGCGACATTGGATACAAGTGCCATTCGAGAAGTGATCTATAATATGTATCACAAAAGTAAGATTTTATTATAATAACTTATCAGAAATTTGCATTAATTTGTTAACTAAATTATAATGTCATATTACACATGGTTTCAGAAGAACAAGTTACGATACAAACTTTATGGTCTCGATTAAGAGATAGGGCATTATTTGATGGTAGTGCCACGACTTTAAGGCGGTTGCTTAGAGATCTTGGATTTAAGTGGCTTAAGGACAATCCGCGACGAGGGCTCATGGAACGACCAAGTATAGCTTTGAAAAGGGTGGAATTTCTAAGGCAATACAATCAAGCCAAGGTTGAGGCCTTATACCAGTTTGTCTTCCTCGATGAAACTTGGATATTTCAAAATGGGACCATAGGTCGCTCTTGGCAAAATGGAAACCAAAAAAGCGTGAAAGCTATTAAAACAGATGGTAAAAGGTATGTACTTTTACCCAATTTGCACTATAAAATTTAAAACTAATATATTTTAGATACATTATATTACATGCTGGAAATGAAAATGGGTTTATTGAGGGTAGTGAAGCGATATTTTCTTCGAAAACAAAATTGAGCGATTACCATGGAGAGATGAACCAGGACAATTTTTTGAAATGGTTTCAACATCAGTTATTAGAAAAATTGGAGAGTCCATCTATGATTATACTGGATAACGCCCTTTATCACAGCATGATATTGAACAAAGTGCCCAACAATGCATGGACAAAAAAAATATCCAAGACTGGTTGACAAATCAAAACATACCATTTTTAAACATAATGTTTAGAACAGAGCTATTGAGTATTGTTGCTCGGTACATAATGCTTCTTAATTATATATATTTTGGTCGACAGTTTATATTTCTTTTGTTTATTCCTATTCTTAAAATAACTGCTTTTTTAGAAACAAACCACCTAAAATATACGTGATTGATGAATTGGCGGAACAACATGGGCACAAAGTTCTTCGTCTGCCTCCTTACCATTGTATATTTAACCCTATTGAGTTAATTTGGGGCATAGCAAAAGGTTACTATAACAGACATATTGGTAGAGATGGTGAAAAAGACTGTTTGGATATGTGGAACGAGGCTCTACAAACGGTTACCCCAGACATGTGGAAAAATAGTGTTCGACATACTGAGCAAGAAATTTTTAAATGGTATGAAAGAGAACGAATTTTTGATCGACCAGACATCGAACCTTTAATAATCAACTTTGAGAGTGATGAAGATTCAGATTCAGACAGCGCTGAAGAAAGAAACTCCGACTAACCTTATTGTACAGAAAAAGCTTACACCAGTAGCTTACCTAATTTTAGAATGCATTTTTCTGTATGAATTCTGTAAAATAAATACCATGCATAAAATTTGGAGGACCCCATTTGGATTTTTATTCAGTACCTTTAAGCTATCAATTAAATATGGTAGTTTCATAGTGTCATCTGATCAATAATTGTCATACTTAATGATTATGCAAGTACAGATCTATAATTTTATTATACTATTATTTTTGTTCTCATTTGAGGTTAATATTGCTTATAAACCTAGATATGTAAATAATAAATTTTATTATTTTACAAAAAGTTTGGCAACAATGTAAATTTTTCAACACACCCACCTTGATGACGTGCACGCCACTTTGTTTGGCGTTGACTATACTATCTATTACATAAGACACTCGCCCCATGTGTGTATACTGCACATTTTCAATTTTAACATAAAAAAGTGATCTGCTACATTAACTAGAATAAAAAACAAGCATCGACATTTTTGAGCACATCTTCACAGAATAAGATAAAGAGACTCACCTCTCTAACAGGTAGATGGCCAAGTAGCTGATCATCTGTTTCTGTCATGCAGTAGATATTACACTGCCACAGATAAGCTTATATCACTGGTAATCCGGACGGGACATCAACTGCCACTTACCATTATAGCACCTGAAAATAAAGAGATTTATCGTGCAATACTAGAGTTGTGCAGAGAGACTAGACTCAGGATATAATTATAGCTTTATAGATTTTTGAGCTAGAAAGACTTACGTCTGATGCCTACCCCTAACGGTAAATGTTCAAGTCGACGTTTACCCAATTATGGACTTTTCGTGGCCTCACTTGAATAATATTTACCTTAACAACACGTTCTTTTAACAAGTTAGAGCTCCGTATCATACGGCGAGCAAATCTTTGCAAATGATAATGTTCACAGGCTCCCAATATAATTGAGTCTAACACCGCTCCACATTCATTGGTATCATGAAGCAAAACTTTTCTCGAATGATGGGTGCAATTGAGCCTCAACCGTGCTAAAAGGTTACTGAAAATTAAGTCAAGCAATGATCACGTGTAGAAACAGCCGACGTACCATTCGGAAAATATATTTTCATACATTTATATCCCGATAAAATAAAAAGAGACGGTATTTTTCTAAAAACTGTTGATCTTGTTTGGGATGTCATTTACATACAAATCGCTGGACAGACTGATAGGTAAAGCGCGGTGTGTGGTAGTGTTCATCTTCCAGCTTCTAGAGAAAAACTAAAGAAGTTATTAGGAAAATGGAATTAGTATTAGTTATGATGATAACATAAAAATTAATTGACTATGAAAATGAATTTACGAGAACTCTATGCAAGCACTATGTACGTTAACCATAGAGTTAATTAACCTCGGCCAATTAGAATCAACAACCTCATGAGTCAACATACATCAGACATGAAGTTGCAATTAGAATGTGATATAACGAGTACCATTAACGCGAAGAAATTGTTATTTGTTGTTTGTTCCATTTTCTCAGAATCGAAATACGTGTATGTCTACGCGCTGGTAAAATTGCATAAGACATTCTAGTAAATAATCAAATCAAGCTCCGTAAATGCATATTTTCGCTTTTTATCAAATACGTGTGGCCTGGTCTTCCATGGACTTATTTCATACCATTCTTTAACGAATTTCTTAGTGTGTACTTAAGCCACAATACAGAAATATTGTCGCTTTATTATTCATAGATATTTGCGAATGTAAGCGTGACCTCAGAGACATCTCCATGGCAACGCGGACAACTTAGGCCCGTATCGTCAGTCGTCCCTACAATTATTGTAGGGCGCGTTTATGGCCTCCTTGATTGTCATACTCCTTTCTCTCCTTCAAAAATTTCTAGATTACACTTGTCCCGTGTCAGCGTCAGCGCTCTCCTATTGTAAAGATATGTTTTCTTTTTAAATTGTAGGAAATTTCAGGCTGATAAAACATGATATAACTCAAAAGCAAGCACAATTTGATGCAAATAGATGTTTGTGATATAACCTCAAAATAGAGCGCTGACACGGAGAAGTAGAAAACTATGACAATCAAGGAGGCCATAAAGGCGCCCTACAATTGTAGAGCGCGTTTATGGCCTCCTTGATTGTCATACTCCTTTCTCTCCTTCAAAAATTTCTAGATTACACTTGTCCTGTGTCAGCGTCAGCGCTCTCCTATTGTAAAGATAATGTTTTCTTTTTAAATTGTAGGAAATTTCATTTTTGGTTGATTTGTCAACAAAAATTGAGAAAAAACTGAAATAAACATCGACCTCAGCCTAACGTCTTTCTGTGATGACGGACTTTGATATAAACTTCGTCTGAATCATAGGTTTTCTCAGTTTAAGGCGTTACGGCCTACCAGCTCATTACCCTTGGACATAATAATAACAGAATTTACGAACCTCTAGAATAAAATAAATGAATCTTTTTTTATTTGTCGTCCCAAAAATATATTTGAAGCCGTCAGAATTTGATATCCAAATATGCTTATTTTTATCCATAAAGAACGTGCAGAAGAGTGAAAGTTCTTTCAGTTTTGGTTGAATGTGAATTTAAATGCGATATTTTCCACCGTTTCAGAAGAGCAGTTCGAGGTGAAAAGTAGCGATCGTTGAGTCGGTAGAATATCGAATACCTAAGCGTACTTGTCGACATCACATTCGTACGAACGTTAAATGTTAATGGAACTCATGACTTGGATTCTGAGAATCAAACTAACATATGTTTGGTATGGCTGGTGTTATACAAGAAGGGAAACTATACTGGCAGAGCATGTTGGCATAATAGTAACTTACAAAATGTCTTCAGAAAAAACAAAGATTCTGATGTGTAATGAAAATATAAGATTTATAATTTACTACAATAATTGAATACGTGACATTGTTCAATAAAAAAAATATTACGTCAACATAAGAATGCATTGACATAATTTTTAAATAGCTAAATTAGTGTGCAGCCCATACATAAGCGTTTTCCTTTCAAACTCCATTATAGTATTTCCATCACGAAACATCTACAACCTGGAATTCTGCGCACATATTTGGGATGCTACCATCCCGACTACATTATCCGTACTCGATGCTGTTCAAAGAAGAGCTGTCCGACTAGTCGATGACACTTTACTGAAACAGAGTCTCGGAACTACTCAGGATTTTGTGGCCCATCATGAATCTTCAAAATGCTAGCAACTACTCTTTGTGAACATTAATAATAATAGAGTTTAATTGTTTACGTTTTTTGTTATTGAAGTATATGCATTCAATTCTTACAATCCATTCTTGTTTTTGTGTTTACGCGCTGGTATAAAAAATGTTCTTTTCCGTACTTGTTAGGAAAATAACTATCGAATGACAAGTGTATCTAGGCTCTAACCTCGAGGCTGCCTGAAGTATTTAAAAAATGTATTACGAATAAGTGAGTTACAGAAAGGAAATAATATGCTAAAATCTTTCCTATTTGCAAAACTCCATCCTAATAAAATATGCCTCATATTTGTGACGGCCATATCCATTTCAGAATTCTAGTCGGGTGTATGTATGATTTAATAAGCGGCATTGTCTGAAAGTATGAAGTCTGCACATACCTTTCACGTCGTATTACACACGTTTTATTGTATTGTAATGCATCTTACATCCAGTCGCTTGCCTGCGCGATTGAGTTCGCGGAATTTTCGAAGGGAATTCACACAACTGGAAATTTCTAATTCTAAAAAGTGTAAAAAAGCTTTCTTCACAACGTTCCGCAAAATAAAAGCGTGGACATCGTGACGCCTTTGGCCATCTGTCATTAATCCTGGAGATTTAAATTTTCAGAAAAAATCTGACTTGATCTTAGTAAAAATATATTAATTTCTTGAGAAAATTATTGGTTCTTATTCAAACGAGCACCCTAATCAAGAGTACGATTTCAGAAGTTACTTCTCAGAATCAACCTAACATTATAGATGTACCTATGTATATGTGTGTTTGGGATTCAAGAATATAATCTTTATGGAGTATGTTGGATTTGCTAGATAAAATTGTTTTTCGTTTTATGTTACAATTCGTTTTATCAAATTTTATTGATTTGAAAATTGAACTGAAGGAACGAAGACTTAAACATATGAGAAAAAAATAAAAGAAATCAGAATTTTCCATTTACAAACAGCTGGGGAGATTAACTATTTTAATGGATACTTAGTGGGTTTCTCAGGGCACTTTTTAAAATACCTCAATTTACATTAATTGTAAGATCTTGTGTTTTTTTTTCTTTAGCAACATTTTTGCAACCTCCAGTATCAGTACGCTAAGCAAGGTGGCACTTAATACGTCTTGTAAACATATGGTGGTTTAGCTTCAATGATAGTTGAAACTGTCATTGTAGCTTGTTCGTTGACATTGTACGTACAGCCTTTAGCAGCACTGGCATGGGCCAGCAAAACAATACACATTTTCTGATCTACGGTATCCTGGTAAATGAAATATTTTTTCCTCGTATAATCGCCGAAGGTTCGTTATTCAAATGACATTCCTCGAGCCTCTTTTTCAACCTACACACAGCCTTATAATTTGAGCACATTACCTTGCGGTTTCGGACTCCAATCATTTCTTTCTCCTACCGTCGTCGTCTCAGTAATAATCAATAATCATCCAGTTACAATAACAGACAAAAGTCAGGAATGTAAAATACATCTACAGGTATAAGGGAAACGATTCGCTGTACCTTGGCAGGTCACTTTGTAACACATTGTCCATGAGTCAGTTATATTGATAATTGAAATATTAGTTAATTTCCTGCGTAGGGAACTTTCCTCACGCCCGTGGATCACAAAGCTCAACAAGTTCATAGCGACAATCCATCAACTCTGGCCTCTTTCTCGTCTCGAGCTGATGACTTAGAACTAGTGTATATGCATATCACTTTGTTGTGGACATGTACTATATGTTTCTACCGTAGCCTAGGTCTCAACTGGACAATCCGGTAGTGCAGATCGAACCTTCAGACGTTTGACGTGTAATAATGTATGGTAACAACATCCGAACATGATTTGGAGATAACGATTAAACACCAACATCCTGAAAATGAATCTAAAAAGACTATCGTTTAAAATATGCTATGGGCATTGATGATGTGTGCCAGTTTCTGTTTTAAGCAAATTGATACAACATTTCGAAACAATTCATTTTATCTTTATCCAAATGTTTATTTTTATGAAATATCGATTGGTAGTATGTATGGAGCAATCCTTAAGCCATTAAGTCTGTGAGAAGAATTTCTGTCAAATGGCTCTTTTGCTTTGAGGAAGTGGATCATCATGTTTCAAATGTTTTATTTTTAACTGTTTTGTCGTTAAGAGCACTCAATTCTTAATGCTGTTCCAGTGACAACAGTTAACTGCATGAAATAAACACAATGGATCATTTTTGTTTCGAGATCTTATTGTCAAAATATAAACATTTGCTTTTCGTTTACAGGTAAGCAGAACTCTTGATTCAGCGGACAGTACAACAGCACGCAAGGTAAATATATGCTCAAAATATAAAGCCTGTTTGGGAGAACAGAAAAATTACCAGCTATATGAGAAATAATTATAATAGTACTCGTACTATTCGGCTGCAGTTGTTATTTTGACATGGTCTGTTTATCTTTTCCATGTTTCGATTGCCCAAACAATTTCAATCGTTTTCAGGAAATTACCGAATTAAAACAAACATATTTAGATCCAAGGACTTATGATTACTTATTCTAATCAATTTAGTGGGTAAAATGTTCAACTAAGAAGATTGCATACGGAGTACAATATTACTTTTCAAATACTTTTGTAGGTCCATACGTAACCTACGAAGAAACAAAAAACACAAGCATCAAGCAAATTGCGTTTATCAGATAGATGAGAAACCAACTATTATAATGTTCTACACAAAGTTTCAATAAAAGGGCGTGCATATTATTTCCTTAAAATTTTAGCCAATAGTGGAACTTGATATTTAAATTTTATATTGGAGTATTTTCAATAATATTTTTCCAACTAAATCGATGTATTCACATTTTTTATGCGAACGCGAAATGACAAAGGTTTCAGAAATAAAGTTAGTTGCCAAAGCTTTGTAGTAAAATACTCATAATAGTTCGTTCCTAGCGCAACATGATGAACTTTGCCTTAGATTTTGCTTAGTATGCCATAACGATTAATGTTTCGCCACATGTTGACGAACATTTTTCTCTGACATTCAGATTCGGAATAAAAATTAATCCCCAATGCTTGATACATTCAGCGGCCAACACAGAGTGAGTTTTGTTTCACTGGACAAAGTCTGTATCCGGCATCAATGGGGAATCAGCCTTGATTTTCACCGCAAATTTGTCTCTCAGAGCAACATTGGAACTTACCCAATATCAGCTTCGAATCATTGATCTCTACAGTTTTTTATTTTCAATTTTTTTCACATGTACTGCTATCCCGAATCGTAAAACCTATCTACGAAATTATTTTCGGATTTTTTGTTTTATAGGATGTACGAAAAATAACGGTAAAATTGAATTGAAAATTAAAAAAAAATGTTTTATTTAAATTTTTATGAATCGTTACGTGTTCATACAACATATATGTCTCAGAATTTTCCGTAAAAAATCTCGTAGATAGGATTTGGGTCTATCACATTTTTCAATCAAGGGGAAATCGAAATAGTATTTCTTGAGAAAAAAAGTGAAAATAAAAAAAAATAAATTCGAAGCTGATATTGAGCAAGTTCCGATGTTACTTTGATAGCCAACTTTGGGGTTTACCTCAACACAAAGATGAACGAGACGCAATGTAAACATTATATTTTAGCCATTGTTGAGGTATAAAATTCTTCATTATATCTTACTCGATCGCAGATAGTTTATTGTTTGAAAAAAGGTTCTAATAATTTTATATGATGTTTGTTCCTGTTGCATAACTTTGTCCGATGCTGTACATCTCTCGATCGTTTCTTGCGCTGCGCCTCAGTCCGTTCTAGTCACCGCAATCAAAATCCATTTCCTATGTAAAAACTAAGAACTGCACGTAGACAACTGTGAAGTTTGTAGCGAAACCAAAAATCGTAAAACGGTGCATTGCAAAAATGATCATCCTTGCGTAACACCAAAGGCGGACGCGACTGTTAAAGCTCCTTTATTGTACTGTTTTTTTTTTAGATTATAAAACTGCTTCGATTACATCCATAAATTTTTTACTTCCCACGCCTGCTGGAGAGCAAGTATTGTAACCGTGAAACATTTCTAAAATGAGATATGTTTTTTGGATGTTATGTGACATGTACGTCACCAAAAGCCATGTCTGTCATTCCAGTCGGTCTGTCTGCCTGTCCGCTAATCCTGGGCCGGTATATAATTTGGAAAGTACTGCTCGGATTTGGATGAAATTTACACAAGGTTACTACTATGGCAAGAACGAAAAAGATGTGTACATTTTGCAAATCGGTCCAGTAACGGCAAACCAATGGGCAAAAACGAAAAAAAAAAAAAAAAAAAGCGCTCAAGATTCGGTGGCTCCTGATCATTTTCGGAAGACTTTTTGTAGCGACTATAAGTTAAGGGTTGGAGTTGTAGGAGATGGGAGAGGCTATATCTCAATTTTTTGCGCTAGTATCTGCAAACGTTTCCAACTTTGACAATTCTACGGACCTACTACAAGGTGGGCCATTTAAAGTGGAAGCATCAAGCAATCCTATATCTTTGGCATTAGTAGTCAGATCGACTAATGTCATACCGCGTTGGAAGCATCATTTCGGTACAATTTTAACCATGGAACAATACACATTCCTAAAAAAAATGCGCTGCAATTATTCAGTTGTACATTCAATATGTCTCGTAAAAACTAAACCCTCAATTAATCCTCTTTATGACCAATAAGTTACTGATTGGTGCGGTATGTGCGCGAATATGGTCATCATGCCGTATTTTTTTGAAGATGATGATGGAGCTGCGGTAACCGTCAATGGTGAGTGTTATCGAGCCATGATAACGAATTTTTTGAGGCTAATTGTTTATGAAAATGACAGGGACGATTACTAGTTACTAGCAGGACGACGTCACATGCCACACAGCTGAAGCAACAATCAATTTATTGCGACTATTGTTCCCTGGATGACTGATATCGAAAAATGGCGATTTTGATTGGCCACCGAGATCACCTGATTTGACGCCACCAGAATTTTATTTGTGAGACTACTTGAAATCCAAGGTATACGCTAGCTGCCCCCAAGAACAATATTCGTCAAGAAATTGCCGCCATATCCGCCGAAACATTGGCCAACGTGATGGAAAACGCCAAAGAAAGGGCACATTTGGTTATCAAGGCCAGAGGTGGCCATTTGCGCGATATCATTTTTGAAAAGTAATTACAACAAATCTCTTTGGATCAAAATAAAAGACTTTTCAAATGAACAACTAAAATATTCTTTTTTTTTATAAACAAATGCTTCCACTTTAAATGGCCCACCCTGTAGTACATATATCATGTATTACCCCATACATTTGCTCTCTTAAAACAACGAGTAATATCATAGGGACGTGCCGCGTCTAGGTCGCACCTGTCGTACGCTACGAACTTACCTCGGTATTCACAAAATCCAGTCGGCTAATCTCTCACCGTCACACTTCTCGCTAACAAATGGGTGAGACTATGGACTAATTGTATGAATCTGTTTGACTGACTCTATCTATTTAGTTCTTTTTTGTTGTTACTCATCTTCGTAGTTACCTCTTTTCTCATAATGAACTTTATGAACTGATCACACCGTTGCGTGGGAAGTGCAGAGTCAACCTACTGGGCGCCATTTTTATGTCATGGAATAATATTAGGCATAGACGTTTTATCACTTTAATGTTTATCAGGAAATTTATTAATTTGCATGTAGATATTTGATTGGGTCCTATTTGTAACTTGCTCCTAGAAATACACAAAAGTTTCAACCTTGGTCCAATAGATTTATTGAAAAAGTCATGTTCATTTGAATTTATTTGAAACAACTATACAATCATTTTTCTAAATGTCAAATTATCGCATCGGGTAATAAACTAACTGGCTTCTAGACAGGTAAGGAAAAAACAGAAATAAGAAAAAGTAACCAACATAACAACAGAACTGATTGCATTCGTCAGCCATTAGCACCGTAAAGCTATTAATATTTCAAAGGTTGTTTGAAACAAGGCGCCATGATTGGAAGTGACTTTGACCTATAATTATTAATTTGTGAGTTTTTCCTGTGTCTGTCAGCACTTGACCTTCAGGAAATACAACTAGAACGCTTTGCGAAGTCGCTTATTTAAAAGTTTTGTTGCTTCCTACCAAAACAATTGACTCATTCGTCCTCATTATTTGTATGTCTGGGAAAATCATTCAAGTATACGCTAAATATTTTAAAAACTTGTTCGTACAGAGTGTACAAAAGTGGAACTGCACGCACCACACCTATCTTGTAGAATCAATTTCTTTGTCGAAAGCCCAAAAATGTTTTTAAAACTAAATGTGTCGATTACACAGATTCTATTGTCTCCAAAAAGATTAAAATTTTGAATTTATAATTTATTTAAATGGCCGGTTCAGTTGTATGCTATTCCGGGTGTTTCAAATTCGACCCTTGCCATTTCAAACTCGGAAAGGGTATTTATTTAGTTAAATAGGAAAATGCCGCTTAGGAAGTTTCGAAATTCAAAGTTTTTCCGAGGAGAGATTTTTTCAAAATTCATGTACGGGATTTATGGGAAAATCATCTTGACTTCTTCCAGACTTTATTTGAAATGTGGTCTCAAAATAAATTGTGGTTGAATTTTGAAGACAATAAACACAACTTCATATTGTGAATATAATTATGCCATCTTGTAGAGGACAAAAAGAGGCGATTTATTTTGAAATAAAAATCCAAAAAAAGTCAGGAAAAAATTACGATTTTGAGAAAATTTGTTTTTATCCGTCTATCTCCGGGAATACTTTTAATTTCGAAACTTTCTAAGCGGCATTTTGTTAGTTACCTAAATACGCAACTTTTCCCAACTTAAGCGACTCCGTATCTCTTAGCGTTTCCGAAATCTCAATGATGAGTGCCGAATTTGAAATGCTATCATCAGTATTTTACAAAGAAGAGATAACAGGCAAGAGACATTTTTCTCTCCGTTGGCATGTGGTTGGGTCCTATCTTCCGCTATTATAGCACACATCGTTGGAACAGGGAAGGGGGATGTCTGAAATGCTCGTAGTAAGTAGCATACGTTACTTTTTAAAACGCCCATTTTAAGCAGAAAAAGACTACTACTGTATGTACCGTACAAGATAAATATCGACGACGAGATATTGATTGTTTTATAATCTGTTTGTTCTTTTCAGGTTATACATTATCACAGCGTCATGTTCATTATGCATTTTTTCATCATTAGCAATTGCATGGGTATTATTACGATCCTAATAGCTTCCGTTTCCATCATCATTTTTGTGTTGCTGATGTGAGATAATTTGCAATGTTGCAAGCTGCAAATCAGGTACTGCATGCAGTTGTTTAATAATATCATAAATTAGCTGCCCTATTCAATTTTACTTTACCTGTTTGTTCTCTCGACTTTTTTTTATAAAAATTGGTTGCTGACTTAGTTTTGGCTATAGATGAAAATATATTTTTCCCGACTTTTTACTTAGTAAATTTATTATATTGCAATGAATAAAATTCATAGGTTCCTTGATGTGACTGTATGGCGAGTCAAAACTAATTTACTATGGTAGAAAATTGGTGAAATATAGCCAAGCCCCCTTTTCGCCCTTCAACTTTTAGGTTTTCACCAATCATCGGAGTTAAATTTTTAACCCATTTTATGTAACAGTCTTTATCTTTATACTTCCTATGTATAAGCAGTGGTACTATCGCCAACGGGAAGATTTTCGATTTCCGATAATAAATACACTTTGTCGACATATTTGCAATTTTGCAATCCCTCAATCTTAGTAATTGCTTTGGAGAGCATTATGATATGGGACCATAAGTAATGATGCTTTATTTTTGAAAATCGGTACGGTGCAGTAGCGGCGAAATTTATTAAGAAAAACATGAGGTTCCTAACATCGCTAAACCTATTTTTTATAAAGTTTTGTGTATTGCTGATAATATTTGGACGTATTGGATGGAAGTCATTTTCAATAAATCGTAATTTATATAAAGAACAAAGTTTTTTATTGGGTGTACCTCGCTTTTACTTGAAAGCCGGAGCTGCACTATAGTTTAAATATTTAAAATCGGAAAAACTGTTAAATTTTTGGTTGACTTTAACATCTAAATAAAATCCTATTTTTTAAATGTATTTATTTTTTTATTTTATTTATTCTCAAGGTCAAAAAATGTGCGAGTAATTTGAAAATGTATAGTGCTTCACAGCAAGTGTTTGTACTTTCTTAATCTACCTACTTAGCTCCATTTTATTAGAATAAGCACATTTAGATTTAAACCGCCGTTTATAGTACCGTAAATGACAGAATTCTCGAACAGGTCGTTTCCTAATCGTGGGTACGACGGTATTGTAGCAATGAACTGAGACTAGATCGCCGCACCGTGCTGCATCGTGCAATACATTCTCATCTCACACGATCAGACAATCATTGTAATTAGATGGGCGTCAGGATCGTACCGCTGGCGGAATTGAGAATAACGTTGAATTGTATTATTTGCGGGAGCAGCAAGCATTGCCAAGCCGCCATTGATCTGTTTCATATTACCTCCTGAACTAGCATCATTGGTGAATTTTAAGAAATATTCGCGGATCAGAAATATTAATCTGATGCTTATTTGTAGTTTTGTAGATCACTAATGTGCTCATTGATAAGAAAAATGTTCATTAATTGGAACTGCGGCCGAGAGACTTATCGAGTATCGTTTCTGGTGAGGGTTTGTACTGTTTTCGTGTTAATACATAATATGTACCTATAAGACATACTTCGCACTCATAGATTTCCGTATAGATTTGCCCTTAAAAAATGATACAGACGTATTTTCAAGAGACGCGTCTTTGGATATAACTGCGCGGTCTGACCGATCGGCAGCTGCTAAATCGCAACGTTTGGATTAAGTGAGAACTAAGGACTAATCATATAGATCTGTTTGATTATTATTCAACCAAATTAAATATAGGTAGTTTTCATTTTATCCTTGAAAGCCTTGTTACAGCAAAAACCGCAGTAAAGTTTCCCGTCTCTTTAAATGTGATTTTGATTACGGATTCGACAAAATGCTTTGGGACTTGAGATGCAACTATAGCTACATAGCACGAGTTTCAGGAGCTGTAACAATCTTTTTTACTTTCACTTATCTGTGTAAAGATATTTGTATTCAGTTCTCACCTATATACACAACTAACTACTTAGCAAGTGGAAGAGGTCCTCTGCAAACTGACATAAAATGTAGTACGCCGACTGCATCTTGAGGAGCATGCCGTGGAATTGAAAACGCTATTAACTATTATGTACGTAGGTAGAGCGCATACACACACATACAGATAAAATAATCCAAGCAATCTGAGGAATTCGGTGCGTTTCGAATTTATCCTACGGCTATGAGCACAAGTACCGAGGAGTGTTCCTGCTGTCAGTGGTGTAGTAGTACAGGGTACGGAACATACGTCTGACGTTAATAATTTTAAGAATACTCACCAGCTGGTCCAACGCGTCTGTCCAGGAAGTATTGTGATCACGAGAAACAATGTCACTCATTTCCGTCAGTCTGTCTGTTTGTCCGCTAATCCTTGGCCCCACTATAACCTGGAAAGTGCTGCTCGGATTTGGATGAAACTTTTACTCAAGTTTACTACTAAGCTTTGTAGTTTTTCAAAATCGCTCCAGTGGCGGCAGAGAAACACGGCACAACCGAAGCAAATAAATATCGCACAAACATTGTTTTTTGACATTTCAGAGGATCCTGATCATTTTTGGAAAAAAAATTTGGGTGAAAAATTAATGCTAGCCCTGGAAACTCTTCGAACCTATTAGACATATTTCACACATCATAGATTTCCTCGCACATTTGCGCTTAAATCTTAAAAATAAAGTATATTCAGCCCACAGATTGCGAACCTGTGTCGAGCTTACAGAGCGGGTGGTGTAAATATTGCATCTTTATTGGGGGAACAAGACCGCGCGGTGACGCAATATTCACATACGAGGTGGGCGCGATATCTGTACATTATGCTTGGAGTGTATTTTAACACAGTTACTTGATTCGTGAGATAATATTATATGGTATATAGTATGTATAGGTTATAAGTACGTATCAAATGCTAATATAATCAGTCGTTAAACATTGTTGACAAACAGAGCTCCAAAATATAAGGCTATGCGGAAATGCTCATTGCTGCAGTCTAAGGTTTTTTGTTTCGTGAAAATGGTTCTGACGTCTTCTCTATGCCCTTGTACTACATAGAAAATTGTACTAAAGAGTGTTTCGAAGGCATGGGAAGTAAAGAGTCAGGTGACTTGACACCATTTTTATTGCTATTTACATAACTTTAAAAGTTCAAATATGAGCAGGGGATTTACCGAATTGGTGCATTAGAAACAAAATGGATTGATAATATCAAATGGACAAAATTTAACGTATGTACAAATTACAAACTACTGATAATGGCCAAGGAACCTACTGTTTCCACGATCGGTCGCACTATACGTATAGTTATTTACGGCGTTTTTCTGCTACTGTTGTATAATATCACAAAATCATGTGGTTAAAAAGGGTCATCAAATGAAGTGAGTACGGTCAAGCACTATCGGTTATACCTTAGATGGTTGGAGTACCAACTAGGAGACCTAATCCCAAGAACTATGTTTGTGTTAATCAGCTACAGAACATTGTATCCTCCTAAAATTATGACGTAAATTGGTAAATGCTGCAACAGTTATTGAAACTGTGCGTTCAGGCCTGATTTATGAAGGTTTTCTCATAAATTGCTTCAGAGCTATTCCAAAAGGCTCTTGCAAAAACGTTAGTAAAACAGTAAATGACCGAAAATGCAGATTTTTGTATGACTGAAATAGTCGCGTGTAGGCAGAAACCTAAATACCAGGGTACTCCGGCTGCTATGAGGGACTTAAAGAAAATGTTACTCCGAATTTTGAACTGAGGAGCAAAGCCAGCTTTCATAGAAGTAGACAAGAGCTAGATCGCCGACGGTTCGTCATTGCGAAAGGTTCCTGAGACTGTCCGTTAGAGAAGAGTCATCGATCAGTCGGACAGCTCTCCTCTGAACAGCATCGAACATGGAAAATGTACTCGAAGCGGCAGCACCCCAAACATGTGAACAGTATTCGAGGCTAGGTCTTATCTGGTCCTTATATATAGTAAGGAGGAGATATCTGGTTTTACCTTATTCTGCGATATACATGTTTTCTTGTATTATTTCAATTTTCGTCAGGCACCAATTTATATAACTCTTATGGTGTCTATTGGTGTTTTCTCATATTAGTTTGTTTCGTAAACGGAAACAATTATTATTAGGATGCTTTAAAACCTGCCTGTTCAAAGTTTGGTTGGTATTAAAACGTTATTGCAGAATCGAATAAAAAATAACTAATATGGCATTATAGTTTAATTCACTTAGCTTTATTGCAATAATTTAATTTCTATGATTGGTTCAATGTTACTGTTATATAATTTGAATTAAGTGGTCTACATATTGCTTTTCTTGCTACTTATAGTAGTCTTAGAGACAGCATGGTTCTTACAGAAATTAATTAAATGGAGGAAAATTTTCGCAATTAGGTAATTAGGAAAGTTTCGTAATTTAGATTATTTTCGAACATACATAAAAAAAATCGAATTGACACAAAACCTTTTTTATTCAAAGTGGGATGGTAAAACAAGTTGTACATTAATATTCCCACTGTAGCTTCTGGAGTAATTTAAATTTCAGTATGACGTTCGGCCTCTTGTCCTCGATCATAAACATTATTTTTTCTTATGAATGCTATATTGGATTTTCACACAGGTTCAAAAATATATAAGTTGTTGGCTTTGAAAATGCCTGCTTTTGCTTGTATATTTGTTTTACTACACCACTAATTAAATTTATTTGATTTACTACACCACTAATTAAATTTCGCTTTAATAGTTTTTATAAGCTACTAGTAGCGTTATTTTAGCTCTATGGAGTCTGTCTACATGACACAGCCTAAGCCCTAGATCAACATTATTCCATTGAAAGAGCGTTTATAAATGACGGATATGAAATGTGTTTAGAAATCTCCATCTTCGAGGCTTTTACTTTAAAATGTTTCTGTTTCTTAAAATCATACCGTTTTCATTACTACTCTTAAATAATATGAAAAAGTGAACGTTATTTACTCGATGACTTACAGGTATATCAAGACCAAGTTTGCGAAGATTTGAAATTTTACAATATCTGTCTAAGTCGTCATTGTAATCGAAAATACGGACATTTTACGTATGCCTAGATTATAAAAACTAACGAAATGCTTGGCTGATGATATGAAACAACGAACGGCTCTCAGATATATTCGTAGCCTACTTAGGAAGTACTGTTTTTTCAAAAATTAAATTTTTGTAATATTATGTTATGTCATTTTATACCTTTTTGAAATCAGAATTAAAAACTCCCTTTTAAAAAATCCACTATATTATGGTCCTTATGAAAGAATAAAGCTGATAGATGAGGACAAGAGGCGAAAGGTCATGTTCAAATTCGAATTATGCCAGCTAGTCCAGGAGGAAAAGTGGCATTAGTATTTATTTTGAAATTACATCTCAACTAAAGTCAAGAAAAAGTAAAAACGGTTTTGGAAATATTTGTTTTTTTCATATCCTTTTACCTTTTCCAAGATTTCAATTGTTGGAGTCGAATTTGAAACACCTGGTTACACCTTTTTGATCAGAAACGCAAAGAGCCCAATTCTCATTTACAAAGTGAGATATGTGAAAAAACTTTTGTTTTTGTTGTCCTCAACAGGCCTAACTACGACATGGACGCATGACACAAGCAACTCGTCAAACTATTTTCACATCTGTTCCAATAGCATAAAATCCTACGCTTTTTTCCAGACATGCATAAGTGCTGTTTGATATTCTCAACAACCTGTCACCTTGTACTCAGACTCAAAATTGTATTATTGAGGACTGACAGTGCACGTCTACGCCACTGATGTAACCTGTGGTACAACAGTAGGTAACGAGTTGTATACTAATTAATAGCGATGGCGTCCTTTTAGAAGCATCTACACTTATCTGATTCTAGCGGCATTCACTTACCAAACATGATTAGATTATTTGAAGTGTCTATCAGGGACGCCGATCGCATATCCTCAAAGGTTTTTTGTTTGAACTTTTCAAATATGAAAGATTCTCCAACAGAGAGCTTGCTAAATGATTCTATGTAATTATAACATTAATCATGATTCTTAAAAATGATTAGATACCTTTCTAGTTGTCCTTAACCTTATAAGATTTCAGCGACGATATTTCAGATGTCTGTGAGTATTGTTGAACCGACTAACCTCATTAGGCTTAAAGTATGGAATGAAAATGGAATGAAGTAGGTTGTACGTACGTACCCCTGTCATCAGTTTATAAAAGACTATGACCGGACCAAGTTAGTCCCTATGAGAAAAGAAGTTAAAAATTAAGTTGACCAAGTCAGTCGAACACGCTCTTACAAGTAAATACATTTTTGAAAATACAAACATCCCGATTGTAAAACAATGCATCTTCAGTTGTGCTGTCAACATCTCAAATATCAAAATCCACCAAGCTGTAGCCTGTGAAATAGAAATTTGTTATTTGAAGTTCGGGCAGAAAAGCTACACAGTATTGTCTATCTGATTTTCCTGCCCGAAGCGCTGATATTTTCCAGAAATACTAAACATCTCAATCATTCTCTACATCTCTAACCACGGTGATACCTACAGCATCTTGTAATGGTGGGCAAATTTTCGCACCAAAGGTACTAGTCATCTTATTTTCAGCGTCGTACATATACGAAAATTAAAAGTTTGCCAATTTTGGCCTGGGCAACAATATTGAAATTGCTTTAAACAAATTAATCTCAAAATACTCTTCAAGGTTTTGTAGAGCAAGGTTTTAACTTTAGTTCAGATACTTGACGACCTCAAAGATTACAACTTTCAATCGAGTTTTTAAGCACTGAATATACCCGCATATTGACCCAGATCGTTGAACAATTTTTTTAAATAAATTGCAATTTTTTTTGCTCGCACAAATTGTTTTCCATGTTCTTTGGATCATTCAGAGAAAAATGCTTTAATTGACTTTGCTCTAAAGCTTACCATTTTCGAGCTATAAGCGATTCAATTGAAAAGCTCTGCAACGGTGTATTCAGTGCTTAAAAACTCGGTTAAAATTTATTATTTTTTAGGTCGCCAAATTAAAGACTGAACCTTGCTTTTCAAGACACCGAACAGTATTTTGAGATTACTTTATTTAGTGATTTTTAATCTCGTCTGTTAGGCCAAAATTGGCAAATTTTGCTTCTCGCATACTGTACTTATTTATGTACATGCACAACCTGGCAAGTAGAAGCCTATTGTTGGTTCCTTGGACGATTTTTGTCCTCCTGCACTTTGCTCAGCATCATTCGTTAAAATACTTTTTAGCTAATATTTGGTAGCTGCCTGACATCTGCAGTTCATAGAAGACACTAGTTTTTTTACAGGCGTCTGTTGGGATATATTGCAAAATATTTTTTAAATTTATTTATTTAATTACACCTCCAAAAGTTTATAAACCAATTACTGGTGGGAAATATAGTACATATATATAACAATCATAAAATAAACTAATTGCATTAGTTGCTTAGTAATTACCAATAAGAACCCATGAAAAGCTACCACTGATCATAGCTCAATCAAACTGTGGTAGCTCTAAAAAAACTACCGCTTTATATACTTATACTGTCTTAATAATAGAAATGGATGTGTTGAAGATATCAAAATAATTCCTATAGTCATTATAACATGAGCATATCGAATATAGCGGTGAGTGCAGCAGTAGATTGTTCGTGGGGTAGGTAGGTAAAAGGCAAGGTTGGCCCTTGTTCATACTCTAGGTTTATTGAAATTTAGCATAGATGAAAATGATGGACATTCATGTTGGTAATTTATAACTTTGAACAAAAAGACTAAATATTGTATCTTCCTTCTATCACCAAGACTGAGAAACCTATGCTTTTGAAGTAAGATATTTTGTGAAATCCCTACGGGAGGATAAACACCATCAGTTTTGAGTAATAAATACTTCAAGAACTTCTTCTGAATTTTTTCCAATGAGTCACATGAGGTAACATAGCATGGGTTCCAGATTATCCTTCCGTATTCCAGCTTAGAAAGGACAAACGAATTGTACAGCACTGTAGGTGCCGGTAAACTCTCTTGAATTGCGTATAACGAATCCCAGTGCTTTGTTGGCAGAATTCACTAAATTAGTTAGGTGTGCATTGAAGCTCAATGTCCCGTCAAATATTATTCCCAGGTCCCTGAACTCCTCTAAAGTCTGAAGAGGAGTGTTGTTAATTTTATAACTATTGGTAATTGCATTTACTCTCCTAGTGAAAGTTAAAGATTCACATTTGCTCACGTTAATGGGAAATTTATTAGCAGCACACCACTCAGACAGTCTGTCAAGATTCCTTTGTAAATAAGAGCAACTAGAAGGATCATCAATTTGCCAGTACAGTTTTATGTCGTCCGCGTAGAGCAGAATATTGCAGTCAATCCTATTAACTAAGTCATTAATAAAAATGACGAATAGTAGTGGACCTAAGGAAGATCCTTGTGGGACGCCAGTTGATGGAAAAAAGTGAATTGATTTACAACTCTATCAAACGCTTTACTGAAATCAGTATATAGCACATTCACCTGACCATTAGAATCTAACACACCTGCTAGGAATTGAGTTAAACAGACTAAGTTTGTTGTTGTCGACCTTCCTTTTACAAATCCATGTTGTGCTGTAGAAATTGAAGAACTTACGTTGTATTGTATGAAATTATGTAATAACATTTCAAACGTTTTCGAAAAATTACCCACAATAGTGATAGGCCTATAGTTTTCAATTAATTTAAGGCTTCCATTTTTATGGATAGGTCGAACCTTGGCTTCACGCCAAATCTCAGGAAATGTATGTGATCTGATATTAGGTTATAGATTTTAGTTAAAGGTGCAGCAAGAATAGGCGCACAATCACGGATTAAGAATGCAGGTATACCATCAGACCCACTACTGAACTTGTTTTTCATTTTCGTTAATGCCATAAGAACCTCATTTACTGTGAATCAAATGGATCGTTGCTATTTTTTAAGTTTTTCTTGTCAGTTGTCTTTTAACATGCTCCCAGAGATGTTCTATAGGTCTATTAGGTCGGGGGATTGCGAAGGCCATGTAAGAACATTAACATTTTTTAGTCTTAACGAGTCCTGTACGAAGTTTGATGTATGCTCGAGGTGATTATTTTGTTGGAATGTCCATCGTAAAGGCATTTCTTCTTCATCAAAGAATATCTTTGTATAGTTTTTGATCCATTTTTCCAACAATTTTAACAATCGTACCCGTTCCAGAACTAGAAAAACGGCCCCAAATCATGATGTTGCCTCCACCGTCCTTAACTGTTGGCAACTGATACTTTTTGTCGTATCTTTTTCGTATTGGACGTCTCACATATATGCCGTACCGTCAGATAGAAACAAATTTAATTTGCTTTCATCGCTCCATAAAACTTTCCATTGTTGAGAATGAGAGTCATTTGCACTGAACGCCTACCAAAAAGCCCAAAATCTGTTCTGACAAAAAGATTCTCGGCACCCTGTACTACGATTCTTTCGAAAATCTGTGGCTGGCATTCGAGGATCTTCATGGAACAAACGTTTAATGTAGCGATCCAAAACATATCGGTTTTTTTTCGGTCTTCCGCACCTCGGCCGCGTTGCTGTTGATCCGTATTCTTGATATGTACTTATAATTTTCGAAATCGCCCCTTTGTTCATTTTTAATCTTTGAGAAATGTCAACATTTCTGACACCACTCCTAAATAATTCAGTTGCTCTTAAGTCTTGTGAAAATTCTTTTACTTTTGCCGTTCTGACTGTTGTTAATATTTACCGCACGCAATATGAGAGTATCGCAGAACGAATAAATACGGCAAAACTGAAACGTTTCCATACTTTTGTCGTTACAAAAACTGTGGTATTTAAAAAACGCGTTTTTATTTTCAGAGAATTTGAATATTGATGAGATGAAGCTTGTATTAGTACCAAAGGTAGACAGCAATATTTATATTATCTGTTCCTTCACAATTTTAATTTAGGTATATGGAATAGTTCACAATAATGTTGATATTTGTTTCCAAACTTTTGTCCGCTACTGTAGCTGTCAAAACAACCTGCGAGGAACTTAGTATAGTAATCTTTCCGCACCGCTCACTTGTCAATCCAAGCTTTAATATCTTGGATCAGCCTTCTAGACCTCGCACTTTGGTCATTTGCATCTCATTTCTCCTGCCACCTGACAAAAGGAGTCTCAAATTCGGCGCTTCTAGCTTCGGCGCCCTTCTTATAGAGGGCTCATCTCTCCTCAGCTAGTAGACCAATTGAGATTATTCATGCTTATCGTCATACGTTTTCCTTTAGAACAATCGCCTTGTATGAAATGGAATTCAGTGAAATTGCTTCACCTCTTGGTAAATATATAAATGCCGCACGTTATGTAGTTTCTCCGATTTTTTCTAATAAGCCGCATTGTTAAATTCCTCTGTCTTAATAACTTTTCCCTAATAAGGAAGTGAGCTCTGTTGTTCAAATTACCCATTATAATTACTAAATTACTTGTTTGAATGCGAGCCATAATGAAATTGCCACATGACATATTGATATGCTATTTTTTCCGTTCCGCTGTATCGGGTGTCTTTGAATATCCTCCACGGTGAGTGAGTCGACTTTCTGGTATCCATGATTTTTTCTTCTCTGAGGAATCTCGTATCACCTTATTGTTTCTTGTGTCGCAATGCGATACCTTGATTACTTTCATATACAGGGTGTTGGGACATTGCCTTTTGGCGAATAATTGAAGGTTGATCAACGTTAAAGTTGAGAATAGAGACCTAGACAAAGACAACACTTCAATTTTTATAACAAGAACTTGTAAATTAGAAGGATGACATTTTATAAAGTACTACTTGTTGTCAACGTTTACTGTTACATACTACCAAATACACAATTTAGATTGGATTGAAAAGGCCCCAAAACTAGTGATGACATTCAAACTATTGAACATTGAGCAAATGAAAAAATGATTTATAATATAACTTTGAGGCCTCATTGCACTAGACAATTCTGTTGATTTACCTTCATTCGCAATTGTTTATGTTTACTGTTCAGTTTTGGTCAATATTGTCAAAATTTACTGTGGTCTCATTCTCATCCCACGCTGACGACTGAAATCTCCACTATGCACATGGCATTGTGGTGGGTATGCGTGTTTTGATTATAGCATATGACTTCCTATAGGGAAGATCGAGTGGTTTTACTTAAAGTACTACAAAGTAGTAGCAACATTCCAAGGTCAGGTTGAATGATTTTTTTTCTCGCCCTGTACCTCGAAACCAAATCGGTATTTCGGCAATCTATAGGATGAATCAATACTAGAACAGGTCAAAGAAGCATCTGTTGAATTTTTGCACCATGTTTTGAAAGCAGACTGTGTGTTATTCGTATCGACCAAATCTGCTGTAGCTTTTGCCCGGAATGGAAAAAAAGGATAAAGGTCCTCTAGTTCTTTTGTCACTTGAACAAACCTCTATTCTTTGCAATTGGTTGTCCAATATCGACGCAATTTCTTATTAAGTAATAAAACAATGAATTTCAAGTGGAATGAATATAACATATATTTAAAATGAAAGATACATGTATGGCAATTTAAGAAAATTATGTGTGGAAAATGATATCTTGCAAATGACCGCCCTGTGATAACTGGCAATAGAAATTCTTTGTTAAAATTCTCGATGATACGATCACATAATTGTGGCTCTATCTCAGCGATTACACGGGTTGTTTCCTCTTTCAACGCTTCAATCGTCTGAGGTTTGTTCCTGTAGCCTTTACTTTCAACCCCAAGCTGCTTTCTGCGATGACTTTTCACGTCATTTTACCGCTTGCATACATATTCGTCAATGTCACTTGAATTGGGTTACTTTAAATGGAGTGGGTACATATACGGGAAAGCCACCATGGTTAGTACTGTTTTTAAACAAGTAATGCTCATAAAATTACTTGAAATTTATTTATTTAAAAACAAAATACAGCCGATAATCGCAATAAGACAAACTTAAACTTAGAGTGATAAGTTTTTGACTCAAATTTTTGTCGGTTTTGCTTTTATTGTTGATGGTATTGTCGATGGAAAATGCCTTCCAGTCAGTCTTGTGGGCATTGGCTTGCTAGACCTTTTTTTGTTTGTAAGGGTTTTCTGTATTTTTCAACTGTCTTCTCAACCAGCTCCAGTAAAACGTTCAGTCTTGTTAGTTTTCCGCCATTCTTCTTATAAATTTGAAAAGCATTCAACGTAGTGACACTTAGAAAATGGAGAAACATCTTCATGTAGTATTTTTTAATTCTAGTACGAGCAATTCCATAAAAGTGGAGGTAAGTGTCAGATAAATCAACACTACCCATGCTGGCATTGTAATCGATTACGCAAGATAGCTTTTAAATATCCCCGCTCCTTGCTGCAATCTTTTTCATGCTGTCATCGTGGACTATGCTTATCACAACGTCTTTCTTGTCGCGCCATTTCTGAATCATGAGTTTTCTTCTAAAACGTGCTACAGTTTGGCCTCTCTGTAATTTTACTTTTAATTCCCGTGGTATTCCTTTTCTATTTTTTCTCATTGTCCCAACGGTATCCATCCTTTTTACTAGTTTGACGCACAGGTCTATGCTGGTATAATAATTATCTAAAAACAGGCGGTATCCCTTATCTAAAAGAGGATGAATCAACGCAACACTACCCTCGAAGTAAGTGGTTCATTTATATACAAAGCACTGTATTCAGAATCTGCGCCAGTTTAAACTGAAAAGTTGTACAGGTAACCACTGCGGCTTTCACATAAGGCAAACACTTTCATGTCAAACCGTTTCCTTTTCGAGGGTATGTACTGTTTCCAAGCAAGTCTGCCTTTCCATCCTATCAAGGACTTATCTATGGCTGTTTTGTTCGGGTACATAAGCTGACATATACTTTTATCAACATTTCCAAAACTGGTAAAACTTTGATCAATATTCGGCTTTTTGTACGTGGATTTTGAGTAGAATTATGTACAAAGTGTAAAAACTTTAGCAACAAATGAAATCGTCTCTCACCAATAACTTCAGAGTAAACAGGAGTCTCGATGCTCTCTCGTCGTGTAAAGTACATTTTATACTCAGGCTTAGGACAGATGCTCTGTAATATTAGCAACCCGATAAAGGTCCTAATTTCGTTACTATCTGTATCAAACCATTTTTTAGCTCGAGAATTTGGCTTGAGCTTATCTTGATTTGAACAAATATACTGCGATGGATATCTGTTTGTTTCTCTGACTATTATATCTATTAGATCATCATGTAAAAAATATTCAAAAATTTGTAATATATCCTTTAAATTGTTTACTTGCACACCACTGTTTGACGTAAAATGGAACGCTGGCCTAGGAATCCCCTTCTCAGTCCACGGCATTTCAAAAATTGGATCACGATTAGGTTCATCGGTATCACTCTCTTCAAAATCCTCGTTGAAATTAGAATCATTATCAGATTCGTCAGAACTAGTGCACTGACTCTCATCATCACTGGAATCATCTATAGTCATTTCAACATCAGAACTAGCCATTATCAAAAGTACTTTTAACGTTTGAACACAAACAAGCAGGAAATAGCCGGTATATATGAAACCACGCAATAATGACTGCTAGCTTACATCGAAATCAAATGGCGGCAGACAACAACTTTTGGTGTTGCCGGTATCACAAGCCCAAGTAATTGTTCCTTTTCCTTAAATGTACGGTGGAATCATCACAGGCGAACGTATTCGTGATAGCCATGGACGGCCTCAATAAAATATTCTTGGCAAATATATCCGTCATAATCAACCTGGATAAAAAATATGTTGGCGAATATACAGGGTGTCCGCAAAGTTGGGGTTTTCCTTTACACGACGTGTAGATCTTGAAAACATAAGCAATTTTTCTTAGTACCATATACACCAATGTCTTAAGGGAACCGAGATAAAGGGCTCTGCAACATCAAAAATATCTGAATACCGTCCTGTAGCCGCGACTCGCGATATCCCCAACTGGTACCGGCTACTAGCTCAACCTGACGACAGAAAGAACTGGGTCGGGGGTCGGGGTCAGTGTGTCAGGTCAGCTAACCTTCAACCGACGGTTACGGTCACGCGTGTAGAGGTAAACGAACTCGTACAATCGATTGCGTTCGAAAAAACAACAAGCACTAGAGACGTGGCTAGAGAAGTGCAAGTATCAAAAACTAAAGTGTGACAAACGCTGCGTGAAGAGGGGCTGTATCCGTTTCACGTCCAACGTGTACAAGCCCTTCAACCTGACGATTTTCCAGCAAGAGTGCGGTTTTGTGAGTGGTTGTTGCATCAACATGACAATAATCCGGACTTTTTGAAGTGCATATTGGTGACAGACGAATCTACGTTCACGCGTAATGGGGTGAATAACTTTCGCAACACTCATGTTTGGTCAGTAGAAAATCCGCACGCTGTCCGTCGGGCACATTTTCAACAAACATTTTCGGTGAATGTTTGGGCTGGCATGGTGAACGGTAGGCTCATTGGACCATTTATTCTCCCAAATCGATTGAACGGGATGCAATACCTAGACTGTTTACGTCTGCTCGGTAGCGCATCAGCTGATTTCATTTTCTGTTGGACCGGTATGATTTCGGGCAGAGACGTACTTAGCCCTTCTCGGCAACTGGAGAGTGAGTACTTTTTCCTTTATTTTTTTTTACTTGGTCGCCCTCGTTTCACTACACATTACCTTTGTTATTTCAAGGGTAGTTGTTTCTGAAAAGGAAAACCCCAACATTTGCGGACACCCTGTATAAGTCATTACCGCTGAAGGGGTTAACATAGCTCCAAAGGAAGAAGTCCAGCGGAGTCAAATCGCACGAACGAGCTGGTCAGCTGACAGGTTCGTTTCTGGAGATAACGTTACCATTAAATTTCTGCTCCAATAACTGGATTGCGTCTCGTGATGTGTAACAGGTTGCTCCATTCTGTTGAAACCAAATGTCTTGGGCATCAATATTGTTCAGTTCAGGCCACAAAAAGTCTTGCAACATTCGTCTGTATCGAAGACCATTCACAGTAACATCATGTCCAGTGTCATCTTCGAAGAAGTGAGGCCAATAACTCCACCACTCCAAAGACCACACCAAACAGTGATTTTTGCTGAATGTAAACCTTGTTCAACAGCTACTGTTGGATTTTGCTCACCCCAAACCCCACAATTTTGTTTGTTTACATACCAATTAAGTTGGAAACGTGCTTCGATTTTTTTGGAAAATCCTTCTTTCTGTTGCTTAATGAATTCACGACGTTTTGCATGGTCGTTGTGTCAATACTGTTAACGCCAAATCCTTGTGCAAAATACGCCAACCAATGGTTTGTGGAATATGGTCATCTTGAACACTCTCACGAACTGCAGCAATATTCTCTTGTGAGCGGCCTGGGCGTGGACGAATCGGTGTTTTTATGTCTAAAACTGAACCAGTCTCTTCAAATTTCCTCACTATTCTCGATATTGTTGACCAATTTGGACGATTATGGCGTTGATAAAACTCACGTAATTTACGAAAAACGTTTTCATTTAAACGTCCGTTTTCAAAATAAAGTTGAATTACCTGCACACGTTGTTCCACGCTGTACGTATCCATTTTATAAATTGCCAACTATAGTAGTTTACAAATGCCAATAAACTATGACATTTCTACTTTCAAACGTAACCTTCACAGATCTCACAAAAAAATGCACCTCTAGTAGAAAACCCGTTAGTTTTCAAAAACAGTTTAAAAATAACACAATATCGATTCGATACTCCGTTAGTATAGTCGAAATCACGAAAGATGACGATTACGTCATCATTTTATTCTGTAGTAAAGACAAACGACAGCCATTTGTGAATATTTTTAAATGAAGGTTCAGATGTGTTAGACAGAGACAAACAAAATTTTATTGTCTAAACAAGTAGTATTGCTGAATTGCATGTATCCGATAAAGGCAGACGATTTTTGCATGTTTCATGATCGATCACATTTGAAAGATGACAAGTGAGGTTATGTCAGCGTGTTGACAGTTCGTTGCAGGTTAGGTTGTTTTCGAACAATACTTTGGTCGTTGGTGTTCCTGTCTTGAGGTGTATCCTGTTGTGTGTATAACTGTTATTTTCAAAACAAAAACTCCTCATAAAAATTATTATTAAGGTAGAAACTAAATAATTTCCAACATAAGAGCATCATTTAAGACTTTAATTCTAGTTTTCGCTATGAAAGGCAAAACTCTTAGCTCTCAATCACAGGGCTTGGTACTATCCTTGCTGAATTATTCTCAACAAGAAAAGGATAATGGAGGGCCTCTATTACCATTGTTAGCTGTCCAAGAGGTTTGTAATAGTTAGAAATATGGTCATATGATTGACAATTTATTCTATATTATTTTTCAGAGGGTGGCTCAGGCACTAAGTATCAGTTTGTCCACTATTACCAGAATACAGCGCCGTTTATCATCTAATGATAATGTCCTAAGATCACCTGGAAAAAAGAGACCCAGAAAAAAGTCTAAGACAACATATTTATCTGATGCAGTCAGGCATAATATACGAGATACAGTGTATCAAATGTATAGTGAAAGTAATGATAATGAGCGTGAGATGGTACATTCCAAATTATTGATTTTTTGTTTTGTTTCAGAGAAACATGTCACAATAGCAAATTTAAATAAAACGCTCAAAGAGAAAGAGCTTGCTTCTATCAGCAATAGCTCTTTACAAAGAGTGCTGCCCACCATAGGCTTTAAATATAAGAAAGATGGTAATAGAAGATTTCTAGTTGAGCAATCCAGTATTTCTTTACTTCGCACCAAATTTTTGAGAAGTTATAATGACTATGTGAACACGCATCAAATTGTTTTCATGGATGAAACATGGATATTTTCAAAAGGCAGTCCAAAAAAGTCTTGGCAAGATGAGTCAATAAAAAGTGTAAGGAGACCATTGGGCTTCCAAGGAAAGCTATTTATTGTTGTCCATGCAGGGAGCGAAAAAGGATTTGTTGATGGAGCAAGTCTGTTATTTTCCTCACAGTCTAAATCTGCAGATTACCATGGTGATATGAACGGCGAGACATTCATTAAGTGGTTAAAAGAAAAACTCCTCTGCAACTTGGAAGAGCCATCAGTGATAATTATGGATAATGCATCCTATCATAGCATTTTATTGGAAAAGACTCCAAACACAAGTTCTCCAAAAAAAGAGATTATTGACTGGCTGGTTAAAAATGAAATTGTGTTCCAACCAACATTAACTAATGTGGAGTTATTGAATATAGCGAAAAGAAATCGTAAGGAAAAGAAGTATTTAATAGATGAAATCATAAGAAGTTATGGACATGAAGTTCTTCGTACCCCCCCATACCAGTGTGAATTTAATGCCATCGAGTTAATATGGGCCAATGCTAAGCAGTATTATGATAGACATATTGGAAGATGTGGTCATAGTGATGAAAATGTTTTAGCTATGTGGAATGAAGCTCTGTCACTAATTACACCAGAGGTTTGGAAAAAATGTGTGAAGCATACCCATGATGTAATTTTAGAGTGGTACAACAAAACTATTACTCGTGAAATAGAACCACTGATAATCTCATTTGATTCAGATAGCGATACTGAATCTGACAGTAGCGATTAATTTTTAATCTGAATTTGACCATTAGTAATGGAATAACATATTGAAAAGTACAGTTTATCTTATTTGATATATGTTTTATATAATTTTGTAGCTTCTGCTAAAATGAATAGTGGATGGCATGACATGAAATAGTACAAAAATATTTTCACTTTGGTGTGCTTATTTGTGTTTGTATTTTTTTTTTTTATAAAATAAAACCATGTTCTCATAATCAATTGGTCGTTTTAATGGAGCTGATACCAATGTATTATTATGATTTTGGTAAGAACTCTAGGGACTCAACAATATTAGATGAAAAATAGGTTCAAAATACGTACTATTATTGTGAACAGAGGAAATGCTGTTTTTTTTTTAATAAATATGTAATTTTATTGCAAATAGAAGTCTTAAAATGTAAATTTGTGCACGGATAATGAAAATTTAAAATCATGAAATAGAATAAATAAAAATAATCAATGAAATCAGCTAACTTCGATCACATGTTCCTGACATCGTAACCTTATCATCGACGTACGTCCGGTAATTATTTCGTTACAATTTATGGTATGACGTAATCGTCATCTTTCGTGATTTCGACTATATAGTCAAAAATTAATATTTTGTTGGTCCGAGTAGGCCATTAAACCTCAAATGGCAGATATAGTATTACATCAAGTTCGATGCTTGTCACTATTGCAGTCATTTTAACTGATGTAAAATTTCTTTACTACACCACATACCATGTCGCGGTAATATCTGGCCTTACATAATAAATTACCATAATTTTCATGTAGGTCAATATTTAAAAGCGCTTCTGAAATACCGTTAAGTCTGTGAGATAATACCGGGTGTGTATGTGCATATGTATTATGCCGTACCGTACATCACACAATCTGAACTAATTTTTTCTCACCTTTAATTAGCACGTGAGAGCCCTGGGACCGGTTCGCAAGCCATTGTTTTGAGCTGCATCCGATTTGCTTACGGGATAATCGAGAATAATACCATTTACCGTTAGTCTAGAATGGGGATTGAGTACTATGGTACTTAGAGTGACGCAAAAACTTCTCGCAAGGGAGTGCCAGCCAAGAAGCTTGACTCAAACTCAAGAGCTACAATTAGTTTATATTTTTACTTCGCATGCTTACTGGCGGGGAAATATTCTGTTTTTTAAGATGTTATATCACATGTAAAGGGTGTCCCGAAATTAACGCAAGTTTTGCATTAAATAGAAAAATAGTTTTAAGTCTTTTGATTGTTATTTTTTATTGAAACATAAAGAACTTAGCATAAGGGTGCCCGCGCTAAGAGTTAGGAGGAAAACGGAGAAGTGGATTGCAAGACAATACTCTCAGAAATGGAGAAGCATCTCCAGACATCTACGTCAGGCACGGGAACTCATTGCAGGGCCCAACGCTAAGGATGGACGTTTCTGCTTATCTAAGGTTGCTGGTGGGACTGTTGTCTGGCCATAACACGTTAAGGCACCACCTGCACGTGATGGGGGTGGCTGAGGATCCCTTGTGTGAGCGCTGCGGGGTAGAAGAGAGTACCTCGGCGCACGTTCTGTGTCGCTGCGAGGCTCTTAGCTGCTACAAGCAGACTATACTGGGGTCCATCACTTTGGACCCCCAGGACATTAAGAAGCTTGGACTCAAGGCCATACTCAACTTCGCTAGAATGGCGAGGCTTGAGGTCTAAGAAATGTGGAGGTGCACAAGAGCCCGTCTGAGTGGCCTATGCGCTGGCTCCTTATGGTGGCCGGTATGTCTCTAATTTCGTGTTTTCATTCATTATGTACGGAACATCACTTCGGGCAAATGGCCTCCACGGCTTTGCTGACACATACACACCCTTTTGTCGAAGTACACAGGAAATGTCTCATGCAGTAATTGAATTGTTTCACTGCCTGTATGGCATGTGGCACCATCTTGTTGAAACCACATATTGGATACATCCATAGCATCCAATTTCGGCAAAAAGAACTGCGTTATGTCGTGATATCGAAAACCAGTAACAGTTACTGCTTCACCAGCCTCATTTTTAAAAAGGTATGGTCCAACTGTGCCTCTATCCCAAAATCCGCACCAAACAGTGACACGTTGTGGAGCATTTGTTTTTCGACAATCACACGTGGGTTCTCCGAACACGGCAATTTGGGCGATTAAAGTGAAAATGTGCTTCATCGCTTTGGTTGATTTTGCTCGAAAAATCAACATCCACTTGTTGATGTTAAATTAATAATCCATTCCACGGACTGACTCTCTTCGCTGTGCATGGTCATTAGGCTCCAGTTGTTGTATTGATTCAATTTTGTAAGCATGGAGACACAGATCTTTTGTGAGTATACGCTGTAGAGAGCTTCGGCATGGACATTTGAACGGATTGTTTTTGGACGACCGGTGTATTTAGCGCCTCCAACAGATCCAGTCTCCCTGAATTTTTCAATTAATCCTTTCACAATTGACGAGGTTAAGACACACAAGTTAAGATTGCTATAATTGGGATTATTTAGTCATATTGAAAGAAAGAATATTGAACGTCGTATGATTACTCAGCGCTTCACAATTTAATTTAAAGTTATAAACCTTTAAAAAATGAATGATCAGGAACCTGAAATACGCGCAAATATTAATATTAACAAATTATAACCTTATAAAGCTTAAAGTATGAATTAAAATGATTAGAAATATTAGGAACGGTACACAATATAAAACTTAGTAACTTTTTTTAAGTTTATAATATTCGACATATTTTAAGATTATATTAAAAAATTATTGAAATATCGAAAACACATAAAAACATGGCTTAAAAAAGTTCTAACAAATGAAAATGACAATAAAACATTCACGCATTTTATCGAAAGTTATAAAAGTTTTGTTACTTGTAATATGTTTTATCTGCCCCCTGGAATTAATGTTTAGAACCTTGTTCCCAAGGTTTGAAAAACATCCGAGTGTTGTCTATTACTCGTATTTACCTGCTGGATTTTTTAATCCGGTGGACAGTCCATCTAGAAAGGCCCTCCCGGATGAAGTTACAGAATCATCAACCCATACTTTACTTGTAGTGTGTCTTGCGTTTACCCACGTTTCATCAAGGTAATAAATCTTCCTGTTTTGATTTCTATATTTCCCAATTTTTGTTAAATAATCCCTCCTCCATAGCACAATTTCTTCTCTATCCAGTAGTAAACTATTACGACCACGTTTTTTCCATTTGAAATTTAAATGCTTCAGTAACGCATGGAAAGTTGATCGTTTGAAATTTGGCAACGTTGTATCTCCATTTACCTCCTGCAGTACTGTATCTATAGTAGTTATTTCATTCCTAAAGAAGAATTCATGCACTTTCCTCCTAATCCCATGCTTATCAGCTTCATGCAATGATTTAATAATACTTTTGAGATGTTTACTGGTCATTGGCTCAGAAAAGGTGTGATTTTTTTTGTATTGTCTTAACACATTAAACACTGATGCGCGACACACCCCAACTTTGTGAGAAACCTTCACAACAATTTCTTTGATGGTTGATGCCTCGTTCTCCTCGCGCTCGATCTTATATATATTCAAAATGACCTCTTTCATTTCTGCACTCAGGTGTCTTTTTTTAGAGCGTTTCCTAGGTGGACTACAGGAGTTTACAACTTCATCGGCAGTATCTGTACTACTGGGCATTTTGCGCAAGCAGTTGATAACAATAACAATCAATAACAAGGTATAACAATAACAACGACAAACTCAACAACTTAATAAGATAACAAACGAAAACGTCCGAAGAAATATCAAATTGCAATGATGCACACGACATACGTAACACGTCTGAACCTGAATGTGACTCTGCCTTGATACGACTGCTCTGCCGCTCGGCATAGGCATTTAATTGCGAATTGACCAATGAGGGCTCCTGTTTTACGTCGAGACGGCGGCGTTAGCGTGAAAATCACCCGAACCTTTTGTTTACATCCAGTCTATCTCTTATCTGAATATACTGTATTATATAAAATACCTATAACATGTCATCTTACAGACTAGGTAGTTTTTAGGGTGCGAACAGTCATTTCCAACTAGGATCGTTGTGAGCGTCCATCTATGGAGGAATTGCTCAACCACACGCATTGTTGGTTGCATATGTTTTGTGAAGCCGAGTAGTCTATAGTTTTCATCTCTGAGAAGAATGTTGAATTGGCGTATTGGTCTGCATGTGTATGAAATGAGTGATATTTGCTGTATGAGAAAATCGTTACTGAATACGCTGCCAAGTATATCTATTAGCTGTGTCCGATGAGTTATTTATACAGGGTGTCTGCGAAAGGTTGGGAAATCCCAAAACTGGAGGTACTACAGACCAAAATATGTGAATTGACTTAAACATACCTCAGTCCAAAAGTTGATAGTTTGCGAGATTTTAGGGTGTCAAAGTTACCATTTTATTTTTTATTTTTCCTTATTGCTTGAGAAGTATTTCAGATTTTGGCATAAAACTCGGTATAGGGAGGTTTTCTAGTACGAGAAACAAAAATCCGTTATTTTTTATGACAAAACTTCTAGAGGGCGCCACTTACAGCACAATTTCGGTTAATAAGTGATCATAGCTTTTTGTGCTACTCTGTATATAACAACTGACCGAAAAATCTTATTTTTTCGTACTTCCACAACAAAACAGGTTAGAAGTGTCTAAAGCTAATAGTTTTCGAGATATTTGTTTTTAAAAGTTCAAATTCATTATCTGAACCATGATGATAAAACATTTTTATATCATAATAATCAACTTGCTTTGAATAATATCTGACTAGCGCTGCGCTATGGTTTGTAATGTTTGTCATAATATTGCTTTAAACTTCATGAATAATTTTAAGTTGACAATAAGTTGTTAAACATCATGTATGGGTAAATGTTTGAAGAATATTCTGATATGCATTTAATGTACGGATTGGCAAGATATAATGCTTTTAAAACAGATATCTCCAAAACTTTTAGCTTTTGATAATTCTGACAAGTAAACCTTTTTTGTTGTGGAAATGCGAAAAAATAATTTTTTTGGTCAGCGGTTGCATACAGGGTAGCACAAAAAAGTTAGGATAAGTTATTTACTGAAATAGTTCTGTAAGTGGCGCCCGCTAGAAGTTTGGCCATAAAAAATAACGGATTCTTGTTTCTTGTACTAGAAAACCTCCCTATACTAAGCTTTATGCCAAAATCTGAAATACTTCTCAAGCAATAAGGAAAAATAGAAAATAAAATTGTAACACTCTGTATCTCGCAAACTATCAACGGAGTCGTGTGATGATTGTTTGGTGTTTTCTGTTTGTTGTGTGTGTTGTCCATGGTCCGAATCTAGGTTTCAGTTCAAACAGCTTTGATGCGTTGTTCTGCCAGTTGGTATTCCAGGTTTGAATAGCTCTTTGTTTAAGGTGAGATTTTATATCTGTATCTGGGATGTTTATGGTTGATATGTGATCCAAGTTTGCTGCTAGTTTAGCTTGATGGTCTGCTTTTTCGTTGCCTTGGATACCAACGTGAGAAGGAGCCCATACGAGTACAACATCGTGGTTGTCTGCTTGTAATTGGACTAAGGTATGCTTAGGTCAATTCACATATTTTGGTCTGTAGTATCTCCAGTTTAGAGATTTCCCAGCTTTTCGCAGACACAGAAGTACTCGTATATTATAAAGATAATTGGCGTTCGATAAATGATACTGCATGGTAGTTGTAATATCGATTCTATACCGGTCGCTGTATAAAACGTCAGATAATAATGTATGAATCCTTATAGTGGTGACTAACAAACGATCATAGCAATTTGTTACTTTTTCAGTTCCGACGATATGTGCCGTGTCATACTCTATAACAACGATACTACTGTCAGAAAAGCAATACACGATCTATGCATGTTCTCATTTCATGCATTTCACCTCCTCCAGATAGCAATTCCAGATGACGCGGCGCTGTTTTCTTTATCTCCGTTGTGAATAATGTATTGTTTACAACTTGCTACGTGCGAATTGTGGAACGAATGATGGTGATAATAATAAGAGGATATTCTAAAAATGCATATTCCGATCTACTTGGCATATGCTTAACCGCATATTGTTCCCCAACGGCAGAAATGAATTCTTGGCATTGTAAGTCTAGAGTTCTATATTTTACATCAATGTCTTCCTGAGCTTCTTTTGTACTAAGAAATTCACACCTTACTGTTGCCAATAATTCGTTCTCAAATGTACCGATGTACTTTATTTAGTATTGTTAAAATTTATACATGGAAAATGTAACTTATACTTTAAAAATGTTCATGTTCAACATACAGCAGTTTGACTACATTCTCAGCAGAGGTAAATTTGAGAATGGCATTAGGGTCTACATATTTTTTGGCAGATGTTAATTCTTGGTAAAAGTAATTTCATTCTCTATCACTATTTCAGTAGCCATCGAAGAACCGGAATGTTTTGTTAAATATAATAATTTAAAATTATGTTGCATTTTTCCGAACTTTGAAACAAGTTAAAACCTTCAATTTTGTATTTTATAATAAACTATGAATAATTTAATATGACATAGAATCGGCAGGTCATTAAAAGCATATGTTTTGAAACGACAGCACTTGCTGAATATTGAGAATGCGTTGAGGTAAAAATATGTTTATCCTGTTATAAGAATACAATGAGATACTCAAAACTGACATTTAGTTAGCTACTGCGTTTACGAAGGCCAGGAGAAAAGCATAATTTTGCTCAGGTTTTCAACCATCTTTCTATTTACGACTACGTTTGTTTTAGATCTTTGCTTAGTTCAGTTAGAACATTGGACGAGTAAAGAAGACTTTTTCAATGATGCTCTAAAAACGCTACCTTTCAACATATGGTAAGACGTGAGATGTAATAAAAAATACGCACAATAATCGTAGTTTTTTAATTTTTATTTTTTAGTCAATTTCAGCCCCTTGCCAGACTGGTGCATATAGATAATCTTGTTATTCATTCGTTTGTATACGCAATCGGGACAATTCCTTATGAATCCCAAACTATTGTAAGGCTTGCTAACAACAGCATCAGTATGCGCACCAAATGTAAGTCTGGTATTAAATTATATGCCTAAATCGTGAAACTCTTGACACATGTTTAGTTTTGAATCATCTGGTATATTGTGATTTTGATTATAAAAAGTTTGCGGGTAATACACATGGTGCAGCATTTATCGACATTAAGGTGCAGCTGGTTACGATGGCACCAGTCACTGAAATTGCTTAAGTCTTTTTGCAAAGTATGACAGTTGTCCATGGCTTCAACTTTACAAAAGATTTTAAAGTCAACAGCACAGAGAAGACAGTACTGTGTAGCTGCCTAACGACGGCATCAATATAAATTTGGAAAAGCAAGAGGCCAAGAGCCGAGAGAAGATATAAACTGAATGAAAATGAAAGTATATTAAACTTTAAAGCATCTGTTTATCCGACAATAGTTAAAAATCACAATATTTAATGGATCATTCCTAGCATAGCTAATTTATTCAACAAAATAGCATGATCTAGCTTATCAAATGCTCTTTTGTTTATATTTATTGCGAAAAAAAGTTACTTTCGTATCCAGAAACAATTGATAAAGGATTAACTGCTGTTTACTAGGTACATTATGCTGGTATAAAACCTGCCATAAATGAGGGACTCAAAATTGTCGCACATCAACAGTATTTATTTACCTATTTGACACTTCGATAAAGCTATTAAAGGTAATTGTAGCAGCAGGATCTCGGCGAACGACTAATGAAGCCTATATACAAATCTTGGTGTCTCTATTACATAATTTACTAGATTTTATTATTAATTATTAACGAACGCTTGTTCCTACCGCTGCTAAACACCGCCTTAGGTAACTATCACTCCTCAAGAAATTGTTACTTGGAGTGTTTCTTGGCAAATCAACCGTGACTGGACGTCCATTATAACGATTGATTCATCGAGGCAATGTTTTTTCTAGTGCGAGTATAGTGGTGCGACCGAAAGATACACATAAAGGTGGAGGAAACTACCTTACAAAATTGGTGCACAAGCGACTGAAGGTGTGCTAGAGATGGAAAGGTTGGAAATGGATTGAAAGGGCCCGCACAAAACACAGAAAATTCAGTATGATTCCTTGCCTTCCTGATCAAAAGTTCTCATAGGACCAAATCAATCCTACAGTTAGTTTCTGAAAGAAATATATCATTGATTTAGTTTGTACTTTGGAAGATGTTGCCGAGTCAGCCCAAACCTCACTAAACTATTCCATTAATCATCTACGGTTTCATTAATTGGCTAGTATGAATTAAAATTATGAGTTGGAACAACTTAAAGCAATGTTCAAGCTTGTAAGCTCTCTTTTTCATCTTCAAAATGAACATACCCTTGATTTGACCTTGTGAAGACTATATTCAAGGACAAGGAATCAACCTCGACCTTTCTGTACCCTTGAGACCAACTGTCCCATTGAGTTCTCTGAATTCTCGGAAAACTTGTGCCCGATCTATTCCAGAATTAATATCAAAAAATCAACCTGCGACTATATCAACCTTGCAAGGATCATGCTCATGATTAACATGACACTTTCCAACACGTTTCTACAAGGTGTTTCAATGGTTCAGCAAACGTTTGGTCTGAGAACTACACATTCGCCATTTTTGCAAGTTGAGTAAACCTTACCCTCAAGTTCTCAGAAACTAATCATAATTTGCTTTGATACCAAGAGAAGCTTTGTTCAGGAAGGTGAAATATATATCATACCGAATTTTTAGCTAAATCGACTGGAACCCATCTTCCATATGTTTTGTGCGGGATCCTGTATGTACGACGACTCGTAAAACAATGGCTTTTTTCTAGGATGTCAAGCGGATCCAAAAATAACAGTGAAATTTCATAAACTGAGTCCTAAAAGGGCGAAAAACAGAAGTGGATAAAGGTGTTAACCCAAAATTTTATACAGTCAGAAGAACAGCTTAATACATTCGAACAATTTTGTGCATGTAACTGCACCAGTGGCGTAGTTTTACGTAATCTATCGAAGGGGAAAGTGAAGTATTTTCTACACTACTTGGCTTTACTGAAACATTTATTTCATTGATAAATACATAGGGCTGAGGTAATTCTATATAAATTGTCGCTCTAAAGAAATTTTTGTCAGATTGCCTTGCGAGAAAAATCGGTTTGGATTTTCGCGATACTCTCCGCATGGAAAATCTAAATCCGTTTGACATTAAAAATATAATCCGATAATGGAGGTTTTCCATGAGTTTCTCTCACCCTAATACACGGAATAGCACGGTCCTGTGATGTGATTCCCACTGAGTGAATTGGCCAATATTGTTCAGTCAAAAGTTACAACACGTCACACTATATTTCCGTTGTGAAATTTTATGTATTTAGTTGTAGATATTTTATTCCATGATGACAAAACTTCACCAGTAACAGTGTAGCTTTGGCTTCGATTTTGATGCTAAACTTCCAAAAACGTGATAGTTTTTACAGTCTATATGTACAGAATTTGCTGAATAGTCACATCATTATGAAATATCTTTGGGTATTTTTTTTATGATCAGCATACATATGTATACCTGTGTATCTAAATTTTGCAAGATCAAGAAAGCTGGCGACTATCTCACGGCAAATACATCCTATTATTATATCTGGTATAATGCAATAGAAATATAAGCTGAATTGCAAAACTAGTGTGATTTTCTAGCCTTATTGTTCATATTGCAGCTGGCGCGTAATAAGTAGATCGGAAGATAAAATTGATGAGTGTTTGCGAAACAACTGCGTGTACTGTTTTTGCCGCTGAGGTGAGATAATGATTATGATAGACGGAGCTAGTAATTTGGATGTTGGAACAAAAACCTGCAGCTTAAAAAATGGTGAAAACGAAATGAAGACCTCAATAGCTAATAAATTGGCACACGTTCGTGTCACAAGTGTATAATTGTGACGTATCCTGTATAATTAACTATTTGCTTAGAAAGGCCTTTGAGAGTAATTTATTCAAATATGAGGAATCAGTTGGGTTTCCACGAAACCTTTTGAATATGTATTAACTTCTTGCATCGGCTGTCTTGCATGATATATGCAGATACCTACATATGCCTATACGGTATCCTAGCACAAATAACGACCGCTGTGAAGAGCCGCTGACTAATTTTTATGGTTTCGCAAAATATTGTATTTGGTGACGACATTTTTGACTCTGCACCTCCCATGGAACTCCATTATCAGTTATGTTCAGCACAAAGTAGACCTTCTGAGAAAAAGTCAGTCAAACAGGCCCATACAATTAATCCATAGACACTCTTTTCCTATCCTACCAGTAGTGCATGTACAAACGTCGTCTCTCCCCAGTACCTAACCCGGTTAGACGTGGCAGTGCGGTCAGAGCATAGGGAACACTATGCTGTGGCGTGGCGGAAATACGTGTAATATCATACCAGAACAATCCCAAGTTTTTTTAACTCGAATCCTCTGAAACGTCAAAAAACGGAGTTTGAGCGATATTTATTCTTTTTTGTTTTTCGCCTTTCTCTTTGTCTCTTGACGCCATTTGTTATTATAATTTTTAAATTATTTGAGAGAACCAACATTTTGCAAGTAGAAGCTTTTGCTGTTAGTATGTGCATTAGTAGAGGCATTAAGTTGCACACATTCTGTGAATGAAGATAGCAAAACATAATACTCTATTCCTGTGATCAAAAAGGGATCTGGAATGTGCTAACCCCACACAAAAATGAATTTTAAGATCTACTTTAAAAAGAGAATGGTGTGGTTCAGCTACTGTCTCATAGATGGCGCTAGGATCTTCAATCATTTTTTGACGACTCCTTAATGCCTATTTTAATAAGGCATCCTCAAGTGGAGTGACTTAATCAATTATTGAAGATGCTCGATTAAAATAGGCATTAGAGAGACTCCAAAAATGGATTGAACACTAAACTCTTTCTAAAGTAGATTCCTAAATGCATTTTTGTGTTCTGCTTCTATATAATAGATAACGCTAGCGTATTTCAAATCGCTTTTTAGGCGCCGGAAGTATATGGTTGTAGGTAGAAACAGATCATAACCACAATTGCAGCGTCACTGATTTGAGGTTGCTAAAAACCATTGCAGGCATTTGACAATACTTTTTTCACTCTACCTCAATCTACCCGTCTAAATATCCAACTGCAGAAGCCAACGCAGTTGGGACGAAAATAATTAGTGATCTACACGCACACTAACGTCTCCTCCGTGGTAAAATTTTTTAATTATCTCAGAACAGAACAGATAAATTACATGAAACGTAATTATCGCTGCAGGGATGTGTACAGGGGCGTAACATCTAAAAATACGAAAAGGAACTTCAACAGTCAATAGTCGACACCCAAAGTCCTGTATGTACAGCAGTCGCCACGCTATATAGACGGAATACATGAGGCCGGATGCCAGACACAGTCACCGACAAGTCATAGACCTCTGTGCGAAACCTTAACATATAACAGTATGGACATTGTAGACCTACAAACATACACAATCAAATCAAAAGGACAAATTTTAATAGTCGTATTTTGGGATTCATATACCACGGAATATTTTATCATAGTTCAATGGTTGCAAATCCGGCACGCTGAACGTGCAAATGTCAGTCAGATGAGGTGATAGTGCGAGGAGCAAAAGTAATATCGTAATGCCATGTTCATCATAAAAATGGTATCTGTTTAAACGATTAAAATGTGTGCTCGTCTTGCGCATTTTAGGTTGTTGCTCGAAAAACGTGGCTCCAAATTGGCCATTTATTTGAGTGGCTTCTAAGGCTTGCAAGTTTGGTGCTTTGTTGCGGTAGCTTCGAGACTTGAACACGACAAAAAAAAATATAAAAGATTGAAGTCAATGATTTGTTTTTGATAATAAATTATCGGGAGTATTTGTAAAATGAATGTTTTTATGGAAAAATAACGTCAAACTATAGATGTAAACTCAATTTTATGGTATTCCATTTAGCACGGCTGTATTCACGTTTTTTTATTATCTAGAGTTAATATTTATATTTGTTACTGGTAAGAGTCCAATACATAAATATGAGGAAGTGGTAAGCTGTTATTTTAAAGTTTTTGATGTGTCATCTATTTTTTAAAACATTGACCATTGTGTCAGTCACTGACGACATTGAACTATTCTAGTGGTGCCGTTCATGAGGACTGACACTAGTTGCCTACTTTTAACTTGTTATTTAACGCTGTCAGTCATGAGATGTGTGCTAAATTATATTAGGTTTTACTGACCTGGAATAAATGAGATATTTTTTTCGATACTACACTGAGAAATCAGAATTATTGATCGCAGTGTCTTATTGAGAAGTAGTTACTCCCCTAGGTAAATAATAAAAGCAAAAAACACCTAGATAATAATAATAATGTCATTTGCAATTGTCTTCTGTCAATTTCATTCTGTCGATTTGACAACTGAGCTTTGTATTTCGAAATATTTTATAACGATTGAGAAGTAGGTAAAACGGCTTTTAATGTTAAAAAGTCATTTGTACCTTATATGGACTAGTGCAGACTAAATCTCGTCTATTACGTTCATAAATTCGAGTTTGTCAGTTTGACACCAGGTAACTGAATATTTTAATGTATTAGTAAAATGAGTTATGATGGAACATTTTGTGGTAGATAGTTTAGTAGTAAAAAAATTCTATACAAACCTCGATTGAGAAGATTTTTATTGGCCTTGCGCATTGGATCCATTGGCTCTACGCGCCTCAGGTTAAAGAGCTCAGTTCTAATGGTGGCCCATTTGTCAAACATGGTAATGGTATATATTTTTGAGTATCTTAGGCTAGCGTTCAATGTTTTAAATGGAGCGTCCCATATTCTATCGTACACTGACATGGGTAGAATCTTCCAGAAGAAGATTGATTGACATGTTTTGATGATTATTTGTTCAGCCACAAGTGTACAAAAATGCTCAACCTAAATAGCCCGCCAGTCAGCCATTTTGATAGACGGTATTTTTCAGGATTATAAAATACTGATAGGTAGCGTCAGATTGAGTTATGACATGATCACCCAATCTATAAAAAGAGTTGTTACCCAACCGCTATCATCAGCTTTTCTGCTGTTTTATCCATGCAACATTTTAATCCCCCCGAACTTCAATCTGCTGAGTAGTACACCAAATATAGTAAATTTGCAATGTTGGCCATGCCAAAAATGCACAAAAAGTGTTAGATACATTCAATATAAAATACTCCAAGCTCTATAATGATACATATTATACAGTTGTCTGTGTAACACTATATAAGTAACACTATAACATTTGCGCTTTTAGATATGATTTTGACAATTCTGAATGGTCCTACTCGAGTTCTGAATCAGTTCATTGCATATGTTGAAATTGTTACTAAAGTAACCCCAATAGCGACACCTCTGAACTCTGCTTTCTATACGAAGCTAGAGTTGGACATGAGCTGTAACTAATTGCAGATATGTGAACGCGACATCCCATCCCCGTCATTAATAATTACTAATTATAATTTATTGAACCATGCAGAGGCGTATACTAGTAGGAAAGAACACAGAAGTGGTTCCTGCAAAACAGAGGCTGTAGTTGATTCAAAACCAGACATTAGACTTTAGATGTCAGATCCAGAACTTTTCCCAGGGTACTCCCACTTCCCACGCATTATGAACAAATGAAGGGTTTTGTGGTGATAGATTTTTAAATAAAAATGCCTTGTAACAAACTACCAATACAACTATTTCTTTTCATTCAAGCTATAGTGTGTCTGTTAACGGATACAACTTCGATAACACACAACTTTCAGTACCAGAATGAGGTGTCAAGTGCGTTTAGACGTTATCGCTCCAAAGTTCTTTATTTATGGTACATCTATGATATTAAAAATTCATTAGGATTCTCTGAAACGTTAAAAAAAAATAGGTTTGGGTAATTTTTATTATATTCATGTTTTCCCCTAGCTTCGCCGCCACTGACCGATTTTCAAAAACTATAAAGCTTTTTTGTTCTTAGCATAATAGTAACCAATTTAGGCGGTACTTTTGGAGCTATAGGAGGTCATCGATTCCCAGACAAATGATGAAAGACATATAAACCGACTGGATAATACTTTTCCGTATTAGTTTAGGAACAGTTGTTTTGGATTGACTCTGATTCAACTATTTTGTGTTATTTTAGGCAATCTCTCTCCCTAATCCCCACCCAATATTATTATTGTATCGACCTAATATACAGGGTGACTTCGAAGTTGAGTCATTTATTTTAACAGTGAGTAGATCTGATCAAAAGAAATGTTTTTTTCCTTTACCATTTTCCTGGTAAAATTAAAGTAACAAAGTTATAGCCCTTTGGAAGTTTGAGTACCGCCCTGTCTCAATAACAATATTATGTGGTCGTGTTTGGCGACAATGGATATAATCCGCCGTATCGGTTCATCGCATCGGAAACAAAAAAGCGAAAGAATTTGGAACGATGTTTTTACAGGTATCTCATTCATTTGTATACAGTTAGTGTCAGTGAATAGTGGTATGTGTTGCGTGGCTCAAACGAAATAAAAAATGGCACATGTTTATGCGGATCGGTTTCCCAATCGAGTGCAACCAACCCCTCGTGCCTTTGTTAATGTAGTACAACGGGCTTGTGAATCAGGTGACTTAAGACCTCACAGGGGACCTCACGATCAAATACGGGTCCGCACTGAAATACTTGTCGGGAGGATACTTTATAAAACAAGGTAAAATTTTTTTTTTATTTTTTTTTTATTTTTACACACATATTTTGGTTTATCTTCCTTCTACAATCATTATCTGAAAATTAATGACTCAACTTCAAAGTATAGTATATCTACTAAATGCATGAATATTTTGCCTTCCTACTTTCATTGCTCACTGTAATTGATTCCAAAGGCGGATTAGATGTCGGCTTTAGAAAACAGAGACATTCTCATGGTTTCTGTTCCATCAAGGATTCCATAGATAATAGGATTAGCGATTATATAAGGTCAACAAAGACAATTAGAGCTCAAAACAACACGCAATCTGTGCTCCAGCGGTAGCGACTCGATGTACAGAGACATAAATGGTGTCTACCCGGAAGATTAGCTATGATTTATTGTTTCAATAACTATCACAAACATGGAATATGTCAGATTTACTTTGAGTTTCTTAATGAGAGCGCTGTTTGTATTGTCAGTTTGTTTAACGTATTTGCTTTTTAGATGGCAAAGCCAATAGATTCTATGGATAACAGGGGCGTCGGTAACTGATAGGCTGGGGTGTGGAATCTAGGACAGAAGATAAAACACCGGTCATATAATGATATAATACCATATATGAAGAAACATAATAAATGATTCAATGAATACATTGATCATAAGAATTAGCGTACAAACTTTGAAAATTTAAAATATAAACGGACGCGTCAGATTCCATTGAAAACAAAAAAGGGCTATAAACAGTCATAATACACTGTCGAATGTTCCAATAGATCCATCCGCTGTCTTTAACACGGTATTTACACCATAATGAGCTTAACAGCTTAAACTCACTTTTCTGATTTAATTTTTTCGATTACAAACATGTCGGATTGTTTAATGAGTATTTAAATAACAATCGTCAAATACAGAGGACATTAAAACCAGTCAAACCACTGAAGTCAGACAAAAGTTTCAAATCAGAGGTATTGGGCGATGAAATGGTGTCCAGAAGACTCCGTATTCTCACTTCGATCAGAATTCACAAAAACCCTTTTTCATTGTTACTTTCCATATGACTGACGAGGAATTGTGAAAAAATTTGAAAACACGAAATTACGTTTTCTGGATGTTACATTACACGAAAAACCGTGACACTCATTTCCGTCGATCTGTTTTCTCTGTCTGTCTGTTGGTCTGTCTGCTAATCATTGACCCCGCTATAACTTCGGATCGGATTTTGATGAAATCTTCACACAAGGTACTGCTATGCCAACGAGGAAAAATGTTTATAGAGGCGACGGAGCTATGTGCATTAAATAAAAGTCGCTCAAAGTTTGCGTATTGACGTTTCATAGCCTCCAGATCAAAATTTGGGGGGTTGAAAATTGGAGGTTGCGAGTCGTATGTGGTATGGGACTGTGGTATCATTGAAAGACGTTCTGTTATTAAGAGTCTTCTGATCTTGGTAATAACTAGACATTTAAATGACAAAAATATAGTGAATAATGTGCTCAAAATTGAAATAACCTGATACTTCTAGGCAAGACCAATGGTGCGGCGGCAGGCCAAGCCTTGACGCCAAGAGCGGATAATCTACCCATAACGTTTATAATTCTATATTGTTTGGGTGTTAGGGATAGCGATCCCTCCAGTGTTCTGCAAATCAGTGAATTTAAGTGTTGAACTCTATAATTTATCGATAGGGCTAATTTTAGGGCTTTCATAGGTTCCATATCTTACCTTTAATTTGTGTTTAGGTATATAAAGTTATTCTGGATAAAAATATTAATATATATTATTTGTCTGTCTGTCGATCTGTCTGTCGGTAGGTCTATCTAACGGTCTGCCTGTCTGTCTGTCGGTCTGGTCGCTCAGACTTTGGTGAAATCTTGGCACAAGGTTACTACTATGCCAAGGAAGGCGCAAGGAAAATGGGGTTAGGGGGGGTCGGCTTGCAGAGGGTGAGAGATAGCATATCTAAATTTCTGTAAGCATGCGGCACAGGGTAATTAGTGGCCTAGTCATCTGATGAATACACTTAGGACCGCCTCTGGGCAGAGCGGCATATAAATAGCTCGAAATCTAAAGGCAGTAGGAACTATGCGGGCAGGTACAGAATTTGATTGATTTTAAAGTTTTGAAGACCAGGTAATTATATAACAGTTGAAATACCTACACACATGTAATAATGAGTTAGTGCGCTCACACAGAATTTCTTCGGAATGGACCTGTAGCGTGATTTCGTAAGCAATGCTTGTGATGCATTTTTGGGTCTCACGCCAGATCCGTATTACGTAAAATCGTCTCTAATGACCGTCATTGCCGCAGTCGATATCTCGATTTAGTGTCTCATTCAGCGTTCAGTCGTGCCAACGTTGCCCCCGAGAGACTCCTCATTGCATCATAAGTCGACCATACACCTTACTTCGTGTCGATGAACCTGTTTCTTCGTATTACTGGAGCAGTGGACAATAATAATTTTACGTTTACATGAAATATTCTCAAGTAGATTGTTGCTTTATTGGTTCAATACGCATCAAAGAAACATTTGCATTGTCGTTTTGTAGTATTTTACTTCTCATTGTTCCCTCATAACATAGAAAAGCATGTGTTTCTAAGGTGTTCTTGCATAGTGAAAGCAAAAGTGAATTTGAAATGTTACATTTAGGCCGTAGGCCTGGTGATTGTGTACATATTGCGTTTCTATGGGCATGTATCCCCAGGATAAAATCAGCCTCATTTGCATTCGGTTAGGTCTTACCGTCACTTCTCAAAATTGAAATCTGTTATTTTGATTGTCATGAAAACGTGCCGTCAAGTAGGTTGACTCTGCTCTTCCTACGCAACGCCATCAGTTGGTGAGGATTAATTTCAGCGCAATTTAAAATCTCTGAGAAAAAGTCAGTTACGAACATTTATAACAGGCCTATACAATTAGTCCATAGACATTTTTCCCTGCCCTAGTTACTATCCATCTGGCAACGTAGTCCCTTTCCACAGCGAGTTACCGTTCATTTCGTGCCTGGTCCATGGTCCGTGTATGTTTTTTGTGCTACAGTACGGACAGATTAATCAGCCGGACCGGTTCACTGGGCGGTGTGCTTAGATAGCGAGACAACGTGAATCCATAAGATTTCTTTAACACTCTAGTTAGGTTTTATAGGCAAATGTACGGGGAAATCTATGATGTGTAAAATTTAGCTAATATGTAGATTTTAGGTTTTACACCAGTGTTTATATATATATATAGAAAGTCTATTTATTGGCTAACATATACGGAGTTAAGGATTATTTAATTAAAGAAATGCTTGAATAGACGTGTTGTCAACGTCATAACTTTTTAGTCGATGGCGAAAGAAGAGTAAAAGCAAATTTTGTCGACACAAATCTTCATTGTAAAAACAGAATATTTTTTTAAAGAATTATCAAACCAGATAAATGGCAGATTTTTATATTTTATTTTTGTTCATAAATAGCATAAAAGTCAAATCTTTAGAGGCAACTTTTAATCATACCTTATAACCTACAACTGTAACCTTAAAACCTTTGTAGACATATGGGTAACAAATATGTCTTTCACACATGAATCGAATACTTTTTGATAAATTATAGTAGGTTCCACTCCAGATTGGGTCTGAAATATACCATTGAGACTTGAGTTCGCGTCGTTGTTCTAGCTAAGGCATTCTCGCGCTACGGCCGGCGTACAGTAGTCTATGCGAACACTTCGCAAAAATTGAAAAAACAAAGTATGGAAAATGAATTAAAAGTATTGCCTATCATGGCAGACTATTAAACTTGAAGTTTGTGGTGGTGGACCATTAGACATTACCTTTTAACGGCAGAATTGGAGACCTTCTGTATCATCCATTGTGTTAGGTATTGAAATTGTTTTAACATCTGGAGATGGATCTTAATAGAGTACTAATTTTCATTTGATGTAATAAAAAATGTACACCATTATTTTTAGCTTCACTTCTTTATATTAGTATTATTCAGAGAGGTTTTTAATAAGGTTTCGCCCTTTGTCCAAATGGAATGATTGATGTTTGTGAACCATGAAAAACTGTCAGATAAAAGCAAGAGTAACTTATTGCTGAATCTTGCAAACCATCGAGAAATACAACCGTTCGAGTATATACAGGGTGACTTTGAAGTTGAGTCATTAATTTTCAGATAATGATTGTAGAAGGAAGATAAACCAAAATATGTGTGTAAAAATAAAAAAAAAATGAAAAAAAAACCTGGTTTTATAAAGTATCCTCCCGACAAGTATTTCAGTGCGGACCTGTATTTGATCGTGAGGTCCCCTGTGAGGTCTTAAGTCACCTGATTCACGAGCCCGTTGTACTACATTAACAAAGGCACGAGGGGTTGGTTGCACTCGATTGGGAAACCGATCCGCATAAACATGTGCCATTTTTTATTTCGTTTGAGCCACGCAACAGATACTATTCACACGCGACTGACACTGATTGTATGTATAACTGAACTGAATAAAGTAAACATCGTTCCAAATTCTTTCGCTTTTTTGTTTCCGATGCGATGAACCGATACGGCGGATTATATCCGTTGTCGCCAAACACGAGGACATAATATTATTATTGAGACAGGGCGGTACTCAAACTTCCAAAGGGCTATAACTTTGTTACTTTAATTTTACCAGAAAAATGGTAAAGGAAAAAAACGTTTCTTTTGATCAGATCTACTCACTATTAAAATAAATGACTCAACTTCGAAGTCACCCTGTATACTGCCATACCGACCCCTGCAAGGAAGACTATTCGGTTGAACTGAGATATAGGCATTAAAAGATTTTCTGATAAATTTCGTTGTCAGAAAAATGACGATCTCATCAAAAATATGTTGCACACTGCAGTAATTCTTGTATATAGAACGTTATAAATGGTATTACAATACAAGCCTAGTGAAAAATAACTATTTTTTTTATACATTTTGTTGACTTACTATAGTTTTCGATTGATCAATTAAAGAAAAAAGTATACTTGCTCTAGACTTAGTAAGATATTTATCGAAATATTTCAATATTTTTCAAACAAATGGTCAAAAAAAAACCTTTTTAATGCCAATCTGAGTCACTCAAATTATATTCATCGTGTACTCCACTATCATCGTTTTCAACTTATGTATTTTCAGCACTGTTAATATTATGTCCTCTTTGTATTTTTTTATCTTCCTTGGCTTTTAGAGAAAAATGAAAAGGAGGTAGGAATGCTAGGAAGACTGTTTGCTTTTGATTTACATAGGTCTAAAAAGCCATTTAATTTTCTAGCATCTACTGGAAGCAAGCTTTTGTACAGCAAGGGTTCCTGAAGCGTATTGTTTTGCGGTCTCATTCTGTGATAATCAATGTTACTATCGTGAGATCATCAGCATAGTCACATATTTCATTTCACGGGCACTTATTTATTTTCATCTTTTCTCCACAATCGTGTTTGTTCCAATTTTCCGATTTTACTTTTTATTTAAAACTCATGGATCCACGACCAACCGCAGTCAGGGCTCTTTAGCCCTCATCAGTACGATATAGGTCTATCATAAAGGTCTGTATCAGGTCCAAACTTGGAGATGAAAGAATGAAATGCAAACACGTGAGTGTCGTCTTAGCAAAACCGAGGACTGTAGTAGTTGAATTTTCTGTTAAACTTTTTTATTTCGCATGTATGAGAGAAATAGACTGTGACGCGATAGATCCCAATGCATAACGTGCAGAAAAGGATGCTCTGTTTGAACCTGTTTGTTATGTTAAAAGAATTCATCACTAAGAACCAAACTTAACGGTTCAGCAACTGCACTTAGCTTCTTTGCATCTGCCAGAATTATTTTGAGTCTTGAATTCATTTTTAGTTCGCTTGAAAACTGCTCTATTCATAAAGCTAATACTTGAAACGTTTTCGCTATCAATTACCGTAACCTCAAACTATGCCGCGAAAATCATAGTAAATCAGACGGAGGTAGACGATTTAGTGGTTGCCTATAGTTGCATGATTGAGATACCATATTCTTCCACCAAAGAGAACCCGATAAAGTCTATCGATACCATACAGTAAGTCAAAAACACGGATTTTTGTGTTACTATAGTCTTCGTTGTCGTGGTTGATTATGACAGGTATTCATCTTTTTTAATTTGTCCTTTGAGTAGCCTTAAAAGTACCTTCAATTGCTTTCCCACAGACAAACTGATATCTCATTTGGACTCAACAACCGCGAAAATATATTTGACATGCGTCTGGACTCGAAAGCATGACTTATTTTGAATTTCTTCTTGAAGTGTATTGAAATGACCTTCAGTTGCCCTTACAGTGACTAATTGATCGGGACTTGATAACCATAAAAACCTAAATAACATGCAGTTGGAATCAACTGTTCGGCTTTGTTTGAAAATGACCTTGGCATGACCTTCAAATGCTCTCATAGAGACAAACTAACCTCAGGTTTGAAATTAGCGACCCAACCTGAAGTACTGGAAATCATATAAATGCCGTAAATAAGCACGGTCTTTAATTTGTTCAAATCAACGTTGCCTGTTTTGGAATAATATAATAGTGAAAATGAACTCTGACCGGTAGGCATCAAGGCTTGGCGCTTTGTAGTACTTCGTACCTCTGTCCCAGATGGAACATGCCTTTGGCGATCTTCAACTTTCTGGAAAACGTGTGTGTCGTGATGAAGGTACCACAGAGAGATATTTTTATATATATATATTTCTACTATGGACGTATATTGTATTCTTAGATTATGCATTTGATTAAAGTGTAGAGACAAATTCATTCTCGAAATCTGGCAAGTGAAGTTTCCCAGAAGGAGAAATGATTTACCGCTATAAATATTGATCTTAGGGTATAATCCATGTATGGCTGTCCTGGATGAATCGATCCTCTTTGGGCCTTGGTTATGAATCGACTGCATGTATTGCTATTGCCATCATCTCTGCTGCCTACGGCGGCATGGAACCAAGACCAAGCCAGATTACATAACAACGAAGATGCATTGAAGCACGCCGCAACCGCTGCCCGCGTACACAGATTCCAGCAAGCGCTAGAAAACAAACGTGTTCGTAACTAGGGTCGTAGAATGGCATGAAAACACCGCAGACGTTACGGCGGCGTGATGCCTCTGGCTAGAATCCGTTGATCAGTCTTATATTCTTCCTGTAATATATTCATCCTTGAAACATTAATAAAATACAAAAAATAGCATCAGGTAGGCTGACTCTGCACTTCCTACGGAACGCGGACACAAATTAGCCTCTCTAAGAAGAAAAGTTAGCTTGTATATATAGAAAAAAAATGAAAAACCAGGTTCATACAATTAGTCCATAGCAGTCACCTATTTAAAACGTAGCAATCTTGAAATTGCTCCCCTATCCTTTCGGCAGTAACGACTATCTGGAAACGTTACTTTGGCTAACCTCGCCACTCCCCAGCCGTCCATCTCCATCGGTCAAGACATCGAGCAGATCTCGAAGCTGGTGTAACAGTGTTAGGTGCTGTGATTGGGAGGTGTGGAAATATTTCTCTACCATTCCAAGTTCTAAAGGTAGATATACGGGAAAATCTATGATGTTTGAAATATGCCTGATATGTGCGAGGTTGAAAGCGTATAAATATACTAATTCCCAAGAAAATGAGATATACCCTCCCCCACTCCTCCTCCAATTTTTAACTACATAAAAACTCAGGAGGCTATGAAGCGTAAGAAACAAAGTTTTATTGATTCTTATTTTTTCTTTTTTTTGACCCAAGCTCCATCGTCATTGGATTGGTTTTCAAAAACTATAACGTTTTTTCATACTCGGTGTATTAGTAACCTTGTGTCAAAATTTCATCAAAATGCCAGCGCTACTTTCCAAGATACAGAGTTGCAAGGATTAGCGGAAAGACAGAATGATGGACAAACAGATCGACGGAAATGAGTGATGTGATGATTCGTGACGTAGATGTCATTTTATAATACCCAAAAAGACATAATCAGACAGATTTATAGTCCTTACGTGTTTTCTTCCTCGAATTACAGTGCAATCACGGAGAAGTAAAAAAGTTAGTATAGGCAACCAATTGCCAGTACCAAACTGCTCTGCTGGTTGCAGTTTGCAGATTACATTTGTCAGATTCACCTATTAGAGTATTTCACAAAAAAAAATATTATGCACCAAAATTTTAATAAATTATAGTGGATGACTATGAAAAAAAAAGTTTATTGAGGAAAAGTGGCATTTGATCGAGATTCCAGACAAATTTAAAGGGGTCACTGAAAATAAAAACAGATAGCAGCAGAGCAGTTCGGTGCAACTGGTGGCATATATTCAGTTTTTTACTTCTCTGTGATTGCGCTGTAATCCGAGAAAGCAAACACTATTTTGCATTGTCTATTGATATGTAGCACAAATAAACCAAATTGTCCCATTTTTATTATCAAAATACTAAATAGATACGGCAGCAAAGAAAAATCTTTCTGACATCGATGACAGCTTGTGATGACAACTGTTACACCCTACTGTGAAATACACATTTAAATCCTCCTCTCAAGGAAGCCTCATTGTTTCACTGTTTCCAAGCAGAGATCGATTGTTTCCAGGTAACTTCAAGGAAGGCCTATAAATCTGACTCAATATCCTATTTACGGAATCTTCCTCTGCGATGTTCTAGTATCCATATTCATCAGTTCTCTGCTATATTTTTACATTTGTGTCCATGGTGCCAATTGGCTCGTATGTCACCTTGTTTGTGGTCAAAAAGGAGGATGGTTACAAATACTTGTTTTGAGGTACCCACGCCGATATCAATAAATCTTATAGCGTTTGAACGGCCGTCATATGGATTATCAGTTATTTTTAAAATTCGCTGTCCGATCGAAGCATTGTCACCTCGACGGTTAGTAATCTTTAGAATGTTTGTTATTATTGCTACTGAATCATTTTCACGTATGTACTTGCTACTTAATTGATTTATGTTATTTTCCGCGTCTAGCATAGTCGTTAAAATCCAAAGAACACTCCAAGCACCTGCGAATCCGCCATCTGAACAGGCTGTGTTCCACATGATGAGATCTATTCTTCTTATTTGTCATGCGATAACTGTACGCTCATTTTTTCGGCCGGTGCGGAATTCACAAGGTTGAAGCGCCCGCGCCTGCTTGTAATTTCAAATAGAAATGCCGATCTTTATCAGTATACGAAGCTCAGCTGTAGAACAACAGGTTCATTTTCATCTAGTGACGTAATCATGCAGCAGGTTCAGATTGCGGCTCACGTAGAATATGGATGACGAGCAGGGTTTTTAGGCTGTGATATAGTTATTGATGGAGTAGCTTTCCGTAGTGCTTCTTAAAGGTCTTTCTGACGCATATCTTGAACGAGCTCAAGTTAGCTAAATATGTATTTGGAAGATTTCATCGTATCATAAGGGCTGTCTAAAGATTTGCAATAAAAATGCAAAACCTGGCCGCATTTGCATTTTGCTTTCACTTCAAAAGTTGCATGTGATCAGCCTCGATCCACTTCCTACACCACTGGGCGAGGAACTATTGAAATCGCGACAAATTTCGAGGATGAGATATTGTTTTCTTGATGTTATGCGACATGTAGGTACATCACGAAAAATGATACACTCGTTTTTGTCGGTCTGTCTGCCTGTCCGCTAATCATTGGTCTGTCTATTACTTTGATTTTGATGAAATTTTCACACAAGGTTGCTCCTATGAAAATGACGAAAAAGCTGTGTGGTTGGTAAAGATCGCCCAGTGGCGGCTGCGCTAGGGTCAAAAACGCGAAAGAAATAGAAAACACACAAACTTCATAAAAAAATGTCTAGGGGTTAAAAATCGGGGGTTGTGAATGGTATACCTCATTTTTTTGCGGCAGTATATTTATATTCCAACCCGGTAACTTCACGCACCTATTTGTACATATATATATATATATACATATATATATATATCACACATCATAGATTTGCCCTTTGCCAAATTGAGAAATATAGACGCAACACGCGGTCGGTCGGGCACGCAGCACTGTCTGCGTTTGGTTGAATCTGGCACTGAGGGCGTGGTTGACTGGTGGGGTTCAGCGCCATTGCCAGATGGTCGATACTTCGAGCAGAAGAAACTAACTAAACTAACGTTAGCGTGCCGAACATAATCGTTTATGATGACGTTTTGTGGGAAGGGTAGAGTCAACCTACTTGACGCTATTTTTAATTGGGAAATTCTGTTTTGTTGTTTATAGCTCCTTACCATTTATTTTTTGAATGGTTCAAGTAAGCAAGGTGGAATTGGAGGCCATACAGTTGATGCTATATTTTAGCTTAATAATTTTAGTTGGACATTTCAAGACTTTAAATTGAACGTAGTGAAGCTCCTTATTTCCTTATGTAGGAAGTCCTATATCTTACGTTTATGGTCATCTGTGACTAGTACGGGGTACGCGAAGTAGACGTATGAAGTTTGTTGGACAGCTGGCATTTTCAGTTGTCATTAGTGAGTGATGTCAATGTTGTCAAGTGACAGGTTAGATTATGATGATGATGTGAATTATGTCGAGATGTATGTAGTGGTATTATGTGGTTATGATTATGAAGAGAAATCATTAAAACTCCAAGTGACCCGAGCTCTTCCAGTATTTTTATTACCAGCACCCCTCACACTTATGAGTACTTTACCGTGAAATTGGAAGGGGAGGATGGAGATGAGAAACATCTTTTTTCGTGCTATGTATCACACGAGAGATTCAAAGAATCAAATTGAAAAAATTATTATTACAATATCTTTCTGCTTTTTTGTATTTAGTACCTACAGTTATAGTTTATTCACTGAAAGAAATCAGTTACGTCATATTTAGTAAATTCGAATGCTAACCTTAATGCAAAATAGATCCTAAATTGGTACGTATAGTTTGAATTTCCCGGGTACATTTATGTTGGTAACAGTTTTCTGTTTTGTGACATTGTTGCAAAGCTTGTCAGGTGAGTACGCCAACGGCTGTTGTTTATTTGTGGTTTATTTCTGTTCTTTTTGCCTCAATGTTTGCATTGTTATTTTATCAAAACAGTTTTTTACAAAACTTTAAGGTGTCCTTTGAAGCATTTTGCTAAAATGCCGAAACCTCTGGGTCGACAAGCAAAAGATTTCGTCGTTTCTTTGACGAAATATTTTCAGACCGAACGAGATTATGGAGCTCCATTATTGCCTTTACAGTCCGTAATAGAGGTATTAGGTAGTAAATAGAATTTATACTAGCTCTAGTGTTTACAAAATATACGCTCCGTAATTTTGGTTGCGGTAAGGCATCGAAGACAAAAGAGATTTTGTAAAACACCCTAGGATCTAGTAGTTTTAACTAATGTGGCAACCATGTGCGTCACTGTCATTATTTGACATTGTGACGTAACTGCTTTGATTCAGTGAATAAACTATACATATTACTTCTCTGGGAAAATAATTATTCTACAAGCAACCTTGTCGGAACTTTTTTCGCTCTTTTTATATAGGTACGATATGAGAAGAGTTGACAAATGGTTTCAAAATGCGCTGACATAATTACCGACAAAAACTGTAGGTAGTACAACTATTATTAATACATGAATGTAATGCCTGTACCCTCAACTCATTTTATAATTCGATCTCGTTCAAAACATACGTAACGAGCCATGAAATTCAATTTTGGAACCTATACGTACTAAATAGGTTGACTGTCCAGCAGCGTTGCAATTAAGAACGAAAAAAGAAAATGATAAAAAATCCATTGTCAGAGGATAATATTGACGAAACGTCGATTATTTTGTTATGTCGTGTCCAAGGTAGAGTTAAATTTCTGCAACTACGCCGAAACTGTTAATTATATAACATTAATTATACAGTTATTGCTGGACGCCGTTAATGTTGGTTTCCCGGAATAATAAGAGACTGTCGTAATACCTACTGGATGGAAAATGATGAAGCAACCGATATAGTCTTAGGGTAAAGAACTAAATGGTACAGAAAAGCTCCTCACAGTATTTTCTCTCTCTATCGTAATATCTGAATCTGTGTATTCCGCTGTGTTATATTTATCCATATGCCTTGTTTTGTTGCATCGATTTAGCGTATCTAGAACTCGTATTTATATTTTTATTATTGTTACAGGTAACACGAGCTCAATATACACGAGGAAGTGGTAAGGTTACATCTTCTAGTTTTTGATGTCTTAATTCTTATTTCACCTTAAGGAGACTCACACTTTTCTTGCCGACGAAGATTTGTGTCATGTGGCTTGAGGGTGCTCACGAGGGCTCCGCGCTTGACGTGAGGAAAAATGATGTGAATAAGATTGACTCTATAGTTGCCATACCTTCGTAATGACTTGTAGTTCTGTTGTCCATGTAGTGCAAAGGCATTAAAAATATTTAGGTTTTTTCAGAACCATCAATGTGCTCTACTTGGGCTTGTCATGAAAAAAATTACCTCAGATTGAAACACTTAGCATCTCCGTACACGGTAGCCTCATTTCTTTGGAGCTCGGGTGTAAAAGTGTTTGTCAGCAATTTTCATAACAGATTATAATAGCTCTTGATACGTACTTATCAAAGATATATTCCTTATGAAATCAGGTACGCGATTGGACCGTTGGAAATATTTTAGTTTTAAGGGCAAATGTACAGGAAAATCCACGATGTGTGAAATATCTCTAATATATGCATAGAATTACCGCGGTGAAATTGTATTAATATACCAACGTCATAACAATTGCAATTCGCTCTCACCACCTCAGCTACCCTCAATTTATTGCTGCTAAAATAAGTTTCAACAATGATCAGCAGTCACTGAAATGTCACAAAACGATTTTTATTTTTTCGTTTTTGGCATTTTCCTCCGCCGCCACTGGACCGAACTACATTGTTCGTCCTTGGCAAAGCAGCAACCTGGTGTAAAAATTTCATCCAAACACAAGCAGTGGTTTCCAACTTTTAGACAGGTCAAAGATTAGCGAACAAACGGACAAACCGGTAGACCGACAGACAGACGGAAATGAGTGGCATGGTTTATCGGGATGTACACATCATATAACATCCAAAAAACTATCTTTTTTACGAAGTTTTTCGCGATTAGAATACTTTCTTACCAGTAGGGGTGGAAAGTAAAATGACGGGCAACGTTCTCTTTTGAAAGTGCATTAAATTGAATTTTTCGCATATGATCTAAGAAGTATGCTCGAAATCTGGGTATTAACATGTTCTATTTTATATTTCCAAATTTCTCCCTTATATTTCAAAAACAAATGAGAACTACCAATTGTAGAAATATTTTCTGGATAATGCAAGACATTTCCCTCATTACCTATTTATAAGCCAGAATTTATTCTTTCGGTCTCAAAAAGTAAATGTTATGATCGAAAGATGAGTACTGAAAGGCCTTAACAAAGTATACTTTTGTGGTTCTACTCGAAATAACATCCTGAAGCTGGAGTATATATATATTATTTACTCTCTATCCTCTTACTTCAAATTTGGCTCAAAGGTAATTTCATGATAAATCTTATAGTTGTTGGTGGAGTCTTAGTTATATCTGCGCAACTTATGCTAAGTAAACATCAAAAAAGTATTTTATATAGATAGGTACACAACTAGCATTTCGCGGTGATGCATATACTCGATCATAGATACAACCAAGTAACAAAGTACTCTCTAACCTGACGATAATATCCGGTAATTACGCTTTTATATTATTAATTGCTTGCCACTTGCTAATAGTTATTACTAATTACGAAATGTAGTAAACCCTTTTATGATTGAGGTATTTAATACTTGATATTAGCGGTTAATTCCAAAGAAGGTATATTTTCCGGCACAAGATACTAGGTATTAAAACATTTAATCTAAAACATTATTTAATACTTAATACTTAATGATTATTACACTCTGTCCTTCTTAAAAATGACGATAGTTTTGATATTGGCATTTAATATGATTTCTAGATAGCGACAAAACTGCTGCTACCTAGCTTACCGTCGCTAATACGTCAATACTATCGTCGAAGATCGAAAGATACTGTCCACTATTATCGAAAAATTGTCAATCTGTACGCCACTGTTGACAGCACGGTGGATACTTAGTGCTGCCTGTGATTGGAGAGTGGTCAATGGTGGGCGCCGTCTTTGCGTTGTCACAGCGGACTGTCTTCCAAGCTTGCCCGGAGACGTAGGGGCTTTTCTGCATCTTTCACAGTAGGGTCAGATAATGTATCAGTGAAGCCATACCAAGATGGCAGCAGTCGTCTCCTTGTTGACTACTTGCTGTGTTGTTTACTGCACTATATGTAGATACCCTGTTTACCTTCCTCTGTCTCCAACATAAGACCCATACTGCACTGATGATTGCCAACAAGCATGAAACGGCACCGTCTACGGTTTGTCATATTTACAGATACGGATACGAAACATATCCAATTCAACTTGGTAAGTACTTCTAGCATCAATATTATTTTCGAAATAAGCACACATGCAAACACTGAATTTTTGAACCTGCAAATTTATAGACCTGAAATTGGAATACAGTTTTTTCTACTTCTACTGATTTATATATGTTGATGAATCATTCATAAGAAACATGGTGAATGAAATATCCTATCTGAGTAACTGACCTTCCTCAATGTCTTTCAGGTGATAGTTGCTAACAAGAAGTTATTAAACGTCCTATAAGGCCAATTCAGCAAAAAAAAGTAGCTCTGTGGAGAAATCGATTTAAGTGGACTGTGAAGATCTCTTTTTATTGGAGATTTCAGCGTCTAGTTTTCTTTTAAGCCGACGCACCAAGGTGATACCCAATGTCAAATTAATTAGTTGCAATATTTTAATCGTCCAGCGACGTTTATTAAACGGCCATTTCCTGTTTTTCCCCACCTGATCTCAGCTAGTTCCAGTTCTCAACAGGTTTTGCTCGGGTTTAGAAAAATGCCAAATTACATAATTTGTTATTCCGGCCGATACGCAGTTTGTGTTCGTTTCAGAGAAGCTGCAGCCATACACGGAGCTTGATTGAGTTCTAGATAACATCGGTGTAGATTAATAGCGTAGGATTTTTTCTGCAATGCCTTTTAAATGCGCTTTCTTAATTCCCCTCCCAGGCTGGCGATCTACTTGGAATGTAGTCAGGTTAAAATTAACCGAAAGTGGCTAAAAAATGTGTAGAGTTGTAGAAAATAAATAGTTGTTGTGACACCAATACAAAATGTTATCCCCGATCTCATCAGTAGTTCATTCAGGAAGTCGTTAACTTATAGAGTGTGTGTTCCTCCCTATCATTGAAAAAATTTCTATTCTTCACGCCCACGTGTGCAAATTTATAGAGATCTTGATTGGTTGATGATAAAATAATATATGAATATCTGACTACGAATTGTCTAAGTTTTACAAGTTATGGGTTTCATAATTTGTAGTATTCCGAAAGTAATATCAAATGCATTAATAGAGTTAAGAAAACCGATCAAGACCAACGATTTCGAATAAATTGGGAGCCAACCCTATATGTTTACATTGCATTGTTTGTCGCCAAAATTGCGTAGTCTTTGCCCATATTTTTGACTCATTTGACTATAATTGCCTACCAAAGTGGCGACGTGGTACATATTAACATAATGATACTTCTTACGGCTGGAAACATCTACCTTCTTCAGCCTTGTGCCGCTCTTTGCAAATCAGCATCATGCCGCGAAACCGCCTAACACCTCAATAATAACATAACTGTCAATAAATTGACTGATGTCAGGTCTACTTGTAGCATGCACGTTCATCCTCACTACAGACTGAGCTTTTGGAAAGAAACAAATCGTAGGCTTGCTCCTTTTATCTGTTCTGAATTCGTTGATATAGGATTTTAACTTGTTTCCGTACACATTTAGGAAGGGTTATAATACTGCTGCAGCATTGTTGGATCTAACTGACAATATTGTCAGGGCTTGGGATGACCATCAAACTACTTCCTTAATTCTTTTAGATTTTTCTAAAGCATTTGACACCATCAACCACTCACTCTTAACAGCCAAATGTAAATTTTATGGTTTCTCTGAATTATCAGTTGCTCTAATAAACAGCTTTTTAAAAATTAGATCACAAAGAGTTGTCATCGATATGAACACTTCTTCTGAGGCTGTAATTTCATCGGGAGTGCCTCAAGGGTCGGTTCTTGGACCACTTCTTTTTATTTTATATATCTCCGATCTTGATATGGCTGTTAAACACTGCAATATTCATTTTTTTGCAGATGACTGGCAGTTACACAATAATTTTAATACTGACAGGATAATAATTGCTGAGGCTCAAATTAATGAAGACTTGAGGTCTATCGACAAGTACGCAAAAATTTATAATCTCAAATTTGAATTCAGAAAAATCAAAAGTAATTATGTTCACTCCTAAAAAATTTAGAAATCAAATTAAGAAATATTCGACAATATCATTAAATGGTGAAATTATAAAAGTATGTGAATCTGTAAAAAATCTAGGCATATGTCTTGATGAATGTCTGAATTTTATCCCTCATGTGAACAAAGTTACAAAACGTTGTGTTTCAATACTTCGGCAGTTATACTTGAGCAAACAAATTCTCGTGTGGAAAATCACATCAGGCATGTGGTCGCCGAAATCGTTAATGCAGTGCTGGAGGCGTTCTTGGAAGTTCGCGTAGACTCTCTCCAACATCGCTCTCTCAACTTGGGCGACTTCCACGCGAATTTCGCCCTTCAATTCGTCCAGAGTTCGGGGCTTGTTCGCGTATACTCTAGCCTTGAGGTGTCCCCTTAAGAAAAAATCGCATATGGATAAATCTGGGGACCGAGGAGGCTAATGAACATCGGCAAACCTGAAAATAAGGCGACCAGGGAAGAGAGGGCGAATAACGTTCATGGATGCTCGGGCTGTGCTGGAACCACACACGTCGGATTGGAACACGTCGCCGTCGTAATTCAGGGAGAAAGAAGTTGGTGATCATGTCGACGTAGCGCTATGAGTTCACAGTAACATCACGACCATTACCGTCTTCGAAGAAGTAAGGGGCAATGATGCAAGTTTGCGATACAGCGCACCAAACCGTTACTTTTGGGCTGTGCAGCGGTCTTTCGTGTAACTGTTGCGGATTTTCTTTAGCCCAATAACGACAATTCGATGTTGGAGAGAGTCTACGCGAACTTCCAAGAACGCCTCCAGCACTGCATCAACGATTTCGGCCACCACATGCCTGATGTGATTTTCCACACTTGACTGTCTCGAATGCTATTTCCTTGTGAACCTGATTCCATCAATAAATTTATTTTCGAGTAAAGATTAACTATTTTATGATTTTTTTAAAACCGTCTATCCTCTCTGCCGCACCCTGTATTATGTCAAGTGGCTAGAGGTACAGAAGGGTGACCTGGCACAGGTCCTGATAAAATGGGCAGACATTGTTCTCATTGCAACGGTATGTTCTTTCACTTACACACATTTTATTTCTACACAACAAAAAGTCAAAAGGTCCAAAGTCCCAATACAAACTGGACATTGTTCTTTAGAGTAGTAATATAAACCTATAATTGCGGCCCTGACAATCCATCCATCCTTTTCTTTTAAAATAAAACGGACAGCGTTATTCTCTGATGCGAGCTTACGAAAGACGTTATCCTTTCGCCCCGTAATAACGATGAGACTCACTTTGAGAGGGTATAATTGAAACTGCAATTACAGATGCTCAAATTACACCCTGTGCATCGTTCTCGTTTGAACGGGCCTTGATAGAGTATATGATTTCATGCGGTGGTTTGTGATCATGTCCAAAGGATATCCGAGATACATTTTAAATGGATGTCTGTTATTTTTGTTCTTCATCAGTCCTAAGACTATAATAATAACTTTGATCTATAAGTATTTTCTTCTTACAGCACCATATCCTCAATGAACGTTGCAGTAATTCAAGGCACAAAAGGTCGTCTCAGTGCTTTACAACACAAAACATCATTTCTTAACGTTATTTGATAAGACAGAAAGGATGGCAACATTGCTCTCACAAATGACACTATTCATTTACCAAAACATGTAAAGAACAATTCAGTATTAGTTTTGAAACTCATCCTGAGGTGTTTTCTATCATCCATTTTTACATAGTCGATAAATCATATCACGTTTTTCAAAGTATTAGTAAAAAAACCCATCCCATATTACACGTTGTATGTATCTTACATTCAACTTCTCGTGTCATACAATTTCAATGGAATATACATTCAAGGACTAGGATTAATCAACTTACAAACACATAAACGTGCATAGGTTACACTGATTTATGCGAATATTTCTGCAATATTCCCTTTCATTATAGTATTATATTACATATTGCATAATAATAGCTACATTCAAGAATTTCTTATACTATTATCATACATAAAACATCATCATTTATGGTAGTACAAAATATTATTAGGAGAGTAGTATCGTTTAACAGAAACCCTGTTTCATTTGTGGTGACTATCTTACCCTCACTGAGCGAGGCTGTGCCAATTGCTTGTTCCAGAAGTAGTTGCACTTCTTCCTCCAACGGGCCACTTTGGGCCTGTTTAACAACATCATTTTCAAACAAAAAGAAGGTGATAGACAACGACCAGTCGACCGAGGCGGTATAACCCGCTAGCTTTTTCTAGGATGTGTTAAAAATGTCCACATGTTTCTACACCTAAGTTATGCAGTCGGGTTTTTTTTTCTCCCTTTCCCTTCTCGAGTACTAAAAATTCCCGATGTAAACTCACTTCTAGGAATGTCCGGGATGGAGGGTGGACTCGAGGAAACAACATCGATCATAAAAATATCGTTCGCGAAGATTTGCGGGATTAACAGCAACATTAATGCTGTTCACCACTATCTGCAGTCAAATTGTCCCGCAATGCTTTTTTTGGTGGATGCCAAAATCTATGATTCTGCCACGGCTAATTATCTTAGATTTCTTAACTAAGAGAAGCACTCTAATTTGAGGAAGAACGAGAGAGTTGTGGCCTTTGTTCACGGCAGTCTTCCCTGCTTAGAAGTCTCTCTTTGGAATCAGGTCAGAAGGGCATTCTGTGGCTTCGACTCAACTCTAAACTATCCCCCAAATTTGTTTGCTGCCTCCGTCGCTCTCCCTCGGACCATAAGTGGGATTACCTATTTGAATACTTCACTGTCAAGATCGACTTCTTCAAAATCAATTACCCTGCTTCAGAGGTGGTCCTCCTCGGTGATTTCAATGCTCATAATGAACTCTGGTTGAGCTCAAGCAAGACCGATGTAACAGCCGACGCAAGAATTGGCCCAGCTGGTGATAAGCCTTACTTTTTTCTCCGCGTTTCGTCACACGACAGTAGCCTGCTGGATCTCTTTCTTATCATGCTCTTCCCTGTCCTGGCGCCCTGGGCAACTCATACCACGGTGTTGTAGAGCTCAAATCTCAGTCAGAATCGGCCGAGGCATCAGAAATCCGACCAGGCCGCAAAATTTGACATTACGGATACCTTGTGACACTCCTCGCAGCAGAATGCCAAAGACCAGCACGACATACAAGTTAGGTACCGGGTAATGTCGCAGCGCAATGGCAGTCGATCTTTTTGAACGCTGGCCAAGCAGATAGAAAGAAACTTCTCGCACAGTAGCCTTCCATCACTTACGTGTCAGGATGGAAGGATTGTAACAGACTCAAAGGCCAAGGCGGAAGTGCTTGCCAAGATCTTTGCTGCCAACTCCACCATGAGCGTCCCCCCAACGCCCAAGTGCCGTCGATTCAAAGGGTTCCCTACACTATGCGGGAAGTAACATTCAGGCATAAGACCGTAGCTCTTGTCGCTCGATATCAACAACTCTTCTGGTCCGCACCTGCTTCCTGCCATTTCCTCCCAGAAAATCTTTGCAGATGGGTGGCTGACTTTCTCTCTGGCCGAAATATTTCCGTCGTAATCGATGGGTTCTTCTCTTCATCTCACAACGTCAACGCGGATGTTCCCCAAGGATCGGTCTTGGGTCCGACACCGTTCTTCTTACATATCAGCGACCTCCTTTCCTGTACGATCAACCCAATCCACAGCTTTGCTGATGACATCACTCTACATGCAGGAATTCATAGTGACAAGCCGATCTCTGCCGCTGAGCTGGAAAGAAGAAGACTATCGACGACTTCCTCTCTGAGACACCTGGTTATCAGTGCTTGGGGACGTAACAACATTGTAAAGATTAATGCTTCCAAAAGACAGTTCTGCCAAAGAGCCGTTCACTTCAGCTGGGCGGAGTCCAGATCACCGAGGACTTGATCTGGCACGAACACATCTCGTCAATAGCGGCAGCTGCTGGGAAAAAGCTAGGTTATTAGTTTGGGGCTAAGAAATACTTTTCTCCGCATGACCTTCTCACTCTATAGAAGTCCCAGATAAGGCCTAGCTTCAAGTATTGCTCACACGTTTGGGGTGCTGCCGCCCCGCCATCATTATTTATGCGCGATGCTGTCTAGAGGAGGACTGTCCGACTGATCGACGACTTTTCTCTAACAGTCAGCATCTACAAGAGGAAGCTTTTCCCAGTGCTACTAACCTCAGGCAGTTCAAAAATCGGATTAACAAAGTTTCTTTGGGATCCTCATAGCAGCCGCGGTGTCCCGGCATTCAGGCTTCTGCCTGCGCGGCTGCTTCGGAATAAACAAAAATACTGCCTGGGAAGGACTCAGAGACTTTTTCTCCGCCTTTCCTGGGAGAGATATTTGTTTCACCGCGTCGGCTATCTGTTGATCAAAAACTGAAATTATCCCTGTTAGGATGGAGGAATAGATGTCTCATATAGTGAAAGTTCCTAAACCAGGGTCTAATGGCTGGTTCAACATAATGTGGTATACTGCTTGTGGGCAGAAGATCAAACACACATAACCTTCTTAAAACTTTGTGGAGAACAGACAATTCGACGTCAAGCCTTGAAACAAATATAAAAAGCGCAATGCCAAAGATCAGCACAATGCAAAAATTAGGCACAGGGTAATGTCGCAGCGCAGTTTCAGTCTGGACGCTAGCTGATTGAGTATAACTTATCAAAGAGTAGCTTTCCACTGCTGACGTGCCAGGAGGGTAGAATTATAACCTTATATTCTGAATAGAGTTGCTCAGCTTTCGTTCGTTGTCCACCGAGACGAAGTCTACACCATGCCGAAGAGTTGTTAAATAACATGGAACGAAATTTGGTCTCATATCCAGCCCGTTCTTAAAAAAGCATCTAAGACCGACCCTTACTACAGGCCATAGCTCTGCTTTCCTTCATCAGGAAGTTACAAAGGCCTTGCTAGTCGGAGTTCAGATCACGGACACATCTCGTGAGTCTTAACCGTGTCGAACTTCGTACATCCACAACTGGCTGGTACGACCGCTCCTTTGGTCCCAGGGTGTCGAGAATGAGGAACAATCTGTTAGGGGGGCTTTTCCCAGTTCTACTAACCTAAGACAGTTCAAAAATCGTTTTAAGCTCCTTATAGGATCCGTGGTTCCTCAGGCTTTTGCCTACGTGGCTGCTTCGGTATAAAAAACACACCAACTTTCGTTGTCCAACGTTTAATTTATCGAGGGTTTGGTTGTTTGTTGACAAAATACCTTGCCAAACCTGTGGGTGAAATTCCTTGATTCTAAGATGATTGATTCGCATGCGCAGATCTAACACTGATAATTTAGATTAAATCGGATAAGAAAAATGCTTTTGTAAAACTCAAAGGCTGTTTCCGTTTTTTTTTTCAGAAAAAGAGGGTTTTAAAAAAATTATACTCGGTATCTAGAAAATAAATCTATACCGGAACTATGCTTATACGTATACATTTTTCGTTATTAGAATGACCCTATATGTAAGTCTTATAAGTCCTGTATCATGTTGCTTCTCATTTCCGTTTGGTTGTGATATTGAGCAGGGTTTCTTATTCAGCTCTCATTTTACTGAGATAATAAACTGTACTTTTCATTTCTTTATGATAATATATATATATATATATATATATATATATATTTTCTCTTTATATATATATATAATGTATTTTCAGCGGCAAAGCCAAAATAGCTATTATGAGTTTCAAATCTAATATGATTTAGCTTGTAGGCACGGAAGGTGATTTCTGTGTAGATATTCAACCTTTGAGCAAGAATCAAGGCGAACCTAAATCTCTGCTATGCTGATGTACATATGTATAAGCCGAATTCCCAGCAATTCATGCATGCATTAAGCACCGCCCAAATGATTCGTATAATATTGTATAATCCGAATCATTTCCTGGTGCCAAGAATGATACATAATCAAATTCAATCACGCCCTTCACGAAAATTATAAATTATGAAACAACCATATAATGATAATAAACAAAAAAGAGGAGATTATGACAAAAAAAATAATTAAAATGCGTATTCAAAAGGTTACCTCATGAATTATTAGCTGCTTGTTTTTATTAACCGGAACATATCACACAGACATGCAAGCATGTAATGTTTATATACGAGTATGTACATTAAAAATAATATAAGGTAAATTGATAGACTTCAGGTGTAATAGATCAAATATTCAAAGCCACAATTGATCGTTGTGTAAAAGGTCAAAAACGACATCTCTTAATGTTAAAAACGTTTATCTACTTTGTCATCTCCTTGCTAATTATTTATTTAAAATATTCTTACATGAAAATAATGGGAGGTTTATGTATTTTAATAGTCATAGTCAAAAGATTTAATTATTTTATATGAAGTCAGAACCATAAATAAGCCTTGTCACAAGCATAACCTAGATTAGGTATACAACTTGTTGTATAAACCTGACTCAAGTATGAATTATTAAAATAGAATACGATAGTTGTCATTTAATATGTTTTACGTCATTGTAATACATATAAAGAATTGATTTTTAGATCATATCATCATGCTATGACGACGATGGAGTATAGTTTCCAGAATATCTACCGTACATTATATATTTATAACTTAATTCGTTGTAAAATTATTCATCAATTATTATATTAAAATTAAACCGTTGGGTATGAAGGCTATTATTTTTGCATTTATATTCATAAACTTCCGGACACTTTCTTCCTGTGAATTAAAATGTAGTCCAGTGTTACCCACATCATGCGTACCGTAGAGAGTAGCAGATGCGCTAAAGATTTAAGATCCGCCTATGCTACGGAGACTCGATCTATTTACTTATTTCATATGTCGTTGATGACGTATCCGCTATGAACGGTGACTACAACAACTATACCGCTTAAACAGCTCCATTTATTTTGACATATACAGTGCGAGTGATACTGGGTATACGAAAATTTCGTTAAACCAAACCGCAACCTAGAAATTTCTATTTCCCGGGCTACAGTCCAAGCGGCGCTATGAATTTTTTCATTGGTGTTGTCCCTAGATTCTTCTTGATAGTTCAATGAAAAACTTATTCTTTTCAGTTATTAAGGTTGCGTTTTTTTGTACTTTTAAAAAATGTACTTATTATCTTATCGCTTCTAAGGAAAAAACATGTAATAAGTGATCATATTGAGGGTTCTAGAAAAAATTTTGCATCGAGAGATACAAACTTTTTTTATTAATCGACAAAGGTTGAAAAATTACTTTTTTAGCATGTATTAAGAAAATTAAGGTACTGGAGAAAGTGGTTCACAGTTCAATTTTTTGCAGCGGTTAGTTTATTATTGCAAAAAAAGGACAAAAATTCTTGACATATATTTATTTTCTACCAGAAATTGCATGACAAGTCTGAAATAATAACTAAAGATTAAAGCCTTTTAACTGTTACTCATTTTTTGGAGAAAGTGATGTTGGGTGGATTAAATGAGCTCCTATTGTGTTTATTCTCTTGCTAGAAACTTAAGATATTTTTGAATTAACTATGCAGCAACGGTTGGGCAAGTGTAGATCAATGTTTTCCTTATAAACAATTAGAATAAGTCAGTTGTCTATTAACAGATGTAATTAGAATTCTCACCTCAGAACAGCTGAAAAAGAAGCATAGTTTGATAAAAAAAAGTTTTATCTGGACCTAGGGGACTGAAATAATATTTCCTGAAAAAATCACTGTCATCTGCATTATTATCAATCACCGCCTGGCATCGTCTCGGCATAGATTGTAGAAGTTTCTTGATATAAGATTCATCTGTCTCCACTTTTACTCTAAAGCGACAAAAAGTTCATCGTTGTTTGAATAATTTATATCTCGTATTTGCTTATCTAAGTATTCCCATAGATTTTCAATGGGGCTTATATCGGGAGACTGTGAAGGCCATTTGAGAACTGGTATTTTTTCATCCAGAAAGAATTTCTTTGCGAGAATTGAAGTGTGCTTCGGGTCATTATCTTGCTGGAAGATTGATCTTAAGAGCATATTGTCTCCCATATAGGGTAAAATGACATGCTTTAGTATGTCTGTGTATACAAACTTATCCATAATGCCATCTATTATATGTAAAGGTCCCATCCCAATCCCCGAAAAACACCCCCAAACCATAAGAGACCCGCCTCCAAGTTTGACAGTGGGCAAAGTGTACTTGGGGTTCAATCTTCGTCCACTAGGACGTCTAACGTAATGCACACCATCTGATCCAAACATATTGAACTTGGATTGTAATCGGTCCTTACGGTTTTTCGGTATTTAGGTAAATATTCATATTTGTCTATATACTTTTGTCCATTACTGTATGTAAATAGGTATAGATGATTTGAAATTTATGAATCTGTACCTATGTCAAAATATCATCTTATTGATTGAGCCCATGAATGACAAAACAAGTCTCTAGCCTAGCCTGTTGTTGAAATTTTTTTGGATGTTATCCACCACAAAGGCTTAAACTTTTAGTAATTATTTCAGATTTGACGTGATGGACTTTTTGGTGAAAAATAAATGTATAAGTTGATGATTTTTGTCCATATATTGCAATAATAAACTGACCGGTGCAGCAAATTGAACTTATTATACTTCATTTTGAAGGTCTTTTCATTGCCTACAAACCTTCTCTGGAGCACTTCACACGTCAAGTTTTTCATTAATATACGAGAAAAAGTGATTCAACTATGTCGCCTAATAAAAAAATATAGTAAATAAAGTATAATAAATCGCCAACAACATTTTTGTATCTCTTTATGTGGGACCTTTTCTCTCCCCAAAAATATAATCTTGTAAAAGTACTTATTACAATTTTTCCTAGAACAGGATCTATTTTCGGCTAGTTAGCCTCGTCTAGTTAGACACTACTGATCTAAGGGCCGTATCGTCAGTCGTTCCTACAATAATTGTAGGTTGCCTTTATGGTCTGGGTATTTCTAGATTTCTACAGTTCCGTCTCAGCGCCAACGCTCTCCTATTGTGAGGCTATGTTTTTTTTTTGAATTGTAGGAAATTTCAGGCTTATATCACAGATGGTATAAATCAAAAGCATGGACAATTTGATTCAAAAAGATATTTGTAACATAACCTCAAAATAAAACTATGAACATCAAGGAAGCCATAAAGGCGTCCTACAATATTGTAGGACCGACTGGTCGGAATAAAAAACATAGTTCACATAAATTAAGTATGAGCTCCTAAATTCTTCCAGTTATATGTTGCTTATATGAAAATATACGATAACGTTTGTGAAATCAGAAATTTACCTCCATAACAAAATCAACGGTCATGAAGCAATAAGGGCGATAATAATTATGATAGCTGCTTGTTACACATTTAAGCAACCATGCTTAATTTGACATGGAATTGACCTAAAACGTGTTGTTTCGGACGGGTACACTCAATTTGTTCAGTTAAATGTCAGGAACGCCTCACAAGCAAGTATTACGAACTTAGTATACAGTCGCCCGTCCAGTGGGGTGTGACGCCACAAACCGATTGTCTCCAAATATTTGCCATTTTGCTTCCCACGCCTGCTGGCGAGCAAGTATTGTAATAGCGAAAATTTTCGAAAATTAGATATGTTTTTTGGAAAATAAGATATTTGGTTTTTATATCATGTACATCAAGAAAAACCATGTCACTCATTTCCATCGGCCTGTCTGTCTATCTGTCGGTGTGTCCGCTAATCTTATAACCGTCTATAACTTGGCGGCTGCTGCTGGCGGCGTGCGCCGACCGTGATGAGTGTTCTGGTATGGATTCACACGTATTTTTGCCATGCAACAGCATAGCATTTTCTATGCTCTGACCGCGCTACCACGGTACCACGTCTGCCGAGGCAACGTTTCAAGTTGTACGACCGGTAGGGTAGGGAAAGGATTTCTATGGACTTGTTTCTCAGAGGGTCTAGTTTATGCTAAACATATTCCTTTATGTACTGATAAGGGCGTTGTGTCGCAAGAGCAGAATCTACCTACTTGACGCCACTTTTTGGTCAGGGGCAAGCTTTCTCTCCTATCTAAACCCAAACTGCGTATGAGACCAATCCTTTTTTAGTTTCAATGCGATCTCTTAATCTCTCTTCTGTTAGCTGTTTTAACTGCTTTCTCAGTGAGCTCAACATGCACAAGTGCCTGTACTTCTTTCTCGCCAGGATTGAGAGATTTTGAATGAGTACCAAGCTTCCTTACATTTATTTGTAAATATTCCCATCCTCGTTCATCACGGCAGTACAAATTCCGGTATTTTTTGGACCAATATTTCCATACTCTGTATGCTAGAAACACTATGGTTCTCGAGTTACATAGCATTTGCGATAAGTGGCATTCCTTATATGATACAAACTCCGCTAGATCTGATACTTCAAGCACAATGTCTTTTGTTTCAATTTCAACGATGGTCTTAGTCTTGAGGATGAATGAATGATGAATGAATGAATCTTGAAATTAAAGGCATTCCGGCCACCATAAGGAGCCAGTGCATAGGCGGCTTAAGCGGGCCCTTTAGCACTTCTACAATCCTTAGATCACAATCCTCGCCCTTTTAGCGAAGTTGAGAATCGCCTGGAGTCCAAGCTCCTTGACGTCCTGAGGGTCCAAAGTAATGGACCCCAGTATAGTCTGCCTATAGTAGCTCAGAGCTTCACAGCGACACAAAACGTTCGCCGAGGTCTCTTCCTCTACTCCGCAGCGTTCACACAAGGGATCCTCAGCTACTCCCATCACTTGCAGGTGACGCGTTAACGTGTTATGGCCAGACAACAGTCCCACCAGCAACCTTAGGTTGGCTCTATCCAGAGATAGTCAGAAGCGTCCATCCTTAGCACTGGGCCCTTCAATGAGTTCTCGTGCCTGGCGGAGATGTCTGGAGATACTTCTCCATTTCTGAGAGTGTTGTCTTGCAACCCACGTCTCCATTTTCCTCCTAGCTTTAAGCGCGGTCACTCCTAGAGCTGGCTCAGGACCAACGAGCTTGCTGGCTGATCCTGTTTTCGCCAGAGTGTCCACCGTCTCATTGCCCCTTATCCCAGCGTGCCCCGGTACCCATATTAACGATACCGGATGCATCGCTGCAAGGCAATCCAGAGCCTCCCTGCATTGCAATACAAGACTCGAAGTAATCTTACAGGCACTTAGTGCTTTCATTGCAGCCTGGCTGTCGGATAAGATTGTTATTCTTCTCCTAGTCCCACCCTCCTCCAGAATGTGAGATACACAAGCCGGAATCGCAAAGATTTCCGCCTGGAAAATGGTGGTGTATCCACCAAGAGGCAGAGATAGCCCAGTTCTAGGCCCAGAGACCCCAGCACCTGAGCCCTCTTCGGTGACCGAGCCGTCCGTGTACCAGACCTGCCCGCTCACTCCGGAGAGTCCCCGGCTACCGGCATCCTACTCCTCCCTCGTTGGATACTCCACAATAAACTTGCGGTTGAAGCGATATTTAGGGGTAATACGATCACCCCTGCTTAGAAGGACGGGGTCCTCCCTTTGTAATTCGACTAAGATGGCAGTATGCCCCTTTACAGGATTCAAGAAAGCCCAGCTGCCCTGACTCCACAGTCGATGAGCGACTACTCTCGCTTCACTGCGGATCACCAGATCCAACGGTGGGAGATCCAACAGAGCTTCCATTGCACTCAATGGCGTTGTTCGCACTACGCTTGTAATGCTAATACAGGCCAAACGCTGAATTTTATTGAGTTTGGCCTTAGTTGTCTCAGTTATAATGCAAGGCCACCAGACCAGGGAGCCGTACAAGAAAGATGGACGTACTATCGTCGTGTAGAGCCAGTATACCACTTTGGGTTTAAGCCCCCACCTTACCCCCACAACACGTATACAAGCCCACATCGAATTGCGAGCCTTGCTAACCTTGTATTCCACATGCTCTTGAGGATACTTGGCTGGTTGGTAAAAAAACATCTCGCTATTGTTGATTTCCGATTTAAAAACTACGAAGCTTTCTCTCGTCCATAGTGCTTTAATCCACTATAAAAACCATATTCGTACATATTTTCAGATAGACAGTTAGACGAACATTCCTGTAATTACCGTTGCACGTACGCCACGAAGTAAGCGAGAAGTGTAGTATTTCAAAATACATTTGTTCAACATCTTCAGGCCTTACCACCTACACACCACGTGAATCCCGCTCATGTAAATTTCTACTGACTAGCGGCAGAAACATCTAGAATATGAAGCTCATTCATAAGACCTCTTCCTGATGCTATAATAACCATTCAGGATTAGAAATTATGCAGTCTGTGGGAACTAGACGACCAGACGCGACGTGTCTTGGGCTGAGACAAGCCCCATCTTCGCCTCCGCCACCTTTAAACAATAAAGATTTTTCTGATGACGCGGTCTGTGACTAACAGTCTGTTTCGAATTAACGACCATCAATATTCGCTGCTGCAAATGACGCTAATTTTAAAGTATTATTCTGTGTGCAGCCAACTTTCTAAGGCTAATCTTTGCGGAAATGCTGGTCGCATTTACATGAAGCGATTCTGAAACGATTCATGAAGTATCATTTTTTCACAGGATTTGTGTGTAGACAAGGCCGAAACCTCGGTTTCCTTGTGAAACACTTCCATTAGATTATTTCCATATCAGCTTCGTGGTTCCAGAATATAAAAAGTAAGTTGACTGTACCTCCCACGTAACGCCTATTTGTAAAGTATTAGATTCGGCATAAGTTATCCCTTTTGAGAAAAAGGTTAGCAACGAACATTTATAACTTAAATGTCTTTCCCCCTTCCCCCGAGAGAAATTCCTGCGGATGCACATGATCCTTGCTATGACTAATCCCGCGTGGATGACGATATTGACTTTTACAGCACACAGACCGCAGCAACACGGAAGCGACTGCCGACTGCGACAGCCGGATCACGTCGCACGTATCGGCACGCGACTGTTGGATTTTTTTTTCAAGGGTAAATCTACGGGCACATCTATAATGCGTGAAATGTTTCATAGGGTAGGATTACTTGGGTAGGCGTATAAATATACCAACATCAAAAAATTGAGATATGTCCTCCCCCAACTCCTCCAACCCCTAATCCCTAAATTTCAACCCTTACAAAAGAGGCACTTTTTGTTAAATGGCAGCAGAGATGTGATGCAACTGGTCATGGTGCTGATTCTAGATATTGAATCCTGGATTGTCAAGGTGTATGTATGACAGAGAGAACTAAATGCCTTTGATACGCGCAACGCTACCCACCACAAAGTAATGCTGATAGCATTCTATGGTGGGATGTGTAACGAACGACCGAGGGTTTCTACGGGTAATACCGTCGAGCTTTTCCGTCTGAGAGTGGCTATAAAAGCTTCCCCCCTTCCAAAAAAAAAACGTATAACCTCTGCAGATTTTGTCTTTGATTATGAAAACCCTTATCCTAAATGATAGGTGGTTAGTTCACGAGATTTTCACGCAGTTATTTCGGTTCCGGTAGTGAAAAACAAAAATCGCATTCAAATGATATGCGCTACGGAAGAGTATAAGCTGCAACTTTTAGCGGCAACTTTGGTCAGCTGTCTCCTGGAAAGGAACATAGCTTAGGGATTACAGTCAAGGGAGGGTCCAGAATCCGGCCGAAATATTTTTCAGCTTTCAGGAAATGGGTTTTTTGAAGGATAAAAAAATAATAGTCAGTACCGAACATACTGGACCTATATGAAGCGCTGTCACCTTTCAGACAATTTAACTTAACATGGCTTCCTTGGGTGTTACTATGACAGGGGATCATTAGTCGGTTACAGATTTTGAGAACTTGATATTTTGAAAGTATTTTTGTTAACTTACAGTCATTAAGTTTGGGAATACCTTTCTCCTTAAGAAATTGAAGATCATGCACTATTTGTTTTGGTATATGTAAAAGTCATCGTGCATTTTTTATGCTTACGCATCATTGTAAGTGAAAGTAAAATTGTCGGAATATGATTGTACCAAAGTAAAGAAGAATAATCCGCATGATTTCAGCGTCGTCTCGATACTCTCAATTCTTAACCCACATTTTAAGCAGCCACAGGTGACCAATCGGATAAACTTTAAAGTATGTAAAATCAGTTACTTGTAACTGCTAGTGGGCTACTGGTGGGTGGTGATTCAAATAACACTATTTGCTGTGCCATCACCCACCGACTGAGAAAAATTTTAGATAAATCTTATGTTTTGACGGTGGTGGCGACTTTGCACTGCCAAAAGGCTAATTAACTTGACGGTAGTTATGAATATACGCCCATCACTGAATGCGGCTATTAAACGCGAACTGAGATCTTTACAGTCCCAGCTATTAGCTGCTATGGACTCTCCGCAGTGGTCGATTTTGGTGATAAATGGCGCTTTGCGCTGTCTTATTTCGATAGGCCATACCTCCTGGATAGATTATAGTTGCGTTGCTTTGGTTCGTTGTTCCAGAGACGAAAGACCAAGTCTAGACCATGCTAATGAGTAGCCAAAAAACACGAAACAGCTGTCCATGGTTGACTGTCTTTTACCCGGCGAACGAAAGCATCATGTTTAGTTAGTGGTGGAGTTGTACACTCCACAAATAGCTCTTAAGTTGGTGTCGATTTTTTAAATGTTTATTTATATGTGGTTAGGAAGCATCGAGTCAAACTACTATATCTATCATTTTTTTTTATTTTTCTTTATTAATTTGGTGGTCTTATTACTTATGTGTTCGTGAATTTTGTTGGGCATTGTTCGTCAACAGCTTAGGATTAAGTATACTACAAAATTTTCACCACAACAAATTTAGCAGGCTATACCACATAAACTTTGGCTATTCGAATAAGGTGGCAATTATGTAGCTATGTATATGTAGATGTAATTAATAACTGTACAAAGAGATCGCTTCTTCATTTCGCTTGATCGTGTGCTTATTCGCTCCCGGCTGACCGTTCTTTTTAATTGGTAATATTTTTTTGTCCTGACTATAATACCAAAATACCGACTATTTGAAATTTTGCCACCCAACGGTGGGTGGAATACCGAATCAAAAATTACATTACTTGAATTTCAGTACGGTGTATTTTGGAAAATCTCACGGTTCGGGTAGGAAAGGCTGACCTTTTTTTAGGGAGGGGCTATAATAGCCTGTTCCTGTCTAAAAAATAATGTGTTCCAAAATGGGCTGCCTCAGGTTAGTCTAGACCTTTCTAACAACTTGTATACACAGCAATGAGAATACCGGGTTGCTATTTTATTGTAAATCAATCTAAATCTAAATTCGTTGTTACCTGCATTCAACCAAATAAGTCCATGCAAGAAAAACAATGTACGCAGTTTGAAAAACGAAGGTTGAAAGAGAAATTAATTTTACCACTGATTGAACAAGTAACTACTTTGTCAATGACTTGAGGCAATTTATTTCAAAAATCGAATTAGTTGATGTCATATTTAGGTCGGTAAGTCGGTATCGCTAATCAACTTTTTTGTAATTAAGGAGTGTTATTCATATAATACAAACTATCATAATCTCGATCCATTTTGATAACGCTCATGTTTGCTGACATCTATGGCAGCCTATAAGTCACTTCTAATTATAAAATTTAATCGATCAGTTTGTAATTTCTCATGTGGAAAAGTAAAAACACCTTATGCGCGCGTAACATACAGCGCTGTAGCGGTGGAAAAAAATGGACCAAAATAGTTTGAGTCGTGTGATGAATACAAGTGATATGAATTACTGAATGAAGGTACCTTGAGACTGTACAAAAGTTAACAAGGCGGACAAACAGGCAGTCAGACCGTAAAACAAAGGATTTAAATCTTGTTGCAAGAGCCAACCAACCCTTCAGGTTAGGTATTCGATTGCAACATAGAGGTAGTAATAATTCATTAGGGGAATCCACGTGAGTTTCGCTGAAAGCATATGAACAGTGCTCCTGGTTCGCTTTGGATAGCAAAAAGCAACGAAAATAATATATCATAATTAATTTTGTACTAAAAATGGTAAAGTGAAGACAATAATCCATTTCAGTAGGTGGAATTCGGGAATCCATAGAAATAATACAAAACGAGTGACATTAAAACAAGTGGATGCGACTACATTTTTAGGGATATATATATCTCAAAATTGTAGATGGGATACGCATATTGAGAAAAGTAGCCAAAAGATCGCCCCACTCTGTTACTGTCTGTACCAGTTAAGTTTTGTTGTGGAGAAGTGGGTATTACTGATATTTTACCATGCACATATCCATTCAGTCCTAATTTATGGGATAGAAGCATGGGGAGCATCGTCCCAGCTGCAAAGACATTTTGTGTTGCAAAAAAAGGCTGTTCGAGTAATAGCTAAAATTGGAAGGCTCACTAGCTGCAACGATTCATTTAGAACATTAAAGATTTTAACCTTACCATCTGTATATATACTCAATATAATTATCCTTGCTAAAACACAATTGAGCAAGTACAATTCTGTAAGCACTGGTGCTTACTTTACAAGGAACAGTCAAGTATTGGAGGTGCCGTCGCATAGATTGGCGAGAACGGAGGAGAGCCCTAGATACATGGCTATTAAGTTTTTCAACAGACTCCCCAACAATTTGAAATCACAACCACTGAACACTTTTAAAAGAACAGTCAAACAGTTTTTACTGGAGAAAGCTTTTTACTCTATTGAGGAATTTTTAATGTGTGAATGTCTTGTTTGATTTTGATCATTGTTGTTTGAATGTCACTTAATGGTTTGTCCTTTATTTCGTTTTTTTTTATATATACATATATGTTTTATATTTATAAATTTTATCAATAAGCTAATTTGATTTATCTGTATCCATATTTGGAATATGCCATATGTGGTACGGATATGTGTGCGTCCACACTAACATGATTTGTTATTAGCTTTTGTAGTGCTCTGACTGACTTATCCTATATCACATCTGTGATCATACAGGACTAATAAATTATTATTATTATTATTATTATCATCTTTTGGTTATCCTTAGTTCTGTGACTCTGTCAAATCTACAGTTACGCCACTGTCTTTAAACTGCATTTACCTCAATCAATTCCAGGTGCTAATTAAATAACGATTTTAACTAACAGTTTTTAATTACTTCACTAGCTGTACAACACTGAATTATTCTCAATGGGAGTAACTTTAACAATGACTTTCTATTCATCATTGTGATTTTATCGTATTCGATGCGATGAACGATTCACATCGATCTTTTAAAATACTTTTAATTGACCTGATTTTTTGGCAGTTTTTCTTATAAATCTCCAATATTTATGTTATTTTTTATTGTAATGTTTCAACTTCTACTATAATTATTGACGAATACCGATATGTACATGTGTGGACAAAACCATGTGTGGGGGTCTAACATTTGAAAGCTCGTAAGCTGGCTGTCTGGCGAGGTTTAGCAACGTTGCCAGATGGTCATGGCTGTCGAAAGGGCAGGAATGTTCGTATAGCTTTTTTTCTCAAATGAGCCAATTTGTGTCAAACATAATCTATGAACTATGACAGCGTTGCTGAATTAACCTACATGACACATTTTTTTTGATAAATACTTCATTTCTTCCATGATGGAGCGATCATAAACGGCGGGCTTTAAATAAGTGTTTGAACCAACACTCACCAGTCTAACAGTGAAGTGCGCGGGTTTCAAATGTGTCGTAGTAATGTAATAGTAGTGTAGTAGTCAACGACCTCGCTTAACACTCCCTCCTCTACACTCCGGTTCTTCGGACGCGGCTTCGCGAGACCCAAGAATGAAATGTATTCGGATAGTTTGATCACGTCACTTGCTCATTCCTTCTACAAACAGTCGCATAGCTTTCCGACCAGATAAGAGGACTTACGAACGCGAACGTATTGAATAAAACTGACGTTTTCTTGTTCCCATCCTGTGCTTCAAACAACTTCATGTGATTATAATGACTAGTGGAAATAATTTAGACTTTGCAAGACATAGGTGAATAAACTGGTGTGGACCAAAGGTGGGCTAGTCGGCTGTTTTCACTTTTTACAGCATCAAAATTATTCGTATGAGTTCATTTGCGCCAAGTAACTGCATTTGTTTGGCTTTTGAGAACTTTATAGTTCTTCATTCATAATTTTCAACTTTTCAAAACTAACTTCTACCGGGTTATAGATCAAACAAATTTCATTCATTGCCCCAGTGCTTCAATAAACACGATCCATCTATATGATGTCTCATTTCTAATCAGTTTCAATAATCCTATGGTATGACGATAACACTTCTCAGAATTACAAATACCTACGTACGTATGAGAGAGTGTTAGCAGTCACAAATATCGCTTACGTAGACGCTAAGGTATGTTAGCAAGTCTTAGAATATAGGATTGAGTACTCAAAATAAAATGAAATAAGCCAAGGTCGAGGTTGACACCCTACATTGAGGTACATACCCTTCTGAAACGCCGATGATCGTCCTATATCAACACTTACCGATAAAACAATTGCTTTTATTCAGCTTAAACTGCTTTTTGCAATCAACAAAATTCAACATTTGCAGCAATCTAGAACACTAGAACTATCTCGAAACGCTCCTTTCGCAACAAAATTCGAATTTCATACGAAGTGTCAATAACTGTCAAATTGGCGGCTTAAGCGGTCGACTTATAGTATGCACTTGAATCCTGACTACGATTTTGTGGATCAAAAAGAAGCTGGTCCAAATTTGTTGCTAATAACAGAGAAGCTAAAGTTCTTGGTCTTGGGCGTGTACAGAATTAAAAAAGAATAGTATAGTTGCCTTGGACGGCGCATAACCTATACTTGCATACGTGTTGGGTTTAAAATAGCAAAAAGGTTCAGAATTGTCATGTGCATACAAATGTAGTGGACTTTCAAAATGGAAGAGAGCAGCAAAACTGATGGTAGGCAACAAAAGTTATGCTTTTTACACAAAATCTTTTTGTATACAAAACCTCGCAGAAATATGTTCGATTAGAGCTATATTTTTCAAATGTACCCTGTACATTTTTAGTTGAAGTGAGAGGTGTTTTTTCCACCATTTCAAATATATGTGATTTGCTATACTTTTATTTCATTAATTTGGTCAGAAACTTGAATTTTGTGTATCATTTATGTTCATTTGATATACAAAAAGACGTCTATCACTTAAAGTAAAAATATACAGCGTATTCTTTTCAACAAATACAACTTTATGCGACAGCAGTTTTCTGTGATATTATGAATGTATACAAAACAGATGATGTATGAGCAACTTTACATTAAACCCTATCATGTTTCTGTAACACTTTTTTCTAAACGGTCATACAGAAAATCAGAAGGTGGGGGGGGGGACAATTTATAGTGGGACATCCAATAGTTGTTTGTGGATTTCAATATACTCAAAGGCACGCCACATACGATATGTTAACGTTGTTATCTTCCAGTTTGATTCTTGCGTGTGTTTTATTCGTATGTAGCGTATAACAATTTTCTTACCATCTTAAAACCATACTATTAATACCATTTCAATTGTTTCAGAGGTGGCAACGCAGATGGTTCGTCTTGTACGATGATGGGGAACTCAACTATTCTGTGGACGAACACGTGAGTATCATTTTGGTAACAACTCATTTTATTACCATACCACTGTATATGATAATAGAAGGAAAAGTCCTCCGGGATTCAAAATAAGAAATCATTTCAAACATGATAAAATTCAGCTAAAATTGATCATTTCCTTTTTCGGAGCACACAAACTACGTTAAGGTTCTATAACATTGTTACGTAATGTAAGTTCATCTAATATGTATATTTCAATCCATCGACAAATGGTAAAAGTAGTATTGAACTTACCCATATCCAATTTGAAAAAATGGCGTCAAGTAGGCTAACTGCACTTCCTTCACAACTCATCAATGATATGTTATAATCATATTCATCACAAGTTAGTCCCTTTTAGAAAAATTTTGGCTAAGAACATGTATAACACCCGTACACTCCCTAAACCTCAAGATCCGCCCTTCTAGTAAAGTTAAGTTTAGCCCTGAGTCCCAGCTCCTTCATATTCTCTGTACTCAAGTATAGTATGCCTGTAGTAGCTCCGAGCCTCTCAGAGACGCAGAACTTGTGCTGGGATCCTCAGCCACCCCCCATCCCATGCAGGTGGTGCCTCATGGTATTATGGTCAGACAAAACTCCCACCAAAAACCTGAGGTTGGCTCTAATGCTTCTCAATTTCTGAGAGTGCAATCCACTTCTTTATTTTCCTCTTGACTCTTTGCGCGGCCACCCTTAGCCCTTAGGGCTGGCTCAGGACCAACAAGCGTGCTCGCAGAAGCCTCGCTGTATTGCAATACAAGGTTCGAAGTAATCTTACAGGCACTTGGTACCTTCTTTGCAGCCTGGCTGTCGAAGAAGATTGTTATTCTCCTCCCAGGCCCTTCCCCCTCCAAAATGCGGGATATTTAAGTCAGAATCGCATAGATTTCCGGATGGAAAATAGTGATGAATCCGAGATGCAGAGATAGTCTAGTTCTAGGCCCAGTTAGCCATAGTATCCACAGATTTGGCAACATTGCGATTTAGCCTACCGCCGTACCGACAGTACCGACCATCCATCAGCGCGGCAACTCTGCCTGCTGCGGCACTCGCAAATCCAGCGCAGCCTTGCATATGCGGATACACGTATCATCACTCGGTTAACTCGTAGCATTCGAAGCAGGCAGACGTTTGCTCGTTGAGTCGTCTAGCATGCGCCTGTTCAAAATGTATCTCTATCATTCAAACTCCAGGGGAAATCTATGATGTAATATGTGAAACATGTATACTAGGTGCGTAGAATTATCGTGTTTCGAATCGTTTAAGTTGCTAGTACAAAAAAATTTATATACTTTTCCTCATCTCCTGCAACCCCCAAAACGCAATTTTTAACTTCAGCAATTTTTTTCTCTAAGTGATCAGGATTCTCTGGAACGTAAAAAAAAGAAACGTGTGCAATTTTTTATTTGTTTTTGCCTGTAGTTCAGCCGCCACTGCACTGATATTAAAAACTATAAAGCTATTTCGTCTTTGACATGGTAATGAAGTTATGTAAAAAGTTCATCAAAATCATCTAAGTGGTAGGAGTGTCAATTCCGGGGTTCCGGAATCCCCGGATCCCGGAAGAAAACCTGTCTCAAAAATCTCGGGATTGGCTAATAATTTCGGTGTTAGTCCCGAAATTTTTTATTAGGTGATATTTAGTATATAATTTTATAAATGTTTCATTGATATTTATGAACCGTTTGATATCAAACTTCAAAAAGCAATAGTTCCACATTCAGAATCAAAGCAGAAGAAGACCAAAAGATTATCTGGCATACTAAGCCAAGAAATTGATCTTTTTTAAATGGCGGAAATCGTGGCAGCTTGCTTCAAAAAGCATACGATTATCTGTCAACAATTCAGCCCACTAGTGTAGAATCCGAGAGATGCTTTTCTTCTGGAGGATATATATATATATATATAATAAAATCCGTTCAAGTCTACAAGATGAAACTTTAAACGCGATCGTATTTTAACCACTCATAATTGAATTTTCATTCCCAGTTCTTATGAATGCTTTTTAGTTCAGGTTTATTACTAATAAAGATCAAATAATATTTATTTTTATTTATTATATTTATTTAACAAAAATGTTACTCACTTAACGCTTCATTATGACACTTGTATCTACAGTCATCGTTTGCAGTTTTTATGCTTTATGTTCTTTGAATTTTTTTAGTTAATTTCTGTTTTTTGTTGAGAAGTAAGTAAGAATTTTTTTTGTATTAGTCCCGGGATCCCCGGGATTGACATACGGAGCCTCGAAAATCCCGGGCTTACGAAAACATTCGGGATTGACACCCCTAGTATATTCCAAGTCATAGATATTGCCATTAGCAGGCCTATAGTCAGACCAACAGACCGACCTAAATGAGTGACATGGTTTTCCGTGATATACAAGTCATATAACGTCCAATAGACAATATATTACTTTCGACCTTGTTTACGATTACAATTCATCCCAATTACGTGGGAAGTGAAAGCATTTATCTACAGAATGCTCAAGGTTAGGGCAGGATACGTCTGGATATCTGGAATGGTTAGATTTACAATATAAGCTAAAAACCGACAGAACTTTCTGAGATATCTTTTAAGTGATGCTTACGGATTTCATTTTTTAGTTTATCTATTTCAATCCCCAATCCAGCTCACCGTATCCACAAATGGCGAAAGTAACTGTATTGAACCATTACCTGAATACAATTTGAGAAAGGAATGTGACCATTAGGTATCCGGTAAATTTATCGGGTTCAATCACGGCCTGCCTACGTTACACCATCTTAAATCGCGCACCTGCTCGCCTGCTGAAATTACGCAAGTATCTGCTCGCATCGACTTGCAATTTACAAAACGGATAGTAATTAGATCTCTTGTCATCATTATCTGATTTTGCAGTTTCTTCTTCTTCGCACATGCGCTGTTTTATTTCAATGTCAGCAGTTCCAATCCCACAAATTATCACTGTATAAATACAGTTATCCGAGCCGATAATTTTTCGAATCTCTATATATAAATGTTAAAATCTAACTAGTCTGTCAACATCACGTCACAATCACAATTTGAGGAGATGTAAACAACTGTACACTTACTAATTGATACCCGATGAAGGTTATAGGCATTGACTTAACATATTCACAAAATCATCGTCAATTTTGTAATCATCTGTCGCGGTACCAAAATCTCCTTTGTCGATGTCAAGCCGGCAACAATGCGGCCTGCCATCGCCCCACTCAACCTGTGGTCGTCAAGCGATACACCATCTGTTACCTGCGACTTGGTAGGCTTGAAAATGCTTTAGTAAATTGACAACCAACTTGCGTGCTTGGGAACTTTGCTTAGTTTATCATTGGCGCCACCTACAATTTTCGCGGGGCAAAAAGCTAGTGTATGATGATACAAATTGTAACATATTGCTTATTAGTTTTACTTGTACAAGTGAATTTTTAATCACTGACAGTTGCATTTATTTCTCGCTAAAGATATTGGCCAATAGGATTTCATTTTTATTGGGAATACTGATAGAACCCGAAGTCAGAGAATGAAGGATCTTTTCTCACATCTGATGGAAGTCTAAGCTCCATGATAGAAGTTTAACAGCCCTTTATTCACGCGATTATGTAATCACATTGCCCCACAGCATTATTTGATAACTATCCATATTTTGAATTCTTAGAGAAATATTTCCGTGCCCATGTTTTTATGAAGTTCTTTCTTAGAATCGCCTAAGGAAGTTCGGCCAAGTACTTTATGATATATTATATTCGCAGTACTTGATAAGCAGTTCCTTTAAACGTTAGGCCCATTTCACACGTTTTACTTCTCACGCCTACTGGCGGAGAAGAGTATTGCAATCTCGAAAATTTTTGAAACTGAGTATATTTTTTTGATATTATATGACATGTACATCACGAAAAACCATGTCACTCATTTCCGTCGGTCTATTTTTCTGTCGTTCTGTCCGCTAATTTTATAACCGCCTATAACTTGAGAAGTATTAATTGCTCGGGTTTCGATGAAATTATTACACAATATTACTACTATGCCAAGAATGCAAAAACTTTGTAGTTTTCGAAAATCTCTCCAGCGGCGGCAGAGAAACATGTCAAAAACGAAAAAAAAAATAAAAATCGCTCAAACTTCGTTTTTTGACATATAAGAGGATCCTGAAAAACATTTTAGAGACGAAAATTTAGGGTAGCGCTCAAACAATATTTGTACGATAGACACATGTAAATCCCAAAGCAGGCTAACAAGAATAAGTAAGTCTTCCATTGTACTATATCTATACTAAGTGACATATAAATCCGAACACCCAGTTTAAATGGTTTTATTTTAATAAAAGTTGGTGAATGTATTTATCTTACTGTAAATAACAAGTGAAAAAATTTTCAGCCTTATCAGTTGGACATTCCGGTTTTTAAACTGCTTTTTTTTAATTCACTTACGCTCTAAAAATGAATATTTCAGCCGCAGTAAAGAATCAACGTTGGCGGATTTTGGTTCTTGACATCCTTTACGATCGGTTACGATGCCTAGAGTACGGAGACCTGTACGATTTCGTCAACTTAATGAGTTTGATAGGGGCCGTATAGTGGGACTTCGGGAAGCTGGACTTTCTTTTCGGGCAATTGCAGTTAGAGTGCAAAGAAGTGTAGACACTGTGGTTAGGTGTTGTCAGGCATGGCTTCGAGAAGGCCGTACGCAAAGAGCAAGGGGCACTGGACGCCGCCGTAGAACAACAGACCGTGAAGATCGCCGCCTAAGATTATTGCCCTTAAGGGACCGTTTCTCCACTATCAGGTCCATTGCAAATGAATGGTTTGCAGAACACGGAAGATCTATTGGCATGCGAAGTGTTTACCGACGAATTAGAAGTTTTGGCTTGTTTTCATACCGTCCACACTGGGTCCTCCCTTTAACTCGAGAACACCGACGTAATCGCCTTGAGTGGTGCAGACAACGGTCACTCTGGGATCAGGAATGGAACAGTATTGTCTTTAGTGACGAGTCTCGATTTTGTTTAGGCATACACGATGGTCGTGCCAGGGTTAGAAGGCGACGTGGTGAAAGGAGGAATCCACAGTTTTTTGTTGAAAGACATGTTCAGCACACTGTTGGAGTTATGGTTTGGGGTGCTATAGCTTATGGTTCCAGGTCACCTTTAATCTTCATCAGAGGTAACATGAACGCGCAGCATTATATCCACGAAGTTCTAGAACCCCATCTTTTACCCTATCTTGACACCCTGGCAGATCCAACTTTCCAACAAGATAATGCCCGACCACATGTTGCAAGACTCACAATAGACTTCTTTCAACATAATGATGTCACATTGTTACCATGGCCACCAAGATCTCCCGACTTATCCCCAATTGAGCACGTGTGGGATATGATGGGTAGGAGATTGCTCAATTTGCAACGTCCTCCTCAGACTCTAGAAGCACTTCGAGAGGAGTTGGTGGTTGCCTGGAATGAGATACCACAGGAGGACATTGACCACCTGATCAGAAGCATGCCTAGGCGCGTTGGAGAATGCGTAGCATATCAGGTTGCATCCACACATTATTAAAGGTCAAAGGGCTTTAAAGCAGTGCAATCATTTTGAAATTTGTATCATTTACTTATTATGCTTCATTAAGTACTTATACAAAATTTTATTAAAATAAAACCATTTAAACTGGGTGTAAGAGTAGCGTTAAGCTAAATCTCCTTTTGTAGATAATGGTAATAAAGACGATTATTATTATTTCTCTTATTATTATCATTATTAATTGTATGGGCCTGTTTGACTGACTATTTTCTGAGAGGGGTCTAGTTTGCGCCGAACATATACTTTAAGAACTGATAACCTCGTTGCGTGAGAAGTGCAGAGTCCACCTAGTTCACGTCATTTTTTCTTTCATTTTATGATTATAAAAGCGGTCCTCCGTAATTGAACATTTTTTCATATCTGATTTTGCAGTTTCACAATTATGCATACACGTAGTTAATTTATTCCCGTGTCAATGGTTCCAATTCCACAAATTATCACTATGCGTATGTAATATGCATATGTGCGGATAGTTAATAAAACCATTTCGATTGGCGCAACATCCTTTTCTTAGTCTTCCCTGGATGTTCTTAGCATTAATAATGAGATCGTCGTCATTATCATCATCATTATGGTCATCTATATTGGTGCTCTCTTCTATACCAGAGTCGGCGATACTTTGTGTTATAGTCTAAGCGGTGCACATGGCCCGAATTGTATTAAAATCCTAGCTTGTATAGGATATGAACCAAATACCACTTTTAGTTGCATATTCTTTAAATGTGTAGTTTTTACTTAAAGACTTAAAGACCTTCGACTTCAACAAACACCGATAATGTGACTCGTGTGCGCAAAGTTTTGAACCCAGACCGTCGACTAAGTATTCGTTTAATTGCCCAGATGTTAAATTTACCAAAATCTGTGGTTCATCACATTGTGACACAGCAATTGAACATGCGCAAGGTGGTCCCAAAAGTGCTCACTGACGACCAGAAATTGCGACGAGTGGAAGTGTGCTAAGTAAAATTTGAACATGTGTGAAAGTGACCCCCAACTTTTGAATAACGTAATCACAGGTGACGAATCGTGGATCTTTGAGTATGATCCCGAGACAAAGAGGCAATCTTCCGAGTGGCACACGACGGCGTCTCCTCGCCCAAAAAAGGGAAGAATGAGCAAATCCAAAGTGAAAACGATGCTCATTGCCTTTTTTGACACCATGAATTTGTTCCTCCTGGACAAACCGTCAACGACAAGTTTTACGTGGAAGTGCTCAGGAGACTCAAACGAAGGGTCAGTCGGGTCCGACAAGACATCGTAGCCGACTGGAAGTTGCACCACGACAACGCCCCGGCTCACACCGCCTTTCTTGTTAACAGCTACCTGACCAACGCCGGCATCCCAACGCTTCCGCAGCCGCCCTACAGCCCAGATGTGCCCCCGGACTTTTTTTGTTTCCTCGCCTGAAAAGGCCGATGAAAGGCAAGCATTTTGAGACGACAGAGGGGATCCAAGCAGCATGCACCGCGGCTCTCAAGGCTATTCCGGAGAATGCCTTCCGTGACGCCTTCATTGCTTGGAAATCGCGCTGGCAGCGCTGCATCGACACAGAAGGAGCTTATTTTGAAAGTTTTTAAGGAATTGTAACGATTGGCTCAATAATTTTTTTTAAATCGACTCAGTCCTATTATTTTCCGGACAAACCCTGTACGTAGTCATGCCATAAGTTCTGTCCCTCGTTTTCAAACAAGTGTAGACCTGTTAATACTTGTCCGATTGTTTACATTGTGGTGTCAGTTGATTAAGCGCTTTTCGGGTAATTACATATACCTCAGTTTGTATTGATCTCTCGAAGCATAACGATGGAGTGGGGCAAGGCAGAGAACCGTATTGCAGTGATAGCTTTACATAAGTGTAATCACAGTGCTAGTCAGATTTTTGAACTCTTACGCGGCCTTCAAATATCGCGTAAATTTGTGTCTAGGACCATTCAGCGGTACAATGAGACGTCCTCTGTTGATGACAGGCCAAGAAGCGGAAGACCTCGTCAAGTAAGGACTCCAGCAGCCATCAAAGCCGTAAAAGCCAGGATTCAAAGGAATCCACTCCGGAAGCAGAAGATCCTATCCAGGGAAATGAAGATTCCCGTCCGGACGATGTCGCGCATCATTAAACAAGACCTAGGGCTAGGGGCTTACCGGAGACGTACGGGCCAGCGACTTACGGCCACCTTGCGACACATCAGGGCGACAAGATCCAAGAAGCTCTTGGAGAGGTACGCAGCTGGGGGATTCCGAAAGATTTTGTTCACGGGTGAGAAAATCTTCACCATAGAAGAAAAATTCAACCGACAAAATGACAAAGTGTATGCAAGGAGTTCACAGGAAGCTTCGGAGATCATTCCGAGAGTTGAGAGAGGCCACCACCCTGCGTCAGTCATGGTTTGGTGGGGGGTGTCCTACGAAGGGGTCACTCAGCTCCATTTCTGTAAACAGGGCGTGAAAACAAAAGCGGGAAACTATCAGAGCGACATACTGGATGCTATCGTCAAGCCTTTAAGTGGTACATTGTTTGCCAACCAACACTGGGTCTACCAGCAGGATTCCGCCCCCGCTCACAAGGCTAAGAGTACGCAGCGCTGGCTGGAAAGCAATGTGCCAGAGTTCATTGCTGCGGAAGATTGGCCCTCAGGGAGTCCGGACCTCAATCCTTTAGACTACAAGTTGTGGGACCTGCTAGAGCAGTTGGCCTGCTCCAAAGCCCACCGTAATATCGAGTCCCTGAAAGCGGATTTGATCCGATCAGCGGCAGCTATTCCTTTGGAAGCTGTGCGTGCAGTGATAGATGAGTGGCCCGCGAGATTGAAGCAGTGTGTGAAGGCCAAGGGGGGACATTTTGAATAAAACTGTTTGATTATGAATTCTAAAAATGTTGTCGAATAAATAATATCTTTCATATAAATATATCTTATCTTGTTTCATTTTTATCATGAGATTATCATGGGACAGAACTTATGGCACGACTACGTATATGACCAATGAGTAGATTTAGCATTAGACTTAGCGAATAAATTACACACTTAAAACAGCTGATGGCGTCTAATCATGTGTTGTTATTTGGAGAGAGGTGCATGCGGTGTTGCCAGAAAGATTTTTATTTTTTGTTCAAATTTACATTTATTTTGACAGTTATTCATGATGGGGATATTAATCATCCATTTGTAGTCTAGGGATATCGTTTCCATCCAATGTGTATGTTTTACGGTACAAAATATTTATGCAAGCCATCACAAAAGATATCCGACGTCAGTGGCTTATATGGGTTGGCCATTTTCGACGAAAAGATGTTTTTTTTAAATCATAGGAAAAAAACACATTTTTTACTGTTGATTTCAAAAATTGTTTATTTGGGTTCAAGGAGATTTGTGAACATCGTTTTTTTGAAAACGATATCTCTTAAATGCGAAAAGTGCCCGTGATGCAGCATGTTGGCCTTAAGTGCGTCTAGAGTCCTTGGCTTGTTGACATAAACCTTCGATTTCAATTAGCCCCACAAAAAGAAGTCTGGAGCCGTTAAATCTGGTGAACGCGGTGGCCAGTCAAAATTATTCACTCAAATTGTATATATATATGTGTACAGTTGAAAACATAACACTGTATAAATGCCTCCCAAATAGCACAAAAGAGCTAGTTGCCAGTTTTTTCTAGTAGAGTGCATAATATTTTGGAAAATGAATCTATGGAATATGCATATGCATTTTGGCGAGTCACATCCAAACCCAGTTTCTTTTTAACTAAACGAATTTCCTATTGCTTGGAGCGGATCGAAACTAGCTTACAAAACCTGTTGCAGCACCAACCCAGACATCAACCTTTTCACACTGACAAACTTCTATTCTAACCAGATTTTTCGTTGAGACTTAGACCAGATGCCTTCTTTCCAGCTTCGCCGTTAGCTTAGTGATTCTCGTGGTTTTCCCGTACTATTACAGTTACGTATTGTTTATTCCAAATCCAAACCCGGTTTTCAATTGTTTTGCGTCTCAAGCGGCCGCTGTACGGTCAAAATGAAGAGTATGCATCTGCGTAATTTTAGTATCAAACTATTTAGAATGGGGGCTAAAAAATGTGCACTAAATTTGTTCATTCAAAATTATTTACGAATACTAAAAGCTGCCCGACACTATCTTTAAGTTTGTACGAAATGATTGCGTACTAAACTACGCACAAAATTTCGTATCATGACAGACATGATTAGCTATTGTATCAATGTAACATAACCTTTCAAATAACTATCTCTTTGTTTAATGGGTCATCTTGTTCTCCCGCTCGGCACAGCGGTGGTAATGATACGTGTGAGAAAGGAAATAGGATATCTTGGCCGGCGTGCAGGAATCGAAAAAAATGAGCGTGCACGCACGAACTCTGTGTAGGTACCTACTACAACACGCGCTGGATGGAACCTACCTCATTGAAAAAACCTTCCGATCCTCGGAGCGTCAAGAGTCAACAACCAGTCATCGTCGCCAGTACGACCAAGACCTCTTCTGCATAGCAAATTATGCGGTGTACTCATTGCGCGATTAGATTCAACAAGCCATGTATCGCTGTAGAAGGAGAAGATTTTCCTTCGGCGAGCGGTGTTGCCAAAACGGAAGATGCTTGAAAGTTGTCTTGTGATAAATAGATTTTTTCTTTTAGTCATCTTGTCTAAAAACATTTTATACAGGCTGGCCCAGACTAAATTTGCAACGTTTCTGATTTATCTAGAAGACAACAATCATTTGTTTGAACTTTGGACCGGTTTATGTATAAAATTGTTTATTTTTTTCCTTCGAAATATTGACATATTGGACCTATATGTATAATAGCCGCCAGCTAGTACAAATAGAGAAAAAACCTGACAAAAATGAGGGAAATGCCACTAATATTAATTTCGCTGATAATGTTTCGATATAACTTATAAATGTTCACATTTTTCAAGTAGTGTAATGTTATCAAAAATACGTTGATTCTATCAGAAACATCAGTGCACTATTTGGGCTTTCAACTACAAAAAATCCCTCAGATTGCAGCAACGAGCGTGGCCATACACAGTAGTCTCATTTCTTTGTACCTCTGCTGTAAAACTGTTTGTCAACAATGTTTGATACCTAACGGAATCAACCTCATTGAATTACGCAAGCATAATACATATATGTGACAATATGTCGCCTGGATCTACTACCAAAGATGCAATATTTACAACCCCATGGCGCACCGCAAGTCTGACCGATAAGTAGGCGATCCGTTTTAATGGCAAATGTACGGGGTGATATGTGAAATAGGTGATTGTGGAACACCCATAATTAGATCCCCATCAAACAACATATTCATTTAATCAACATAGCAGTTATTCGAAACATAGTAAGGCTTAATCCTCGATGCTTCTGTGACAAATAAAACCACATGTATTGACAGATCTCTCTTACTGTAGTAACATGACATGACATATATCAAATATATGTCATTGTACTGAAGAAGATCACGTTTGTGAAAAAAGATCTGTCGATATATGTCGTTTTATTGACCAGTCTAGAATGGGGGATTTTTGATATGTAAACCACAGGTTAAAATTTAGATGTTACATAGTCATGCTTCATTAATAATAATGTTACAAGAAGTTTTCCTAAATACACAAAATGAAAAATCAATAAAAATAACTTGCGCTAGGTTTTCATATGTTTTTTACATCACTGCATGATGATTGACATAACGTCTTAGCCAGTTCCCTCTGTTGCTAGATGGCAGACACAATGCTTTTCAGAATTTGTTGAACCGGTCCAGCCAGCTGGGGTGATGAAATAGATGCATGAGTACTATGATTTAGCGTGAAAGTGGCAGTTGAAAATTTCAAGATGGCGATTGTGTGCCGGCAGACACAGAGTTTTCGTAATACAAAAAAAAAACAATACCTAACTTTCGATAGTTTTCGCGATTACAAAAACAATGGTGATATTTCTAGAGCAGAAAGTAAATCCAAGATAACAACAAAATTCTATAAACATGTGGCCTAAAATATCCCATTATCATGGTAAATGTCTACGTCATTTATGACACTGATTGAGGAAAAAACAAATATTATCCAAATAACGCTATGGTGAGAGTCGAATACATACTACATTCAATGTTCAATGATAAACTGACTAATTCCACCGTATTTTCAGAATAGAACGATTTAAGGACTTATGTGGATCTTTAGGCAGCAGCGGTGGCCGGAGTAGTAGACTCTTCGGTCTCCTGACCAGTCGCCGTGCTTGCTGTAGATGTTGTGGTTGTCCGTAGGTGGTAGACGTTCTCTGACTGTCGAACGCGGAGGCACCACCCGGCGGATCTCATAGGCAGGGCCAGAATGTGTGCATGTTGCATGCACACGTGTTCCCTCGCCAGAGTCAGTGTGGCGTTCCTCTGTATTCCCCTATAGCCCCACGGTACCCCATGGGTGTTTAGGCCTTAGGCCTTCGTGGTGGTTGGAGTATAAAAAAAAACTCAAATCTTCAAATCAATTTTCTCCAAGAGTTGAATACCTTATTTAAAAATGCTTTAGAGGTTAAGTTGAAAAACGCTAATCTTAGCGACACTTCGCCTTTTTTGTACTTTTACTTAGGTACGATATAAAGCCCATTTATTATTATTATTATATTTTAGAAAAGTCAGTGACAAGGAAAGTAATATGTAGCCACAGGAACGAACATTTTTATATATATTTGCTGTTATTGAGTTAACCGCTTAATTCACTCCCAAGATATTTATATTTTATGTTGGTAAGGGGCATCTTAGGTGCCATGTTGATATGATCTTTTCGAGCAATTTTTTTATCTACTTTGTTCTAGAAATAGTATTACAGTTTTCTGAATCGCCCTGTATAAAATGTTGCTCGTGCTATTTAAATTATTTTGAAGCATCTACTATTTCTGTTGAATATCCTGTATTTGAAAGTTTCGAGGTACCTTACTATTTCTATCCGAAACCCTGCGTAAGTAAATGGCATATGCTATTGGAAAGGACGTACGAAGTCATCTTCAGCTGATATTTCCACCATATTCGTTTAATAAGAGGAGCTTGTAGCGCTATATTGCTTATACGTCGTCAGAAACAAAACAAAAAATACTGCATTTTTCTTTGCTTATCATTATTAACCACACGTCTCGGGCCTGGAAAGTGATATCATCGGTATCGGAGCACCTTTACAAAGACATATGAACACGAAGCTTCTACAATTTTTGTGGCAAACCGCAAACTGGAGGCATCACGCTACTATTGAGACGTGATGGAGTTTGTACATCATGGTGATGATGAGGGAAACGTTGACCGCTGTGGACAGATACATGATATATGCAGGGTGTCCCAGAAGTCGACGTCCAGCCCGAAACGGGGGTTAAGCCAAGTCATAATAGTTATCAGAAAGTAATTTAAGTTTTTCGGGCTGTTGAGCCGTTCTCGGGTTGGATTTGGCCCAGAGCTTTCGGCTACATTTGCGGTACCCATCTTCAGTGACGCTGTCGGCGAGAGCGAAGTGTTCGGCTTGGCGGGTCGACTAAAATTGATCGGTTAACTCGATGAGCGTGCGGTTTTATAGGCGATCGGCGGACTGAGGACTGAGTTGTCTGGTGGGGGTACTCTAGGCCTATTGTGTGACGTGGCTTTTGCGCTGTGTTTTTTAGAATTGGGAACCACGTTTTGTTTAAAGCAAGGCCTTCTTCTTTTCTATTGAAATTATCATTTTGTTTGTAGATTTCAATTGCTTCTCTGTACATTCGGGCTGAGTAGTGGGTGGATGTTGATAGGATTTCAGCTTGGTCGAACAGAATATTGTGGCCGCTATACTTTACCACAGGAACACGGTATTCTGTATACGCTGGCACCGCTCAGGGTCCCCTTTACTGATGTTAGGAGTTGCTGAATTTTATTTGTCGGCTTGTAGATGGTCTTGACGTTGTTTCTGCAGCCACCTTCCTATTCTATCCGTGATGCCTTTAATGTATGGTAGGAAGGAGACTCCCGTAGGTGGTTCCTTGTCTCCTGCCGGCGGTCTGTTTTTTGTCGTGAAACCTGTTCTATTTGTTCCCTGCGATAGCCGTTTGCTTGTAAAACCATGCTAACATGATCCAGTTCCCCCTGCAGGTATTGAGGTTCACAAATTCGATGTGGCCTGTCTATCATATTTTCAATGATACCTCTTTTTTGCCCAGGATGATGGTTGGAGTCCTTATGTAGATATCTGTCAGTGTTTGTTGTTTTGCGGTAAACCCTGTGACCCAGCTTTAAGTTCTCTCGTCTGATCACTAATACGTCTAGGAAGGCCAGTTGATTGTCCTCTTCTATCTCCATTGTGAATTTGATTTTGGGGTGAACGCTGTTTAGGTGATTTAGGAACACTGCTAGTTCTGTTCTTCTGTGGCTCCATACCACGGAGGTATCATCCACATACCGTAGTCAACAACTGGGACGATTGGGAGTGGTGTTCAGTGCTGCTTCCTCGAATCTTTCCATGTAGAAATTGGCTATTATCGGGCTTAGAGGACTTCCCATTGCGACGCCGTCAATTTGTTCATAAAATTGATTGTTCCACTGGATATATGTAGTTATTAGGGTGTGTCAAAACAAGGTCAGGATATCCTCTGGAAAAACTTGCTTCAGGTAATCCAGTGATAGATCTAGTGGGACATTTGTAAAAAGTGACTACATCAAAACTGACCAAAATGTCGTCTGGCGTGAGCTGGATGTTCTGTATCTTTCTTATGAAATCGGTGGAGTCCTTGACATACGACTGGCTGTGACCTATTTGAGGCTGGAGCATGTTCGTTGGATGTTTCGCTAGTTCACAAGTAGGTGACCCGATCGCACTGACAGTAGGTCTAAGGGGGAGATATGGCTTGTGAATTTTTGGACCATACAATCTGGGTGGAAGGGCTTCTGATTTACATGGCGATTTTTTCACCTCAGTGGGTAACGACGACTGTTTTATGAGTAGACTGGTTTTTCGCAGGAATTTCCGCGTTGGGTCATTGCGGATGGCTTTATATGTGGCAGGGTCCAGTAGTTTTCTATTTTTGTCTGATACGAATCATCTACTTTGTTCAGGACTACGGTGATGTTTCCTTTCTCAGCCGGTAGAATCACTATTTCCTTATCGCCCTCAAGCCTCCCAAGGGCTAGTCGATTCTATCGCGGCAAATTGTTGTCCAGCGGATGTGTCTTACGGAGTATTTCCTCACTTATTTCAGCAGGAAGTTTTCGTATGCCAGCTTCTACACTGGAAATGATCTCTTCTGTCGGAATTCTGGTAGGAGTGATGCTTTAATTTCCTCCTTTGACAAGCACTGTCGTCTCCTCGGGTGATAACGTCAACTCGATAAATTTACCACCGTTTTGTCGGTGGAAAGCGTCGGTGGCGGGGAAGGGCTTTTTCAAAAAGAAGCAACCACGGGAGTGCCAAAAAGTACAGCCCAACGACTCTTGCCGCTTGTACCACGAACAGCGAGTACAATCTCTATCTTCACACAGATGATCCGACTGGTATGTAGGAAATCCACATTTGACGAGGCAAGATAGATCACAGTATCGTTTTAAAGTAAACATAGGGACCGGGATTCTAAATGGGCGAATCATTCTACCCTTTGAACTGCCAGAGTTCTTGAATGGCGATATTTATTTAGACTTTTTACAAAATCATTTACCAAATTTTTCGGAAGACGTGCCACTAAGCCTTCGTACTATGCCCGTTCAGTTAGAGAATATCTTGATGGGGAATAATCGATCAGATGGATAGGGCGGTCTTGTACAATTTCGTGACCAGCAGGTTCACCTGACTTAAATCCGCTCGATTTTAGAACTATAGAGCGGTGAAAGAAAAAGTTTACTCAGTCAGCCGAAAATTGAGCTACGGGGCACAATAACGGAAGCAGCTGACTTTTCTAATTCGCCCATCTGATAACCCGATCATTTTTAAGATGTTAAGCTTGCATTGCTGCAGAAGGAAAGCAGTTTGAACATTTATTGTGAAATTAATAAATACATTCACGAATTAATAAAAGTGGCGTTAGTATCTGGCCACTACGTAGAATGACACTGTCTGCCACTCCGTGTAGTAAAAAATTGAAATTTGTAGTAATGGGAACTAAGTGCCGTATCGTCAGTCGTTCCTACAATTGTAGGACGCCTTTATGGCCTACTTGATTTTCATAGTCTTTCCTTTGCTTCAGAAAGGCTAGGATAGTTCTAGATTTCTACTGTTCCTTGTCAGCGTCAGCGCTCTCCCATTGTCAGTCTGTGTTTTCTTCTTGAATTGTAGCAAATCTCAGACTGACAATACGGCCCTAAAAGATGATCACAGGGTGAGAATGTTTCCTACCTTTTCAAAGCCTTGGATTTCTTTTTATATTTTTCAACAACTATTATGACTTGGCCTATCCTCCGTTTCCGGTTTGACTTCGACTTTTGCGACATCGTGTATGTATGGCTTAATAATGTTTACCTAAAAATTATACGCAATTTCGCGGCAAAATCGTCTAACCAGGCTTATAATAGAATTTGCAGAGATCCAAGTTCCATGTCAGGCTGAGTGATCTCTGGTATTTTGAAACAATTAACACTAGTAACCCTCTATTATAGAAGCCCTTTTTAATTATAAATAAGCCGTTTTTCAATATCCGGGTTATGTTCTTCTTCACTAGATGGTCAAAATACCTACGATACTGAGCCCCGAAAATCATTTTTCACCTAATATCTGTACAAAATAAACCTATCCATTCTGGAGATGGAGTGGCGAGCACCAACCAAGTGAATTGCTGAAAATGTATGAAATTTGCGAGTTTACGATTTATGTATCTGGTTAATGGAATATCATTTTGAATACAGAAGTTACATAGTTGTACTACATTCATATCCGGAATAACCAAATCTCCCGATTTCATATAATTTCAATAACAAAATAATTCAGTTTTGTGTACCCTTCGGGGTCAGTTCTTGAGATCCCTAGTGTATGATCTCGAATTCTGACAATTGTTAACAAGTTCGCGAATTCTTCATATCATTAAACTATTCACAAAGTTAACTTCGTCTTTAGAGATGAGACTGATGGCGGCGAGATTTGCATTTTCGGAACCGAGAATAACCCGAGGAGCGACGATCAGTTCTTGAAATCCCTAAGCTATGTCCCTGCGGAATTATCTGATCTGTCAGTTGATGACAAGTTCGCGAATGGCAAAGTAAGACCCCATGCTCCGGTAAAGGGGCTTTTTAGAATATGCTTTTTTGAATCGCCCTGTATAACACTTTTTCTGCTTTCTAAAATTAAACTATGTATTTTCTTATTTGATTATTGCCTATTACGCAATAATTTAAATATTGTGTAATTCTGCATGTCATCTTATATTATAATTCAATCGATTGTATGTCGAAACAGTTATAATTTTCTTTTTATGTAATACAAATGTGAACGAACTGTAGACTAAATCAAAATGCACTTGAACTTTCAATAAACTGTCGTAAAAGGCATATGAAAAACTTTCGAATGCAATATCAATAAACGCACGGTACGGAGGCATAAAATAACGAAATAATCTAGTGCAGTGCCACCGCCAGACAGCGTAGCACCTGTTTCCAAGGATCGGCAAGGTTTCCAATAGAACAGTCGTTTTGGTCACAGCAGTCCTACTAATACAATAACGTCAACATTCGGTATGGTGAATTGAGAAAATGGCCTCAAGTCGTCCCCTTAATAAAAATTCCGGTGCTTTTTTGATGCACGTCGGCATAGGTAGATCCAGCCTCCTCTGCGTACCTACTTCTTTCAAGGCTTGACAGGCGCATATAGTTACCGGGGTTAGAAAGGCATTAATATACTGCCACCAAAAAAATTGGATACCACCCCACCACCTACAAGACTACACCTAAAATTTTTTTATCTACAAATTTTTATTCCGACAAATCAGCAGAAGACGCGGAAACGTCAAAACTTATTTTTCTTCATTTTTTCCCGTGGATTCGCCGACACTAGGTTGATTTTGAAAAATTACAAATCTTTTGAGTTCTTGGCATATTAATAGTCTCAAATCAAAATTACACAAAATTTGAGCTATGCTCAAAGATCAGCGGACAAACTGATCGACAGATAGACTGACGGCCAGACAGGCCGACTGAAATGAGTAACATGTTTTCCATCCAAAAACGGATTATTCCGTTTTCGAAATGTTTCACAATTACAGTACTTCGTCTCCACTGACGTGGGAACTGAAAAGGCTTTATGCTCAAGTATTGCACCTTCACGAATTTCTTAATTTTTTTCATCCAGGATCAAAAATGAGTTTTATGGCTCTCAACCGGAAGAAGGTGTCATTTAAGCTTCATATGCCTCTATACTTGAATTTGTACATTCAAGATGAAAATGTCCAATACACAAATACCGTTGGAGAATCATTGTTGATATATGTATGAGCCTCCAGAAAAAGGTTGTTTAATTACGCCCTAACCTCAAACAGTGTACAATTGGTTTTGGAATTTTTTTTAATTTTGATATATCTGAATATTGCTCTGACAACGCCCATGAATATGAAAATTGCGAAACGTGAAAATGGAGTGCGTTAACGATTTGGGACGCCTTAGTGTTTTCACTCATTTTTCCCATCTTTTCGTGGAGCAGACGTTAAGATACCCGAAAAAACTTGTAAGTGAACTTTGTAAATGTTCGTGATTCCAATACTTCCTTCGCTGAAGCGTGATAAGTAAAAATCACTAAAAAGATGTTAAAATGTCGATAAGTCTAATGGATTAGTCATGGAACGCCCTCGTAATGTTTAGTGGGAATCTATAGTTTATACAGACTATCAGAGCTTGAAGGCACAATAAATTAGGTCCAACAAAATTACGATATTACAATACAGGATGTTCCAATATTTGAAAATGCGTGAGTCCGGGTAGCAAACTTATCTGTATGTAGTCGGTCTTATTTTAACTATGTCTGTTGTTACAAAATGCATGCTTGACGATTGTAGTTGAGATTTAAGAATCTTTTGTTTCCATGCCAAACATTATGATAACTGTAGATTGTAGTCATCAATGAAATCTTATTTCTACGTCATAAATTTGTAGTGTAGGATCAAATCTTATTTCGTTTCCCCTCTAAATCTATAGTTATTGACCTTTCACATAAAAGTTTAAGATATATTGTCTTATTGTTATAAATCTTATCAATCACTACTCTGACTACACTATATCTGGATGAGTTGTAATCTGACGGTGACTTTGGCAATAATCCACAGCTAGTCAGAGAGTGAGCGAGTCCGCTGGTGTTGGTGACCGCTGTTAAGGAATAGTGAAAGTACCATAATACCCAACACGAGTCGAGCATAACCAATTAGACCGATCTTTGGCATAAATACTCGAAATCGCAGATGCCTCTGCCACCGTGGTTTTTACGCCCGACGCCAATTGGCGAGGAAGTAGTGTAATCGTAAAAAAATAGAAATATTACGTTTTTTGAATGTCACAAGACATGTACAGCACGAAAAACCGTGTCACCCATAAATCTATTCGCGGTCTAGACAAAACAAATAAATTCATATTCAAATTAAACCTATACAAACCATCTAAAGTTCTAAGAGCTAACAACACATCTTTCAGTACACATTGAATCACACAGCATAAATGCTTCAAACACACTGTACCTATCCTCCCAGAATAAACGTGGAAACAAATGATTGTGACGTGAACTTAAGAGCTTAAAGCAAACCACAGATTATAAGCTGTAACAAACTCACATATCAAAATCTAAGCTGATGGATTGATATGAGCATGGGTGAGGATTGTATATTTTTAATTATGTAATCTTTTTTATATTAGCGGGGTTCCTCTATTAGGACTTTACCTTATGCCTCGTGAGTTTTTATAGTAGCCAGTGGCTCCCACTGGACAAACTTGAGGGGCTTTTTCATTGAGCAATATCTAAGACTGACAGTTTATATAAGTATGTCCGGTAATGCCTCATCTCCAATATTCAGAGTATAAAACTTTTTCAAAAATGTTTTAACGTGTTAATCTAACACTAGCTTAGTCAAACCTAGCTAAAATCCTAATGGTTATGGCCGCCTAGATCACCGGAATAGAGTCCGTCAGATGTTTAACGATGGAGGCATACAATTTTAGTTATCATTAAAAAAGGGTTGACCCAACGAATGCAGAATTGCTGTAATTTATTTTGACCCATTTTAATATATTTCAACAAAACTGGCTAAACGTTTTCGAAGACTTCACAAAATAGTTTTCAAAATAAAAGTTTGGTACTGTGTATATTGAATTCGATACATTCCAGGCCTATGCTTATATAAACTTTTTGCCTTAGAGTCTTCCTAGACGCCTTGATGGTACTTTTTTAAAACCCTATGCTCCAGATTCTACTAATTTTTTTATGCATTCAGAAGCCTAAATACCGGGGCACCGCGAGTACTATAAGGAGCTTAAAGACTTGTTCATCCAATTTCTGAAATGCCTAAGGCTAGTAGAACTGCCTCTTCAGACAGATTGTTCCCGACACCTTAGTAACAAAGAAGCGGTCTTATGTGCCAGTTATGGGTGTACGAAGTTCGACACGGTTATGATGGGGGGGGACGAAGCTAGGTAGGTCTGTCTGGCAGGTTCATCAAAAAACGAAACAAAACTGCTCCATAATTTTCATGTTTGTCATCGTTGTTTATGCGATCTGATTCATCCACACCTGATCATTTTCTCGAAAACATGCGTATTGATTTTAATTGATTTCTTTTCACATCTTGTCTCTTCGAGCGCGCAGTCCCAATCTAAGGTTAGATAACAAAATTGCATGCCTAACATAACATGAAAAATGCAAAATATTAAGAACAAACGAAAATTCTTCATGGCTGCTGAAAAGGGCCAACCGGAACTGCAACTTTCAGTCTTATTTCATTTTGAATCTAAGGGTATTGAACAAAGCTCTTTAATTTCGCGTTATGAATAGTAATTTTACGATTTTTTATTTTAGTGCCACAGGATTATGTTGAGGAAGCTCACACGCCCCAAAAATTCTGTGAATATCAAATTAATTAAATCCCTCCAAAATCTTTTTATTAGATCAATATACTGACTATGCTGTAACACCAGTAATTTCCATATGCTCAACTAGGCTTTTAGTCAAGAATCTGCTCGAATCACAACAACTATTTAGAAAAATTGAGTGGTTTTCATACAAAGTGTCAATATCACGTATTCCGTCATTGCTTCTGTTCGATAAAGGTAGTTTTTCATCTTCCAAAAATCAGGAATTATGCCAGAATTGGTTTTATGCTGTACGGTTAATAAATATTTATTTTCGTTCATTTGCCCTAACTTATCCCTATTTATTAATAGTTTTTGAGCGATTCACATAACAAGGATAAAATAATATACGCCGACGCATTGAGTTTGTCACCACGGTTGACATGGCTAGGCAAATCTTCCCAAAAGTATACACTCAAACTCCATAATTTTGGCGACAAACATTGTTATGTAAATATATAGCTTCTTCTAAGTCTAAGCTATTCGGAATTCATTGACTGTATTAGTATTAGATGATCACGCGAACTTTGCGCACTCTGCCGCAGCTGCAAACCGCACCATTTTCATCTAGCGTAAAAGTAGGTATATCGTTTACCTTGGCGCGCGATAATGTCTCTCGATGTTGCAATTCTTTTGACACTAAGCGCACGATATTCTAACAGCGGATAAATCACTCTTCGTCAGTCTGCTGATTTGTTGTTTGTTGATCTGCAAGGTCGCCGTGTGTATTTACAAATGCTGATTGAAGGCCGTTACCATAGTGTTATTCATAAGAACATGTTGCGGTGGGCATTACTAGATATGCTGATAAAATGCGGCGGTGACATATAAATAGTCGTGCAACCGTCGTTTTTTTATGCTTCCTAAGCTAGTCGCATATTTGTAATAAATTATGTGGAGAATAACGGCAGGTATCGGGCTTCAATTCTTAAGGGCAAATATACAAGGAAATTTATATTTTACACATAAATTTCCTTTTATACTTCGAAGTTTAGTCATTTATTTTAACAGTGAGTAGATCTGAGCAAAAGAAATGTTTTTTCCTTTAACATTTTTGTGGTAAAATTAAAGTAACAAAGTTTTAGAAGTTTGAGTACCGCCCTGTCTCAATAATAATATTATGTGCTCGTGTTTGGCAACAACGGATATAATCCGCCCTATCGGTTCATCGCATCGGAAACAAAAAAGCGAAAGAATTTGAAACGCTTTAACGATGTTTTTACTACAATTTTATTCAGTTGTATTCAATGTGTCAGTCGGTAACGCGTGAGTGAATAGTGGTGTTTGTTGCGTGGCTCAAACGAAATAAAAAATGGCACATGTTTACGAAAATGCTGAACTTGTGGACATGATTCTTATTTACGGGGGGGAGTCTTTACAAAATGCTGCCGCGGCATCACGGATTTATGCGGATCGGTTTCCCAATCGAGTGCAACCAACCCCTCGTGCCTTTGTTAATGTAGTACAAAGGGCTCGTGAATCAGGTGACTTAAGACCTCACAGGGGCGGGCATGCCGGTGCTCCAAGACCGTACGATCAAATACAGGTCCGCACTGAAATACTTGTTGGGAGGGTACTTTATAAAACAAGGTAACATTTTTTTTTATTTTTACACACATATTTTGGTTTATCTTCCTTCTACAATCATTATCTGAAAATTAATGACTCAACTTCAAAGTCACCCTATGTGCGTATAGTTATCGGAATTAGAAGCGTACAACCCCCACTACACATGACCCTTCAGAAATTACAAAACTTTTTAATTTTTGGCATAGTGGCAGTCCGACGGAAATGACTTCAACCCCTTCCTTTACCGCCCTCAAGATTTAAATCAAATGTTGTGTTAATTTTGGGATACTTTGGCTATCTGGTAACCGACTTGGTACTTAATAGTATCGAAATTTTAAGGAAAAGACTTGTAGGTCCATCACCGGATAAAACAGCACATTCGCAGGGCACATAAAGGCATTGCATATTTTGAAAATAATCAGAGCTATTTTTTACGCAGCATTTATAGATCATTCATAGATTCCGACACTGCTGTCAGACGTGGGACTGTGACTTGCGAATACCGATAAGTGCCTGTCCTCGCAACTCGTCTAGAAAGCAATTCCAGATTACGATGCGATGATTTGACTAACCTCGGGGACACTACTTTGGTTGTCTGTAATACAGAACTGTAAAAGTCGAATCCAAAATCTCGCTGGATATTATCATAATATGACATCATATTTCAAGACCCTACTCAAAACGTATTATTCTAAGGATTCGCAGAAATCCAGTATAGGTTCTTTCCATGTTTTGGTTAGAGGTGAATAGTAGTGGTAAACAACATTAGCGGAATATCGATTCCGCTCTCAGAAGTGAGACTGCATCAGTATAAAGTGTGCACCAAGCCTTACAATTACATAACGTTATCTTGCGAATTCCGAATGTCGATGCATTATATGCAATTGTGCAACTCGTAATTCTGTATTGATCATGAAATTCTCTGTCCCAGCTCACGATGCACGCGCCACTATCTTGACGATAAAAATTAACGAGCAGATAATGAGAAAAAGATTCACGGTGGATTGCAAAAAATAACGAATCACTTTCGATTGTGGTGCGTCTGTGTGTTCGCTAGCCGCTGCTGATCGATTAGCAAGAATATCTTATCGGACGTGAATAAAACATTGCAGGCATGGGTTGGTCGATGATGCCAAAGATGGGCGATGGTACGGCTGCGTAAAACGTGCGCTCAAGTACTTCTCGCAAATACCTATTAAAAATACAGAAATCCGACACCTAATAGTCGGTATATCTGTCCATAGAAATAAGTCTTTGAACATTTGAAAAAACGCGGTATGGGTAGTGTAAAATCAGTCACAACTACCAGGTCCCTGTACTAATATTTCAAGAACTCGGCGATGGAAATAGAAATGTAGCCAACCAGATTGTAGTAAAGCAAAAAATTACTAATGTTTGGGAGCATGAGAAGAAAAAGAAGAAAAAACCTAAAAATAGACTTTTAAATGAAGACCATAATGATTCACTATTGAAAACTCCATGGGTTGGGGGATAAAACCATGGGATTTTAGCAGAAACTTCAACGAAAGGCACCAGAATCTCCAAAACTTCATAGTAACACCATCGCTGTGTCATTTCAGAAGCAGATTTTTTCAGGTGTTTAGAAACTGCTATGTGCCTTACTAGGGAACTGATTTGCCATCCTTACTGGTCACAGTATATGTGGTCACTATTAGTCAGGTTTGAAAAGCGCCCGAGTTATAGGTTCTGCTACGTAGAATGCTCCTCGCATGTACCGTATTGTATTGTATGTTCTACACTATACTCTGGCACCGAAAAGGCAGAGAGCAACAAAATCCATAACATAGACACTGCTAGCGCGGCGTGCCTTTGCAGCGACAAAGTCGGTGCGCGTCCATATCCCGCCGTTTTCACAGAGATGCCGCGCTGGCAGTGGCGTACGATTCCGCTATTGTCTTCCTTTTCGGTACCCGAGCATAGCATTGATTAACGTATTCCTCAAGAATAAGCCCATCTATATGGTGTCTTTGGACGTTCACTTACAATTTTCATTATCACAGCCATGTTGAATAGTAGTATCGCAGAAATTCCCTCGGTAGTAATAAAAACATTACTCCATTTTCGTTTTCAAAAAATTGCTTATTCTTAAACATGACATAGTATCAGCACTATACACAAGCCATGTACTGGCAACTGATTATTGAGCAAACATCTACAGCGACGAGATGTACTTATCGTCAATCTTGCACCGATCTGGCGCGTGACATAGACAACACTTAACACAATATCCTTGGCTCGGAATTAACTTTCAAGGCGGAGATTCGAACACGCGAGCCTCGGGTCGACCGAATGCTAACTCCACGCGCTAACCACCGAGCTACCGGGGCCCCCAATCTTCCAAGGAAGCTAAACTACCGACGTAATTATTCCTCAAGATTTCGTATTCTCAGAATTTCAACAACGGAAAAGGAAATCCTATAATCTGCGGCAATAGTTCGATAGAGGACAACATTGACATCTAAAGAAGGTATTGACTTGGATATCTTCCGTTAGAATATGAATCACTGACACTACTCACTAACCAGTACAAAAATCGGAGAATCAAGAGTGAAGCCCTACACTCACAGAGCGCGGCACGGGTATTATGTAAAAAACCCATAAAATGTCATCTTGCAGGCTAGGTAGTTTTTAGGGTGCAAACAATCATTCCACGTTTGCTCACAAGGATCGTTGTGAACTTCCATCTATTGAGGAATAGGTCAACTACACACATTGTTGGTTGCATATGTTTTGTGAAGCCGAGTAGCCTATAGTTGTCATCTCTGAGAAGAAAGTTGAAAGTTGAATAGCAAGACCGGATCTGGATGATTGGGTGTGTGTGATTGTGATGCTGCCAATGGAGTATACTCGTATTTATTAGCTGTTCCCTACGGATTATCTGTATGTTGCTCTTTCTGAAGACATGTTCAAAGTTATAAATCACGACTTCTTACGTTTTTTGTGTTTTCAAAAACTTTGAGGAGAATGATGGGAAATCTCACCACGCCGCGTTGTGTGTAATTACTGTTAGCATGTATATGACTTGTAATTTGATAGTGACTATAATTATCTCTTATCTCTCTCATTTTTGAAATTGAGCAAATTTGCATTTGTACCTAATTTCCAGAATGGATCAGAAAAAGTGGATGCGCAACTAATTTCTAGCTTTGAATCTCAAGTACTTTGAATCTCAAGTAAGTGAATTTGAGGCAAGAATTCAATGGAATTATCATCAACACATGTTATTAGCACACAAATCCTCACTATGCACCTATGCATTGCCGTTACCTCCAGTAGTGCCATCTCTGAAGCAGATTTTACATTACATCAGAGCCAAACATTGATAACTGAAGCCTCATGACGTTTAGGCAATACGTACAACTATAAAACAAGTTCACAACATGTCCATCATCTAGTGCTAAGTTAACATCTTGTAGAAAAAACCTACATCATGTCACAAAAAACCATTATAATGTCAAAAAATGGACATAATGTCACTTTTCAAGATACCCGTGTGGTTCCCCATCATACAGATTTACTTTAGGCATCGATGGATGAGCTGTCTACAAAGGACCTTTTTAGCTCTCCCAGCTTGTTCTTGCAGGTATTTTTCCATGCATGAATCAGGCATTTCAAGCGCCTCATACATGTGTATTCAGCAGACCTTCAAGGACGTAGATTTTGACGCGTGATTACAAGATCAATTAATAAATCCGACAAATCACTATCGCCACGGCATTCGCGGGTAGCCGAAGCACGATCTGCCCCCCGTAGGACCGAGACATGCCAGTGGCGCTGTTCTATAGTTATGTTAGCAGCGGAGAAATCTCAATACGAACTTTTCAGAATGGTTAATAGCTTGTTGAATGTGTTGTAACTATTGGGACAAAGAAATATTCTAGTGCTGCAACTAAATGTGAGTAGATATATTAGATCCTTCAGGATATTCTAATAATATCAACAGAGTAACAACACTTATATCAGGTCAAATATCAATTTGAGGATTTTTTAAAAGTCTTAAGTATCTTAAAGTGCCTGCTATATTCATTTGTATAACAAATACTTTTTAATCAAGTTTGCCTCCAATGATTAACCTCCGGTAGATCGTTAGTGTAAGATGATTTAAGTGACGACTTGCACCCTTCTATTAAAATTCCTTATTTTCAGGCATATACAGTTTTTATCTAGATTATGAATTGTAATTTCTGGAAGACACCAAATAAAAAATTAGTAGCTAAACCTCACTATAAATTTGATATCGAAAGATTAGAAACCTAGCACGCAGTCTTACGTTACATTTGAAATTATCGAGTAAGAGTACATTTTGCGTTTTAAAACACCATGCATAAGTATTACAAGACATTAGAAAAACGTTTAAATAAGTATGAGCTATGTGATATGAAGCTCATTTTTATGTAAAATTTGCGACTCTATCTGCAAAAGTGACTGACTGTCAAAGTTGAGTGTTTTTTGAGACAAAATATCCAGTGATCCAATCCAGTGTTCGTCAGGGTTCGGTTCTCGGGACAATCCTTTACCCGTTGTCCATACATGATGTTTGCCCCAACGACTAGGAAGTTTTTCTCTATGCTGATGACACAGCGCTGGTGGCCCAGTCTCGGTCTGGTAACCTAGTCCATGATAAAAAGCGGTGTGGGAGTAGGCGGATCGGTGGTCGATCGAAATTAACCATCCGAAAACGCAAGCTCTCTATTGTTTCAAGAAGCGTGGCGACACCCATCTAGAGGTCTCTGTTAATGGGACTTTAGTAACATGTAAAAATTCTGATAGATACTTGGAGTGTCTCTTGGCAAGGATATGACCAGGTGGAAACATAATGAAGCATTGAAAATAAAATTCCAACTTACGTTTCGGCAAGTTTATCCTTTATTCTGTAGAACGTCGAAATAAAATTTGGATAACAAAATTCGGCTTTACAAAATGATCATTAGATCTGCTATTACGTACTCATGTGCAGCTTGGTGTTTTTTAGCCAAGACAGGTCCTTAAGAACAATAATATTAAAACTATACAGAGATCTTGAAATCCCGTGAGTTGGTCGACCACACAGTGAAGCAAGTTCGCAAACACTCCATGCCACAACTCGTACTGTGATCAAAATTTACTTCGCCACACTAAATGAAATTTTAAACAGCTTATAAATTATTCACGTGAACTAATGTCGAGACTCTTCTAACCGTGGCACTTATTTTTTTGCTCTTCACCCTTGTTCCTTTACATTTTCGCTTGTCTGTTATCCTTTAAGTTTTGACTCTTGTTTATGGTGTTTGGGTGACCAAACTAAGAGACTGGCAAACGTACTAATAACTAGAGACTTCACATAAAGGTAAAGGTCCTACTTGATAAGAATCGACGACGACCATAAAAATAAAGTATGTCAAACTTATTCTTTTGGAAAGAACGTCAAAATACGATAAAATTAAATATTTTATACCTATATGAATACATCCGAGCCTTCATTTTTGCGCAGGTCTGTTCACATTTATAAGAACTGTTATTGATAAAAATCCAAACTTTTGACTACATTTTAACCCTTGTTGAGGGTCTTGAAATCCCAAAACATGCCACTTAGAGCCTTCGGTCCACAGAAAAAGTTGAAAGATGGAGAAGATGGCGAAGATTCACAAAATTCCAACGAAAGGCCTTATAATATCAGAAGTGAACGTGTTCTGTTATGGCTACCACGCCACTGTACGTTCTACAGGGCGTGTAAAATTTCATTACCACGGCCGATCTATCGGACGGATGAGCTTGCCGAGATAATAAGAAATTCGCATTCCTTCCATGCAAATTAGGATCGGCCTGGCCAGAACAGGTGGAACACAAGAAGGGTCATCGAGAAATCCAACACAGTATATCGGTTGCGGCGGACGACACCACAAGATACAATTTCTCATGTCAAAACGTCATACCGCGTTTACGCCTAATCGATTTCGATTTCTTTCAAGTCAAGGCACTAACTTTGCCTTCGTCATCCCGCGTTTACTACTTAGAACATACACCAATCTTGTACCTAGAAGTGCTGCTACCTAAAGATGTATACAATAGTTTTGTGTTGTTTTGAATTACATCTTATTCAGCTCCTTCGTCAATCAGGATTCTTAAATACTGTCAATTCCATCTTTCTGAATTTAATTTGATTCGCAGGAAACACACGTTTTGGTAAAATCCACACAATGAACATAATGGATAAGAGTCAAACAGTTACTTGGTTTTATCCACTATGATCATTGATGACCAGGAAGGTAAAGGAATCAGTGTATATAAAGCTAAACAATTTTCTTTCTAGTTTTTCTACAGACTGTAACCCAACTTGGTTGAGTATCCTCTATGGAAAGATCTAATTGATATTCTCCGAACTAACTAATGGACCATGAGTTTTTTATCCATGTTTTTTCTTATAGTTTGTTATTGCATCTCAAATGTGCTGATGTTTTACTTCGCCGTCTTAAGTCCAAACTGTCGGGTCTTATATTATTGCCTCACAAGACAAACAACATTGTTTCCTCTAAATGAGAGATTGTAGTCTAATATTGCATCACAATAATTAATCGTTGTGCTACGAAAACAGTTTTGGATGGGTTTTCACGTTTTTCGGGGGACTTTTGACGTGTTCGTGACGATGGAGGAGGGTGTCGCGTCTGGCACGACAGATGATTTGATGCTCGTATGTCGTTTTGGAGAGCACGATGCCGTCTTAAATTGCAATGATGGATTCGTTCAATCTAAGCATCTTACAGGATCTTCCATACTATTGTAGAAACATACTATATCTATATATGTTATATATAAGATGAATCTCTATTTCGGGTGGTCACGCCATAACTTGAGAACGACTTTACCGATTTCAGTCATCTTTTTTTTTAAGTTTCCTAATGCTGTATAGAAGGTTCTTACGGGAAGAAAAATCAAGAAAATTGCGCGGAAAATTGGGAAATCATTGAAAACCTAATGACATTTTAAGCTACGCGCGTTTTAACCACGTCAGTAAAAATTAACTCGTATAAAGGAAAAGAATTTGTAACCCGAGGGTCGGTGGCTTCTCGTTGTATTTACCTTTCCATCCTTGTTTTCCTTCAGTTTACGCCCGTATCTAGATGTAATGGGCATATGGTTTTATTTGGGTGTTTGCGACGCACATCCATTTGGGCATCATGAAGGCAATAAGCAGAAACGTACGTCGCTCGGGTTACCAGTCCTATTTCCGCCTCTGTACCATTATTGCGGACATGCCCACGATGGTACTTTTTTATATTCGTTTTTAAATGATCCAGGCATTTTGGACATTTTGAAAGTATACTACTGGTCTTCCATGAAATTGAGGTACTCATTTTACTTCAAATATGATAGATAGGATAATGCAGTAATAATAATCATACCTAATGTTGTTGACTGAAGGATCCATTTTATTTTCTCATTTTGTTTCAGCCGGATACAGTGCCACAGGGCAGCGTGGATATGTGCAAGGTGTTAGAGGTAACTGGGGCGGAGCAGATTACCGGTCACCCCCACTCGCTCGCACTCACAGGGCCGGACAGGGTTACGTTCGTTAAGGCGGCCAGTCGCGAGGATGCTAGGTGGTGGGCGGAGCTTTTAGCGGTAAGTGTCTCTAGGATTAGGTCATGGCACTGATTAACATAGAACCTTGAGCGACTGCAGAAGGGGGAGAAGGGGGCAGTGGCCCGCATGAGAATTCGATAGGACCTTCTATATTCTGTTCTTGACTGTTTCATCTTCCTGTCCATAAACTCTACATAAAGACGAGTCACTCAATATTATGTTACAAATATGCTTTCTTAGCTGACAGTGCCCAGTCTCAATGCCTGGGGCAATCCGAAATTGTTGTCTGATCATAGACAGGTAGCGTCCGGTTGGACCTTAAAATTTGCATATTTAGCATGATTTTGTGTACATGTTTGGAGATTTTAGAACATAATATCTCTAAATATTTTACAATTACAATACTACAGTGGCATAGGAAGAACATATATGTTTGGGTCACCACGTGGTTATGTATCACCATATGGAAATAAAAGCATACTGCTGGCTACAATTTTTGAATTTATTTTCTTCACTTGCCATGCGTGGTGCACCACGCTACTAACACAAGTGAGTTGTCGACCGAGCCTACAATAAAAACTTACCCTTTACATGGCAGTATTGAATTAGACCATCTTTGTAGGATCATTATTATTATATTCAACGGAAATCCTAAGAAACGTTCAAATAGCCTGGGATGTTAGTCTCTTTACAGTGCTTTTAGCTATATCTGTTAACAGATAAATTGAGCGCTTATGCAACCTTTGCCCAACCTGCACCTTTTAATTTGTCTTACAGGTGTTTCCACGTCGCCATAAACGCAACGCGACGTTTCCTGGTGGTCGCGCGTCTCCGTCCCTACCTCAACTAGGGCGGAGCGCCAGTCCGCAACCTCCCCGCCCGCGGCATCTCAGCACGGCGGGTAGACCTACTTTCGACACACCCCCTTTGAAAGAGGAGGCGGAGGTGTCTACGCGACCGCCCCCAAGCAGGGCAGTTGCCATAGGAACGACGGGCGTGAATACTGGAGGCGGAACTCCTACCGCTACGATGACTATAGGAGAAGGGTCTTTGAGGAGCGGTAAGTTGTTCTTATATGAAATGTGTTCTGGCATTGCATTAAAATGTACATGTACATACTAAACATGGCTTAAACAACATGGACATGGTTCAAGTTTTATATTATTATTATTATATCAAATAACGTCAATCGAGCATGTGTATATCTAGCAAAAACGACTATACTCCACGAGCTCGTCTAATGTGAAACATGTTAGTAAAAATGGACATCAATCATCATTTATACTGTCATGTACGAGTCTCTTCCCACTTCAATTGGCCCACTTCAAGATTTGTACCAAAATATGCCTTTTGAAACTAAACATGACGAAACTATTTACTTCTAAAAAAAATTATTTTCTCAAAAAAATTTTAGATACACTCTAGTCGTAAAAAATACATATTTAAAATCACTTAGACCTATAACTAATAGAACATCTGAACAAATAAACAATTTGCAAATAAATGCGCTAAGTTAACAAAGCAACAATTGAAAGATTACCATTGGGTAACATCACCTTTATTTTTTATTACGACTCAAATTCTTTGGGGCATAGTGTTTTTCCATATTTTTTGAAGCTTTTGTCTCAGTTCGGTGATTGTACTCGTACGAGCAGGATGTTGTCGTAGAACCTTTTTCGTCTCGTGCCACAAAGTTTCAACAGGTGACAGATCTGGACTGCTAGAAACCCATTTCAAAAGTGGTACATTATTCTTCCATCCATTTTATAGCCTTTTTTGAGGTATGGCACGCTGCACCATCTTGCTGAAACACAAAATCTTGGCCGGATGTCAACCATTCTTCCATCACTGGTAAAAGCGATTCTTCTAAAATTGCCAAATATTTGTTTGTATCCACATTTCCATCAATAAAATGAAGTTTTCCTACTCCTTTTGATGACATACTGGCCCAGACCATAATGGATGCTGGAAATTTCACTTTTCTCTTCAGACAGTCAACACAAACTTCGAATCGGGGCTCATCACTCCATTGTATTCCACACCATTGTTCAGGTGTCCATTGTATATTTTCTTTAGCCCATCTAAGCCGATTTTTCTTTTGCAGTGGAGTTAATAGTGGCTTTTCTTTGGCCTATAAACAAGTTGTGCAACTTTAGGATTTTTGCTTCACTTTTTTTTTATAATAAAACTTACCTTGCAAGTGCTAAATCCCAGTTTGTGGGCGTTTCTATGGGTTGTGGACCTCGAAATTCTCCTTCCAACAGTGTCTCTCCACAGAGCACTTAATTGTAAATAACGCCTGTTTTTCACGATTATTCTTCTTAATGCTCTTCGGTCGGCAGTTGTGATATTACTTTTTTTCACATATCGTGGCTTAATATTAATTGAACCAGTTACGTTATATCTTCTAACAATATTTCTCACACTGTGCCGCGATAAGTCTAACAAAGTTACAAATTCTGAGTTTGATTTCCCAGAATTAAAAAATTTAATTATCAGTAACCGAATTTTCTCAATAATAACCTATCCTCTACCCATTTTGAATACCTTAACTACCCAAAACTATTTTAAACGTATTCTGACTGCTGTGATTAATAAAAACAATTGTCATGGCTTTTATTTGTCACAGCCACCTATGCGTTATAGACTTATTTTGCATTGAATTGAAAATAGGTTGATATGCTGTAATTGTAACATGTTATTTTTATGCTGCAAATTTGATTAGGGAGTGATAAAGTTGGTGTTTTCTACTATATATTATCAAAATATTCATTGTTAATATTTTAAACCTATAACACCCTGCTACATTTTTATTATTTGTGTTTGATAAGAAAAATACTAAGATTTCAATAGTTGGGCCCACTGAAGTGGGAAGGGGCTCGTATATAGTATAGCTGTAACTAAAATGTGGCCATAAAATGATACCAATTTTTTGCAAATATTTTTCTTTGAACGGATTTCCTCATTAAATTCTGAAGAATCTAAATATCAGAATATCATTGACGAACGCCTTGTAGTTTGGGCCCAGACAACATAAGTAACTGGATTAGTCAAAGGTTTTATACTGCTATTAAGGAATGTAGCAAAGTGTTTGCCAATTTCTTCGTTTCTTAGCGGATCGTGAATCTTCTTGGTTAGAAATATTTCTTTTATAGGGACACCTGCCGATTATGTAAGGTGTTATATTTCGACGACTCGTAACCTCTTTAACTCTTAACCGGCAATTCAACCGATAGTCGGTCATCTCCTCATCAATAACGCTATCCGTGGACAAATCTTATCGGCCTTCACTCCTGACCTCTGTACCACTTTGTACGGATTCTCTTTTTCCGCAAAAATCCCAAACGAGTACCGTTACGCATCCTCATTATATCTCTCTTAATTTTGTTTCGCACACGCTGATCCGATCGAACATGGAAGAAGGTGCATTGTCGGATCAATCGCGGTAATCAACATTGTATTCTTCATACTTCGACGCTTAGACACGGTTAAATAGTCTAGGATCTCATGCATTAAGGATTATCTATCATATGTTAATGGGTGCAAATTCGGCAGATTATTCGCTGACCGACCGATGACACCTACCTAGCGGATATTTGTGCTTGACACGTGCAGTATGAAAATAAACTACGTATAATATCAGAAAATAGTAGACATTTAGTTGGTTTAAATTATTTAATAATTTGAATTTCAAAGTGACAGTTTTGTTTTGACCTGACCAAAAATATTTGAATTGCCAGGCCCTCAAATGACCCTGCATGATGCAGATCTCACCTATAACCCACTATCCGGCCAACGATGTTTCCCTTTTTGTCGACTGCGTCAGAAGCAATCGACTTAGCTCCCCCACTAGCGCTTAGTACTGATAGCTTTGTACATTCAAATAAAGTGACGACAAGTTCGTTCAGACATAGATTCAAAGTTCTTCTGTGCTATGTATTCAACAAATAGCTAGCAATATTTATTTTCTCATATTCTGAAAGGTTCTTGCAAAAGAAGAAGATATATTGGGTCTTAATTACTAGTTGCTAAGCTACGCTCAAGTTTGACAACCAGCTAGCTAGTCATTTTTGCAGATAGATTAGTAGTTTTTTTCCAAATTTACTTCATATTCCTTAGTTGAAAAAAGTTTTAATTATTTATAAATTTATATAGTAAACCGGATTATTATTGAAAATGTAAGAAAACTCAAAAAAATCAGTTTAAACACCCTGCTATTTCTATTATATGAGCTGTATTTTGATAAAAGAAAGCTTAAAACCGGGTTATGCAACAAGAAACTAAGGAACATCAAATTCATTGTAACGCCATTACCAAGTAGGTACTACTTTTTTCCAGAAGCTGAGTACCGGGTACGGAGATTCAAATGGTACAGAGTACTCTGTCGAAGTTTTGATTTTCTTATATTTAAGAGTTTTGCAAAAGTTAGGTTTATATTTTTTGTTGTTTTTTGTTATTTAAACATAACATCTTTCTAATATTTGCTTTTGGTATACACTGTCTTTTATATTACAAAAGAAGCGCATTTGTGAGACATTCAAAAACCGTTGCTATTTGATGGCGAACACTGAAACTATATAGCGCTCTGCGTTGCCTTTGGGAAGAGGTTACAAAAGAAATTAAAACCGCCTGATTCAGGTTTTGGAAGGACTAAACCTGAATTACCCTTACGCATGATTAAGTGTCCTTTTTTGTAGAGACGCGGAAAACTAGTTACTTACGTTACTCTCCGATTTATGCCTCATTTTGACCACTTTGTGCTTTAGTTTTTGTTGTTTCTTGAGTCTTCGTATGAAAGATAAAGAAGCAATTTGAAGTTCAATGTGGTTTTATTTTAAACAGTCAGAGGAGCTGCTTGAACTTACCCTATTTTTTACGAAAAAGTGTAAGTTGTATATAAAAATAAGCTACGCGAATAGTGTAAATATATACTATCTTGCTGAAGAATACAGTCAACGTTGACTGAAATATATTCCAAATCGGGCAACTGATTCAGACAAAAATATGATTTGGCCGGTGTGTTAATTTCTTGGAGAACATTTCAGGAAGATGTGAAAAAGGCATATGAGATCAGACTTTGCAAATCGCATCTGCATTTTTCTACAACATGTATGTACACTTGAAAAAAAAACAACCGGACTGCAGTAACCAACAAGAATGAAGATTAGATTGTGCTATCAAGGGCAATCTAGAGACACCTCTAGAATAGGAATTTGAAAGTTGAAATTTTAGATTAAAATATAATTACAAATCAATAGTATGTCAAATTCCGTTTAACATATACCCCATGATATAGGAATTTCAAGGTTAAGCGTTTTTATTAAAATCCGTCATTTTGTTTTTATAAAATTTTAGTATACCCAGTAGCATTCACACTGTCAAGACAAATTTAGAGATACCTCAAAGGTCAAAATCCATCAAGCCTCTTAAGCTGTAGCCCCTGCTGGGGGAATATCAAGGCCGAATTTTTTTATCCACTTCCACCATTTTATTTATATAGCCTGTGGAATACATTTTTTTTATGTAAAAACATACCCGCTTCTGAGATTAGTCGGGTAAACATACAAACTGCTAAGGTTGAGTCTTTTGTCCGACTTTTAATCGTGAATGATTTCAGAATATAATAAAATATATAGATCTTTCTTTCTAAAATAGGCATGTCTGTGATTCTTCGTCGCTATAGTGTACCTGTTATACTGGCGGAGCTATCGACCTACAACGCCTGGTACTTTACATGGAATCTTGGACTATCTACCCCATCGCTGGCTGACGGCGGCGAGCTCAACTTAAAAGTGCTTTCTTTGCCTTCACCATTGCGGAGTGACGAAGCAGAATGCGGCTTAATAGCGGTCGAATAACATTTAAACGACACGGCCGGGAGTTTTGCATAAGAGAAGATGAATAATTTTTATGAAATGACATCAAAAAAGTTGACAGCAAGGCAATAACACATACGGTGCTTTTCAGAAAGGTTTACCCCGACTTGCTTTTGGAATGGGTCCATTGATTAACGTATTCTACCTGAGATAGCCAACCATGTGATGTATTTGTTATCCAAAAAATTATTAGGTACAGATTCGAATATCGTTTACTTTTCTTTATTTACAGTCTAGATTGCTACAGAATGCCTTCACCCGTATATAAAAAAGCAAAAAATTTGGTGGTAAATTTAAAATGTTGAACTACAATGCTATTCGCGTGACGTCGTCATTTGCGACTTGTGGGCAGCCAACTGTATTGATTGGTCAGTTCGACTTAAAATGACAGATGCTTGTTCTCACTGCCATTGATTGTCAACCTATCAGTTGGATGTTGCAACTTTTCACTGTAATTTGTAGTAGTAAACATAACCTATAAATACTTAGTAATCACATGGTATGTCAAAAACTCGACTTGACTAAAAATACAATCAAATGACCAATCATGCGTTATGACAGTGCAATACGCGTCAAAAATTCTGAGTTTACATCAACGTCATTGTCGTTGCAGTTTTAATTATTTAATTATAAATACACGTAGATATTTCGCTGAATGAAATATGATGCATTTACGGTATTATATTAATGAAGATAATTGAGAAAAAGTATAAAAAGCATATATGTTCCCTACTATATGAGCATATACCTAGTTGTATACACCGCCATCTGTGAGACACTCGCCTGTTCAAAGTAGACTTCTAATTGTTGCGGAAAGGAGAAACAACAATTTATCACAGATGACGTGATTGTAGCTCACTTAATAATAATAATAATAATAAAATGTCTTTATTAGGCACATTATATACACTACAACATAATGTGACCTCTACGTAGGCGAAGTCTAGCTCTTGGCTACTCTACTTAACCTACCCAAATACTAAATTGAAACACTCAATCAAAGGAAACTTTGACAAGCAAAAGACGCTTCAAAACAACGAGCTGGATAGCTTCCTAGCATACATATATACACACATATATTACGTAGAATAAAATTAAATGTAAGAATTAAAAACTAACTTTTCCACAATTACTACAATGACAAATAAATCTGTTTCACATGCTTACGAAATCTGTTTACTGGCCAATCCTTTATATTGTCATCCAATTCGTTATAAATCAGGATAGCATTGTAAGTGTATGAACTACGAAATAAAGTTGTTTTATACATAGGGATCTCTAGTCTTTTTTTGTGTCTGAAATCAATGTCTGAATTTCGTCTGAAAACAAATTTCTCATAAAGATACAAGGGGGATCTAGAAGATATGATCTTATGTGTAAACACTGCTCATCTCGGATGATTTTTTGGACACCGAAATGCAGTTTCAGGTGGACTATTTTCAGGTAGAATACGTTCCTCAATCTTATGAAGCTAAAATTCATGGTGTTGCATAAAGCTCCTTGTGAGTAGGGAAAAGGAGGGTAAGATGACGATAGTAAGGTTATTATACATTTTTCTCAATGCAATTTCAATTTGGTATCTTGTGTTCAATTTTAATCTTAACTTGGAACATTAAGAAATACAGAGAATTACCAAATACTTGAATATTTTAAGATTATCTATCTCAAAAACTGGATGTTAAGTTCATCATCTTGCCCTTGTAGGCGGGTAAGATGACAATAATGGGTGGGTAAGATAACGAAAAAAAAACTATATTTAAAAATGATTATATTTTTATTAAACTTGACAAAAGTCACAAACATATGCCTTACGCTTTGCCTCTGATGCTGTAAAACCAGTACAGGCGGCATGCACCCATTTACTACAAGAGGAGCAGGCATACCAAAGTTCACTGAAATTAAACAAACTTCTTCTGTATCTCCGACGTAATCGATGTCATCATCACTTTCCATGTAATCTATTGATATGGAGGAATCTGAAGACACACTGCCATTATCAACCTTTATTTGTCTAACATGTTTCTGCTGTTTTTTCTTTTGTGTGGCTATCTTTTTCGGTTTATTAGCATTTTTTCTAGCATTTTCAGCTTTTCTTTTCTGACTTTCTTTTTTCTTCTCCTCTTTATTTTTTTTCTCAGCTTCTTTACTCTCCAAGGCATCCTTAATAGGAGTACTAATTATATACAATGACGGCAATTTCTTTGTTTTTTTTTTGTCGTGGGAATAGCAACAGGGAGTTGAGGCAAGCCAAATAATGTTTTAGAAGGTCCAACTGCAGGTTCGAGGGTAGCAAGTGAACTTTTTTTAGATGGTCCTGCTATAACTTCAGAGTTGACAAGTACTAAAGAAGCATCAGTATGACTTGGGTTTAATTCAGTAGTAGCTGTAGTTTGTATTGACATACAATTGTCAGAAGAGGGGTTTTCTCTATTAAGATCTTTGACACTTCGAATGGTTTATCTGTTGTCATTGAAGGCTCATAGTCAGAATCATCAAAAATTTGAGAATTTAGTGGAACGAAACCAGTTTCTTTAAAACCTTGAACAGCATTTTTTATTCTGGCAACCTTATTGTAATCCACACTCACTAAAAATCCCTGCCACATCTTTAATTGTAATGACTTCACCTGGATGTTGCATTAAATAATCATTGCATGCCTGGCTATAAGCGGTTTTAAAGGGTCCGTAAAAAGACACATCCAACGGTTGCATACGATGACTAGTATGAAGAGGAAAACCCAAAACGTCAATAAATTTTTTTCGACATAAAGTTACTGCCGGTAAAGTTACGTGCGACGAATGGTTGTCCATTAAGAGTCAAATAAGATTGTCATTGGAAGGCCTTACATTTTTCATAAAATGTTGTAACCACAAAAGAAAGGTGTCCGCGTTCATCCACCCTGATTCATTACATACGCCGGAGGATCCCGTAGGTGCACCATTTAAGAAATGCTGTTGCATTCTTAGTCTCGGGAAAATAAAGAATGGAGGAATATATTGGCCCACAGCAGTAAAACAACATGCCACACTGACATTTGTGCCCGTTTTGGCAGAAGACACTTTTATGACTATACGGGTTGCAATTGGACTTAGCACGCCTGGAGTTTTAGTAGGCACAGTAGGGCAGCCGGTCTCATCTATATTAAAGATTTTATGAGGAGCGTAATTTGTTTTGGAACTCACTTCTTGATATAAATTAAAAAATGCTTCGACACTTGTTCTGTTAAAAGCTTGCAATCTCGCTGCGGAAGTAGCTTCGGGTTTTCCTAATGAAAACCTAAATTTTTGCATAAAGTCTTGAATAAAGCCTGTTCCTGCCTTCTTAGTAATATTGTTAAAGCGGTGAGAAATCCTAAGCGTTTCGGCATAATCATAGACAATTCTTGCAAACTGTTCTCGAGTTATGCCAAATGCTCTTTTATTTACATCTTCTACATATTGCCTTAGATTTTCCATTTGCTCATTTCTAAATGTGCATCTAAATCTTCCGGCACTAACTGGCATATTCTAAAAATAATTTTTAACTTTTTTAAGCATGCAGAAAAGTTATCTAATACTGCATAAAAACAATAACAATAATAATACAAACAATAACGTTATTAAATATTTAGTTACCTCCTCAGAATGATTGTAGAAGGAAGATAAACCAAAATATGTGTGTAAAAATAAAAAAAAAAATGTTATCTTGTTTTATAAAGTATCCTCCCGACAAGTATTTCAGTGCGGACCTGTATTTGATCGTGAGGTCCCCTGTGAGGTCTTAAGTCACCTGATTCACGAGCCCTTTGTACTACATTAACAAAGGCACGAGGGGTTGGTTGCACTCGATTGGGAAACAGATCCGCATAAATCCGTGATGCCGCGTAAATAAGAATCATGTCCACAAGTTCAGCATTTTCGTAAACATGTGCCATTTTTGATTTCGTTTGAGCCACGCAACAGACACCACTATTCACTCACGCGTTACCGACTGACACTGACTGTATACAACTGAATAAAATAATTGTAAAAACATCGTTCCAAATTCTTTCGCTTTTTTGTTTCCGATGCGATGAACCGATAAGGCGGATTATATCCGTTGTTGCCAAACACGAGCACATAATATTATTATTGAGACAGGGCGGTACTCAAACTTCCAAAGGGCTATAACTTTGTTACTTTAATTTTACCAGAAAAATGGTAAAGGAAAAAACATTTCTTCTGATCAGATCTACTGACTGTTAAAATAAATGACTCAACTTCGAAGTCACCCTGTATAATATTCTTTTGGAAGCGCCTACATCAAAGGTGCAATATAATATGAGTATCCACTATAAAAAAAAATATATTTGGTCAGTTCTTTCCAAGTGGAATGTACCATATTTCTTCACATAATCGTATAGATCCTTCCAAGAGAGAACATATACCATACTATAGCGTTCTTATGATTGGTTGTTCAATTATGACCCAATGCTAAAAACGTTCAACTTTGACAGCCGGCCAATCCAGCGTTTTGAAATATAGTGATTTCACAATTCACATATCCCCCAAAAAGTCATGTGTATTGAATATTCGTATACTCTGACAGTTTAATAGCAAATGGTTAACGCAAAGATGGAATAAAAAAAAATTAGCTAGGACTACATGTAATCTAAGTAATGGCTGTGGAGGTTATTATTGAGAGCTAACGCTAATTTTTACTTCTTACGCCATCTATCGAGGAAGTACAGTATCAGGAAAAAATTTGAAAATTAGGTATGATGTTTTTTGGATGTTACATGACATGTAGGTCACGAAATACTATTTCACTCATTTCCGTCGATTTGTCTGTGTCGCTCTGCATGTCCTCTAATTCTTGACCTCTCTGAAACTCCCTGAAAAAGCTTTGGTGGTCTTGTTAATCGATACAATGATGGCAGGGCTGCGGGTAAACAACAAAGAAATAAAAATCGCCCAAACTGCGTTTTAAGAGGTTCCGGAACTCTTAGGAATTTTCAGACATTTTTTTGATGAGTCGAAAGTTGGCAGTTTTGCATCTTTGGTATCAGTGATATATGTTCTATTATCAATATGTTCCTGATCCCCGGAATACTATGTACCTGAACACATTTCCAATTAAAACCACTCAATCGAAATAGACGTGATTTTTACTACGAGTATTTACGAATATGGTGAAGGTGCAAGCAGAAATGCATTCGGAGAGGATCTTCAGATTAATTGCAGATAGCTAGTCAACTTTCGATTCCATATGAGTCTTTTGAATAGGCCTGACCGATTCTTCTGTTATATTTGTGCAGAATTCACTTAATTCTAAGTGGGGTTAATCTATCCCACTACAAAAAGAAGATTCTTGTTTTTCCTGGAATCAAGAAACAGAAGACGTTGGAGTTAGTTTGACTACGGAATAAACTGCATCTAATCTTGCTGACTGGAATTTTACTGAGTTCATTTTGTGGGAATTCGCATTTGATCTGATAGATTCTAATTGATTTCGGTGTCAGTTAGCTGGAAGTAACATTTCAACATTTTTTATTTCATGCGGTATTGTACATTCATGTACTTCTAATCTAAGTTGTATCTCTACATTGCAATTGCAGTATGCAAGTGTTTGCTTTAATTGACGTCACATGGCGTATCTGAAATAATAATTATAATAATAATGAAGCATGTAACAAAAGGGCTGAAAGCATTTAAAAATGATCTACGTCACAAGGCCCAAAAAACGTGAGTGATAGTACAAAAAAACAAATTTTCATTAGTTTGATCGCTTGTGCCTCATTTACATTAGTGCACCGTGAAGTAATTTACAAAAATTGGTTTCGATGCAGAATTTTCAGGTCATTATAAAGCCGATAAATGCTGGATGAACAAAATCTACAGAAATAAGAGGATGACGAAGTGATATGTAGCCTGGAATTGAATTATGAACATCGGTGCGAAAAGTTATCCTATTGAATAAATATGGTGGTTGTTTAAAAAACAAAAGTTTGTGAAAAAGATTACATGCAAGCAACTCACGGCAACATAGCATATTCAACCAGTTTCAAGCAACTTATGCGAAACTCTTTGAAACTTACATAGAGCATAAATGAATCTAAGACAGGACAGAAGTACACGCTCAATTCTTTCCATGAGTTATAAGATCGATGCCACGAGATTGCTTTTTAAAAAGTTTATTTTCTAAAATACAAAACTCATAAATGTACTTTTATAAAATTATTACAATGTTATTATGATGTCAACAGTACAAAGGCTTAAATCTGACTGACTATAAAATGTGTTGAGAACAATAAAGTAAACTCTAAGTCTTCTAGGAAATGAGTAGCATCGTCGGCAGTATTCCTGGTATATCAGCAGGAACGGCTGATATAACTCATGTCAATCTTGTCTAAATAAAACCCGTATATGCTATTATAAACATTTAAAACGGTTGAATACTAGTACTTCACAAAGCAATATTTTAAGTTGAACAGGGAGGACATATCGATCAGCATATGGAACTTCCGGAGAAGCATAAGCTTTCTGGATTTATTTATTATTATGAGGCTTGAATCTTAGATTTGAGTCAAATTCCCCCCTAAATTTCCCGCAGTTGCTGAACAAGGTATATATTCGCTTCTTATTTTGACATGATAAGTGGGCTCAATATTCTCTTTCGATCTGCTAAATAACATAAGATGTGATTTGCTTGCATTAATCTGTAGACCATGATTTTCGGAAAATACAACTAATCTTTCTAAATTTCGATTAATGATGGCCAGCTCATCACGTTTCTCGTTAGGATTGAAAGAAAAATAAATCATCAGCTCACAAATGTAGCTGCATTTTTGGAGATATTGAGAAAGGTTGGAGGTATTGATACTAAAAATCGGATGACCTAAAATGGAGCCTTGTTCTCTTTATCATTTTCTACGTATTATTAGTTAAATAGTGGCACATAATAAATGATAAAGCTACCGTGGAAGGAATCCACTTCCAGCATATGGCTGATAAAAGCATAGACAAAAGAAGTGACACAAGGAATACCAGCAAGATATTTATTCCATTGGCATACCAATAAAACTCTTGGCGCACCTTAAAAAGAAAAGTGTAAGAGATTTATATATGAACAAGAATGTCTATTTTTGCACCAGCTAGCGGTCTCGCATACACAATCAATTATCTGAAAAAGGAAATGTATTTTTCACGCACGGCGATTGTAGTGCATTTTAATTAGTATTTGCGGGCTCATTTTTATGCATATATGAACAGAAAAACTGATTGTCGCCCATTATGTGCCACCCAAGTCTCATGTATACCTACAACACGATTCAAGATTGATGAACCTTACTTTTTATAAATGCTCTCACTTGGTGATGAAGCTTCTATTATAGATCGATAAGAATGTTAGTTCAAATAAAGATGCCAATAGCAAAATATTCTCGCTTTAACGTGTTTAAGTAATTTGGATCATTAAAATGTTTTAGTGGAGGCGGTAGGAATTAAAGTTATGCCAATATATGAGGAAAGTTTGCTTTCTGTTTGTCGAATGTTATTTAATGTGTACATCAAGAAAAATCATCTCTGTTTCCGTCGGTTTTGTCTGTCGTCTGTTCGATAATCCTTGGCCACTACATGAGTCAGAAAATAATGTTTACATTGTGTTTACCCCAGATTACTGTTAGATTAATGACAAAGAAGTATTATAGTTTTGAGAATCAGTCCATGTTTTTAAACTTCGTTTTTTGCGTTGAACTAACCTTAAGGAGTGATTGTCCCATTCTTTGATTACTTTGTTGCAAAAAACAAGATAATAAACTGATTAAACTAAATATTTAAAATTTCAATAAAGTAAAAAGTTCCTATAAAAACTGTTTAAAGTCAATTTTCTCCACACAATGATTTTATTGCATGGCACCTTTATCCACTTGTGTCTTCAAATGATCCTTAGCCCTTGTGTAACTTGAAAGGTATCACTGGGATATTGATCTTTTTTGGCAGTGACAAGGGAGACCTGGGCAACGTTAAACTTTCTGCTACTATTACATTAAAACATCTTAAATGATTCTTTATTAATTAACAACATTTTTAGTTGAGGATATCAAATAGATGACAAAAAACGAAATGAAATTATTTACCTTACCAAGACGTTCGTGTAAAAATAATGCACATTACAAATGGTTAGGCACTCAGTTTGATATAAAAATATCAAATAAAATATACAGAACAGCCGTAGATGATTCCAAATTATTAATTTTATACTCATAGTATGCATTTCACTGTTTTTTTTTTGTTTTGCACTATTAGTTGGAGCTTTCCGATCAGGATCCTTGATTTATTTTCTTTTCATGTTCATAAAAATCCATGCAGTAGTGGTAGAAAAATCGAAAAATAGCAGAAAACTACAAAGGTGTTGGAGTTTTAGACATTCTTGATATAGTAGCAAATTATTCTAGAACGATTTGGCTGCTTGTCAAGTGAGTATAAAGAATATAGCCTGAGCAATTTTAAAAAAGCTTAAAGATGATTTTAAAGCAATCGGACGGCTAGAATTTAACTTTACGCATATCCAAAGGTAATTGATTGTTTCCTTTTTCTGAGAATGTAATGTAACATTTTAAGCTTTTCTCTTTTTGGTGGTCAATGTTGTGAACTGTGTCATTTAAATGTAGGTACTTTGTTTCTTTTTATAGTTTGTGTCAATGTTTTTTAGGCCGGGTTGAAAAACAGCATAAGCTGACACTCCACCTTCCCGTCACTATTCTTCTTAAGCCAATAAGAAACATTTATTAAAAACTTCAAATTGTTGTGAGTTAGGAAATCACTTCTTCACCACTGCCTAGTACTGTATCTGCCCACTCCCAACCTCATGCATGTGAATATAAAAATTAATTTTACTCATTATGCCACCCAAGTCTCGCTGTATATAACATTACCATTTTTATACTATACTCCATTGTTACTGAATATGTTTGCTTTAACGCTTCGTTATTAAATGTTACACGGTAGCTGGGACTTTTTCCACTTAATTATTAAGGTTTTATAATGTAGACGTGATTAGCAAGTCTGATACGATAACCATGTAAAATGCATAAAAAGGTAGTATCACGTGCAAGAAACAAACAACAGTTCATCGTTTTTATGTATGTGTACACATGATTGGAATATTGTGTAGCTCATTCAGTAGTGTGTTGTTAATTTCATGAAGAACGGAGAACACGGAGTTGAATGGAAAGTAGAAAAAAAACAGAGAAACGTATCGAAAATGTCAGCTTTATTCAGGCTAAACATTATGACCAGCATAATAAAGGAGTATACTTAAAAATAAACCTATTATAATAAGGTAAAGTAATGTGTTACTTTCAGTGAAAACATAAAAAGAGCACTTCAGTGAAGATTATTTTATTTCCAAACAAGGAGCCAACTTATTAACCAAACTAAAAGGAAAAATCATAAAAACGCAAAAGGGCAAAGTTGCATCGGATTGCCTGAGGAGGAGCGTACGAGTAGTGTTACAGACTACGAACGAACTAGATTTTATGTTATTCTTATGTATTCAAGCTGCGCTTAACATGGAAAATATAACATTCCGCGTATTGCAATTTGCTTGTGCATTGCTAAATAATTCTACTTAATTAAAATACCAAAAAATAATAAATCTGAATCAATTATTTACTGATGCATCCCATGTCGAATTGGGACTCATCATTGTCGCTTAACGTCATTTGTTAGCCAGTGCGGAAGCTGAGATTCTCAGAACTCGACCCATATTCAGCAAATATGCTGACCATACACTGGCATTTTATGCCTGCATTGCATAGCGTACTTGCACACCCAAATGTCGGTAACGTTCCCTTGATAGCATTTCTATTATTGTCAATGTGAAATGTTTAAATTAGAACTTCCAACTGTACATTCGCGAAAAAATAGTTCATTTTTTTATGTATATTTACAGGCTCGCAACTTCGGTAATTCTAAGCAACCATGAGCCATATTTCGCACATCATAGGTTTCCCCGTACATATCTCTTGAAAAAGAATGATAGAGAAATGTTTTCGATTTTTCTCTCATTTAGATTTAAGAGGAACCTTAAAAGTAATTTACTGTCTCAGGTATCATAGAAAACATATCTCCTGCTCCCCTTTTCTCTTCTTCTTTTTCCCCTATTCTCGCTTTCTCTTTCTCACTCTTAATTTCCATTTCTCTACTTACTATACTTCGCTATATTTCTTAATATCAAAACTTCATTAATTATCAGTGTCTTAAATAGTCATTTGCATTATTATAGAATTCCTGCTTCTTTAAGGGGCAAGCCCTTTATTGTCTTAAGGCTTTTTGTTTGTAAACTTTTATATACTGTTTAATGAGGATGATAGATATTATTATGATTATTATTATTATTATTATTATTATTATTATTATTATTATTATTATTATTATTATTACTCAGCCTCATCCCTCACATCATTCTCGCTGTAAAATTATAAACATTTATGTTAGACTAAGTGACATGAACAAACTAGCAATATAGCTTTCGTTCATCCAGCCACAGACGGTCAACAAAATGGACAGCTGGTTCGTGCTATTTGGCAACTCATCAGCATGGAATAGACTTGGTCTCAGTTAGGACAACGAAATAATGAGGAGCAACTATCCTATATGTAGGGTACAAGATGTATCAAAATAAGACAGATGGCACTTTGTGCTGCCGCATTACGTTACATGAGTTTTAGTGCCGCCCTCTGAGGCAGTAAATAGCAAAAATTACAAAAATGTACTAACTTCGAAAGAAAAACTTTTTATTCTCTTAAATTTATTCTCTAACTAAAATACATTTCTAAAAACATGCTTTTATTTGGCTGTTAATAAAATTAACTAAAAACTTTTTCCGATTGGAAATGTAGTAGATAATAACTTTTGTCAGATGAACGAATATCGGTCTTTTGCTTTTTAATTCTCATGTTTGCCAAAAATGTTCTGCAAAATAGGTTAGTGTATGGATAGCCTGTACGGCTCGACGGCAGACTTTGTCGTCTTCGTCTTCGTCGCGTTTTTGTTTTCATTGACGGCCAACTTTAATTTAGGAGGTTATTCATCCCGACATAACCAGAGGTTCGTAAAATTTTTTAGATGTAGTACGTTTATGGCTTAAGACTTAACAAATGCAAAATAAAGCGTTTTTAAATCTTCAAACTGGTGAAACAAAATTAGTACGTCTGATACAGATATATTATCAAATTGTTTGAGATTAGCACATTCATAAAACTGACATCTAAATTTATTTCTTAACATTATGATATCCACTGTACTTCTAATTTATTTGTATTCTTGGGATGAAGTCTGAAAGACTATGCTTCTTCAAATTTCCAACCTATCAGCGATTATGTTTCGCCTTCTCCAGAGCTAAAAAAAATCTGAAAAAATGACATTTAAAAAATATATAGTCGTAATTCAGGCAGTAATGAAAAAAATCAGCTAAAAATTTTAAACAAGAAAATACAGGGACAATATACATATTAAGAAGTTATCATATAGTTTTTTACAAAGCACAAAATCGTTAATGCAAAAAGCATAATCAATTTGATTGACTTTTTTCCCCCTAGGTTTTCGACGTTATTTTCGTTTGATTTTTAAGAATATTGCAAACTATGAAAAGTCTACAATTCTGCCACATAATAACCATACTCGTAGGAGCTTCAAGAAACGAACATAAACTGGAAAAAAATCGTTCTACACCAAAGGATGCAAGTGCGTCTAGGCCAAGGATACTGTTCATATGCGTTTCTTGAGGACTACTGTTTGAAACATGAAAACTTTCATCATGTACATACTATTTTATATTTATATCTTCGCTAAGCGAAGGCAACGACCAGTCTGTAGTCGTTGCCATGCGCTATTTTCGGTACGAATATCCCTCTTTATATGGTTTATTTATAAACAACGTTGAAGAGATTCAAACTTATAAACTGGGTTTCAAGACATTATAAACATTCACTTTCAGTTTTAGTATGGGTATCACTGTTTTAGTATATTTTTGGTCATGATCTAATCAACACTCCTGAAAACTGAGTGAACAGCTATTTTATATGCTTGAATGCTGAATCCAACACGTTTAAAAAATGTTTCCGGCTGATGGTTGCATCAGTATAGTTTGATATTCGGGTTTAAATAGATGACTTTCCAACCGTCGCTGAATATACTTCAGGTACCATATACCAGTAATAATTTCGAAAAATTGATTGAAGCCTCTATCTACGATTGCATGGATGTTTTTTCATCCTCCACCACATACTTTGGTCTATACATCCAGTGAAAAATAATACATAAAGGTCCAGTTGAATAAATATTTACAGTTAATTTGACACTTTGATTAGTTCGGCAGTGCTGTGGAGTATCGTGATCGCACAATTCTTTTGATCTCATTTATATGTATATGGTTGTAGTCACCGTTCTTGGCGGGTCAAAGTAAGACTACCTGTATCCCTTTATATATCTCCATGTCCCTCACACATACACATGCAACCTACCGCTGTGTGTGAACGTTTGTTCGGTAAGCTCAAAGACATACATTTTTCAGTTGTGTGTCCATCTCGAAAACTTTGTCGTTTCCTATGAGTGCCCTTCAAACATATTTGTCATAGTGGCAGTTTACTTAACATCGGCGTGCAATTTAAGTTGCCCTGTTATCAATCTTCAATATAAAATTGTACAATGCCCGGAAATACGATCAACGGAGAAGGCCGACAACCCATGCTAAACTTATTAGAGTTATTTTCATTAAGCGAATGAAAACAGCGGTCCGCTGTTACCCACTTCATGCGTACTGGAGAGAGTAGCAGTGTTCAGCGAATAAAATAAGAAAGGTTTACCCATAATAACACCTGGGCAAACTCACGAAATCAAAAAATGCAAGACCGATGATGTAAGTGATGCCTTCAAAACAGAAATTAGAAATACTTCGCCCATGGTACGGAGACTCGATACTTATTTCATAAGGCGTTGATGACGTAACCGCCAAGAACGGTGACTACAAACTATACCTAATTTTGTGGAATTATGGATCTCCAATATTTCCTAATTACTTGAATGAATGAATGAATCTTGAAGTTAGAGGCATTCCGGCCACCATAAGGAGCCAGTGCATAGGCCGCTTAAACGGGCCCTTATGCACATACATTCCTTAGATCACAAGACTCGCCCTTTTAGCGAAGTTGAGAATCGCCTTGAGTCCAAGCTCCTTGACGTCCTGAGGGTCCAAAGTAATGAACCCCAGTATAGTCTGCCTATAGTTGCTCAGAGATTCACAGCGACACAACACGTGCGTCGAGGTCTCTTCCTCTACCCCGCAGCGTTCACACAAGGGATCCTCAGCCACCCCCATCACGTGCAGGTGGTCCTAATTACTTAGTTACCATCTCATCTCATTGACCAAGTGCAGAAATTTACAAGTTCACAGTATAAGTGCTGGCAATGGGGTTGAATAACATGATGTGAAGATGGCTCTTTTTCACGTTTCCAGAAATTTTAATATAATCTTAATATAAGAACGAATTTATCTGATTGACGCCCGAAATAGCCCTTTTTATCGCGTAACAGACTTTCAAATATAGCATGCCAGTAGAACCTTTATTGATTGACATGGAGAAAAAACGTTTCAGCCGCTACTGCTCTAAACCGGATAATTGGAGGCAAATTAAAAAGGAAGCACCAGTGTAGCTCAAGGATGAAAGACAGAGGGTCAATCTGTCTTCTTCCCAAAAAGGCAATTATGCAGTCATTTTCCTTGAAAAGTTACATTTTGCAACAGCAGCTGCTCTGAACAGGCTACCTGTTTAAACTTTTTGCTGGTGTAATTAAATATTTTTTCAGTAACGAAATTGCAAGGTTCGGTATACTGGGTCAGTAAAAGTTATTATTGTGTAAATGGTGAAAAACTGACACATGACACAATTACAGTTTTCATGTAACACCTCGACTGACCTATCCAGAAAATATTTTAAAAATTGAACATTTTTAGGAGATACGGTTACTAGTATAAAAATGGAACGCACTGGTGCGCAAAGGTGTGCTATGCCCAGGAAAAGTTATTGAAGTATCGCGAGATCTGAGTTTAGTAAGAACATCATCTAGATACACGTTATAGATGTACAGCAGAATTTCAAAGGTATTGCGTAAAGTCGAATAGATTCAAATTCAAAGTGTAGATGCTAAAAGCCATTTATGCGTTTGTGAAGGAAAAATCTGACAAACAAAATAGTAGTTATATTATCCTTGGGGATTCGAGCTCAACGGTAATAGGTAATCAAATAAGAAAATTTATAAGAAGAATACTGATCGTCATTTTTTCTTTTTCCCAGAGCAATATCGTATTTGCTAACAGAACTCGACCAGTCCTTCTAAATAGGTATGCTGCAGATTTGAACATAAGCATGAAAGCTAGGTAGGTTGAGATGACAGTCAAACAATAGTGGGATGGATGATGCTGATACATGAAAAGCAAACCATTTGTACTTTTTGGTTGTACTCATACAGGCTAATTAAAAAAACAATACCAATATTTCTAGAGCCGAGGGTAGATCAAAAAATAATACTTAAACTTCATTCTTAAAATACCTCGTTACATGTTATCGAAATTAGAATTGCACAACCATGAAAAATCATATCTTCTGCATCGAAAGTGGCATCGACTTAATATTTTTTACTTGAAGTATCAACAGCACAACCAATACGCGGCTTTAACTACACCGGTAGCGAATACTTTGGCACCTACAAAAGGGAAAAATAAAAATATCTTCTGGCTTTTCTGAGACATTCATTGCATTTTTGATATATTTTTGCCATGCCGTTCTTTTTGGAGAAAAATTTAAGATGAATATTTGACGTATAATCTCTTTAAGAAACCTTAATTCGTTCTGCTTTAAAAATATACTAAGGTTAGTGAAGTGTGACATTAAAAATTGTTATCGATATATATGCTGAGTAATCCCACAGGGTTATTTGAAGAATATTCATGTTTTATCCTGAATAAGTCCCATGAGCGACGCGAAAATTTGTCAACATATTTTAAAGACTATGAAGCTTTTCCCTGCCTAAAAAATGGAACTTAACAGCCTTTCACAGGCTGACAGCTCTTACATGCTCTTATATAGATAAAGCTGCATCACAGTCAGCATATAGAAATTGTGGAAACTGAAAAAGTCAAAATATACATGACGTTTTAACATGTATTTTTAAGTGGCTTGTACAAATGATTCCACAATAATGAAATTCCCTTATTACGTCCATATTGCAAATTAGACATATGATGTAAAGTTGTAAAGTCTCCTTGTCAGAATGAACTAAGCTAATTCAACGCCAATAATTTGTAAAGACTAGGAAACTCAAATTGGCTCATGATGCCAAGTGTCAATTTGCAAAAAACAAATATTCATCGAGTAGTTAATATACAACGTGCAAATTCAAAATTTTAGAAAACTCCCCTAATGCTCTTATCAGATTAGGAAATACAGTTATGTATTGAAAAAATGTCTCCCATTCTATTTTTTTTCGCTCGATTTTTTTTATATTCTATGTCTGATTACAACTGCTTGTACTAACTCCTAGTTAGATACAACTGATGCAGTCTTTATAAGAACGCTCGTAAGCACTTCAGTTGGTCCTCGGCGATGTCTTCCACCAGACTGTCTATATTTGGACTGGAGCTATTTTTTCCGTTATGCCTGAATCAGTGTAACCGTCGCGTCCCAACGTGCGTGTCAACATTTTTTCCATAACTCATTTTCTCATCTACCTTGACTGTTCTCAGATATGTGAGCTGCGTCTGATGTAGACGGTATCGACATTACATTGACGAAAACGAACAAAAATCATGTATGCAGCCTTGAGCTGTACGTGCTGTCAATACCAAAGCTGTATTTAAATATCTTTTATTTTTTAACTTTAATGAAACACTTTACGGGAATGGCTCTTGAAAATGAGAGCGATAAAAGTGATTCCAAGCAAGCTACTTAAAGGATATTTTATTGAAGTGAAATGCCATAGCCCTAATATGTATCTTGACACTGCCTGCCAGTAGCCAGTCAAAAATCTAACAGTTCTTCTATCTTCTAAGTTCATTTATTTCCAAGATCCGTCAGCATTCTCTTGGATGGATTCGCACTTAAACATATACAGTAATGGACAAAAGTATATAGACTAATATGAATATTTACCTAAATACCTTTAGAAAACGAATCCATACTTCATTTGCTCCATAAACAAATGCGTTATTAGCAGAAAAACTAAATTCCTTCTTTTTTACATTATCTGCAATGAACACAATACAAGTCTGAATATAAGCACTTTTTTAAGAGAGACAAAAATATGTAGACAAATTCTTTTCAACATTAGTTTAGTACAGTTTCGTGTCAGAAGAGGATTAGTTTGTGTTCATCAAGTATTGTGGAATAAGTTGAGTGATTCTAAGACCATGCCGCGCAATGTGAAAACTAAAATCATTGAGTTATACAAAGATGGTCAACGTCAAGTCGACTTTGCCAAAAATTTGAAGCTGAAGCGTACAGCAGTTTGGGCAATATTGAACAAATATAAACAAAAAGGTATCTTGGAAGCCTCTAAGAGAAGTGGTCGGCCTAGAAAACTAAATGCTAGATCAGTTAGATTAATAAAAGTAATTTCGTCCAAATATCCGTTTAAAACCCCAAGACAAATAAAAGCCGAAATCGAGACAAAAGGAATTGCCAGTGTTTCTACGAAAACTATAAGTAGAAGTAGATTAAATGATTTAAAGTTATTTGCACGTCGCCCAAGTAAGAAGCCGCTAATCTCGAGGAAAAACCGTAAGGACCGATTACAATTTGCACGGTTGCATCTTGATTGCAGCATCTGTGACTGGAAGAGGGTATGTTTCAGTGACGAATCAGTTCAATATGTTTGGATCAGATGGTGTTCATTACGTTAGACGTCCTAATGGACAAAGATTGAACCCCAAGTACACTTTGCCCACTGTCAAACATAGAGGCGGGTCTGTTATGGTTTGGGGTTGCTTTTCGGGGCTTGGGATGGGACATGTACATAGAATAGATGACATTATGGAACTTTGTATACACAGACATACTACAGCATGTTCACAGTCTCCCTATATAAACCCCATGGAAAATCTATGGGAGTACTTAGATAAGCAAATACGAGATAAACATTATTCAAACAAGGATGCACTTTTTGCCGCTTTAGACCAAAAGTAGAGACAGATTGATGAATCTTATATCAAGAAACTTCTACAATCTATGCCGAGTCGATAATAATGTTTATGCTACAAAATATTAACACTATAATTCAATTCTTTTTTCTATAATTGTTTTGCTTTGTCTATATATTTTTGTCCTTCATAGTTCCAGTTTTTTTCAATTAATTTTTTATTGAAGGGAGTCTTATGAATTTATTTATGTATAACTGAGTATTATGCTATAACGAATTATGTATACAGGTTGATGTATTAATAAAACAAGTTAAAAAAGAAATACAGCACAATATTAATTTGTCTATATAATTTTGTCCATTACTGTATGTGTTAGCGTTCTAGTTAAACGTGTTTTAGGAATGTCAAACGTCTGTTAATAGTAACACAAAATACCTTGAAAATTATGATAAATTTCATTAAGATTGTTTTATTTTACAATAAATAATAAACCTAAAATGTCTGTAATATCAATGCGCAATGCATTCAAAATGAAGGGAGTAGCTTTTGAAACTCTGATTAAAGACGCCACTGAAAGCCTCAGGTAACACAGTCAATTTGGGGCTGTCCGTCTGCTGCTACCTTAAATGATTGATGTCGCGCATAAGGTATTCGAGTATATACTGACTGAAATAGAAATGATGGAGCATTTCATGAAATGTATTATTATCCATTGGCCAAATCATGATGTGCGCTGACCAGATCTATGATAATAAATCATTTATCGATATGATCTACTAAATGCGCAGCTACCTCATGAAGTGGTCAAGCGTGTTTGATCAAATCGTAAATTCTTTACATTAATGACCGATAGAGGAGCATTCTTTAAAGCATTTGGCAGAAGCTATGGACTGCGGGAAGTATCTGGCAGTGCTGATTATTGCTTATTAATAATGTTTTACAAATTATATATAAAAATCAGATATATCAGAACTTAAGTAAAGTTGGTCTTATTGTTACTCATCATTTCTCACATGTTACACCTGCAATTCTCAACTTAGCAGCTACCAAGACGTTAAAACTACATGTAAGCGCTATCCAATACGTCTTGTCTTCAAGAAAATAGGTTTTGTCTGGCAACCCCAGGATCTTAGACTAATACCATTTCAAAACGGCATTAACTGTAAATTGTTAGCAATTCCGTGTATACTTTTTTAGATAGTGTAAGCCAACAAATTCGAACAGATTAAAAGGTCGATATGTTTACCTTACATTGTTTATCGCCAAAATTGCGTGGTTTTAGTTCATACTTGTGGCTTATTGCCTAGCAAAGTGACAACGTTGCATCAACATAATAAAACTTACCGGTGCAAAGATCTACGTTCATTTGGCGTGTGCCGCTCTTTGCAAACTATGCAAGAAGTACCATGTCCTGAAATCGTCTAACACTACAATAATCTGCAAACACACGCACTTTAAAAGATAATTCTATAAATACGAATTGAATGACTGTCAAAAAATTAACTTATGTCAAGTCCACTTGAAGCATTCACCTTTATCATGTCTACAGACTGAGATTTTGGAGACAAATAAATCGTAAGCTACCATCAGGTCAGATTGTCGAACAAGGATTATGCAACAAAAGCCTTTGTGTCAAAAGCACCCAAAGCATTTTATCCCTTGGAATAAAAATGAGTGAAATATTCTATTCCTCTAAATCTTCATGTATTAATGTATCGTTTTACTTAAAAATGCCCATCTACCACAGGAATCAGTTTTGGTATTTCTTTGATCCAAGAGCTGAAGAGAAATAAAAAAATACTTGAAAAACGTTTCCAAAATACCAAAATCCTTTAGTAACCCTGAAAGAAGTTATGCCTGAGGATATTACTCCGATACGTTCCCTGCAGCAAAAAAGTGTATTGGAATATCTGCTTTATATGTTGGCATCGTCCAAAATGTTGATGCGCCCAAATAGAATCATGCAGTTTACCTTTTGATATATTTTTAACGACGTCCAGTATATATGCGATGTCTGGTGTAATGGTGCGAGGCGTATCTGTTTTTAGGACTGAATACCCTTAAGACAGGGATTTCAGATTGGATCCAGATTATGCGAAACGGATGAGACACTAAATTGATTGATGTACTCTGGTTAATTTTGAGAATGTTGCGATGGAGGTTGCCCACCTGTAAATCTAATCTGAAAAAAATTAATAATAATTAAAAAGTAGCTTATGTTAGCGTGATGTATTTGGCTTTGATGGATCCTCATCAACCTTTGTTACCTTGGATGATTTTTGAGTACTTGAACTATAGACTAAGTTCATAGGAAAAAAGTTTCTCAAAGCAGGTGTGTGAGCTGATTACATATATATCCATTATCAGTGTGTTAGTATTTTTTGTCAATGAGATTATAGAAACTCTAATTCGGCAATATTTTTGTTGAAATATTTGGCAATAACTATGGCAACTATAGCTCAGCTATCATGAATATGGCGCAGCTATCATGAATATGGCCAGGCAACATATCTCGTGGCTATATGAGCTATTCATATTATACTCATATTGGCGATTGTATCTGTAATGTGTAGACAGATACACTTTTCGGAATTTCTCATCAGAACTGCTACAATGTCAAGCAAGAATGACTGACGAAATTGTAACGTCACACGGTGGTCTATCTAAATGTGGAAAAAATTTTAAAAACGAAGTTTCGAAAATGAATGAGAATTATTACCTATATCAAAAGTTAATACCTTAAACAATGAGTCGGCCATAGAATCAATACTTTGCTTTCACTACCTTTACTTTGCCAGACTATTAAACTTGAAGATTGTTGTGTATCATTCGACATTACTTTTTAACGGCAGAATTGAAGAGTTTCTGTATCATCTATTGTCTTTTGTGTTGAAAATATATCAGCATCTAAATAATAGAAGGGGTACGAACTTTCATTTAATGTGACAGAAATCTGACACTGCTGTTATTTTCATGTACACCGTGAATCGAACGGATTGCTATTTTTAGATTTTAGTGCTACCAAAGAGGTTTTTAATAAGGTTTCGGACAGTGCCGCAATCAGAATAAATGACGTTTGTGAACCTTGAAATATTTCAGATAAAATGTAGTATCAATTTTTGCGAACATTTGCAAACTATTCGAAATACAACCTTATATACTGCCATATTATGACAGGTGGTCGGGAACGGTCGATCAACTTTTTTAATTCGTTCATTGAGTCGCCTTGAAATACCCTTGAAATGCTTTTGCTGGAGACATACTGATCCCTGATTTGGACTCTACGACCGCTAAAGCCTATAAAACACGATGACGCTACGGTACCTCATTTTAACCCGAATAATTTTTTGGACGCGGGAATATACCATTAGGTTGGCTATGTGCAGGTAGAATACGTTAATCAATGCTTTTGACTAACTATATATATGTGTATATACACAATAGGTTGAAGTTTATTAATCTAATTTTTTAATTACATTTTTTGTAGAACTGTAGAACGATTAATTGCAGTGGAAAAGTTTTCGAAACTTCATACTTCATATTGATGTGGATATAAAATTTGGAACTCGTTTTTGTACGGAAAAAATCAAACTTCGTAGGGCCAGCAAAAATTGGAAAATATTTTATTACGATCTAAAAAACTCTATAATAGCATCACCCATCTCGTATTACGAGTACTATCAGGAAAAGCTCACCAACAACCACAAAAATGAGATACAAAAAGCGTGATGAACGATCAATCTTATCTAGTTATTGTCATCTTAGGCTAGGGTATTTGTTTATGTGCTTGTTTTCCTCATTTTAAATTGGCATTTTCCGTAAGATTAAACTTTTTTGAACTTTAATTGACACAAGTAATATAGGAGGCCAACAGTTTTTACGTACAATTTAGCTTTATATGTTCAACTTACGTCACTGAAAACAAGACAAGCATGATACTGATTTGGCATTAAAAAATTGGTGCCGTTTAATACGACAATAAAAAATAATAATGATGATCTTTTTTAATGGTCTGTTTTTCTTGTTGGGAGGTCGACATCAAAGATTTGAATTTAGCATTCGTGTACTGGACTTTTATTAGCCGCCCGAACCTTTAATTCCACAAATTATAAACGCATTAAAGAGCCACCTCAGGGCAATAGATGGAAATTAGGTGACTGAGATTATTCCATCAGACCTGATACATAATTTAATCATTTTCCCTTGAAAACTACAAACCGCCGATTTTTACGGGCTTTTTACAACATCTAGGACCAAAAATTCCGACTTTACTTAGTACACAGTGCTTTTCTTTAATGTATTTCATGTTCACGTCGCCACAATATTACAACTTTTTTAAACGAATTTGAGGTTATGCGATGCATCATTTTAAACCTCCCAATAAGTACTTTATAAAGCTAGAACACAAAGTTCAGTATCTTTCAAAATGGCGGGTTGTCAAAATTGAGCGTTTATATACATTATTGTCTTATAACTCGCCAACTAATTATCAAAACGCTGTGTATACTAAGTGACATATAAATCCGAACACCCAGTTTAAATGGTTTTATCTTAATAAAAGTTGGTGAATGTATTTATCTTACTGTAAATAACAAGTGAAACAATTTTATACTGCTTTTTTTTAATTCACTAACGCTCTAAAAATGAATATTTCAGCCGCAGTAAAGAATCAATGTTGGCGGATTTTGGTTCTTGACATCCTTTACGATCGGTTTGCGATGCCTAGAGTACGGAGACCTGTACGATTTCGTCAACTTAGTGAGTTTGATAGGGGCCGTATAGTGGGATTTCGGGAAGCTGGACTTTCTTTTCGGGCAATTGCAGTTAGAGTGCAAAGAAGTGTAGACACTGTCGTTAGGTGTTGTCAGGCATGGCTTCGAGAAGGCCGTACGCAAAGAGCAAGGGGCACTGGACGCCGCCGTAGAACAACAGACCGTGAAGATCGCCGCCTAAGATTATTGGCCTTAAGGGACCGTTTCTCCACTACCAGGTCTATTGAAAATTAATGGTTTGCAGAACACGGAAGACCTATTGGCATGCGAAGTGTTTACCGACGAATGAGAAGTTTTGGCTTGTTTTCATACCGGCCACACTGGGTCCTCCCTTTAACTCGAGAACACCGACGTAATCGCCTTGAGTGGTGCAGACAACGGTCACTCTGGGATCAGGAATGGAACTTTAGTGACGAGTCTCGATTTTGTTTAGGCATGCACGATGGTCGTGCCAGGGTTAGAATGCGACGTAGTGAAAGGAGGAATCCACAGTTTTTTGTTGAAAGACATGTTCATCACACTGTTGGAGTTATGGTTTGGGGTGCTATAGCTTGTCGTTCCAGGTCACCTTTAATCTTCATCAGAGGTAACATGAACGCGCAGCGTTATATCCACGAAGTTCTAGAACCCCATCTTTTACCCTATCTTGACACCCTGGCAGATCCAACTTTCCAACAAGATAATGCCGGACCACATGTTGCAAGAGTCACAATAGACTTCTTTCAACATAATGATGTCACATTGTTACCATGGCCACCAAGATCTCCCGACTTATCCCCAATCGAGCACGTGTGGGATATGATGGGTAGAAGATTGCTCAATTTGCAACGTCCTCCTCAGACTCTAGAAGCACTTCGAGAGGAGTTGGTGGTTGCCTGGAATGAGATACCACAGGAGGACATTGACCACCTGATCAGAAGCATGCCTAGGCGCGTTGGAGAATGCGTAGCACATCAGGGTGCATCCACACATTATTAAAGGTCAAAGCGCTTTAAAGCAGTGCAATCATTTTGAAATTTTTATCATTTACTTATTATGCTTCATTAAGTACTTATACAAAATTTTATTAAAGTAAAACCATTTAAACTGGGTGTTCGGATTTATATGTCACTTAGTATATTATATATCAGTTTTCTCCTTCTGGATGAGTATAATAGACTTTAGTGGAACCTACTAATGTCCACGTGTACACGCGGTTATAGTACTTATCTGAAAAATTTAAGTATAAGCCTCGTGTTATATGGACAATATTTGTTCGAGTCAAAAAAATTACAATAATTCTCTGTTGGTCGTGATCTGAAAATCAAAACGTAAAATACTTAATTACACCATATTCCGTTTTGCACTCACGTCGTCGACGAACAGAAATTGTTTCCAATCATTGTTATTAATATGGTGGTTATTATACCCTTTGTTATTTACGATATAATGGATGTGTTCCAAACGAGATTTTCCATGGACTTGCCTTGTCTCAGCTGAAGTGTAATTTTGTATCTGCGTCAAAGTGAATGTAAATGTTTGATCGTGGCTTACGTGATGTGTGCGAAAAATTTATTGGATTGTAAATATGATAAGGTTCTGTATATCTCCGTGGAATTTTCTGTTTGCAGAATGGTGTATTACGAAACTTCATTGATCTGCAAAATTAGTAATTTCAATTCAAAAGGCAGATCATGAAAACACTGCGCAATAGTTTAGTACATACATTATTCAAACGAACAAAACGTGATTATACCGCAAAATATTTAAGAGTAATTTGTATCCAGAAATAAGGCACTTACCGCTCTTTTCCACGAATCAATCTTGAAATTTTAAGTAATCTAATCAACCGAAGTTTTCATATCAAAATAAAGCTTATAAAAAGGATAACCTAAAGCCGTATAAATATACAGTATGTTCCGCTTCATTTGTTTTTTTTTCTGATAGAAAAAGTGCATTTCGCGTACACCCTGTATAGATGATACATAAAATTTAAAAAGAAAACGCTTAAATGCTGAGAAACTGTGGGACATGAACGTCACGTTTACGAAAAATTTGCTACTCGCTGACTGATCTACAACCTGTCAAAGATGAGTATTTTTTCGGACAACACATCCCGTAGCTCCAGTGGCGATCCAGCCCCTATAACGTTGTAATACCCTGTATATGCTTTAGGTATGCTGTCAGTAAGTTGTGAGACTGCTGTCATGATGTCTAGACAGTTCGATATGTTTCCAGAAGTTTCCGGGGTTCTTCTTCTTTTGGAGCAAATAAAACGTGAAAATAACTATTTCATTTCAACTGTAAAACAATAGTCCATTCGTGTGGGTTGGATTGAAACTTCTTCCTTTGAATGCGGCATATTTCCCAGGTAAGGAGAGTATAGTTACCTACAATTCTTAGCTAACTTTTTAGATAACCTTTATAATAATGGTGCTATCAAACGTTGGTTCAAAGTTCTACTATGTTCTAAAATTTCGGAAATGATCCAAATTGATTTCTTGATAGATAATAACGGAGTGGGTATATATGAATATCTCCTGGAGATATGTTTAAAAAATATGTATTTTTTTGTTATTGCACATTATTTATAGTTACAATCCAAAGTAGCAAATTAGATTTGTGCTGCAGTATCTATTGAAACCTTTCGGATTGACCTACATAAACATTCCTAAGAATTCCAATTATATAACAGAGAGTATTTATCGGCTCAAAATATAAATAAAATAAAGTGATTTCAAGGATGGAGCACGTAAATGTACGAGTATGTCCACTACGTTAATACATACATGCCAGGTTATGGATCAATGCAGAAATGAAGAATCTAATATACTATTGCCTACAAAAAAAGGAATGTCTGGAATGAAAATTTTATAAGACTTGTGACTTCTAATTCTCTACTCATAGTCTTCACTTAGTCTCCACTAGTTTAAATCATTTTTCCAAATTTAAAAATCCGATATGAAGACTTTCTCTAGTTTCCCGGTATTTGTCCAACTAAAAATATTTCACTTTAAAAGCAGTTTTATATGTTTCTTAGTATATGTGAAAAAGTAGAAATTATCTAATAATCTTTCTGGGTCTATTAAGACAACATTCTTGTAGTCATTTTGCATTATAAGGTCTCGAATGAAATTAGAGTAGTATACAACAGCGTATCTTAAACTGATTTATTCAAGAACACCTAGCCCATAAACGATTATAAAACTGCAAAATCATCTATAGTAGATATTAGTCGAATGGTACACGATGATTATTTACTGATGATTTCGTGGATTTCTACGTAACCTTATACATCAAGAGTTGCTGACGTCCAGGCTTCACGATCAATATATATCACATTCCTTGGTAAATAATGACGGAACACATAAAATATTGATCGTGTGACATTAGCCTTGGAATCTTCTGAAAAATAAAGTCCTTTGTTCGGATTCCATGCTTCTTTTTGAGATTTCTTCAAGAAAACTTACGCAGCACCTAACACCGATAAACTCATTTCTTTATTGGAGACGATCTGGAACTTTTTTTACTCATACTGCGCTGCACCGATTTCAGAAATAAAGCGACAATATCTAGTACGCAGCAAAAAGATTTTCAATGTGATCACTATAAAATTTCCATAAAACGTATCATCTGAAAATCGAAAGTTTTCGCGACTACAAAATGATTCCACATAACGTCAAAAATTTCATATATGTAGCCGACCAAGTTATCAATTTCTAAATTCGTTGAAATAATTCGTCATGCCGCCTACCCTTGTAAAGATTCGTCGCATCCATAAAATAGAAATAAACATAAAAACTAAGGGCAGAACAAACACTCGCATCTGCAAACCACCCAGTGAACGCCAAGGGAAGCCAAATTCATATTACGAAGAAAATAGATAATAGAACCGGATGCTATAAAGTTGGACTTTTCAAATATGCTGGGACAAAACCAGGGATTGGAGATATATTCTGTAATAACATTTGATTGCTATAACTATAAAGTTACAACCAAAGGAGTGCTGAGAAATTTGAATCTCAAGTATTTGGGTAGCAGATGTTAGAAACTACCCCGAACGCTGAACGGTCACGCATCAGAGGCGTATCATGGGATATCTAAGACTTCCGAAGGCTGGCATATTACTAAAAATTGTCGTAATTGTGGGAAAATATGAAAAAGAGGAGACAAACGGCTAGGTTTTCAGTAGAATTTTCACCTAGCTGATAGGAGCAGGTGCGCCAGGCTGGATACGATTCTACCTTCTGTCAACGTACGCGTTGACAGATGCGGTTTGGAAATTATCATTAGAGAGGAGCAGGTGAAACTAACGAAAGACTGCGTAGTTCCAATGAACCAATGAAGCTAATATTGTTAAAAATATATAAAAAAAATCCACAAGAGAGTCACCGTTAGTTTTACCTAAATGCTATGTATAATTTTATAATTATTTAAGAGGACCGTTCCCTTTAACTTAGTCGTAATTCACTCCTCCAGTGATCTTTTCCCCAGCCTATTACTTTTACGAAGTTAACTGTTCTTTGTCATTGCTACTTCACTCTTCACGAGTGTATAGATGTTTTGAGTCTGTAATTCAATTATTAATAAAAATGAGTCTCCTTTAACTTGAGTTCCATTAATTTCATTAACTGAAGCTAACTGAGTTCGAGGGTTCTGAAAGTATTCATTCGGTCGTTTACCACATTCTCCGATTACTTGGAGAACAGAGGAAGCATCATTCCGCGTGAAGTGAGTGTTTCAATGAGTCAAGACTATATCACTTTATGTCAGGTTCTACGCGAGTCTACCTCCTATAGGAAGACAAGTAAAAGGTAACAGAATTTGAAATTCGAGGGGTCTCGGACCAGTCCAGAAATTGAAGTATTGGACTGGAGATCCGAACTATATATTCAAGGCACGACATTGAGAGGTCCGGGAGTCTCGGACGAAGATCCTGTTACATATGTCTCAGAAATGCTTGGCCAGTACAATAATTCCTCGCATGTTAAAGTACCTTACGAATAACCCTTACTTGTACTGAAAATGAGGGAGTAACCTAGACTGATGAATTTTAAAATTTATTATGCGGAGTTGTAAACAATAAAGGGAATGATTTTTATAATTGATTAGCCACAAAGCCGTACATACTTGTTACCGAAAATTAGCCCATAAATTGACTGAAAGCTGCACCACATAAAAATTTTTCAGTGCACTGAAGTAAACTCAATATCTGTATAAGTGTTTGCCCTCCGTTATCGAGTATGGTGTTCAATCTGTTGGTTTCTAGAGAGTATGTATGTGATTCAAATATCGATTATGTATTTTTATTTACAGTCTATATTGCTACAGAAGGCCATTGTCAACCTTATTTTATACGAGCATTAATAACGATTCGGAAAACATACACGGCTAAGTTAAAATATCCAAAAATTAACGCTGTTGGCATATCAGTTTGATCAGCTCTAAAGAGGCTCTGGTTGACGCAGAATCCGTCACTTAGGCCCGAATCGTCAGTCGTCCCTACAATTGTAGGGCGCCTTTATGGCCTCCTTGATTGTCATAGTTTTCTACTTCTCCGTGTCAGAACTCTATTTTGAGGTTATGTCACAAACATCTATTTGCATCAAATTGTGCTTGCTTTTGAGTTATATCATGTTTTATCAGCCTGAAATTTCCTACAATTTAAAAAGAAAACATATCTTCACAATAGGAGAGCGCTGACGCTGACACGGGACAAGTGTAATCTAGAAATTTTTGAAGGAGAGAAAGGAGTATGACAATCAAGGAGGCCATAAACGCGCCCTACAATTTTAGGGACGACCGACGATACGGGCCTTAGCTGTCGAACTGCAATGGATTTTGCCCCTTTCTCTACATAGATCTCAACAAGGTAAAAGAAAAGAACTTTGCCTCCAAGATAATTTCGGAAAGGCAACAAAAGAAAAATAGAACTTTTGAAAAACTTGACAGCAAATTAACCAAACCTAAAATAGAATGACAAACCATGAGTTGTGACGTCGGTGCACAGCGCGCCAAAAATGCAGCGTTTAATTAATTAAATAATTATACATATTCCCTATTATTGAATGATTAAAAGAGTGATACTAAGTTTTAGCGACACAGAAAACAAATGTGTAAGTTATATGAAACCACAGACCTTTTCAAAAACTGCCCCGCCACTGGTATAATAAAGGATATCGCTCGCCGTAAAAAAATGTCGAAATGTATATATCCGTTCTCATTTCTAAGTAAATTAACGCGATAATCATTAGTTTATATTGGATTAAAGCCCGATAAGGCTTTGCTCCAAACCTGAATTGACTGTTTTTACTTTGTTTTCGATCGACTGAACGGAGATTGGCGGTCTGAAGGTATCGGAATGTGTTAATTGATTTCCATCTAAATGATCTTTTGGAATATACTCTCTTATCTACACCTGAAAGCTTTACTGCATTGATACGATGATCTATTTTTATATATTCTCTACTTATCTGTGCGCATACAAGAGCAGTATTTGATTATTATTCTATGAACATGTTGATGAAACTGGGCAGTACAAGATCCCATGTAACATGAAATGGTTCCCAATGCGGATTCGATGGGCTATAATTTACAACTAAATGAGGTAATAAGTACATTTAGATTAAAATTCTTCTACTGATACTTTTTTATATTATACTTCGAAATTGAGTCATTTATTTTAACAGTGAGTAGATCTGATCAAAAGAAATGTTTTTTCCTTTAACATTTTTGTGGTAAAATTAAAGTAACAAAGTTATAGCCCTTTAGAAGTTTGAGTACCGTCCTGTCTCAATAACAATATTATGTGTTCGTGTTTGGCAACAACGGATATAATCCGCCTTATCGGTTCATCGCATCGGAAACAAAAAAGCGAAAGAATTTGAAACGATGTTTTTACTACAACTGTATTCAGTTGTATTCAGTCAATGTGTCAGTCGGTAACGCGTGAGTAAATAGTGGTGTTTGTTGCGTGGCTCAAACGAAATAAGAAATGGCAAATGGGGGGGGGAGTCTTTGCAAAATGCTGCCACGGAATCATGGATTTATGCGGATCGGTTTCCCAATCGAGTGCAACCAACCCCTGGTGCCTTTGTTAGTGTAGTACAAAGGGCTCGTGAATCAGGTGACTTAAGACCTCACAGGGGAGGGCGTGCCGGTGCTCCAAGACCGCACGATCAAATACAGGTCTGCACTGAAATACTTGTCGGGAGGATACTTTATAAAACAAGGTAACATTTTTTTTTTATTTTTTTATTTTTTTTTAATTTTTACACACATATTTTGGTTTATCTTCCTTCTACAAGCATTATCTAAAAATTAATGACTCAACTTCAAAGTCACCCTGTATATTTATTACACAGTGCCATTCAAAACGGTCCCTTCTAACCATCATGTTTTCAATCGGTGAAGTTAGCAGAGTGAAATTCGGGACAATAAAATTGATACATGGATGTTTTAGTGTGAAAATAGTTGAAAATTCCATGAAGGCGGCTAGCATCTTGGAACGTCTACTGGCGAGGAAGTATTGTAATCGCGAAAAAAAAATTAAAATGAAAGATCGTTCAAGGATGTTATATGACATGTACTCGTACATTACGTAAAACCTCATTTCCGTCGGTCTGTCTGTCCGCCAATCGTTGGCCCCTCTATAATTTGGAAAGTACTGCTCGGATTTTCACACAACGTTACTACTATGCCAAAGACAAAGAAGCTTTGTAGTTTTGAAAATCGGTCCAGTGATGGCGGAGCTAGGGGAAAAAACAAAAACAGTGAAAATCGCTTAAACTTGTTTTATTTTGATCTTTCAAGGAGGGAGAACGTATCTCAGTATTTTTACCGAAATATTCCATATTTTATTACATACCGACTCGGATAGGTGCTTCCAAAGGAAGAATATTTATAACGTTTTGATTATATTCAAGGTGTCAACTTTTTGACATCCTGCCTGTAAGCCATTTTTGAAATATACTAGTTTATATGCAACTATTATAACGCAGTTATGAGGGGCTTCAGAATGGGCAATCACGTTATCCCAATCCCATTTAAAAAATAGTCCAACACAACGGTAGGGCTCCATTTTCGACTATGACCTTTACACTAAAATATAATATTCAGACATCATTTTCACCACTCCGAATTTCAGCTTGCTAACTCGTTCAAAAAATGAGTAGGGGTGGTTCGTCTTGAAAAGCACTGTGTAGTAGACAGTATTACCGATCCATTTCATTGTTACAGAAACATGGGTGTCTAAATTTATGAAAAAGGTCGGTGTTTATCAGTTTATCGGACATAATTTTATAAATATTTTGTGCATAAAATTCGCTTCCATTTTCGTTTGGATAGTTTCGAGATTTTGAGCTCTAATGGTTAAATACGTAGCACGAAGCAATTTAGAAGTGAAAACTTGTCACTTTATTTGAATTTCCAAAACCTTTCAAAGTGGGATCCAAACTAGTTTTTCAAAAACTAGATGGTCTGTTTTGTTCAAATTGTGTAATACTAATAACATGAAGCTGAATTATATTCCTCATGGTCCCTCATCGAGAGATACCAAAAATATTACAAAAAATGTCGAAAATCTTCTTATTTATTTTTTAGATAAAAGTTACAGCCCTCATACATTGTTGCTACTTGCTTTATTACTTCTTGACATGGGGTAAATGCTGCGTCATTTAATTTGCAAATGTATTGTATACACATGAAATCATCTATAGCGTTTGAATAATTTAGATCACTTAGCAAAAACCCCGCAGGTAAGTAAATAGGACTAAAAAACGGACAGGCAAAGTGTTCACCTGTTTCCACCTATCTTTGATCAAATGCGAAAAGTACATTGCTGTATTTCACATTTTATTCAGGACCATATTTGCGCCACAATTGCTTTATATAAGTTCTATTGATTCAAGCTGCTAATTTAAAAGAGCCGTATTTAAATGCTTAGCTACCCTCATACTATTATTCTTCGATTATTATATGCGTATGAGCTAATATCGCCTTGCTCTTGATGATGACAGTTGGTCATAAAAGCGCCCAGCGATGACAAAAGGATACGTACATCTCGCACCGGTGCACTTACGTTTTATGCTGCGATGTATGTAGATATAATCTCTGTTGCCGCGACAAGCTTCGCAATAAACACTTCTTTTCAGTCAAGTTTAGCTTCCGCTTGCTTATTTTACCTTCCACAGCTCAGGTAGTGCTTGCTTCGAAGAGGTGAAGGTAAATACTAACAAACTCAGACTAAGTAGAAAGAGCAAGTCTATGATCTTAAAAATCTACTAGTTTGATAGTCAGGATGGAAGTTCATATAAGTCGATCAGGCTTAAGTCGCCAGTTTGACAGTTGTTGACATTTCACTTGAAATCCATATTTTTCTACGGAAACGTGACTGTGAAGGTGCGTGTATTTCAGACGTTCTAGTGTTCCAGACAACTTTAGAAAATGGTGAAGGCTTTTGTGGAATGCAAAAAGCCGTTTAAACTGAATCCTTAAGCGTTTATATATTATAGTCATGAGCGCTGAGGCAATTTTGATTTATTTCAGCCCACTTCTTGTTTCTTTGAGTGGTAAGCCCGGAACTTAGATTTATTAACAAGCTTGTATACATGACAACAACACTGAAAAATGAAAAGTATTGGAGGCAAACCAAATTTACATTGAAAAGTGTGAGTTTTATCGACTTCAATTTTGAATTTGTAATTTTCCGTTCTCTCTTATTAGCATGAGATTCTAGAGAGCAAGCTCAGCAGGCCCCAAAAAAGCTATAATTATCAAATTACTTAAATTACTTCCAAATCTCTATATTGAATAATTCCCATATGATGCTCAGCTAGTTATTTGCTTTTAGCCAAGAATTTGATCGGATCACAACAACTATTTAGAATAGTAATAATATATAGAGCAGTAACACAAGCAATTACGCAGAATTGTTAATAAGTAATGTAGGCTTGGCTTCTTCTAACCTATTAGAATTCATGGGTACGTACACATTATGCTATGGAATCAAATATGTTATTAGAACAATTGCAGCTAATCTGGAAAAACATTGATTATAAGAAGTTTTACAATACTTCATTTCGAATTTAGAATTTTTTGTCACATTACTAAAGAGCTCGAAATGCAATACAATGATAATTAAGTACTCCCTCAATCCAAAAGGCTAAAAGTTTGAGTCTGATATATTTTAAGGCGTAAATTGGGCGTTCAAACAATTTTTATAACATTTCGTATGTAGATGCCTGCAAAATTGAGAAATTCATTTAAAGTACTAACTTCATGTTTATATTGCTGATTAGATCCGCTGACCGTCTGCTAACATTTGTCTTCTAATATATGTAATTATACTTTGGGTCCAGTCCGAAGACATCACTTTGTTTATTCACTATGTAGTCCGCCCCTGGAGTACGATCCGCGCACCAAGTTGAAAGACGAGAATCCCCACCTCCTCGCCGCGCCCTGGCCACTCGCGTTGAATCATTCGCTTTTTGGTGCGCGATCCGTGCAGTCGCCCGGCCTGCTTCAGTTCAGAAAACGCGTGCGATTTCTCTTTTCGGTACATAGTGCTCAGTGAGTAGGTAGGTAAGTTCACAACAAGGCTATTCTTTTTGATACCACTTAGCAGTCTGTTACATAATTGATTGGCGTATTCAACCAGATTGATTACGTTAACCAATGGTTATACTTGTTTAACAGAAACCATGGAAAAATCAGGAATTTCGGAGGCCAATTCACCCAGCTCCTTGAGAGACATGATTCGGGCCATTTTACAGGAGGAGCTCGAGGCAAGGTCAGGTGGTTATCGTTCTCGCACTAATTCGAGAAGTTTATCCCGAAAGAGTCGACACAGCAGATCCATGTCTCGTACCAATTCACCTCATCATTTTAGACGCTCCCGCTCTCGCATCAGCCGTAGGCGTTCAAGGTCACGTTCTAGGAGTAGTAACAGTCGCAGTCGATCACCGAGCGTGTCGAGGCGACGTAGAGAGAGACGGGAATATTTGCGTCAAGAGAAAAACTCAGGCAGCCCATCTGATAAGGTACAGCGTCAGGTAGACTCGGCTGGCCGTTCTCCGTGCGAGGCGGAAGCTCAGATTCTGACAGGGCCGGACTTGGGAACGGTACCAACTGAGAAAAATGATATGGAGGATGTTTTGATGCTTAGTGAAGGTGAGTGTCTCCCATTATCGGAAGACATATTAAATATCCTGGGTGTAGATCCTAAAAAAGCCAATAGGTCTAACTTCCAACTACACGGTGCCTTAGCTTCTCGATGGTCCCACATTTTGGCCAACGGACTTTCCACCGAGGACACCACCATCATTAGAGAAAAACACATTGTGCCTTCTAACTGTGCCTCTTTACACCCTCCGAAGATAAACCCCGAAGTGAAAGCCATTCTCTCTTCTACTCATTTAACGAGAGATGCCACCCATTCCGGGTACCAATTGAACATTGGTACCGGACTGACCGCCATGGGGAAAGCTTTTAACGTCATTTTGGAAGAAGAAACCCAGATTCCCAAGGATACCAAGGAAAAGATTTTATCGAATTTGACAGATTCTGCGCGAATCTTGGCGGCACTCTTTCACGACATCTCTAAAACTAGAAAGTACCTGATCAGCCCAGTACTCAACAAATCAGTTAAAGAACTGACTGAAAACACCTTACCAGGGGAGTTCTTATTCGGGCCAGATTTAGGTGAGCGGGCGAAAAATTTGAAATCTTTGGAGAAGGCCGGACAGGACCTACGTTTGTCCTCTATCCCCTCACGCAGTAGCTCTCAAGTGACTCGGTCTTTCAGTAATCCTGAAAGAAGAGGGGGGGGAGGCAACTCGTCAAAGAATGTAGGCGCTTTAAACAGGTATCGCCCGTCTTACCGCAAGAGGGAGGTGAGGCAGCACAAGGGCAATTCCTCAAAACAGTTTGCTCCGAACAGACAACAGCAGTCCAGAAAACGTTGAAGGTAAAACAAGTGCTATTTGCTGGTCGGCTACAATTTTACCTCAACTCTTGGTCAAAACTAACTTCAAATCCGATAGTCTTATCCTGGATTCAAGGTTACCGGATTCCCTTTAAATGCACACCTCCATTACGTCAACCTTTGGGCACAAATAATTTTTCTTCGACAGAAACATCGCTAGTTCGAGTAGCTATACGCGACTTGCAGAAGTCCGGGGCCATAATCAAATCTGAGTCAAGGCCCGATCAATTTATCTCTCCATATTTTCTTGCAGATAAATCCAACGGGGGAAAAAGATTTATATTAAACCTGAAACAGTTAAATGAATATGTGGAATGCCCGCATTTCAAAATGGAGGACCTTCGTACGGCTATAAAATTGACTCATAAAAACGTGTACATGTGCACAATCGACTTGAGAGATGCGTATTTTTTAGTACCTGTCCACAGCGACCATCAACAATTTCTAAAATTCTACTTTGATGGCCAATTGTATCAATTCACTTGCCTACCGTTTGGGTTATGTACAGCTCCGTTATGTTTCACAAAGCTTATGAAGCCAGTCGTCTCTTTTCTCCGCAATTTAGGCATCTCTACAGTCAATTATTTAGACGATTTTCTAATCTTTGGAGTTGCCTATGAATCCTGCCTTAATAATGTTAGCACAACCATTCGGTTTTTAAGCTCATTGGGTCTTATCATCAATAACAGCAAAAGCATTCTGGTACCCACTACTCGTATAAGATTCCTCGGCTTTCTGATAGATAGTGTTAATTTAACAATTGAACTTCCTGCCGAAAAGAAAAATCACATCCTCAGGTTAGCCTCATATTATTTGAACCAATCGAGATGTAGAATTCGCGACTGGGCAAGGTTCATTGGCACCTTGGTGTCGGCTTGTCCTGGTGTGAAATACGGGTTTCTTTATTGCAAATCTCTAGAAAGGGAAAAATTCTTAGCTTTAGAGAAAAACAATGGAAATTATAACGCAAGTATGGCTATTCCTGAAAACATAAAGAGCGATATTTCATGGTGGAAAGATCACATTTCAACAGCTTTCAATGACATAAGGTATGATTTCTTTCATATCACCATCTTTACCGACGCATCGCTAACAGGATGGGGGGCTTGCTCTGGCCAGGATAGAACCCACGGTTTCTGGTCCGACTCCCAAAAACTATTGCATATAAATAATTTGGAATTATGGGCTATATTTTACGGCATCCAGTGTTATGCAAAACTTTTAAAAAATTGCAATATTCTAATTCGATGCGACAATACAACAGCCGTTTCTTACATTAACAGAATGGGGAGTGTTCGGTTTCCAGAGCTATGTTCTCTGGCTAAACAAATTTGGCAATGGTGTGAGGAAAGAAATCTCCGGCCTTTTTTGCATCATACATCCCATCTAAAGATAACGCTATAGCAGACGATGAGTCCAGGAGCTTGAATTTTGAAACGGAATGGTCATTATCTCAAACTGCCTTCGACCATTTAACCGACATCTTCGGAAAACCAGAGATCGATCTTTTTACCTCTCATACCAATGCGAAATGCGAGGTATACGCTTCCTGGCATAGAGATCCAGGATCTACATATATCGATGCGTTTACAATTCGCTGGAACAGTTTTTATTTTTATGCATTCCCCCCTTTTACCTTAATTCTCCGAGTTTTACAAAAAATAATTCAGGATAAGGCTGTCGGAATTTTGGTGGTTCCTTGGTGGCCTTCACAACCTTGGTACCCACTTTTCCGTCAGTTATTGATCGACCAAGAAATTCATTTTCCCCCTTCACCTGATTTACTATCTTGTGCGGTTTCCAGGTCACATCCGCTGTCGAAAACCCTTACCCTGGTAGCAGCGAAGTTATCAGGCAAGCGTTTTTGAGTAGAGAGGTGCCGGAATCTGCTATTTCTACAATCATCGCCTCAGTCTCCAGATCCACATTGCAGCAATATAACAGCTCCTACAAATTGTGGTGGGAATTTTGCTTTAGTAATGACATTTCGATCTTTAAACCCACAATCAAAGACGTGGTGTCATTCTTGCAAGAGTTGACAAAGAAGAAAAACCTCACGTCTGGCACTTTTAATTCTCATACATCTGCTCTTTCACTAATTTGCTCAACTGATTTAGCATCCAATCCTATAATTAGACGCTTCAAAAAAGGCATTCATCGTTTACGGCCTTCTCGGCCAAAATATTCGGCCACCTGGGATCCTATACCTCTCCTAAGTTATCTAGAAAAGTTACCATCTCCACTTAGCCTCCAAAGTCTGTCACAAAAATTGACAACGTTATTAGCTCTAATAACAGGAGAAAGACTCCAGACAATTTCTCTTATTCGTCTTTCACATACCTCCCATGGTCCCAGCGAAACTACCATTAATATTTCAGACCCAATTAAAACCAGTCGAATTGGGAAACCTCAACCAACCTTGCATATACCGGTTTTTCAACAAAACCCTTTCCTGTGCGTAGCCACCATCCTGAAGGAATATATTGACAGAACAGCTAGCTTGAGAGAACCCGACAACGATTTTCTATTCGTGACATATAAAAAACCACATACCAGGGCGTCCAAAGACACTTTAAGCAGATGGGTAAAACAGACTCTTGCATCGGCGGGTGTCAACACAACACTTTTTACGCCTCATTCAGTCAGGCATGCGGCTACCTCAACGGCGTTAAGAAAAGGCGTTTCCGTAGATAGTATATGTAAAACAGTTGGTTGGACGCAACATTCCACATTTGCAAAGTTTTATAATCGTCCTTTACAAACCAACAATGAGTTTGCAAATGCCATTTTGGACATAAATGCCTGATTAGTTAGAACAGTTTAAGAGTTTGTGACGTACTTTAGGTACTCTAGTTGTTTTTTGAAAAAATATTACTATTAGGGTAAATGTTAAAAATTGACCCCTTGTTTTTTGCTTTTGTTTATGAGAATGCAGAATATATGTTTTTGCCTTTTTGTGTTTGTATACTTGTATTTTTTATATCATCAACTCGCTCGCAACTCTATCTCATCTTTAAACATCTACATAGTGAATAAACAAAGTGATGTCTTCGGACTGGACCCAAAGTATAATTGATCGATCAAACGAACTTACCTGAAGTGAAGTTCGATCGTAATTATACGAGGGTCCAGTCCGAAGACATCACCCCCACCCTATATGCAACCCTCCCAAGTTGCGAGCAAGTACCATTTCTTTAAACAAATGATTCAACGCGAGTGGCCAGGGCGCGGCGAGGAGGTGGGGATTCTCGTCTTTCAACTTGGTGCGCGGATCGTACTCCAGGGGCGGACTACATAGTGAATAAACAAAGTGATGTCTTCGGACTGGACCCTCGTATAATTACGATCGAACTTCACTTCAGGTAAGTTCGTTTGATCGATCAATTATACCATAAGAATGAAAGAGTCCATAAGAACTGTTATCTGAGGATATAAGGAAGTGTTTCTCTTTCTGTATTTACCAAGTGAAAACAAAAACTCTGACGAAGTAAGTAAGCACCATTACTTTTTTTGCATACTTGGGTTACCTTAAATGATTAACATTACTTTCCAAACGTTTTAATATGGAGTTGGTAATCACGCTAAGGTATTTGCTTCCAATCCTATTATCGTCACTTAGAGAACTAAAAAAAATTGTAATTTTTTTACCATAGTAAATCTCTAAAAATTATTTTTATTATATTTACAACGTACACCTACTAAGGAAGAGTTGCATTGTGCTTATTGTTTTAATGCGGTTTGAAAATATTTACAACTTTCATCACACTCGAGTATTTTTCCATAATTCTTCATTGAAAATATTATAATTATGTTAGATTTCAGGTATTTTGGGTATTCTCATACTTTTTTACCTGTGACGTTGAGAGACCCTCAAATAATACAAACATCTCCTTTTTTCTCTTATTATTCTTCGTTTTATCACTGATTCTGGGAGAATCTATAAAAATTCTATAAAAAATTCATATTTCAGAATATAAAATGTTCTGTACAAAACACTTTGAAGAACATTTATCTGCACTAACCCTTTCTATTCCAGATATCCACTTGTTTGAATCTCTAAAAACAAATATGGTATGACTGCATTTTTTCTACAAAACGTGTTTTACTTTAATTGCAGGAGAATTGTTTGGAACAAAATACTAGTTGGTACAATGGATTCTTTGAATTTCATTAGGTACTTGTTAAAATCAGGGAGTGGTCATCAGTTTTGGTCGAGGTTGGGAATATTTCATTCATCTATAAGAGTAATTGATGTACCTATACTCCATCTAACGAAGAAATAAACTAAACCCAAACATAGTCACGCATACTTTATGTGATCGGACATCACAACGACTAGCTAACACTAACGATCACCTTCCTGGTTTGCTGCCCAATAACAATTATACCCTTGAAATAACGGCTGATTATTGTTTTGCTTTAAGGTATTTCTTGAATAGACAAGCAAATCCGAAAAACATACTATAGAAACCTAGGTTGTACTCTTCCAGTGTTTCAATACATGTGTACAAAATCGATTTTTGTAGTAATTAAGACTAGCTATCTGTAACTTGACCTGCGGTTTTTCTTCTGAGCCATCGCGTTCTCCCTGATCGATCCTTCAGCACAGGTATATGGTTTTTAGCAATTTTTCAGGACCCGATACATCGGAGTCCCTCAATACATTTAGTAGAGCGACAAGCTGACCCGTTTCTTAAAGAACGAAGTTTTTATTTTTGTATATCCGCCAAGTTTTGCAGAACAAAAAACAATATGTAAGGTGTAGTAGCTGGGAGGTCTGTTTGCCTCTTGAGGAGACGAGGCCTACTTAGGTACGCTTTCACCTTCGAGCCCCACGCTTTTAAAGGTGGCAGGTCAAGCATGGCAGACGTCTCTAGGTTTGCCCAAAAAAGATGATAGTTAGGACAAACCTAAGGGCTGTATCGTCAGTCGTTATTCTTGATTTATATCATCTGTTATATCAGACTGAAATTTCATAGAATTCAAAAAGGAAACATAGCGTCACAATAGGAAAACACATGAACAATTTGATGAAAATAGATATTTCTTAGATAACCTCAAAATAGAGCGCGGACAGGGAACAGTAGAAAACTATGACAATCAAGGAGGCCATAAAGGTGACCTACAATAATTGTAGGAACAAGTGACGATACGGCCCTAAGACGGCAAAATAACCTGAACATTCATAGTCAAATATGTACATATGTGTATTCAGAGTACTTTTCTTTAATGTCCCCCTCTCCTTCGATTTTTTGAACGGATCAATTCAAAAAATTAAAACTTGAGGTAATGAAATTGATGCGTGGATACCATATATTAGAGTAAAATTGACAGATGAAAATTTTCAAAAATTATATGAAAACGGGAGTCTTGTGGCACATCATTTTGAAGCTCCTGACGAGTACTTTATAACCCTAGAATATAAAGTCAATACCTTTACCTACTACAGAATGGTGGTACATTTAATAATAAATCTACAAATAATTGTAATCCCCTGCCGTATCCACAGCAACACCGATAGAAACTTGATTATTTTCAAGGAAAGGGAGGACGATATGTATGAAGAGTAAAGAAATTACCCAAGTCTCCAGAAGAGAAGTTCTTGTGCATTCCAAAGCTATAGTGGGGTATTTTGTCTCTGAGGGTACAGCTCCTGCCTGTGTATGTCTTTGTGGCCTTGCCCATGATCTACTATAATTGTTTCCAGCATGATTCTCCAATTCACCTGAAGGGCACTTGCAGTATTCCAAGACGTGGTTTGCTTTTGCTGCATGCAGTTAACGATCACCTTTCTGCCAAAAGGAACAAGAACTTCAGCATCGTACACCGGCGAGAGTCCCACCCTTTTGCAAATTACGGTTGCAGGGCATTTCGCGCCCGCCAGTTGTATATTCTCTTTCTATGGTATGTGGTGGCATGCGGTGGTCTGGCTCGGACTGAATTTGTCATGTTTACGACCAGATAGCAAATAAAAGAAACGCATGGCTGTTTAGAGATGTGCTACACGATGTTTGTTGCATCCTCAGGTACCACGGATACCTCAAGAAATAACGAACGGAAGTCTTGGAAAAATACCTTGAAGAGGTAACTAGTGCCACCTTGTGTGTCATTGCTAATACACTCGACCAATACGTCGAAGATGGAGAAAGGCCTCTACGTCTTCTGGCAAAACTTTGCTCTATGAACGGAAAGATGTCCAAACACTAAGCGTCCACAATGCTATCAGCTTTGGCAGCTACCATATTTAATTCCAGATTCGTAAAGACCTCGGTATTTAGTGCCAGAGATCATCCTTATGTGCATCCGCACTAGAACGTATACAAAGGAACGTAGAGTAGGTGGCTACAACTACTGATTACAGTGGCGACGCGTGACTTTTCCTTTTGCAAAACCAGATGTGAACAATCTTATTGAAAAAAAATTTTTTTGAACCTCCCAAATATGTTTTTGCTTATTTTAGGCATTTTATTCAAACTATTTTTAAATTAAGGTAAGCATTCCTGGACTGAGCGTCTGGGGCATTTGATATACCCCATCGTCTTATGCTATGACTAATCCAAGCTGTCCGAAAATGTTTGATCTGTGATCAACTTTTAGAAAATCTGGTCAGGTTGGATGCTTGGTGCTCACAAAACAATCTGTCATTAAACATCAATAAATGTTACGTAATGTCTTACACTTTGAAGAAAAATCCTCTGTTATTTGACTATACCCTGTCAGGTAGCTCTATTCAGAGGACTTCAACTTTATGTGACTTAGGCGTGACATTTGACTCCCAACTAACATTCGTCAAACACATTGACAGCAAAATTTCCGAGGCAAACCGCATGTACGGCTTTATTGTAAGAAACTGCCGTGACTTCACTCAGAGTACCACCTTGAAGTTGCTGTATTATGCATATGTTAGGTCGAAGCTTGAGTATGCATTGCTAATTTGGAATCCGCATCATATTATTCATATAAGTAGGCTTGAATGTGTTCAAAGACGTTTCTTAAAATATTTGTCACTGAAAGTGGATGGCGTTTACCCGCCCATAGGTATACCTCATGATTCCTTACTTGAAAAACATCTAATCAGCAGTCTTGAAGCAAGGCGCACTTGCCAGTCAGTGATTTTTCCATTTAAGTTGATCAATAATGCTAGTGATGATTTAGCTTTATTGGGTCAGTTATCATTTAACGTACCTAGGCTGACATCCCGACAAAACGTTACGTTTTATCTACCTGCGGCACGGACAAATTATTTACACTATTCCCCTTTACATGTGATGTGTAGGAATTACAATTCTGCAAGTAACAGGATTGATATATTTAACTGCAGAATTGCAGACATAAAAAATACTATTAAGTAATCAGCATGTATCTTTTACACTTTGTAGTCTATTACTTATTACTTATTATTGTCTTTTATATCTGTGTTGTGTTCTGTGTTTCCTCACCCTGTGATTGGTATTTACTGTAGGGTGTTGTAATGAATAAAATAAAAAATAAAATAAAATTATTTTCTGTATAAAACAGAAGACATCGCCAACAATACAATCTGTTTTTTTGCAACCACATAAACAGGAGTTTCCATGTACCTACTTAATTTAAAATGTAAAACCACGTTTTTTTATTCCTTTTTAAAACTATCTAAAATAGCTGTTGGTCTTCCATTTTCAATGATCTCCTTTTTTTCTTAAAAATTATACAAGGAGAATGACTTTTCAAGTAGTTGATCGATTACGCAGCGACACAGATCCATGTTTAATTGCACGCACACTACAGCCGATAACCAAAACGGCTACTAACAAGTGAGACGTGCGTAACCAAATCAAAAAAATGGTAACAAGCTCACATAATGTCGCAGCGCCCCACGCACTCGGGCGACCGCGATCAGACACGAGTCGATACCGACAGTCCCCGACGGACTACCAAATGTATCCATAAATGAAAATGGTAACAACCGACAACTAAGTCGAGGCGCGTCAGCTGCATCGTGTTCGCAAACCCTAGACACTATAGGGAGCATTATTTTCGTGGGGCTAATTTGCTATTTACTGAATTACTATTACATATCGCTGTTAGTAAACAAATAAATGAAATTATTTCTCAGTACTTAGTCATAAAATATTTATTTTTAAGATATTTAACTGTTGCCAATGGTAACAATGGTTACATGGACGCTTCGCCACTGACTGATTAACGTATTCTTCCTGAAGACCGCCATATCCAGAGAACTATCCGAGATGAAATGAGATACCATAGCGTCATATATGAGAATTTGTGTCAGCCCATATTTCTACTCTCCGCACTAATTAGAAGTCTCATTTGAAAAGGCTAGTGTCCCATACAAGATGCTGTAGCTATATTAGTATATAGCATATATCTAGCGCCATCTAATATGAAGACGAGAAACATAGCTGTCGCAACTTATCATAGATGGCGTGACGGTATCTCATCAATGCTACAACCCCAAAAGCCTAGTCACAACATCATAGCAGATGTGTTTATGAAACATTATCAAGTAAAATAAGTTTTAATTGTTTGAAGCTTTCGCGGAGCAGATATCTGAACAAGTGGCAAAACTTGGCAGATAATCAGTCTTACCGAAAATATACGTTTTACAACTTATCCGACAAATTTTAACCATATATGCACTGTTACGAAAGAAGTTGATTTCTAAAAAAAAAATGTAATAATAGACCTACAGAAGTCGAAATAATAAAATAATACAGTATAACAGTTACTTATAAAAGGTTCCACAATATCCAAAATTTCGTCTTCGGCATTTAAGGCCCGTATCGTCAGTCGTCCCTACAATTGTAGGGCGTGTTTATGGCCTCCTTGATTGTCATACTCCTTTCTCTCCTTCAAAAATTTCTAGATTACACTTGTCCCGAGTCAGCGTCAGCGCTCTTCTATTGTAAAGATATGTTTTCTTTTTAAATTGTAGAAAATTTCAGGCTGATAAAACATGATATAACTCAAAAGCAAGCACAATATGATGCAAATAGATGTTTGTGACATAACCTCAAAATAGAGTTCTGACACGGAGAAGTAGAAAACTATGACAATCAAGGAGGCCATAAAGGCGCCCTACAAATGTAGGGACGACTGACGATACGGGCCTAAAACGAGTTGTGGGCGAACCCGACCCCCATCCACGTCACGTATGGGACTCAAATCTCCACTAGCACGTGCACGTAAATCATTTGAACTACATAATGTTTCGTGATGTGGTATGTGACTATTCAGAAATCGGTGTGCAAACAAACGAGAAGCCTCTCGCGAATTTTGCCTGCTTCTCCGAACGCTTAAACAATGTCCTCTAACTCCTCATTAGTGTAAGAAATATCTAAAAACATAAACAAATACTCTCTTATTTAACTTCACAAAAATCGACCGTTCTTCAATCAAATCATCCTTGATACAGATTAAACCTTATTTACATGTTCTTACCAGTATGAAAAAAACAAAAATTCCTGGCATTTTGTTTTCGTCAGTTGTGTGGTACAACATTTGCTACAATAAATTGTTAATGTGTGTTCTCATATCACGACGATGTACTCAAAATACAGATATTTATTTACTAATTTATTGTTGAAACTCAGGTTTATAACTCGATTTCTGTAGGAATTTTATTGCATTTTTTTTGAGAAATCATCTTCTTTCGTAACAGTGCATATGTGGTTAAAATTTGTCGGATAAGTTGTGAAAGACCATGTATATGCAAGATTTTTAGGAGATACCCATAGGAATTTAGTAGTGATCTACTGATTTAAGGTCGTTTGTAACTGATATGCTGTGATTTCAAAAAGCAAATAGTATTTTTAACAGATCTATGATATTCTCAGGAAAATATATAAGACTGCTTACTCACTCGTGGTGGTGGCCGGACTTGAATCCTGAACTCGTTACCTGTTTGCTATTGAAAATCATAGTTGTTCTTCGAATTGACAAAATTTATCAGCGAGCCAGAAATGAAAGTTTCGAGTAATGAGCAAAATAAGTGACAATCACAGCACAGTTTAGACGAACATATTATGGTTTCAAATTAAAAATATCGACAATGATCAACCTGTACCTTACGTTTTTTTTTACTATAATAGTAGGCTAAAATAGTGTAATAATGTAATATTAGCTCATAAATGAGTAAAAATCGTCATACGACGTTTACCTCTGACCTATATTTTTTTCTTAAAATGCATGCTGTTGAGTTTAAAGTGTTCATCTCTATACGTATTACATGGTAGTGCCGCGTAGCCTCGTATATCTTCATGCACATCGTAGGCCGTACAGTATACTTACAGATGCATCTATTCTGTTACTTTACCGGTACAGATCACCACCGGAGGAATTACGCAGACAACGTATAAGCATAATAATGTAGCGTTGATTAACCATCCTTTACACCGCAAACAGGCGGCATGTGAATATGCTCAGTTTGTTGAAACGCTGGCGTGTTCACGCAGGGGGCTTTGAGGATCAAGCCCCCTCAGAACCTCCCAGGGCCTAAAACGTAAGCCCCCCAAGGGTGGATCCAGAGTCGCCCTTGGACGAATCGAGAAGGACCACTTATATGTCTGAATCTGTTTGCTGGAATTCGTTAATCTTTTTAGGATCTTAGAAAAATACAATAAGGTAGTCAGAACTGGGATTTCAAAAATTATCAAACTTTTTTTTAGCTATGTATCTTTGTTTTTTCATAATGGATTTAGTATGGCAACTTCATGCAAAGCTAACAAACAGTGCAACAATGATTCATGTTATCTTGAATCGAGTAAAAATATTTTCGCTTTTGCTCATTATCATTACTTTTCAAGATATAACATAAACATGCTGCCTTGTTATAAATAATGTGATATTAACAGATTTCCACGAAAAATCCCAGCTAGAAGTTTCTGAGCATTGCATATTGGATTCAGTTTAAATGGCAGTAAGTTGCTTTTATTGGCACACTTGTCCAAGTCCAGCTGAATCCAACAATTGCAAATATAAAAAAAGGCGTCAAGTTGGTTGACTCTGCGCTTCTTACGCAACGCTTTTATCAGTTCATAAAGGGTTTTGTTCAGCTCAAAATGGACTCTCTAACAAAAAATTGAGATATACTCTTTCCACCCCCATACAACATCCACCCCCAAAATTTTTGCTTTGCTGAAAAGTTATTAGAAATTACCGCTGATAGACGAAAATAAACCCGCCAGTTGGTTTGTGTACAGATGCTTAGTGACCAATATACTTGACTTCCCTTTCATTGATTTATTCGTAGTTGAACGTTACCAGAGTTCGGAAATATTCTCGAATTGGAATTTGATTGACACGAATTTTCAAGTTCTATAACATTTTTCTGTCGTTAATCTCTGTACTCCATGTTTATTGTCATTATTCGGGCTATCACTCTGGTTCATTCATCTAAAATCAATCGAGATCACTGTTGACATGACTTTAAGTGCGGAGATTCGACAACCACCAATCAGCGTTCAAAAATGATTCTAATATTTTGCGAGAAATATTATTGTTGTTTGGAAGTATATATTTACAATTTCTCGGTGTTTCCTGACGATGAAAACATTATTCGGGATTGTGGAATGATGGCAAAATAATAAAAATAAATATTGAACCAATGTCGTTACATGAAATTTTTTGTATGTTTCAAAACTCTAGTATTGTTACTACTCAGGTTGGAATACATAGATAACAGTTTCGTCAATTCATACTGATTCTAACAATGAAATGTTTTGATTCCACAAATATAAACCCCAATATGATCCTAAAGATATCTGGTTCCATATCAAAATGCCAAAAAACTCTTGGAATAAACATAAGGTTTGTATTCAGATCCGGAAACATTTATTTATCGTGCATTAAAATTGTTGCGTTTTGATATAACGTTGCTAAAATTGATAGCTGCAGCTTATACACGAGCGTTCATTACTGACATTCAATCCTCTGAAACATTTCAACACTGAAAGGCAGATAATACTCTTGTTACAAACATGTCATTTGACAATATTTCCTCTCGAACCTTCATGTTAGTGTCTATTTCATGTTTTGGAAGAAAAATAGATCTTCCAGTCGTTGCTTGTGCAGTATTTGGCAGTGGAAACATTTTGCACTCCAGTTAGAGTTTGCCAAGAATCTTTTTGATTTAATTCTCTGATCATAAGTTATCTACAAAAGTTATATGGTGCAGCCACATTTCAAAACCTTGTTGTTCCGTATAGGTTGCATTGTTTGTCGCAAAAATTGCGTTGTATCCACATAATAATAATACCGGTGGAAACAGCTACCTTCATTATGACCTTGAATCTTGTTTGACCACTAATACCTATGACTTTCGGATCTCTTTGATAAATTTCATAATATACAGACCTTTTGCAAATATGTTACTGGTAAACAATCACCACAACTAGCAACTGTGACTAATTTGTAAGCGCATGATGACGTGAAAATAAGAGGGTTGTATAAATCTGGTTGCCTATACGTTCAGCTTGACGGAAATATAAATAAAATAGTGATACTACGGCCTTCGTCTTGGTAGGGGCAAGAATGCAATGGGTGATTATTGGGACTATTCTGAAACTATTGAATTGATCCTCTTGATTTACGAAACACCTTTTGATTTCGGTGAAACAGGCATCTGAAGGAGACGTCGTTGGAAATATGATTTTTCTTAAATAATTGGCGCCATAAAGATAATGCGTGTCATTCAATAGGGAAAACAAAAATCCGCCATTTTTTTGCTCTTTTGAAACTTTGCAATTTTGAGTTACGCTGTGTTAGAACTTAGGCGACGATATTGTCCCCCCGCTCTTCAGTTTTAATCACATACCATGTCTTGAAATCGTCTATCACCACAATTATCTGCATAAACTTGCATTTTTTTAAAATAACGCTAAAAATAGTCAAGTGCATTTTGATTTGAGAGACAAACACATCCTTGACTTGTTTCGTTCTATCTAGTCTGACCAGTATAAAAGTGATCATGAAAAGTAGCGCACTAACCTAATTGCTATCTATTCTTCGTGACCGAAATACTATGCCTTTGTTTCATCATTTTCTTCACCAAAAATTAGCATTCATTCTGTGAGGATTCCCTTTTCCCACAGGAAAGAACGCATGTGTATGGGGTGCAGTGGTCTCGACATTTTTTAAACCTTCAACCAGGCCACACTAATCCTGAATATTCTTTGTTCCAGAATACATGGTGAGTTCCGGATCGCCCCCCACCCGCGACAAGCGCGACTCAATGTCGACAAATGGCATGCAGACGGGGGGCATGCTGGGTTCAGAGGACAAAATTGGTGCGCGCGCGCGCAGAGACTGGCGGCACGAGCGCTTGCGCGACATCGCGGCTGCGCTGACCACAGGGGCGGGAACCAAGGATAACGGTGGAGTGGGAAAGCAGGATGGTGGGAGCAGGGACCTACAGGAACAGAGATTGCCTGCGTTGCCGGCCGAACAGCTGCTACTACACCTAAAGAAGGTGAGCAGCTCAAATAGCTTTATTACGGTTGTAAGAACTATATGCAATACTCGGTATAGTATCTCTAATCATAAATTTATACCCACAAAAAACCAGGGCCATCGAAAAAAAGTGAAATAATACACCGAGTGTTTCAAATTTGACCCTCACCATTGGGATCTCGGAAACGGTAAGAGATACGAGGTCGCTTAATTCAAAGTAGTTCCGAAGAGAGACGGAGAAAACCGATTTTTTTTAAATCGTTTTAATTTTTCCCTAATTTTATTTGTAGTAGGATTTCAAAATAAATGAACTTTGCCACTTTTTCTCCTCTACAAGATTTCATAATTGGCATTTCAATATGACGTTTCGTGTCGTGTCTACCAGCATCGCCTTTATTTTTCTAAGGAGGCCATATTGAATTTTTGCATAGATAAATAGACATATTTTGACATTGTCAAACTTTCATTATTTAAACAAAACAATTTCATGGGAAGGCCTTGAAATTATCAGATAGTCATTTGTTTCATATACCAAATTTATAGCAAAATCATTCTTATGTGCTCCTGACTTTGAGATGAAATTTCAAAATAGGTTGCATGTTGTTATTGCCACTCTTCTCCTCTACAAAAAGGCGTCAAATTTTTAATTCGAGGTTTCTTATTTCGACTTCCATCGCCAACTTTGTTTCCCCATGTGGACACTAAATTGGACCTTACATTCAAATGGATTTTTTAGTCCTTAATTCGCGATTTACTTTCTTTGCTGGCCATAAATTTGTACCTGGAACGAAAATCATAGGAAAATAAAAAAAAGTTTAGTGAAACCTGAACACAACATGAAAATTTTATTGATGGTGATAGCAATTAATCATGAATAAGCAGAGGTAAATCATAGCAAATGTATAAATTGATCACATCTTTTTTCGTTCGAACAACAAATTTATGGCCAACTAAGTAAATACATCGCTGAATTAAGGACTGAAAAGTCAATTTAAATGTACAAAATGTAGCGTCCATATGAAAAAACAAAGTTGGTGATGAAAGTCGAAAATTTGACTACGCCATCTTGTAGAGGAGAAAAATTGGCAATAACAGCATACAATTTGTTTTGAAATCCCGTCTCAAATAATGTCAAGAAGAAATAAAAATGAGTTGGCGGTAAATTTGCATTTGAAACAATTGACTACTTATATGATAATTCCAAGACCTACCTAGGAAATTTAGTTTCTTTAATAATGTGTATCCTACTGTTTTAGAATCAGAATTAAAAAATCTATTCGCCTGTGCAAAAATCCTTGTCCTTAAGAAAAAATAAAGTTGGTGTTGGAGTCCCAATTTTAATATGCAATTTATTATAAAATCTCACTTCAAATAAACACGGTTTTGGAAAAATTCGATTTCTTCCGCCTGTCTTCGGAAATACTTTGAAAATCGAAACTTTCTATGCGGCATTTCGTTAGACCTAAATACGCAACTTTGCCTCCATATAAACGACTCCGTATCTCTTAGCGTTTCCGAGATCCCAATGATAAGGGTCGGATTTGATACACTCGGTATAGATATATGGTATGTAGATTTTGTATAGAAACCCTACAGTGGTCCAACTATTAGAAGCGACCATGACTCTGGCAATCTCATGCAACAATGAAAACAGGTATTTTGATGGTCAGCAACGTGGACAGGCTCTTTATGTCAGACGTCTGCACACTTGTCAGCCATGCGCTAACGATGAACTCAGGAAAATCGTATTTTGGAAACTATTTGGTCAGAGAAATCTGGAGGTTATCGGTAACAACTGAAATACTGAAATATTAAACATTTTGTATTTGATGCCTAGAAATGAAGAATTCCCTTCCACGTTGGGCAAACGGTTTTTATGCGGTTTCAGTAAGGAATAGGAATACTATAATAGAACTATGAAAGTCTTGAATTGACCATATCCTAACTACACAATATTTACAGTGCTTTTCAGAGAAACCTCCCCCACCCCCAGACTTATTTTTTGATCAGATCAAGTTAGCAAACTCATATTTGAGTTGATAACATTAATGCTTTAACGTAAAAATAACTGTTGAACGTTCCAAGATGACGGCTTCTGAAACTATTTTTGTTTTAAGGGCAAATGTACGAGGAAATCTATGTTGTGTGAAATATCTCTAATAGATACGTATATTACGGCGGTTAGGTTTTTCAAAAATGGTTAGGATCTTCTGAAACCTCAAGAAAGTTCGAGCAATTTTCAATTTTTGTCGTTTTTGGTTTCTTTTCCTTCGTCTCTGCACCGATTTTCAAAAACTATAAAGCTTTTAAGTCCTGGCATAGTAGTAAACTTGTGTAGAAATTTCATCAAAATCCGATTAGTACTTCCCAAGTTATGGATGGGACAAGGATTAGCGGACCGACCGAGCGTCAGACACAGACCGACAAACAGACCGATGAAAACGAATGACATGGCTTTTCGTGACGTACATGTCATAAAACGTCCAAACTATAATCTTTGTACAAACAACATAATATCTCATTTTTGTTTTTTTTGCGATTACAATACTTCCTCGCCACACATTCCAGAGTGAAACAAAAAAAAGGGGAAATTTATAAATTATTTGATCTGAGTATACCTCAGCTGGTAATTGAACAGACTGCTCACTCGATAGTGTTTTATCTTATTAGGTGACGTTGTAACAAATGACCACGCAGTACAAAAGTAAGTTCAGGTTCTTGTAATGCGAGACGCTATCCTGTATACCAAAGTTGTCGGGTATAGGAGACATAATATGTAGCATTGTGTAGAAAGGACTAAGGCAAACATGTAGCAAGGTACTAAATGAGATATAGTTACGGATAAACCGATCGATATAGCCCCAAGTGTCTCTTGGAATACTGTCCTTGAATCATATCAATACAGATAGTGTTCTAATTCAAGTCATGTAGGTACTAACCTTTTTCTGCGCCTCTTACTACTTGCACAGTATACAACAAGCTTTAATATATCTCCACTGTTTTAAAGTTTACTGGAAGATAATTATAAGACACAATATACGTAAAAATTAATTTGTCCAGTAATAAAATTCGTCTGTAATGGTTTATCGCATATCTGGAGATGAAGTTTATAATGGCAATATAATTGTTATACCTACATAAAAGTAGAAATGTCCAAGGAAAGAACATAATTAGGTGGTTAGCTTCAGAGAATGACTGTGGTGGTAGAGGTAATCCATAAGAATTTATTTGTTGTTAAAGTTATGTTGAATTTTATCAGATGAAACATTTTTTAGACGCGAAAGCAAAATTCCAGGTTACCCTGATTTTACGTGTTATGTAAAACAGTGTTGCTTTCCGCGCATTTTTTTTATAATGTGTACTGTAAATATAAGAAAGAGCATTAGTGGAAACTGATGTATATGTTTCTCCGTAAAGTAGAAAATGCTTTATTTTCATGTCGTCATCTTGAGTGCTATTCGATAATTTGGAGCTTGATATAACCAATATATTTTTAGATTATTTATTCCTTGGTTTGACCTATCACCTAGAAAATTTGTGGCAACGACTTCACATAATAACGTATTTTCGTTAAATGCATTGCAAGTATTTTTCATAGTAGTTTCAATAAAGCAGTACTTTCATATTGTTCTAAAGAAATGGTGAATGCGTATAATATATTCTAAACAATACAAATATTACAGCATAGATATTAAAACAGTTGCAGCTAGTTCCATACTTCAGCCATTTAAGAATAATGAAATGATGAATTCACTTTTACACAAATGTTGGGACATTTAAAGAAACTGACTACCTTCTTAAACGTTCTACAAACGTATTTTCAATATTTTTTTATTTTCCGAATTCTATAAAATACAAACCTACAGATTAAGTTCTTAATCAGCCGGATCAATCAATCAACGTATATATGGTATTTTTTATTTACCAAAATCTTCCAGTACTTGACATTGAACTATCTGCGGAAAGAAACACGTTTCTTAAGTCTAACGATCACTCATACACGATTAACTTGCCTGTCACACTTTTTGTATCAACTGTAGCTCTCCTGGAAGGTTTTCAACACTCTTGCTCTAACTAAATATTTTCAACACAAATAGAGAAGAACAATTTTCATCGGTTTACCACAATTTTTTTTAGAATAGGATCGGAACGTTAGCTGAAGTGTTACATTAAGATCCACAAGTCGAAATCGGGTTGAAGTCAAGATCCTCGTAGTTTGTCTATACCATCTGTATTTACTGATCATTCCGTCAGTGCCAGTGGATTTCTCTATAAATGTCACATCCTTAAGAATACTGACGGTTCACACTAAATACCGATCGTTTAACATTCGTTCAAAGATTAGTACATTGGTCCATCTTTGTAGCCGCTCTGAACACTTTTTAGTCCATTATCTTTTAGTTTTTCATCAGGGAGTTGCCTGTTTTCTTGGTCCATTTTTGTTATTAATTCGTAAGCCTCTTTGGAAAAATTAACATTCACATTGTTATTAAATATGGTTTTATTCCAGGGTTGGCTCTGGCTGAAATCCTCGGAAGAAGGCGTTGACTGGACGCGTCGTTGGGTGGTGCTATGCGGTCCAGCCTTGCAAGTATACGGCGATCAAGACGAGCGATCTCCGCCTGAGCTGCGCATCGAACTATCTTCCGTCGTTAGCTACGCCGAAACAGTAACGGACTCCAAGTATGGCTTCGAGATCAGACGCGCTGGGGGACCGCCTCTCACGCTCGCGGCCGTGACACAGGGCATTCGCTCCAATTGGCTGCTGGCGCTGAAGAAGGCGGCACCAATGGCGATAATGGGCGGAGTCACGAACGGTACTACTCCGCCTCCGCCGCCCGTTGAAAGTCCCGTGTCACCGTCGACGCCCCGATCAATCATGGCCAGTAGCGATGAGGAGTACAAAACAGCATCTGAGGGTGGTAAGTTACTTTTGTGAATCAATTTTTAGGATAAATTTGCATAACGATTTTTTTAGTTATTCCTGTATTTTTGCAAATGTACTATACCTAACGTACTGCGTTTCCTCAGAATGGTAGTTATTTTTTTGTACGGTATATACGCAGTTGTAAAAAAAAGAAATATAGGGATAATGATAAATTTTAATCAAAATAACTGCCACCGTGATCGAAAATGCATGCAAAATAAATATTGAGTGTCTTATAGATGCATAACAAACACAAAAATGTCACTAGTTCCTATAAAAAAAATGTCTTCATGTCCTAAAAAAAGTCAGGAGCCGTTAAATCAGGTGACTTTGGTGGCCAGTTGACATCACCAAATTGAGAAATTAAACGTCCCGGAAATACTGTTCGTAAAAGATTCATTGTTTCCCTAGCTGTGTGACAAGTTGCTCCATCCTGCCGGAGCCACATGTATTGCAGGTTAAATTGTTGGATTTGGAGAGCCAGAAAGCTTTGCACCATATCACGATAGCCCTCGCCATAGTTTTCAAAGAAGTAAGGTCCAATGACACCTCCACACCGAATGCCGCACAAAACTGTGACGTGACGAGGATGTAGTGATCGTTAATGGATGACACGAGAGTTCTATAATGCCTAGATATGACAATTCTGCTTATTAACAAATCCGTTCATATCGAAGTGGGCTTCATCGCTCATTATCAGTAATCGGTAAAAATCGTTATTTTGGGTATTAAGATGCAATATTGCATGACTGGATTTTCGAGGAGCTTCATGGTCACTAGGCTGTTCTTGGGTTAACTGAATTTTCTGTCGCCGCAAATAATAACATAGTGCATAATGACGTGCGACGAATACCCAGTTCTTGAGAACGATGTCTGGTTGACATCTCAGGGCGCTCCACTACACTTTCACGAACTCTCTCGATATTTTCCAGAGTACGAACACTTCTAACACGGTCTTTAACTTCACCTGTTTGTTCAAATTTCCGCACCGACTGACGAATGGTGTTGACACTGGGCACATTATTAGGCGCTAAATCTTATCGTAGCTCCCGAATCGTTGCAACAATCGACTCATTATTTAAGTAAAACGTTGTAACAATACGGACGCATTGTGGGATCGTGTAGCGCTCCATAATGAATTGGGCACAACTACTACAGCGCCACCTACTGAAATGCGTGTATCAAAAATGGCGCGCAATTTAAATCAGTTATATATTGGCCACCCTGTACATTATCGGGATCTAAATCCGCAAATCCAGATTTAGTGTTTCAAATTTGATTGTAAATAAATAAATTGTGTAGGTCGTCGAGGCAGTGAAGAATGGCCGTCAACGCCCTGCTCGACGGACTTGCCGCCCTCGCCGCCACCCTCTCATCGTGGTCCTAACTCTCTAGGGCGGCTGAAGGAAAGGGCACGTGTTAGGCCGAGGTTGCCACGGAGCGGTGCGCCAGGTTAGTACATGCATTAATCTATTTCTATTGCAACTAAAAATGGTTAGCGAAATGCTCTTTTGAGACTAACAAGAACTGTGAATATACGTGTCACCTACATGTTTTATAGCTCGATGGTAGGTATCAGACCACTCATAGTTTAAAAACAACATTAGAGGACGAAGGGACTACTGTGTTCAAAATGTCTCAGGTGTCACATCAAAGCAAGATAATGGTAACCGTAATAAGAACGGTTTTGATTTTATTTTTACCTCCAACGACACCGAATAATGGCGAAATTTTAGAAGATTCATGTCCATAGGTACGTAGGACCTATTTTCTGTCTTAGTGTAGCTGTTCACTCATCATTCATCATCTATTCACCAGAACGACACTTAATTAACATGTGATTATAGCTTTCTTTCGTCCGGCCACAGACGGCCAACCATGGACAGCTGTTTCGTGTTTTTTTTTTAAACTCCACAGCATGGTCTAGGCTTGGCCTCAGTTAGAACAACGAACGAAAGCTGAGCAACCATCGTCTGTCCAAAGTATAGGGTATTTCGAAATAAGATAGCACAAAGTGCCATCTATTACCAGAATCGACCACTGCGAGAGTGAAAGCAGCAAGTTGTCAGTTGGAACTGTATCCCATTTCGCATTGCCAACCGGCAGGGTTATTACGTAAAAAACCTATTATACAAAAAACCGAAAAAATATAACTTTACACGTTTCATAAATATTCCTGTCTGTGGCATATTTTCTTACGTGTTAGATGTAATATACACGTCAGCAACTATGGATTGTCTTTTCTTATCCCTTTCATCCACAGAACGAAGTGAACAACAACAAGTTGACATCTTGTGGAAAAACCTACATAATGTCTCAAAACCTATATATATATATATATATATATATATATATAATTCATCAGGTAACTTTTTGTGGAAGTGTACTTGCCACCAAAACATTTTGGAGAACGGGTTTAGCAAATTTTCTCAACGAGAAAGGGGCAAATTCTGAAAATCCCCAAAACTGTGCACAAAACCATGCTGAACATGCAAGTCTTAATTGTATGCGCGTGTTTAACTGACTTGATCCATTTAATTTTTTTGTTATAATTTGTGCCGAACATAATCCTCTATGGACTGATGCCTGCGTGCAGAGCTAACCTACTTATCGCCAATTTATTTGCACTGTAATACTTTTTTCGAAACTCTTGATTTGAAACTTTTTCACTGCCACACAGGTAGTCGTCACTCTACTGCCGACAGCACGTCGACCGACGAGTTGGACTGCGTGGTGAAGCCGCAACCGCCGCAGCAAGATGTGCACCAGCTCAGGGAGAAGCTTGCCGGGGCTGAGAAGGAAATACAAGCATTGGAAGAAGAGATTGCCAGGTAAGATGGTCATTAAAATTCGTGATACTATATAATTATAACGGTTATTAATTTGTTAACAGGCGATTTTTAGTTTTGTTAAAATTGTTAATAGTAGGTATTGTTTTTTAGATACTAATTGTTTATTAGTTATCTTTGTTGTTAATGAGTGTCATGTTATTTCATTAAACCTGTATAGGTAAGATTCTTTAAAACAGAATAGTCTTCTTAACATTTACATCCTGTGGTTGTCACTGATTGGTAACTAAAGACGATATTTTTGCCAGCTTTAAAAAAAACGATTTTTATATGTGGCAGAGTTCTAAATATTGATAAAAAGGCTATCAAATTTGTTTGGAAATAATCCGGGATAGAAATTATAATAATAATTTTTTCACATCAATTGCAAATTGTGAAAAAAATGATATGCCACAAAAGGGAAATATCCTTGTTTGTGGATTTCATGCTAACAATTTCAAGAATAATTATTATTTTAAGATAAATCGGTGGCGTATCATGAACGTCTGCCAAAAGAAGCACGTGAAATTCCGTACGAATGCCCCTGGTGGGAATTGAAAGATGTAGCACATTAAAAATGCCTCATAATACATGTATGAAAAAATTTCAGTAAAATATGTAAGGTGATATTTCAGGTATCAATAATAAATTACTGATTGTTTTTACCACCATGAATCTAAAAAGTTAAGACGATTAGGGAATACGTTGAGATGAAGTTTTCTTCTTAAAATGGTTCCAAAAATCGCGTCATTTAATATTGACACTCAGTTAGGAAACACCCTGTATATAAAAGCAAAAAAATCCATTTGTCACGAAATCTAAAAAACTGACCCATGAAATTCTGAAGGGAAGTATTTTTTGGGCAGGACATGTCAGCTGAGAATGGATGTTGTAGCAGGGCTAGATTAATGGGGCTAAAGGCAGATATATATAAAAGTGAAAAGATACTGGCTGATCACGAAATTTCGGAAACTATTTTGTTAATGGGGGTTAAAAGGTACCCGTGAGTTTGTTTGAGATTCTTTGGAATTATCTGCTAGATACCTAAAATTGGCAATAATGCGGTTCTTTAGACTTAAACTAAGAATGGATTATGTGACATGGGCGAGGGGTTCAAAAGTTGTCACGGGTTTTATAAATATTTACCTCTTATAATAGAGACTAAGTTTTTCACAATGGTTTGAGCTAGCATTTTAAAATTTTTGTTATTTAAACAATTGTAAGCGTGCGAAGTTGCGGGTAACAGCTACTCCTGGTATTTGATAACGTACAGCCAAGTTTCTAACTTCTCCATTACCTTATTAATAATATCCTGCAGGATTTCTCAGCATTTTTATTATAGTGATGACAATACATATGATGAAAAAAATAGTGGCAATACTTATAGGCCAAAAATAACTCGGATATTTTCTACAAACATTGGTTGCAAATGCTCTCTTACGAGACACAAAATATTAAATGTTTTAAAAATCCAGAAAAAATGTAAAATGTTTAGAACCTGTTGTAGGTAAATGCACTGGACTGTCATGACTTTTTTGCATTGTGATTGCATTTCCTATGTATTGTCAAGAATATGACTGAAAAAGCAAACTGTATTTAAAACTAAAACATAATTACTCAAAATTAACTAGATATTTCAATTTAGGTTGAAGAAATTTCAATCTGATGCAGCGATTCGAGAGAAGAAGGCAAAGGAGATGCTGTCGAACTTAGAAAAAACCGAAAAGGAATTAAACCAAAGAAATTCACAAATCGAACTAAACTTTTTGAAAGAACAAAGGGCGCTACAAAGACGTCTTTCGGAAGCGGAAGAGGCGGCGAGGACTAACGAAGAGAAATGCACGATACTCACCAGGGAGTTGCAGACCAAACAACGAATCCTGGTGAACTTGCAGGAGGAGTTGTCCATGTCCAACGAACGCTTGTCCCGAGTCACCGAAGAGAACAATAGGCTGTATAAAAAAGTACAAGAACTCGAAGGAAGATATTGCTTTAAGAACCAACACTTCAAAGCAGACTCCATCACGGAGTTAACCAATATTAATTTAGATTTAGGTAAGGAAATATATGATTATGTTTGTGCTGTATCAATATAAGCATGACCACCAAAATGACCCAAATGTTGCAATATTTTATGTGGACTTCTCACAATTTAATGGAAAATACTGATTGTGAGTTTTTGTGAAAAAACACACGTATTCAAAGAAATAGTTATTTTTAGAAATGACAACTACTTAATTAAACAATGGTCGACAGTTATTAAAAAAAAGTATCTTCTGATACAACCCATGACAATTTTCTTCTTCTAGTGCCTTGTCTAGTTTTTCGAAAAATTTCCAAATGTTTTTCGAGATATTTAAAGTTACTACATTCTTCTTCACTTTTTGGTATGTTAAAATATTTCTACAAGGCGAGAAACATACTTGTTCCATGATCTCACCTAAAAAAGTTCAACTTGGTTATAACTTGTGCATGTAACTGTTGAAACGCATAAAAAACTGTTGATGTGCAGATACGTTTAACTGAGATTTGCTATCAAAACCTCACTGCAAGAATATCTGTATTCTATTAGATTTCAAAGCTTAACTTATTAAGTCGTTCGAATAACCCTAATAACATAGTGAGATACAATCAAAAATTTGGTCATACGAAAGGATGGATGGACTTAAATGAGACAATATTTTGTGTAATTTTAAAACTATTCATAAACCGTTATTTTCTTTTCTTCACTATACTAAAAGAACCATAAACAATTTTCACTGGAAACTGGCATTGTATTTTCTATCGCGGCCAACGTTAATTTATGTAAAACAATAAATACTCTTTGAAAGATATTACGATAAGTGGCAACATTTTCGAAGCATAAGTACTGTAACATCCGGTACAATGCGGCAAAACTTGAACACTGATTGCTGATATAACTTGGATTACTCGGCTTATGAGCATGCTGTTCTTTTTGATAAAGGTCCTAGAAAAAATCATCTATATTCAACTGGTCTAGAATTTCGAACAGAACAATATGATTTGTCAGTATCAGTCAGGTTTCCGGACGGCAGAGGTATTATGTAAAATATCGATGTAATTCATTGAAAATCGGTGTGATATCAAATTGTGTACCAGCTTGTCGTTAGTCCACGCCACACGCACTCGCTGTGAATGATATCTTTAAAGGAATGACACCACGACATATACTATAGGATTTACAGCTTAAGCCATAGAAGCTATAAATAGCCTCCGCTAGTACGATCTTTAAAGCAGATGTGACATCACATCAGATCCCAACCATGTAGCTCGTGTTGTGACGTTTATACAATAGGCACAGCTACTACAAGTGAAGATGAAATGAATGACAGCTAGCAAAAAGGTGACCAGTTTTTTAAACCTACATAATGACATGTAAATCGATATAATGTTACTTTCCAAGTTACGTAATACGGGTCATCATATTAAACATTACGGACAATATACTAATGTGGATGATCATTTAGCATTAACTCTGATTCTACTAGACTTCTCCAATGCCTTCAACATGGTATGCCATGGTATTTTCTTAAGTAAGTAGTTATTCAGTGGTCTTCCTGGCGAGCTACTGCGTTTCTTCGAATAGTTTTTGAACAGTCTTACCCAGAATTTGTAAACATGTATCTACTGTGTTTCTTTCGGAGAGAATGTTCTAGCCGGTGTCCCTCCAGACTCCCTATTGGGATAATTACTCTTCTTAGTGTATACTTTTGAATTACAGGGTGTCCAATAAGTACCACGACAAACTTAAGGAGAAGGTAGGCTCAGGACTGACCTCCCAAAAAACAAAAACTTACCTATATAAAAGTGTCACCGTTTTTGAGATATTAAATTTTTTCTTAAATTTTAAAAAACGAACCTTTTTATCTCTCTGGTCTTTAGCTGCATGTACAAATAAGGTTATGCTTTGTTCATTTTTTCTATAAAATACTGAGAGATAATTGCTTTCTCATATACAAATGCAATATAGTTAAAATATATTAAGGGACCGTGATAAAATAATGACGGTTTTGGGATTAAAACCTTCTGATATTGTTTCCTGAACTTTGACCATTTGTGGTGAAACAAAAATGTACTGGGCTATAACTGCATTTATTGAATACATATTTCAGAATGGTGCCACACGTACTATTTGGAATAGAAAAAAGTGATATTTGTTTCTGACACACACTACAATGTGGATTTAAATTTAAGTTACCGACCAATGACATTATTTTATACTCCAATTACCACGAAGGCATAAGGCCTAAACACCCATTGGGTACCGTGGGGCTATGGGTACATGCTAAATAATACAACTATATTATTAACTGTTTATTAATTGTCAATAAATGAATAATTTTTTTCCACAAACAATTTGTGCTTTATTTCACGCTAACCCGTCCTTTACAAAAATATTTTTTTTTGTATTGTTACTGACTCGAGTCGAATTTCAGTAAGTTTCATAAAATCATATCAGGAGCAGGTAATAATAATGTAGCTTTGAACTATTTAGCATGTCACTGGTCGGTAATGATTATGTGTCTGCCTACGTGGCTGCATAGGTGTAAAGAAAACGGAAGAACCACGATTTTGTTTGAATCTCCACCTTCGCTTCAATCTTCCAGCTAAGCTTATGCTGGACTCTGTTTTGATGGTAGTAATTCCTTTTCCAAGATGTGAGACAGAACACATAACTTTTCTCTTCTTCCAAGTTACTATGAGCTGGTGACAATTCAGTCAGCTCCCCTGGCTACACTCATATCTCAATTAGCACGTGTAATATTGATCATGCATATTGCCAAATTATCCTTTTCTGTACGTCACTATACTCAATACGATAATGTAACACAAACGAATTTTAATACATATCCAATGATGCTAGCTATAAGTATGGGGGAGGGGGTCTTGGTGGGATGTCCACTACGAGGGATCATTGGAAACTCTAACACATCTTTCGTACTCTTACCCCAATGTTATAATGTCATTATGCCTTTGCAGATATCGACGAACTGAACGCGAACGAGCTGAAAGAGTACTGCCTGGACCTGAAGCACCGTTTCGAGCGCGCCATAGTAGAGATCCAGGCAGTGAAGCGTGCGTTGCGCGAGTCGGAAGAGAGCTGTGATAAGATGGAGATCGCCAACTATGGCCTCCAGCACCACATCGGCACGTTGAACGAAGAGCACTACGCCGAGTTGCGGTTGCTGGTGCAGCGGTTGGACAACCTGACTGCCAAGCTGGCAGCCGCGGAGAGACAGCTCAGAACCAAAGGCAAAGGCGATGCCAAAGATAAGAGGCGATCGCTGTCGTTGCGCGGCAGGGAAAGCTTCTCCATCAACAAGGAGGTGGAGGATAAGGTGAGAGGATAGTAGCTTTTCATTTACCCTGCTAATGATAATTGATCGTGACTTTTGTAACTTCGACACGTGAATTGAATCTTTTGGTGCAAACTATATTGTTTATAGTTTGGAGATAACTGGCCTCAAAGTTTAAATCCTGACATTTTTTATTGAATAGTCTTAGGGCTGCTTTTGTTATTAAAGGTTATTTTAGACACATATGAAAGTATCTCGAATAGACAGTTTTGTTAAAAATATTGTTTTTATTATCAGAAATTTTAAAAAGATTGTTGAAACTCTGACTTAACACTTTTTATTTGCTTGGTCCAGAAAACGAAAGTAGCATGAAGGTGTTAATTCAATGATATTAAAAGTAAACATTGTTCTTTTTTCTTATTACAAACTCACAAATGTAATAACAAATAATCCACACACTGTAACTAATCGTCTCCTCTTAAATTTTTATAAAAGCTTCTAAAATTTGCTTGTATTAAACTCTTTGGCCACAATTGGTCAGCTTTTATCGACATTCAATAATAATGGTTCATTTTCTACTCTTTTATCGAGATTTTGCTGTTTTCTTATATCAATAATAGTCCAATTTTCCGTTTCATTAAAAGAGTATCTGTTCTTGCTTACACTAAATTTTTCAATCTGGATCCATCTTACATCTCTGAATGAAAATTTCTCATTAGTTGTAGTTTTTTTTCTATCGACCAGTCCCAAGTTTTCTTGGAAGTTCTTTGATATCAACAAATTTCTCCGCCATTCTTGTTATATTAAAAGATGTTTTTTCTGGATTCTGCCATGATTGAAATATATTGATCCACCGTATAAATTAGTTGGTGCTTTCTGATAGACTTGTCTACAGCTGCAAAATCTTTTTCCGAGACCATGAAGGTAGGTCCTACTTTAGGGAACTTATGGTCAATTTTTTTGAACACTTCAGAGATTATTAGGTAGTGCCATAGATAGACAATATAAAAAAATGTTTTAGCAACCTGGTTGCTGTGCTATCAAATGTATTTCTAGATTGTAGAGCCATACTTGTCGTAAATAGAAGGCTTTACTTGTAGAAGTTCTCGGTAAGGGAAGCGTTTGTTATAAATCATATGTGATATCATTTTTTCGTTTGTTTCTGCTATTCCTCGATCATATTCTTGTACGTCAAAAGATTTTGCAACATGTTCCTCCTTCGATCCTGCATCGCAAACATTTTTACATTTTAAACGAAAACTGAATTAACCCTTGAGTTAACACCTTTTTACCTATAATGCAAGAGTTAACACCTTTTAAAGTTTAGAGATTGAAGTTTTTGATACAGTTAACACTTTTATAAATCTCTGTATCTAAGAACTGAGAACCATCTTTGGCCGGATAGATGTACTACCAAAAAACGCACCCTTTTAATACCTTTTTGCACCAAATTCTTCAATTGTTCACTTCCGCGCACAGTCATTGTCACTTTACAATACTCGCATAGAGCGCTGGTATCGTGCCTTTTTGAGAGTTACACCTGCGATCTGTCAGAAGCGATGATAAGTTAAATGACAAAATAGAAGTATCAACCTAATGGAATTGATCAGATATACACCATTGTCTTTCTAAGTTTATTGGCGAAGCATCGACAATCCATCATATTCAGATTTGACTGCCATATTGAAGATTAGTTGTATTTTGCGATATTAGCGCTTCAGCGGCTATTGTACACTGCCAATAGCCCAAACCTTTGGTGGTTTTGCCTTGCAAAATGTACCGTTGTCTGATTTTTGTTCTAATCTAAATGAGAACTACCAACTGAAAAAAGATGCTATTTGCTGCACGATAACAAGGTCTTATAGTTTTTTTCATATACTTAACCAAAATGAGGTAAATGGCTGGTCAGTAAAAATTATAATGGGGTATTCTCTATCTTGACAAAAACCCACGCTGAAATATTTCCCGACAATAGGATATCATTCATTCATCATTTATTGGTATCTGCACTTCTCCCGCAATCAACCAATTCAATTGAGGTGTCCTAAGTAGTTTGGATTTAAAGGAACATTATAGACACTGATTTTTACATAACTATATGAAATACACTCAAATGAGGCGGACACTCTGGAATACCATCACCACTACATGCAAGGCGCGGAATGTTACTTCCGAAGGCGGGATTCGAACCCACGACCCATCTAGGCGATATCAGTAGCTTGACCCCCTGACATACCAGGATACCCAGGATCACAAACCAGTATGATTTTATTTTCGTTCCACATACGAGGGATGTCTTTTAAGTTTTGCATGTAGAAACATAGTAGGCCGCGCGGATCGAACGTCAGTACTGAATCTTAACCTCACTCTTTAGTAAACTTAAATTCAAAGTTTCACAAAAATACGTGCAGTGTTCTCACTACAGTGAATTTTTAAGTGTTACCAAAATGTAACTTTCAGAGACAATTATCGCAACAAGAATGCCTTGCTGAGTTACTGTCTATTTTCGGCAACGAAGCGCCACATCACTCGACAATTTCCCGTTAGTATGGAGAATTCAAACGTGGACGGGTGAGTCTTAGCGACGATTCCAGGGTGGGTGTACCAAAAACGGCAGTCACCCAGGAAAACGTCGATACCCATCATTGAAGATAGACATGTGACATATCGCGAGATTGAGGCGTCCTTGAAGATCCCAAAGACCTCAATTCCAAAAATTTTACATGAAGAATTAGGAGTAAGAAAATTAGTTTCTCGTTAGATACCCCACCTGCTGACTGAGCAGAAAGCAGCCAGGGTGAATTGAAACGGTCAAAAAACGCTTGACCGTTTCAATTCGGGAAACTCAAAAAATGTGTACAGCATTGTTAGTGGTATCGTGGATTTACTGTTATGAACCAGAAAATAAACGACAGTCGGCTGTTTGGGTGTTCCAAGGTGAAGAAAAGCCTACAAATGTCATCCGTTCTCGAAGTGTTTCGAAAAAGATGGTCGCGACATTTGTGTCAAAAGCGGGTCATATTGCAACAGTTCCTCTTAATGAGCAAAGAACAGTTACTACGGATTGGTATACCACCATTTGTTTGCCAAAAGTCATCAACCGAGCTTCGAAAAATCAACCCCGAAAGAAGAATCATCCTCCACCAAGACAATGTAAGCTCGCACACAGCCCAAAAAACAAGGCGGTATTTAACGGAAGAAAACGTGGAATTATCCTCCATATAGTCCCCGATCTAAGTCCTAACGATTTCTTTACTTTCCCTAAAATTAAAAACTAACTGCGTGGTCAAAGGTCCCAGTCACCAGAAGAAGCAGTTAACGCATTCAAAAATGCCGTTTTGGATCTGCCACTTTTATTTCCATATGCAAAACTTAAAAGACATCCCTCGTACCGATAGAACATGACCAAACATAATGTGTCAACCTGTCAAAGAGAGAGGATAAAAGATAAGCACTTACATGCTGACCATTCTTACTTGAGATTAAATGTCAGATTTACTCTTATTTCTTGTGAGTGACATTTAAGAATTATAATTTGTCAAGTACCTGCCCGAATTTTATTCTTATAAAATGAGTACGGATTAGCTCTGATTTTTAAAATAGAAGTTCTTAAAAAAGATGAACATGTAATATGGGATGCAAGAACATTAGTAACGTTGTAAATGGAAAGGAAAATCCAGGATTGAAACAGGAACCTAAAGGTTGAATAACTTTGTTCGTTGAAGTGCTGCCAGCCTATGCCCATTTACTACAATAAAATATTTAACGAATAAATAAATAGTATTGTTAATAATGATTACTGTATGTGTTATTATTTATTATTAAATAAACTATAAAGAAAACTATGTATGTATATTTGTGTTAGGAGCAGAAATATTTTTGAAAATAACTAGCCAGCATTCTTCCATGCGGATGAGTAAATTTACAATTCAAATACTTTTGTGGCAAACATTTTACATGATTTTCTTTAAGTTGAAACACACTGATGTGTGAAAATCTGTCAAAAGATGAGAACAAATTTTGAAACTCTTTGAAAAAATAGAATTGCACTTTTTCGTCCTCCCAAAATACAGAGTAACCGCACTAGAAATTTTATTTCTCTTTCAGGTAACGGAGCTAGAAGCAAAGATATTAGCGTTGGAAAGAGGCAGAAACAGAAGAAGGTACAAACGAGATAGGAGCAACGAAAGATGTTCACCGATAGACGACAAAGCTCTTCGACGTGCTAGGAGAAAAAGTCTGGACAGTGCTACGTCATCAGAACCCATGAAGCTGTTAATGCGCTTGAGCTCTTTGGAGACCAAAGTGACAAACGTAAACACTTCCAATGAGTCCCTGAACATTTTAAACGGCAGCACTTCGGACATCACCAAGCTGAAAGATGAAAAGAGCTCTGTGGATCTAGATTACTTACTATCTACTGCCAAAATTAAAGTCAGCGAATGCCTTTGTAGCGTAAGTTCGCTGAAGAATAACAGAAAACGCAATTCGTCACCAAGCGTGGATAAGTTGGTAGCTTTAGAGAACTCTTTAAATGAGCTTCAGGATATTCTGAACAGGAAAGACTGCGCCGTTAATATAGCTGAAGTCGAAGTGATCAACACGTCTGCTGGCAGTGTGGTCAAACAGTTGCAGAATCTGCTGCTTGATAAACTGACAAGTTTGGCGGAAAAGAAAAGACTGCTGCAGGAGAACAACAAGTGGGATAATACGGCCAGGTTACAGGTAAAAATATTTATTTGTCAATCAGTTTTGCTACGATAAACATATGAGATTGGTTGTAGAAAGTATGAAATCTAATAGGTTGTTCTAGAAGGCGAGTTCTATATTGGTTGCTTATTATTGTTTACTTCATTCATAATATCTACGTCATCTGCTCATTTCTAAGTTCAGGAAGAGTATGTTGGATAAATGGTACTTCTGAATTTTGCTGTCGACAGAGCGTGTGGATACCCAGTGGATGGTACAGCGAATCGTTAGTCTAACTGTGAACGTGTCATGCATGCAGTATGAGTAACAGTAAACGACAAATTCTGGCTTTTAAAGTTTCCGCTGCCTCTGTTATATAAGAAAGCGTGAGTTCGCATGAGTTTGGAGGCCTATTAAATTGGCCCTTATTAAAATAATTCTGATCAAAGCATGGAACTCAATTTATTGTAGGAAACGCTTCTCGTTAATGTATCTATAGCCGAAATCACGCAAGATAACGATTACGTCATCATTTGAGTCTGTAGTAAAGACAAACGACGGCGATTTTTAAATATGTTTAATGAAGTTTCAGATATGCTAGACAGAGACAAACAGAATTTTATTGTCTAAACAAAATGTATTGCTAATTTGCAGGTATCCGACAAAGATAGACGATGTTTTCATGTTGCATGATCGATCATATTTGAAAGACGAATAGTTAGGTTATGTGAAAGCAGGTTAGGTTGTTTTCGAATAATCTTTAATTCCTGTGTTCTACTCATAACTATTCTTTTTTTAAATCAAAAACTCCTCACTAAAATTATTATTAAGGTATCACTCAAAACCATGAAATAAAATGAAAATAAAAATAATCAGTGAAATAATCTAATTCGCAAAATAATAATATAAATTTGTTGTCATTATGTTACTGGCATCTTGATTTTATCATCGACGTACGTCCATTGATTACTTCAGTACAATTTATGGTATGACGTAATAGTCATCTTTCGTAATCATATTAGCAAATTTCTCCGAAATAATTGTAAAGTCTGGTTTTATTGATGCATGTTCAAGCAAAAACGTTATTTCCGAAAAACGAGGCAAAATGCAGGTTTTCGCACTTGTTGGTAATGCGACGATAATTTCAGGTAACTACTTGAAATTCTTCAAATCCGTAGGATTCATGCTTCTAGATAACAACAAAATTGGAATATATTGATTAAGTAGTTTTTGAGAATTTCTAAATGTTTATCCCAAAACACCTGTATTCCGGCGATCACAACTAGTTTATCGAGCAATATACAGGGTTCGTTCAAAAAGCATTTAATAGCAAAATACACGTGTTTACCTTGCCGATATGAATCACAAACCATTCCGAAAAATAAATGTTATTTTTATGCGAAAAACAAAGGTCACGTTTTTTTCTTCTAAACAAATTCAAACATTTCGTATTTGTAAGTAATTGAACAGATGCGCTACGATATTCGAAAAATATACGTTACTATACACATTTTAAAACAAAGCGGATGTGTCTATCATCTTTTGTTGCGAATTACTCACAAATACATGTTTGAATTTGTTTAGAAGAAAAAACCTAATCCATCCTTTTTTGTATAAAAATAACATTTATCTTCCGGAATGGTTTGCGATTCATATCGGCAAGGTAAACTAGTGTATTTTGCTATAAAATTATCTTTGAGCGAACCCTGTATATTGCTCAATAAACTAGTAGTGATGGCAGGAAAACAGGTGTTTCAGGGTTAACAATTAGAAATTCTCAAAAACTACTTGACCAATCTACTCCAATCCTACGAATTTGAAGAATTTCAAGTATCTGCGGCAAACCATTGTCTCATTACCAAGTGCGAAATTCTGCAGTTTGCCTTGGTTTTCGGCCGTAACTTTTTTGCTATTCGTCGGATCTTTTTACGTGTGATCTCATTTTGTAGGTCTCATAAATACCTAAAAATCTTATTTGAAGAGTTTTTTCATTCCTGTCAACAGTTTCGATTGAGTCCCAAAGAACACGTTTTATCATTCTTTGTTTTTGAGTAAAAAGTTTTCCCACAAAAATTGGTGTACCTATTTTATGCGTCCATATTTTAAATACCTCCTTGAGCAAGTTGCAGCAAGAAAACCAGACTTTACAATAATTATTTCCCAAACCAGGGGTATTTTCGTCTAATATGATTAGACTACCTAATATGAATATTGCCCTCCGAGAATATGCGATCTAACGCCTAGGAATTTTCTGTGAAGGTGATGCTTTCAGTAACTTTGATAATGCTGGAGAAGTGAAACTAGAAACTATAATGTTTTATTTATCGTTTAACAATGTGCTATACTGCCACCTTACCTGAGTATTATCCATAGATGCTGGCCGAAAAAGTCGCCTACGAAAACGTGTTAGTCAATAGGATCCAAGAAGCTTTAACTTGTCCCGTAACCGGCGACGCTGTCTGCAAGAGGCTGATCAACAAGGAGACGCGAGAGACAGCTTACCTGATCATAGCATTACAGAACAAAATCAACGGTACCAGCAATAAGCAGCAACCGCCAAACAGGACAAGTGTGGATCATCTGACAAAGACCCTAGCGAAGTGTCTGTTGTCTGCAAGTCAGGGCTTCAAGTCATTCAAGAATTTCGTCGCTACCAAAGGACCATCTATCGATTTGCTCTGTGACGAGAAACAAAAGTTGGATGTGCTGTTGAGCACATACAAATCGGCAAAGTTACCACAAATTGCGGAGGCACTTGCTGCTGAAACGATGAACCTTGCTTCTGATAAGACCTGCAGGTATGCATATATAGGATGTTCCTTCGATCTCATAGCTGTAAAACCTTTTTCTTCACCGTAAATCACTCTCATTTTTTCCAACAATCATAGAATCAAAAATGGATATTTTATCGCAAATCAAAAACTGTTGGTGCAGATTTTTTAACATTTTCGTTAATTGTAGTGGAAATTTCCTAACTAGCTATACGAGGTTTGTCCGCAAAATACGTATAAAAACTTCGTTCCGTAGTGTCAAGGCATTCTGGATGGGTAGCCCGGTGGTTCTCTTTCTCTATGCAATCCCCTCCATGCTCAGTTCGAACCGGGACGCTCTGCGATTAAGTAAGATTTACGTGTGCTTGCTGAAAGTAACCCTTTTTTACCTGCCGTCGGCATGAAACTCTCTCTGATTGAGGAACAGCGCGTCAACATCAAGTTTCTTGCAAAGATCTAATGTGAAAACAATGATTGGTTTCTTTGATTTTCGGGGCATTGTTTACCAGGAATTTGTCCCTCCCGGCCAGACAGTGACCGGAAGTTTCTACATTGATGTTTTGCGTCATCTCATAGCTCGTGTGATTTGGCACAAGCGGGCAGGTGGATCCTTCATCACGATAACGCGCCTGCTCACACGTCTCTCGTTGTGCGTGAGTTTTTGGCCCGAAGCCCAATCACCCTGACAGAACACCCGCCTTATTCACCCGATTTAGCCGCTTGCGACTTCTTCCTGTTCCCAGAATGCATAATGGTGTTTCGTGGGCGGCACTTGGGGGATGTGGATGCCGTCAAGGCAGAAATGACACGGCAAATGAAGAGCCTCACAATTGAAGACTTTCAGCGATCGTATCAACAGTGGAAACGGCGTTGGTAGAAGTGCATCTTGTCTCAGGGGGAGTACTTTGAAGGAGACTATATTGAAATACCTGACAATTGTAAAATAAAGTTAATATTCCATTTTTTACGTATTTTCCGGACAAACCTCGAATTATATTAACCGATGAAATCAGTAATGTGCAGGCTAAACGATACATGTGATATGGCCTTAAGTAAAGTTCCGTTCTAATACCTTTCAAATGTCGCTGATTACCCCAGTTGTAGACCAACTGTTTGACTGGCAGAGCCAAAAAAATTGTCGCGGGAAGCACATTTCACCGTCCCATCTCTCCACTTTGTACAAATCCCAGAAAATGGTGTAGGTAGTGATACTTGATCTAGAAAAAGTTCAGCGTTTTCAAAACTCAAAGCAAATATAAGGTTGAAGATGTCACTTTGTACGTTTTTGAGAACGTGATTACCTATACTGACCTTTAATACTACGCTCAAGTTGCGACCAGTTGCGTGAGGCAGGATGAACATGCTTCACTTGGCTGTTACTGCGACAGCTAATGTCACCTGCGTCCTAACTTTGGCTGGGTTTGAAACTTATTTCATATTATTCTAAAAATGTTTTTTCATACTTGAGCCACCACGCAGCCCTAAGGCCTAAATACCGGTGGGTACCGTGGGGTTATATATATATATATATATATATATATATACCAAGTGACATATAAATCCGAACACCCAGTTTAAATGGTTGTATTTTAATAAAAGTTGGTGAATGTATTTATCTTACTGTAAATAACAAGTGAAAAAATGTTCAGCCTTATCAGCTGGACATTCCGGTTTTTATACTGCTTTTTGTCAGGCATGGCTTCGAGAAGGCCGTACGCAAAGAGCAAGGGGCACTGGACGCCGCCGTAGAACAACAGACCGTGAAGATCGCCGCCTAAGAATATTGGCCTTAAGGGACCGATTCTCCACTACCAAGTCCATTGCAAATGAATGGTTTGCAGAACACGGAAGACCTATTGGCATGCGAAGTGTTTACCGACGAATGAGAAGTTTTGGCTTGTTTTCATACCGGCCACACTGGGTCCTCCCTTTAACTCGAGAACACCGACGTAATCGCCTTGAGTGGTGCAGAAAACGATCAATCTGGGATCAGGAATGGAACAGTATTGTCTTTAGTGACGAGTCTCGATTTTGTTTAGGCATGCACGATGGCCGTGTCAGGGTTAGAAGGCGACGTGGTGAAAGGAGGAATCCACAGTTTTTTGTTGAAAGACATGTTCATCACACTGTTGGAGTTATGGTTTGGGGTGTTATAGCTTATGGTTCCAGGTCACCTTTAATCTTCATCAGAGGTAACATGAACGCGCAGCGTTATATCCACGAAGTTCTAGAACCCCATCTTCTACACTATCTTGACACCCTGGCAGATCCAACTTTCCAACAAGATAATGCCCGACCACATGTTGCAAGAGTCACAATAGACTTCTTTCAACATAATGATGTCACATTGTTACCATGGCCACCAAGATCTCCCGACTTATCCCCAATTGAGCACGTGTGGGATATGATGGGTAGGAGATTGCTCAATTTGCAACGTCCTCCTCAGACTCTAGAAGCACTTCGAGAGGAGTTGGTGGTTGCCTGGAATGAGATACCACAGGAGGACATTGACCACCTGATCAGAAGCATGCATGCCTAGGCGCGTTGGAGAATGCGTAGCACATCAGGGTGCATCCACACATTATTAAAGGTCAAAGGGCTTTAAAGCATTTTGAATTTTTTATCATTTACTTGTTATGCTTCATTATTACTTATACAAAATTTTATTAAAATAAAACCATTTTAACTGGGTGTTCGGATTTATATGTCACTTAGTATATATATTGAACTTTTTGCGAAAACATGTTTTATACACGAGTGGAGTAGTTTTTTTCCAGAGCTAACTTCAAAAACAAACGAATATCAATAAAACTGTGATTTTTGAAAATAAAAATAGTTTTGTAGACTGCATTTTACTGTAGTACAAAAAATACATTTTTGGAAATGGTTGAATGAAGAGAACGTTGCGGGAATAAATTACGTTTTACATACAGTCTACCAAAATAAGCTGTTTCGATTTTTTTTTAATTAACTGAAAAAAGCTAATTCTACCGATTTCTAATAGCTTACCCAACAATTAAAAATCTTTAACAAATAGCTCAACTTTGTAAGTTTTATGTAAAAGTCCCCTAATTTTTTTTGCTCCATTGCTGATATTACACTAGACAACTTTCGTATGAAACGTTCTTTCGTACGTAATCGGCTCAATTTAAAAAATAAGAGCGAAAAACAGTTTTCGGCCACCTTTGGGCACCGTTTTTAGAGAAGCCGTCTGAAATAAATTGTCGCATTTTAGTGTATTTGTACCATCGCATTTTTATCTTATTTTTGCATATAATCGCTTCCATCCTTCATTCTTAACTAGGTTGCCCTTGTTCATATGTCATAAAAAGGGTGGTACACTCTATTAAAAAATTAGCCTCCCCCTTCTAATGTTAATGTCATAACTTCATTATAGCATTAGTAGAGCTCTGGTCTTTGTCGTCGGGGCTGCATTACTTTGCTTTGTTAGTGCATAGCTTTGCAACTTTCTGTACAGTTCTCACGGTGAGTTGTTAAACCTGCTGAACAAAATTTGGGTGCGGTAATTGTAAGATACAAGAAACCCCAAGCAAATCGAATGTAACCGATCATTGTTTTCCAGGCTGAGATCTCTGAAAGAAGACCTGGTGAATGAGTTCAAGAAGAACGCGCGTGAGATCGTGAACTCCGAGCTGATACAGTCCGAGATCAACCACGTTTTGTTGCGTGCCGCCCAGGTGTACCAATCCAACATCGATGCCGACCACAACTTCTTCTTCAGCTTTTTCGCTTCGGAACGTGCCGCTCTGGAGCTTTGGTCGGACGCCGTGGGCGACTGCCTTTACGATGAGATCAGCAGGGCCATCATGGAGCTGACCGAGCTGTACCAGAACTGCCTGAACAAGCTGCAGAAGCAGAACTGGAGGCGCAGGGTGGAGCTGGAGAGGAACATCAGGTAATGGAATGTGGATTGGCTGTAGCTCCTCCTCGAATTTGCTCGCTTAGTGGGGGAAGGGAATCGAAGAGAACGGAAGCGAAATCCTTTCATTGGGTTCTGTTACTCATAATTCAATGTCGCTTGAGCGAAACGGAAGGAAGCGAAGTAACACATTTGACCCTTGCAAATGACAAATATGTCGCCGCGGTTCCCTTTGCGTCACTTCTCCTCAATGTACGTGTACGTTAAGACTAAAACCCGACCGCGTATGCTTATTGGATTGCCACAAATAATGGTCACATAATCTTCACCGGATTTTTTTGCCACGATAAAACCAAAGAGGCACATCCTCTAGTTTGATTTGACCACTACGTTTAGTCGTAAACGCTACTCGGACTTGTCCTACAGAAGTTGAGATACGTAAATTAAGAAATACTTATTAACACCATTCATTGTGGTTAACACCAATTAACACTATTCTGTATGCAAATCCATATTTATTAAAACGAAATTTGTAACAACATACAGATTTCGTGAAACAAATACATATATTTAAGCGATCATATGAGTTTAATCCAAACCCGTTGAAAAACCTGGAACGATCATTCGCTGCCGCATTTAGGAAAAAATGTACTAACACTGTTCGTTATCGTAACAGGATGATCCTGTATTTCATGCCAACCAGCATTGGGATTGTTCTGAAACGATTTTTTATGAATTCTGTGCATGTGTATGCAAGCGCATCAATTGATAATATAATCGAACAGTTCTGGCATGATATCAGAACACAAATTTGGAATGGAACTTTTAATTTGCAATCTTCAGAAATTAACAGTCACTTAATTATGCATCAAACTAAATTGGACCATTGCTAATGATCTGTAATGCTCATAAATTTTGTTGAAACCTATATTTTATTTGCTAATACTACTTCGTTTGAATTAATATATTCAACATAAACTAAACTTGATATGGTATTTAGTTTATAAATTTTTTTATCTTAACCCTTAAGTATCATGGCGGGGTCAAATTTGACCCTCCACGTTTTATATGCCAATTTTTGCTACCAAAATATTTATGGCGCGCTGCGCGCGTTCTGCTAATCTTCGACCGGTAGGTGATTTATCGATGCACAAAAATTCCATTAATTTATCTGCTACCACTGCAGTTGGGCACATGTAGGATCAAATTTGACCCGTTTATGGTATAAGTGTCTCTAGTGCGAATAGCGAGTAATTTGAAATTGCGGGGTGTAGTGGCAATACTCGCGTTCTGACACAGTAAGAATTTGAAGCGGAGGCGCCAAAAATTATTTCTAACCACTTTAGGTCAAGAACTTATTAAGGACCATTTGACTAGTTGAGCTCGGCATGTTTAGCGAGAGAACTTCGTAGTGTCATTTTTAAAGTTTCCGGACTTCAGGAACCAGTGGAGGGGAAGGTGTAAAATATGCCATATTCTAAAAATCAAAAGGAAGAAAGCTCATCGTGCGATAAATGTCATGAATTTATTTGCAAAAATCAAGCCCGCACGAAGATGTTATGCATAAGTTGTGATGAAAATTAAGGTCAAAAACATGCTTGTCATTTTTTAGATACGAAATCTAAATCATTTTTTTTTTATTTTAGGTAGCAGCTAAGATACCTAAAATTCACCACTGAATACAAGAAAACTGAAAATTTTTATAGGTTTTCTAATAATTTTAGAAAGTGCACATCGTTGTTAATTTCACTGGATACCGAAGTTTTTTTTTAATAAAGTTATAACGTTTTATTTTGTAAAATTGTAAAACTAGTTGAAAATAAAAAAACTTAACATAAAAACAAGGTATAAAATTAGATTTTTGTATGTAAAAAAAACAATTGGTTCAAATTTGACCCTGCCATGGTATAAATGTTACTGTTTTTGGCCATGGTAGTTAAAGGTTAAAAAATGGCGAAATTATTCCTCACTAAACCACTGTCGCTGGATGAGCAGTGCTACTAAATCAGTTTAAACATTATCGCGACATTTTCACGTTATCATTTGTCCAAAACGCGTATTTAAAGTTACCAATGCACGAAAGTAAAACATAGGGTGGCACTGGATTGCTTGTATTTATATAGCAAAAATATCTAGTTGTGATCTCGATATCTATATATGCTGCATTGGACAGTAACATGAACAGTTCCCATATACGGACATAAACTCTTAATTGCCCCTTTCCCAAGATCAAGATACAAAAGAAAATTTTCCAAATAATGTTTTAGTGATACTTCGCCAATAATACACTGTATATAAATTTGAATATCAAATTTCCTTGTTATTGTTGATGTAGGACGAATCATAATTCAAGGAGATTTCATTGAATGGAGTAACCATAACACCCAAAAGATGTCATTGTCACTTTATCTGCTTTACAGTGCTGCGTTCGTAAATTGTTAGAGTGTACTACACTCTATTTTGGCTTTCGTAATTGTTTGACGTACCTGTGCCATGCGTTCAAAAACAGAACAAAGTAACCCTTCTGGAACGTCAAAAGTGCGCTTTTCTTCCCGTACTAAAAACCTTGGGTACAAGAGTCTTGTCACTTGTCATTCTTATGGTTCATTATTCGTGTACCTCATTTGGTTATCAACAAGTGTCTAAAAATGCCAGAATATATATTTTTCACGGTAGTCTACCTCATATCCATAGGGTTTCTTATAATAAATGCAATGGTCGCAGAAAACGTGGTTAGAAATCAGTCATGTCATCAGGTGTCATTACATACATGACTCGATAATAATTTTGGCATTCTAAAAATAAAGTTTCACAGTATTCCAGAGTAAAATGTCATCTGTCACTTGGTAATGTAACACACAGTAATGGAATGTAGATTCGCAGATGAATTTTTACTCTGGATTACTGTGAAATTTCATTTTTAGAAATCATAAATTATTTCAGAGAGATGTAATGACAGTTGATAACGTCTGACTAATTTCTAACCACGTTTTCTGCGACCACTGTATTGATTATAAGAGAAGCTATGGATAGGAGGTAGCCACGCATAACATTTGTCCCGAAAAATATATATGTTCTGCTTATTTTTAGCACTTTTTGATATCCAAATAAGATAAACAAACAATGAACCAAGATAATGACAAGCGAAAACACTCTTATTCGTATTACAGAGTAGTACAGAGTACACCCTTAAAGAATTTACGAACGCAGCCCTGATGTAATTTTTTCCTGATTCTATCGTTTCATAAGTTTCGTATTGATAATTCGCAGAGCTCCAACGACATTGCTGTACGAGTTCGCCGACGTGGTAGCCCACAAAGCGCTGATTGATGCGAGAATCGCTGTTCTCAGTGGCAGCTATAATCCGCAAGAGATGTACAGCGGATCTCTGGAGACGCTGAGCACCTGGCTGGATAACGAGAAACAGTGGGCCTATATGGAGACCCAGTCTTTGCTGCAGACGAATCGAGACCTGGAGGTGGAGTTTACCTGCATGGTGAGTTCAGGGCTGTTTCTGATTTCTATTCATCTGAATGTTTTAGATTGTGATCCATCACAATCACGTGTACGTTCTACAGCCAAATAATTAACAAAGTTATCTAAATAATGTTACAGTCAACATCTAAGATTACAGTCCAACAGACCCAGAAAATGAGTTATCTTTCCAACAGGTTAGCAAGTCTAGGTCACTTTTATGGGAAAGTAGCGATCTTGCAACGAAAACTGAAGAGTTGACTTAACTGCGTTTACTAGCTCTTCGTGAAACAGTTTACCATAAAACGTTTTGATCAATGCGTATCTAAAGCGATTCACTTCATTAAGAACAATTTACCTGATGAGCGAATCAATTTACTTTCGTTTTGCCTGACGGGGCATACCGTTCAAGACAGATCAAGTGGTCGTTTCAGTAGCGCTACGTATTGATAAATGGGACTAATGTCTAAATAGTTCTCAATCATGTGCATTTATGTTTACCTTCGATCTCCTCAACCATTCATTTATGTCTTGTTGTAACTTTATACATTGATACTGTGAGATGCTTGAGCTAACAGGACTGATCAATTCGATTCACTTGTATAGATTCGATAAAACCATAATGGATCTTCTAGATACCCAAATGGCGAGAAACAGGATAATGATATATTGGTGTGACGTTTTCAGACTTTAATTCATTTAAATGTACGAAATGATGCAGTCTAGTGTTGTCTGCATTTGATGCTCCCATAATTAACGAAGGCACCTCGAAACAGCTGTACTAGGTGTTCTGTAAGTTAGAACTTTTCTTTTCGGGAATAATTACGCTGCACTGACATGGTTGATGTACGGTGAAACAGCAAAGAAAAAGAGAAAATAATTTCCGTCATCTAATCGATATCAGGGCCGAAATGGGCTCATGTAAATTCTTTTTCAGCCTAATGTCTCGGTTGACTAAATTCTGTGGCGTATGTGTTATAAAGAAAAGTCACCTGTTTTCACAAGAACCAAACGCCAGATAAATAAAAGTCCTAACTTTAAGAACATATCTAATGTCAGCTGAAAAAATATAATATCCAACATTCTTCATAGGTGGAGAAATACAGGAGTGAGTGCCATGCGCTGCTGGAGCCTAGAGAATCAGTCGGTGGGTGTCTGCGCGAGTTGTCAGAGAAGGTGGAAGAGTTACAGAGGTGTGCAGACTTACCAGTTCGTGGTATTGGCGAGAACTGGAAAGACGTATGCCAGGCCTGTGCTACACTCAGGGATCGTCTTGAGGAAGTTAAAGTAGCTATGCAGCAACAGCAGAACAACACTCAACAGCTTAGAAGGTAAAATGGAATAAATTTTTATTGAAAAAAATAATAGGAAAATAAACAACCTCTACACCTGGACTATTGCGAGAAACTGTGTCAAATCTACTATAATCAAAATTTAGACATTTTTTTGCCTACTAAGCAAGGTTAAACTTTGCTTCCAAATAAAGTAAGTCTAAAATACTCTTCGAGGTCCTGTATTAGAAGGTGTGGGCAACCTCAAAATAATTTGTAAGCGACCTTTTATATTCAGAAACCAGTTTATTAAACACCCGCTATGTTTACGAGTATTAAACCGGTTTGGAGAGTGGTAAAACTCTGTTGTAGTGAGCGATTTTTAAGCCTCTTGGTAAGCTAATAATTGGCGAACTTTTGATTTTTACAGTTTGTAATGGGTGATTTTTTTGCTAGAATCTTTTTGGAAACACTGTTTTTGACAGATGACGCGTGAATCGTGTCTTGTGTCATTGTCAAACTTGTTCAGTTTGGTCTATAATTTAACATGAATCGACTTACGAACGAACAACGCTTGCAAATTATTGAATTTTACTATCAAAATTCATGCTCGGTTAAGAGAGTGCATCGAGCACTGCTTCCAATTTACGGGCAATTTGGTCGGCCTACTGAGGGAGCTATTCGGAAGCTTGTGACTAAATTTCGAACCCAGTTTACATTATCGGACATTAAACCACCAACACGCAGACGTAGAGTGAGGACTGAAGAAAATATTGCGGCTGAATCCGCCAGTGTTAGTGATGACCGTGAAATGTCGATTCGCCGCCGTTCGCAGCAATTGGGCCTCTGTTACTCCACTATGTGGAAAATTTTGCATTACAGGATTTGGGTGTAAAACCTTATAAGATACAGCTGGTGCGAGAATTGAAGCCACACGACCTCCCACAATGTTTCACATTTGGTGAATGGGCGCTGGCAAAGTTGGAGGAAGATCCGCATTTTTATCGAAAAGTTGTGTTCAGCGACGAAGCTGATTTCTGGTTGAATGGGTACGTTAACAAGCAAAATTGCCGCATCTGGAGTGAAGACCAGCCAGAAGCATTGCAAGAGCTACCAATGCATCCCAAAAAAATCACTGTTTGGTGTGGATTGTGGGCCGGTGGCATCATCGGGCCGTACTTCTTCAAAGACGACAATGGCCGGAACGTAACTGTGAATGGCGAGCGCTGCCGTGCGATGATAACAAACTTTTTTTTGCCCAAAATGGAAGAGCTGGACTTGGCTGACATGTGGTTTCAACAAGACGGTGCCACATGCCACACCGCACACGAAACAATGGCCCTATTGAGAGGCGAGTTCGGTGAACAGTTTATCTCACGTTTGGGGCCCGTCAATTGGCCGCCTAGATCGTGTGATTTAACGCCGTTGGACTATTTCTTGTGGGGCCATGTTAAGGGGATAAACCAGCAACGATTGTCGCCAATATTGAAGCATTTATTCGTGAGATACCGGCCGATATGTTGGAGAGAGTGTGCCAAAATTTGACCTTGCGCAAGGGCCATCTAAAGCGGAGCCGCGGCCAACATTTACATGAAATAATCTTTAAACATTAAATTATATCGACCGTTCTATCGACTCAAATAAGGATTTAATCGTTTTTTCAAATTTTTTGTTTTTTTTGAAAATCAAATCCTATACCTCTTAAAAAATCACCCGTCACATTAGTGAATCACGATACATAATAAACCCGCTCTTATGTGAGACCAACCAAGAATCTTTAGTGGTTTTGAGTGATGAAAGACTACATTAATCAAGCTGCTGGTTAATCTTCTCTTAAAAAGCATCCGTGATGAGTTCTTAATTACACATGATAATTTTGTTACTATTTATAAGATATATAAAAATACCGTTTCAATCAAAACTTAATATGACTGTCGTGCCAAACTCAGTTCGTACGGAATTATTTGTGCGGGAAGGATTTGTTTCGGGTCTTGTAATATACCTATAATAAACCAGCTCGATGAGATGTGTCATCGTTAATATTCCACTTACGTGCGTGATATAGACGACACAACATCCATAGCAAGGAATTAACATCCGACGCGAAGATTTGAAACCGCGAGCCCCACCGAGTTACTGAGGCTCCTCTGTTTTGGGTCTCAAACAAGATGCATATTCGATCTGTCTAGTGTTACATCTTTAAAAATTGCAAAATTTTGGTTGTAATGCTATGAGGAATTTTGTTTGTTACATAAGAAATGGTACAAATTTCAATGATGGCCGAATTAAAAATGACTCAAGTATCTATTGAAATGACCATTACCTTTGCTGTTTTTGCAGGTATTCTCCGATACCTGTGGACCTCGATCGTTTGGACGATGACCTGCAGTTGCACCAGAGTACCGCCGAATACTTATCAGAAGTGGAACAGCTACGCAGTGCATGGCGTCGTGCTCTTGTCGCCTCCCCGGACGGCGGATTGTGCGAATCGGAGGCGGAGCGCCTGCGACAGCTGTGTGAACGAGCCTTAGCAGCTACAGAACGCTGGCACAGGGGGGCGCTGCAAGCGGCGAGACGCGCCCACCAGAGACAGGTGGACGCACTCAAGCAGGAGAAGGAACAGGCGCTGGCCGAGGAGACACGCGCTACGCTCGCCGCGTTGGACGCTATGCGGAAGGCGCATGTCGCCGAGGTGCAACGAGAGGTCAGCATCCAAACTTAATTTTTTAGACAGAAGTCAGAGTTCGAAAGTGTATTCTTTAATCCATCCGATGACATCGACTACTTCCATTCGAGGTGGTCATTACGCGAAGTAAATTTTAGCAGGCTGTATTCTGTAATCGACCCGATGACACCTACTACTCCCATTAGAGGTTTTTGTCAAATGAAGTTAGGAAATTATTATTACCAAATAATCCGGCGAAATTAACATCGTAAAATAATTTGACAATCGCATCACACTTTAGTCAATGAAGTTGAGCTGATTAACGGATATATCCCGCTGAATCCGGAGTAGTCGTGTCGTCGAGGGATTAACCGAAATACTCCGGTGAAGCTGAATTTGCAAGTTCCTTCGCTAAACGCCTCAAACAGGATTAGCCAATTTTGGCGGGGGGTTAACTGAAATAGTCCAGTGAAATTAAGTTCGCACGGTCATTCTCCAAATACCTTCTTCTATTGGGAATAGTCCGGTAAAATTAATTTCACATTAGCATTTGGCTAAAGAACTGGTTATTTGAACTCGGCGGTTGGATCAAAAAATCTAGTTCAATTATTTGCAGGTTGCTAAGTTTAAGCAAGAGTATGCAAGACAACAAAGAGACGACATTTTTGATTTATCTGAGAAACTGTCTGTGAAGTCGTTGGAAGCTGCAGCCCTTGAAGAACAATTAGGTAGCGCCACTAGACAGTTAGCCCATGCCCAGCAGCATATTTTGAAGCTTGAACGGAACCCCCAGCTCTCATCAGTGAAGGTAACTTCATACATTTATCATTTGTGAAGGTGACCATATTTTACGCATTCGGTCAGGATTTCTCAAGATAAGCTAGTATTTTGATAAGTTGAAATGGGTACAGATTTTAAATCACCTTGCCATCAACTCTAAAAATCGTTTTCCACTCAACTGTCGCCAAACGGTGGTGCAGTTTTTGACTAGTAGATCGCTAGGGAATTATAGCTATTTCGCAATGCCTTACCTATTTTGCTCGACAAACGCATGAGTTGTCACGAATGATGCAAGGCATTAATCCCGAGCATTATAGCATTGCCACATCAATAACTATGGATTAGTTAACCACCTTGAAAGTGGTATTCACATTGAAATTGTCAGTTAATTTCTAGGGCAAAACTTACACAATCTGAAAGCTAACTTTTAGCCAAAAATCTGGATCATAGCTAATCTAATTTCCAGTATTTTCTTCTCGAGGTCCAAAATATAAAAATATTGCAAAAAGTAGTTCCGAAATTACGGTAATAGTACTAAAAATTCTTGATCAATATATTTTTTTCAGAATTCTAATCTCTGAAATAATGTCTGAATAAACTGTATTTGTTCTTTTGCAGAACTGAAGGTGTGTATCTGTTACGAAGCAAGAAAATTTACTAGTCCTAACAAGCCTCATACCAGTGTATAAATTCTTTTAAGTACAATATTATCACAGTTGTGTACAGATGTTCGCACTTATTTTCCCCATGTTTTAATGTATAATATTTGTTTGTGGCCTGAAATATTACTTTATTTATTTACCTCACTTACTGTATCCAATAATACCTTGTACAAATAATATTACTTTTTTGCAACAGTTAACTGTTTATTGTTTATGTGTTGGGTTTATTTGGAATGTTTATAATAAAACGAATTTACGTGTTTCAATTAGCTTTTATTTATATTCGATCTCATCAACACTTATACCCTCTCGAGACTCACCCGCGCATCGCGCGCGAAGCCGCGAACTACCCGTGACGCATGGAGTGTGGATCGCATTCGCGTATTCTTTGCGGCTTCACGTCGCGTTCGCGCGTTGTTCCCGTTTGTTGTCGGTTTTTTGTCCCGCGACAAAGGATTCGCAAGGCGCGAACATGACTACGCTCCTCATTCTCTGGTGGCTCAGTTGCCTCATAGCGAGTGCCGGGAGTGGTTGTTTTTTCCACTTATTTTCAATTGTTTTAGTTTTACTTATATATGCGTGATTATAAATTGCCAAAGCGCAAAGTAGCCCTGCAGCAGCAGTAGCAATTTCACCGTCCAGCCTCGTCAAGAGCGCGAACTATACTGTGATACTATGAAGCATGTGAACATCTGCGACTATGGAACTGTAGGAACAGTTTTCGGGATTCGCACCGCGATCCGCGCCGCGAATTCACGCCGTGATCCGCGCATGAGTCTGGAGAGGGTATAAGATATATTCCGCACAAGCATGGCGCGTAACATGTTGCCCGACGGGAACGCATGCCACATTTATGCCACAACATCTTCCAGATTGTTGACTATATATTTTTTATACCGAAGCCGCCGCTCAGACAAAAGCCTATCTAATGCCTATACCAGGGCACCGCGACTGCTATGAGCGGCTTGAAGAAACTTTTTCAATCCGATTTTTGAACTGCCCAAGGTTAGCAGTCATGGGAAAGCTTCCTCCAAATTGTTCCACAATCTCCTGATTGATCCTAGTGACAACGGAGCTGTCGTGTATCAGCCAGTTCTGGATGTACTAGGCTAGGATGGGAGGCCGCAGTCAGGCGGATCTGTCTAGCAGGCACATCGGCATCATGGATGAGAGCTCTGAGAAGCAAAGCCCGTTGACATAGCGGTAGATGAGAGCTAGATCCCTGACGACCCGTCGGTGCGAAAGGGCCTCCCGAGACTGCCCGTTAGAGAAGAGCCATTGATCAGTGGGACAACCGTCCTCTGATCAGCATCGGGCATGGATAATGTAGTCGGGACGGTAGCACCTCAAGCATGTGAGCAATACCAGTGGCAGAAACCGGATCAGTGCAACGACGCTTCTTGTTATTCAAAGCGCAGTTCTACGTTTTGTAAACATCATTCTGTACCAGAATGTTGTTTCCCCAAGCAGTGATAACCGCCACAGGGGAAGACGCTGATAGTCTTATTTTCTTTAGCTCACAGACACATATCAATAAATCTGGAACATGATGCCTAATATTTTGGAGCAGACATTTGTGGTATATAAAGATATTATGGATGAATATATTTTTTATTTGGCTACTCTCCAATAGATGGCGCTGCGCATCGGTAGCCACCATAAAGTCCATCGTTTTGAATGACTACGTTGGGCTGCTGGAATCGTTCAATAACCTCCAATGCGTGGAAGGAGGAGGACGCTTTTCTTTTCAACAAAGCCAAATCAATACGCAATATTAGATAAACTAATCCATACAATGGGGGGATTTTTAACCCCCCTCACGGAAATTTCAGTTTCTTGATCTTTGAGGATGCGTTGCCATAAACCCATCCCGATCCCCGACCAACCGCCCCTAAAGGATCTTTTTCACTATTTGGATGAGACCATTTTTGATAAATATCAAATTTTTCTAGATTTTGTTTTTTTTATATATTCGGTATATATATTTGTCTGTTTTTTTATGCAAAGTGCTTCTTACGCATATAACATATAACATGGTTTATTATTTTTTTATTTTCTCGTGTTGTGGAAAGCGTTAATCCGCGTAATTGATTAAAAGATTATTTATCAGATTGTTTTATTCTGAAAGGAGCTGTGACAATAAATTTATAATTAACCAATATTTTCAGTGAACTGAAGCTGTAGCACCTTTCCGTTAAAGAATTTTTCAGCTTTCTTATATATGATTTGACTTAGATGTTTCACAATATATGTACGATACTTAGATAAAGCCAAGAGTAAATTAAAACTATCTTTTGGATTGAGTAGAATTAGCAGTGTTATCAGCCTTAGCATGGATACCCTATTAATGAAGCGTTTCTAACAAAAAAATTATCGCAAGTCGTACGAGCCAAAGGCAAGGTTCTCTATTGTTATTGTTTAAAATAACAAAAAGACCTGAAACGTCATTATAATGCTGAAAAACCTTCTAGATACATTAAAATTAACTTTGAATGTAAAAAAACTAATTACATTGCCTTCTCCATAACAATGGCTAATAGACCAGCATTTAATCAAATCACGCCTGATAAGAAAGAAGTAAATGAAATTAAATATTTGGGGGTTGTTCAGCACTTGAAGTGGGGCCAGCATATGCTGTACTTGAGAAAAAAAAAATATATTTTTCATCCGTAAATTCTACACTCTTCGTAATATACTGAAGCTCAAACTAATATTGAAGATTTACAAAGCACTTGTGGTGCCACTTTTGGTATAGGGCATAATTGTGTGGGGTGGGATGAACGGTTCAAATCTTGGGCAGCTAAAAGTGGTGCAGAACCATAATGTAAGGATTATTCTAAAAAAAAACTAGATTATATCCCACTATGCAGCTAGATTCTCTAGAAATAAACAGTATTAAAATCTTATAAATATATCCTTGCAGTATGTAGTTTTGTACATGCAAATAAGAAATTAAATACAAATTATGTGTCCCTTAATTATATATTGCACCTAAATTTTACTATTTGATTCCTGTTAATATCAAGAATATTGAAAATTTTTAAAATTCAATGTTTAATTTAAAATGATCTATCGGAAAAATCACGAACAATTTATGCGTTTATGTAAAATTGCTTTGAATGCTCGGAATGTCTGTTTGTTTACTTTTTGTGATAAGTTTTTCCTGATGTTCTAATGTTTACCAAGAGAGATTGGCTGGTGGAAAAACGCCTGAATAAATTCCAACCAATGGCGACGCACAACGAATAGCGGTACCGGCGTACTACACGCTGCGAGCTAACGCGCGTCACTGCGTCACTTCAGTTGTCGATTGGCGTTTGGGGAGCGTGGTACGCCGAGCCCTCCGTGAAACGCTCTGCTTCTGTTCCACTCGTTGTGTGCCGGGAAGTCTTTGTCGGCGATTTTCCGCGGTGTCGTCGTGTCGAGATGGTGATGTAAGTGATTTTGTGGAAATTGTGTGTGAAAATGTGTTGTGGTTGTTCATGAAAGGCGAGTGGAGTATTTTCACGTTGGATATTGAGCATTCTTCTGATCATCCTGAGCTGACTGTCTTCATAGCGAACTAGGTGAGTTAACCATAGTCATCTATCTACTTCTGTGTTAGCTTTGACCTCGTAATGTCAAGATTGACTTATTTTGTTGTTGTCAAAAGTCATTAGCGATTTTTCTCTAAAGCTAAACGTTTTGATGTTAGAAACGATTGAAGTTCTGAGAAACCTTAAAAATGTCGATCTCAATGCTTTAAAACGCGGGTTGAAATGATCGTCTAGTTGCCACGCGTCTAAGTTAATATTTCGCACATTTTCCTTCAAGACTCCGAGGGGTATTTTAAGATTAGTATATCTTAAAGTATTATTACTTAATTGTTAGCAACGCGAGGCGCTAAGGCGTACTCCACTGTGCGTTATTATTAACAATGATTTCAAGATAAGTAAAAAATACGCCAAGTAGAAGAAGGTTTGAAGTTTGTGTAGAATGAGATAACATTTTTAGGGTTTTGAAGATATTTAATCGCTTATAACTCTTATAGAGGGAAACTATTTGCATTCACAATGATCAAAAAAATCTAAAAACACATTGTAGATGCTTTTTCTTGCGTAGTTTGTAATTATTTACACTTTGCAGCGAGTTACCTCCCGGCAAACTCATGATTCATTCAAAAATCTAGATGGAAAGTTTATCATACGAACTTTTTCGCCTCGTCTATAGTAAATGTAAATTCATAATAAGTAGCACACTATCATGTACAAAAGCTTGCAAGAAAGTGAGATTAATGCACGTAAATACCAATTGTATTACGTGTGCTATCTCTCGTATAAAAAGTTGTTTACGATTTTTTGTAAGAAATAAATACCTGTATACAATCGATATTATAGACGAAGAGCTGGCTAGATAGGGCAACGGGTCACTCGGTAAAGTCTAAATTTTGTCAGTTACAGGATCGGCTGTTACCGACATAGCAAGGGGCAGGCCGTCAGAAGTCAGCCTGGAAGTAATAAGTGAGGGTAGGGGGTTAAATCGTTTTTGTTTCGAAAGTACAAGGTGAATAAGAATTTTGAAAACGTAACGTGTCTCAAGTGTAGGCCGAAAAATACTTCAATCGTATTATATAGGGTGTCCCAGAAATAACACGCCAGAGTGACATGGGAGCAAGATTGGCTTCAGATCAATCAGATAAAATCAACATGATGTAAACGTTTTCTATTTTTGGAGATATTGGCACTTTGAAGTATTTCTTATAACACGTGTGTAGCACTAAATATAAGGAGCTGTACTAAATTAATCCTGCGCATGCGGTGCGCAGCGACCACCTCTGTTTTTCGTGGTGACATAATGCTACCACCGAACAATGAATGTGACAGCGAGATATCAATGGCATGTTTAGGTCCTTTCATTCCCTAGTGATATCGATACAAACGACGGCTACACTTATCTTTTATTTGTAGTATTTCGCATGTATTACGATTTCAGTGATAATACTTGGGGTTATTCAAGTGTTAGTGGAAAGAACCAACAAATAACAATTTATTTTTTTTAGCATACCGTGCTAGTTTTCAATGAAATGAATACTCGGTTATCTCAACCTACTATTAATGGTAGCTCAGAAAAAAAACTTAAGTTAGAAGTTCTGTATAGCCATAACAGGCAAAAAGGGAGCAAAAAATAGTGATGAAAAAAACAAAGTGTCAATATTTCGAAAACTAGAAAACTTTTACTAAGGTCATGTTGATTTTACCTGATTGATCTGAAGCCAGACTACCTTCCATGTCACTCTGGTGTGTTATTTCGGGGACACCCTGTATTTGTATCCTCACACGATTGTAACGGTTATCTCACGGAAGATCTGCTTTAGTAGACTTTATGCGATGTTAGGATAATTAATAAACAGTAGTAAAAAAGAGTATGTAATAAAAACTAAGCTACAAAAACCCAAAAGTATTTTTTTTCTTATGGAACTACCTGTCTATAATTTATACTGTTAAAGAATAAAAATATAGCTTTCTGTAAGATTGTCGCTAAATAGTGGTTTCTGAAATATTTGAAAATGTTCGTTTTTCTTTTGCAAAAATGCTCCATAAGGCAAGGATACAAATACAGGAAAATGGAGTGATTATTTATTGTCATACGACAATTTTTCGTCATATTTTGATAATTTACTGGCAGTGGCTCATGGTTGGTAACTACGACCTCCACGGACGTTCAAGGGGTATTTTCCATGTGCGTGCGAACCAGTTTTTATAAAAGGTGTTAATATATTATACCAAACTACTTTATTTATACATTGTGTCCCAGAAATAACACGCCAGAGTGACATGGGAGGTAGATCAATCAGATAAAATCAACATGACCTTAGTAAAAGCTTTCTAGTTTTTTCAAAAAATCCTACTTTTTGTTTCTTTTTCACCCGTTATGGCTATAAGCTTGTATAGCATGCCAAAACGCTCGATAGAATAATTGTACCACCTGCCTTTCCTGGACAGAGTGATTGTTTTAATAACATAGTACTTGTATACTCATGCTGTTTCTACTTATTCTAGGGACTAGAGCAGTTTGCTGGAATGTAAGTGCATTTAGGGTTTTCTTATTTTTGTTGGGTTTACAGAGAGCTGCGAGGCTGACAAACCTACTGGTTGACGACTCTAAATACTGCCCTCGCCCCGACAGGGTGCCCCATTTAGATAGTTAGATAGTAAGGAATCACTAAGAAAAGCCGTCAGTTCACTAGAAAAGTTAGGAAAAAATAATAACAAAATGCTATCACACGGTTGGAATTTTTGAAAGTAGAGAGAATCGGAATATTCATATAAAATGTACGCTTCAGAAAAAACGTTTGCGTCAGTGAACTCCAAATAAGTGGTCGGTAGTAGCGAGTAGCTCTGGAAATGCTGGGGAATTTTTGTTGGGCACTCTGCAATGTGGGGGCACGTCGAGGGATACAGGCAACTCGTCATCGTGCCCTGTGGCAGCTTTGTAGGGGCACATAGAGGGATGCAGATGCTGTTTTCATCAATAGGACTTCTGTGTAACATATTTTGACAAATTATCGACATTTTTTTTCGTACTGCGAGACGTGCAAGCGATATTTTCCATTCGCGTGCGAACCAGGTTTTATAACAGGAGTCAATATATTAAAGCGAACTATTTTATGTATATCTATTTGCTTATCCAGATATTTGAAAACATGGGTACAATACAATGGAAGCAACTAAACTACGACAATAATACCAGCGTAACTTTTTTTTAGATAGAAGAAAGCTTTATAGCCGTTCGCATGCGGAGACGCTTTTTCTGCCCAAACTGTGAGAGTGGGAGTTGTAATAACGTAGTACTGCTGTTTATACTTGTTACAGAGTCTATAGCTGAAATGCAAGTGCATTTAGGATTTTCGTCGCCCAGATATGGGCTTGCTCATCATCAGCAGTAAATATGTTTTTATATTTTATTCAGGACTTCTATGTTTTAGGTTTTCTCGTACATTTTTCTAAAGTACTATTGGGCTCGGTTATTGCCTTCATCTAGCAAAGCTGTGATAAACTTCAACGATTGCACAGTGCAAAAGTCCGTCAAGAAGAGGGAAAAGTGAAGGAAGGAATTCCTCTGGGTCCATGACCGAGCTGTTAAACATGAATCTAGGATTTAAAAGAACATCGTTAGGTATTAATTGGTGTTAATGTAAGTACACTCAAGTATGGTGACAAGATACACTCCAGCTACTCTATTAAAAACAATTATTACTTTTTACAAGCAATGTGTCAAAAAATGTTACGCAAGACATGTGGTTAATCATTTTCGGAGAGTCTCACATAGCTGACGTAAAATCGTCCAGTGTTTCTGAGGGATGAGATATGTGAAAAGTTCAGGTTTCATAACTGTGTCTGTAGATGATAAGTAACTAGATAACAAGGTAGTAGAAGCAGTAGTAGTAGTTCTGGTAGTAGGGCTAGTAGTAGATTATTACGGCCAGCATGCAAGGTGGTTTATAAAACTTAGGTACTCACTCCAGGTTGTGGCCCCGCGATGGTCTCCAAAACTATATTTATTATTATATGCTTTTTAATTATATTTGAAATTCACTATTTCTATTGTACTATCAACAGCTGGATAAAGCACCTTTATTTATTGAGGAACATGGTTCGTATTCTTAGGTATTTCACAGGTCTGTTGTTTATGACTATTTATGCTTAAAAATCATAGCGGAAGTGTTCTTTTTTTTTGTTTGTTTCAGCTTTTAGGTGATAATGGTGATGAAATATAATAAATATTGAGGATAATGATGCATTCATTGTAATTTTAATTTTAGCTCACATTTGGTATTTACTTTTTTGAGGTGCATATTTTTAGCTAAGATGTGATTGCACATTCCTTATTTTTACGTATTTTACAGAACTGCAGAATTTTCAGGTTTTCTTTCAGAATCATAGCCTAAATATTTGTATCAAGCTTTGGAGGGGGACACTCTCAATTTCAGGAATGGCATATAGACACTCCCGAGCGTGATAATCGTGATATAACGAATATTGATGATAATGTCCCAAAAAATGTTCTGCCTGGATAACTGGATGAATGTTTCATGGGCATACACGAGTAGAGTGAAGAGGAACAATAAAAACATGTTAAGAATGATTAAAGCCCCAATTTATGTTGCAATACAGGAATACATGAAGTCAGCAATCAAACGAACATCAAACTTTTTACAGGGTAAGCATTGGAAAGGACGGTATCAAGAAGGTTGGTATTGAACTTCACGAACCACTGAAGCGTAGATAAAACTGTTGAGGATCTTGAAAACGCCCCCAAGAGATATATTTTCGAAACATACCCTAAGAAAGCCAAACGCTTTCCACTCAAAACTGTACTTAAATTCATGCTATTTTCCATGAAAAACAGATTCAACCTTCTTGATGTTTCAAAATTAGCAGAGGTGTTATTTAAATGTACTTTTGTGAACTCTCTTTGCAGATGAATGTGTGGATAATAGTAGTATGGTCTACTGTCAATATATTGATGAAATTTTACGAAATATTTGCAGCCAGATTCTAAGCAAAAGCTTCTAAAAACGTTCATATTTGGGAAAACAACTTGATGACGCTAAAAGTTATATTTCTTCACGCCCTTGGAGATGATTGCAGGCTGATACATGCAGAATGAACATCAATTGAATTGATAATTGAAATAATGAAGAGGTATTTTTAACATAATTTTGAACTTATTTATTCTTCATGCTTCATTGACGTTTTACCCGATAAGTCAAGCTTATCAGGAAATACAGGGTGTTCTAAAAATATACCCAGATATTATAAAGTATGATTTCTTGTTAAAGAACATGAAAAAAAGTTTCTATAAATTAGGGTCCGAAAATGCAGGGTGATAATTTTTTTATCAATACCTTAAAAAGCATTCACTCGATTATATTGAAATTTGGCAGTATTATTTGTTGTACTGAGAGGCTAATTTAGCTCTAAATAAATTAAAATTATTAGGTCCAGTGGAGTTCCAGCGGCACCTTAGCGGATATTATTGGCGAAAAAATGTACGCCACTGAATTTTTTTTAAATGTAGTATTTGCTGCATGACTAAACATCTAAAAATACAACTTCTTTGCCTCTTGTATTTTTTTCGTATCTCACTTCGTTTTCGAGAACAAAAATATACTAAGTGACATATAAATCCGAACACCCAGTTTAAATGGTTTTATTTTAATAAAATTTTGTATAAGTACTTAATGAAGCATAATAAGTAAATGATAAAAATTTCAAAATGATTGCACTGCTTTAAAGCCCTTTGACCTTTAATAATGTGTGGATGCACCCTGATGTGCTACGCATTCTCCAACGCGCCTAGGCATGCTTCTGATCAGGTGGTCAATGTCCTCCTGTGGTATCTCATTCCAGGCAACCACCAACTCCTCTCGAAGTGCTTCTAGAGTCTGAGGAGGACGTTGCAAATTGAGCAATCTCCTACCCATCATATCCCACACGTGCTCAATTGGGGATAAGTCGGGAGATCTTGGTGGCCATGGTAACAATGTGACATCATTATGTTGAAAGAAGTCTATTGTGACTCTTGCAACATGTGGTCGGGCATTATCTTGTTGGAAAGTTGGATCTGCCAGGGTGTCAAGATAGGGTAAAAGATGGGGTTCTAGAACTTCGTGGATATAACGCTGCGCGTTCATGTTATCTCTGATGAAGATTAAAGGTGACCTGGAACCATAAGCTATAGCACCCCAAACCATAACTCCTACAGTGTGGTGAACATGTCTTTCAACAAAAAACTGTGGATTCCTCCTTCCACCACGTCGCCTTCTAACCCTGGCACCACCATCGTGCATGCCTAAACAAAATCGAGACTCGTCACTAAAGACAATACTGTTCCATTCCTGATCCCAGAGCGACCGTTGTCTGCACCACTCAAGGCGATTACGTCGGTGTTCACGAGTTAAAGGGAGGACCCAGTGTGGCCGGTATGAAAACAAGCCAAAACTTCTCATTCGTCGGTAAACACTTCGCATGCCAATAGGTCTTCCGTGTTCTGCAAACCATTCATTTGCAATGGACCTGGTAGTGGAGAAACGGTCCCTTAAGGCCAATAATCTTAGGCGGCGATCTTCACGGTCTGTTGTTCTACGGCGGCGTCCAGTGCCCCTTGCTCTTTGCGTACGGCCTTCTCGAAGCCATGCCTGACAACACCTAACCACAGTGTCTACACTTCTTTGCACTCTAACTGTAATTGCCCGAAAAGAAAGTCCAGCTTCCCGAAGTCTCACTACACGGCCCCTATCAAACTCACTAAGTTGACGAAATCGTACAGGTCTCCGTATTCTAGGCATCGTAACCGATCGTAAAGGATGTCAAGAACCAAAATCCGCCAACGTTGATTCTTTACTGCGGCTGAAATATTCATTTTTAGAGCGTTAGTGAATTAAGAAAAAAGCGGTATAAAAACCGGAATGTCCAACTGATAAGGCTGAAAATTTTTTCACTTGTTATTTACAGTAAGATAAATACATTCACCAACTTTTATTGAAATAAAACCATTTAAACTGGGTGTTCGGATTTATATGTCACTTAGTATATAAACCGTTTTACTGCATGTCACTGGACAAAATTGGATTATTAATTTTTATAAATAATTTCAACAAGGAACCACCCTCTGAAATATCTCCGTCTATTTTTTGAACTTGAAACCTATTGCAAAAAGCAGCGGCGCCACAGAAGAAAGCTTTCACCAGATTTTTTTTTCCTAACACCTTATCAGAAAGAAGTCAGTGAACTAGAGGGGCGTTTTTAAAGTAAGAACCAATTGGCCAGTCTCTCACTACGCCGCTATAAAAAACTCAAGATCCACTAGTTTGGTTGGAGAATATCAATTAGATGTTTCCTTCATGGATATTCAACCAAATTGGGTCTCAGAAGAACAATAGAAGAAAATAATTGTTACATTTATATAGGCTGATCCCTTTACCTTGCTTTTGTAATTAAATTTATCTTGGTGTAGTATTGAGACTTTCTCTAATTTTATCCTATGTTACCCATACATGTTAGCGTGGTGCTGATTTTGAGGTTGCAACTATTTAGTCGAAAATTGCATAGCAATTAACCGGTGTGTTACGACAACAGTTCTGGGTGGGTTTTAGCGTTCTTTTGGGGAGCATTTAGCGACTTCGGGACTATGGACGAGGGTAACGTATCAGGAATTAAACGAAAGGACAATAAAACTCGTGCTCGCTCATCGTTTTGGACGGCTGTCCGTTCCTTTTAGTAGAGGGACAATGCGACAGTATTTGAAATTCTTCAAATTCGTAGAGTTCGCACTTCTAAATAACCACAACAAAATTTTAGATTGGTCAAGTAGTTTTTGAGAATTTCTTATTATTTATCCCAAAACCCCTGTTTTCAGGCAATCACTACTAGTTAATTGAGCATTTTATAGCAAAATAGACTAGTTTACCTTGCCGATATGAATCGCAAACCATTCCGGAAGATAAATGTTATTTTTATGCAAAAAAGGATGGGTTACGTTTTTTCTTCTAAACAAATTCAAACATTTCGTATTTGTGAGTAATTCACAACAAAAGATGATAGACACATCCGCTTTGATTTAAAATGTGTATTGTAACGCATGTTTTTCGAATATCGCACGGCATTTGTTGAATTACTCACAAATACGAAATGTTTGATTTTGTCTAGAAGAAAAAAACGTAACCTTTGTTTTTCGCATAAAATAACATTTATCTTTCGGAATGGTTTGTGATTCATATCGGCAAGGTAAACACGTGTATTTTGTTATTAAATGTTGTTTGAATGAAATCTGTATGTTGCTCGATAAACCAGAGATGATGGCCGGAGAACAGGTGTTTTGGGATAAACAACTAGAAATTCTCAAAAAACTACTTGACCCATATAATTTAATTTTGTTGTTAGTTAGAAGTATGAATCCTAGGGATTCAAAGGATTTCAAGTAGTTGCGTGAAATTATCGTCGCCAAAACCTGCATTTTGCCTCGTTTTTCGGCCATGGAATTTTTCCTATTAGTCGGATCTTTTTACGTGTGGTCTCATTTTGTAGACCTCATAAATACCTAAAGAGTTTTTTTCGTTCCTGTCAACACTTTCGATTGAATTCCAAAAAACAAGTTTTCTCATTCTTTGTTGTCAAAAAAAAAGTTTTCCGACAAAAATTCGTGTACCCATTTTATGCGTCCATGTTTTAAATACCCCCCTGAACAACTTGCACCAATAAAACCAGAATTCACAATTATTTTGTAGAAATTTGCTAATATGATAAACTAAATAAATATTTTTTTTTCAACACACATGCAGTTTCAATTGGCCAGGGAACTATGGGTGATTATCATAGGGGGAGAAATGCTTTGTTTTTCAACAACGCCAAATCAATACGTAATACATATTAGATACAGCAAACTAATCCAAACACACACATGTGCTAGATATTTTTTGTGATCAAAATATCCTAAAATATATTCCAGCACAAGTGCTGAAGTTGAGTTAAGTTGTGTAACATCCCAATTAGCAAAGTAGTGGTATAAGGTTTTGGTAAAACAACCGTTCAGCCATAAAAGCTCTCTATTGTTGTTGCCTGAACACCAAAATGCTGGCTTAATGTTGTGTGGAATGCAAACTTGCTTTCTGCAACATTCTAAGGCGTTCGATAAAATAAATCATGAGCTTTTATGTGCTAAATTGAAGTTTTTTGGTTTTTCAGACATACCTCTAATGTTTTTTTATAACATATCTTTCAAATCGTAAACAAGTAGTAGAGATAGACAACACTATATCTAGTCCGATTGATATAACATCAGGTGTCCCTCAGGGTTCAGTTTTAGGGCCCTTGTTGTACTTAATTTATACTATAGACTTGGGTAGCTCTGTGAAAAACTCTTCTGTGATGTGCTATGCCAATGATTCACAGATATATAAGAGCTTTAATAGTAACACTTTACATACTTCAATCAATGAGCTTAATGATGATTTGGAGGCAATAGTAGGATACTCAAATGGTAACAATCTTAAGCTCAATAAGGATAAGTGCTCAGTGATGCTTTTTTGTCCTGCTGTCAAACGTAACACTATATTGAATTCTCTTGATGTAAAAATCGACAAGGAGCGTCCAGCTGTCGTAAATACTACAAAAAATTTAGGGTTGATTATTGATTATACTTTACGGTTTAAGGAGCATGTTTCGTCTATCTTAAAAAAATTTTATGCAACTTTGAAGTGTTTTTATGTCAATCGCTCTATTTTGAATTTTAAAGTTAGAAAAAAGTTATGTGAGGCTATTATATTTCCAAGCTTATTTTACTGTAGTACTGTGTTCTATTATTGTCTTGATTCTATCACAAAAGCAAGACTCCAAAAACTCCAAAATACTTGTTGTCGATTTGTATTTAATCTCAAGAATTATGATCATGTTTCCTTAAAGAGATTTCAGCTTGGTTGGATGTGCATAGAAAATGTACCATATAGCAGTGTTTACACATAAGATCATATCTTCTCGATCCCCCTTGTATCTTTATGAGAAATTTGTTTTCAGACGAAATAATTCAGACATTGATTTCAGACTCAAAAAAAGAGTAGAGATCCCTATGTATAAAACAACTTTATTTCGTACTTACAATGCTATCCTGATTTATAACGAATTAGATGACAATATAAAGGTTTGGCCAGTAAACAGATTTCGTAAGCATGTGAAACAGATTTATTTGTCATTGTAGTAATTGTGGAAAAGTTAGTTTTTAATTCTTACATTTTATTTTATTTTTACATAATATATGTGTGTATATATTATGTATGTCAGGAAGCTATCAAGCTCGTTGTTTTGAAGTGTCTTTTGCTGCTTGTCAAAGTTTCCTTTGATTGAGTATTTCAATTTATTATTTGGGTAGGTTAAGTAGAGTAGCCAAGAGCTAGACTTCGCCTACCTAGAGGTCACATTATGTTGAGGTTTATATAATGTGCCTAATAAAGACATTTTATTATTATTATTATTATTATATTTGCTCTAAAGTGAGGTGTTTAAAATATTCTTATAGTATAGTTATACAACATCTTATATGGCAAATTTTTAACTGTTGCATAAACGTTTATACAACTATTTTATACGGCATATTTGCACGTTAGTCAAAATGGTTGTGTTGTGGCATCCATGGTAACGTTTATATAACAAACTCGAGCCTTGTTGTTTTGCTGTGCAATTTACTACTTTAGCCAACAAATTGCTCCCAACGGAAGCACTTATACAACTGTTGTTTAGTAACTGTTAAAGGTTGTGTGTACAACATATGCTAAATATGTTGGTATACTACTTCACCATAACCTAACTTTTTGCTGTCATATTTTTGTTAAAATACCATAACCAATGTTTTAAGACAAACAACGCATGCATATTGGTTCAAAATGTTTTATCAACTGTTCAAACAAAAGATATAGATCTGGTACAAATTCTGGGTAAGTCATTCGACTCTGTCGGTATTTCATTTCAGACATTTGTCAAATTGTTGTATAACACCTGCAGGCAACACCAAAATATTCTAATAACCTAAAGACAACATGGACGACGCCATGATTATACATTATATTGGGCAAACATTTATTCCTCTATTTAATATTAAATACTTATGTTTCAGTTCGAAATTACAGATATAAAGTTATAAAAATTAGTGTAATTGTGTCTAAATATAGGATTTGTGGAAGATTTAACGCAGATAAGTTCAGTTGTCCATCTTAAAAATCTAGACATACTTTTAATCATTATCAAAATATGAATCAAATACGAAGCCCGTAGAAATTGCGTAACTAATTTGCACGATAATCACAATAAAATTTGCTGCGCAAGTAATTCAATAGCCCTATATCACAGTGCAGAAGTTTATGATATACCTGTGTATGAAATTGACAATGGCCGATATGTAACTAAACAAGATGACTGTAATGTGTTAGTTATATATTCTTCTTCGTCTATACAATACATAAGAAATAGTCTGGTTGAAATAAACTAGAATCACGTAACAGAATAGTTGTATAGTTGTCAAAAACTGAAGCTTGCTCTGGCGCAAATGTCCTATAGCCGCTGCAAGAGGCTTACACCTTTGTTGTATAACTGTTACCTGCAGCCCTTGTACAACCTCTTAAATGACTGAAGTGTCCTATAAGGTGTGCCCATTCCGCTTGTATAGCAGTTCTAAGAGGGTTTTGCCAATGTTCTTACAGTATACAATGCTGTTTAAGGAATACTGTATAATCATTCTTGCAACTCTAATAGGAGTGATAATTGTTAGTTGGGATGTACCCGCAACTTGAATGGAATTATACCATACAGCAATCCCTTTTCCCTTGCCGTAACGCTATGGCGACCACCACCAGCATCCGTAGTCAGACTATTCTATTCAAGTATATGGAAGTTCTTCGATACGCTTTCATCTTGGCGGCGTCCCCAATTTGAAAGCGTAGCCACACACTCGCCTACCTATGTGGCGCCTGGCGACCCGTGCCAGAAACGGTGAGATACCAATGAAGCACAGAAAACATCTTTGAAAATGCTTGTCAGTAAAATGAGGTTCACACCGTCACTGGCACCTGCAGATGGCTGATATCGTTACTTTTTGATATCAGTTATTTAAAACTGTGACATGATCATGGCTTTCAAGTGACGATGGAATTATGGTTATACTGATATCATGAGTAAAATACCGCGATGAAATCGCATGGAGCCAACCAAACCCCATAAGGCCCGATATCGCTTGCAGGCCATAGTTTAGTCTTACGGTGGTATACGATTCGCGACCTTAGCGGTTATAGCGGCTGCGTATCTCACGCATATTTAAACGCCTACGCTGTAAATCCCATAATGAACGCCGTGGCTGTGAAGCATCTAGTTACCGAAGTCGTAAACACATCACGCTTTTCACGGAATTTGGTAACAGTCGTGATTCGTGGCTTAAAAATATCAATTACCAAATCACAGTTTGTAAAATATCTGCGCTATGGCTAGACCATTAGTATTCATAGTACTAGAGCTAGATTAAATGCAGTATAATGAATTCAGTCTGATTTTCTAAAAACATGGTAGTCTAATTTTATCGAATGGTTGGTCTAATCTAATTTTAATACATGGGAGACGTGGAATAAGGAAACTATTCACAGTTCGAATGCATTTATTCCGACAAAGATAAAGCCATTGAGGCTCCTTTTTTTAAACTTACCAATTACAAAAAATTATATTTAATAAATATAGATCACATATAAATAGTTCACTTTGGTTTTAAGTATCCTAACTAAAAGCCTTCATGCTTACGTACTGGAAATGTCCCTGCAAAAAAGTATACATTGGGTATCTCAAACTGAGTTGTTCGTACTGTCAGGAGTGTCAGGAGGTAAAGATTGTTTATGAAAATATAACGAAAAGATTAATTTTTGACGTGTACAGTGAATAGAAGCATTATGTGAATCCAGGGCTGGTTAGAAGTATGACTAAGACACTGTTCTCACCAAAAGTAACCGGGATTCGCCTCGACTTCAAGTAACTTCTGTTGCATTGCTTTTGTGTTCCTATCATAAGTAAGTAGCCTTGCAGTGTCGTTTTGCAGTTGCGAATCAACCACTTGCTAAAGCCGCGTACAGACCGAGATTCCAACGCAAGGCAAGGCACATGTTACAGATATGGTGGTGTTCCAATCGGTGTGTACAGCGCAAGCCAACATAAGCCAACGGTTTCCAAGGTTGGCGTTAGCGTTCGCTCCTTGATCGCTTCTAGTATTCAGTCGATTGTCTGCATTCGATCAGAAGAGACTTGTCGCTCGACATTAGCACCGAACTTAACGCAAACGTCATATGTGCTTGCGTTCGTTTGCTCGGCGTTGGATTTTCGGTCTGTACGCGGCTTAATATGGCGGAATATGACTATGATATAACGTATTTCATAAAGAAAACCTAGCTATAACAATCAATCGGTATAAATAGTATTTTTTAATAAATACATAAATACAATATGCGCAATGAAGGATCTGTGGAAATCAACACCTTGTACACAGACATATTTCTTACTCTGATGGTCACTTGTACCCCATTAACTTGCTTGTGGCATGCTTTGTATCAACTGTGGCTCCTCTAGAAGGTGTTTAAGACTGACGGTCTAACTGGATCACCTCAACACAAAAATGCAATAGAAAAGTATATTTTCTCGACTCTCAAGGGTTTTTTTTGAGGGTACCACCTGAATGTTACCAGATATTACGAATGACATCTTTCAGCTGATGGGCAGATCCCGACTGGCTACGGCAGTGCCAGCAACCGTGCAACTGTTGAACAACTAGTTGCATTACTGTTGCTTTGGTAAGAACGCTTGTATTTGAATGCATATGCTGAGTCGGGATGGGGTTGGATTGTGGTCACCAATTGCTTTCGGTGGGAACGGTGTCTGTCACATCATAAAACGGCAAAAGGTGCGGTTAAAACCTATAGCTGGTTGTAAGTTGTAACGTTTCACAATATCCCTGCAGGTAATTTTTCGACAGGCGAGTGAAACAAAGGACCCAAAATAAAATACATGACTATGATGTAGGAACTTACCGGTATGCCTATGTCCCAACCCGCTCCAGCTGGATTAGCCTCACAGATTCCTTCTCTTCGAGCTATCACGCCCCCATCAGTCACTACCCATACTTGATTCTCTCCAACGCAAACATGCTTAAAACCGCTAGTGTTTGGAGCAGAATCTGTAAGAAAATTATGATACAGGTAAATCATGGTTATTAAAGTCAATCGTGTACACGACGCTACCCATTAAACTGTATTAAATGGCAACACGGTACCCAACTGACATTTGACCCAATGGAGAATGTCAATGCAAAGCAGCCATCACTCAACCATATTTCATAGATAAATTTCAAATTATCCTAGGATGCAGTATTCGCAGATTTTTGAATTAATTTTACACCACACTCACTCAAAATAGTTGGATCGGGCAAGATGGTCTGCCAGTGTTTTCCTTCCGGACACTTTGAACTAACTTCCTTCCGAACGTGGAGTCGGCCCAGTCGGTCCACAGCCCAAATACCCGCTTTGTTCACAGATATCTGCTTCAGCTGACCGCCGTTGGGAGGTTCTACGGTCATCCATTTTTCACCTTCAAGTTTTTCTGCAGTTATTCCTATCCTAAAGTATGCACAGCCTTTTCTACCTATAGCCCATACTTGCGTGTATGGGCTACAACTAATACTATGTAGGGGTTGATCGGTATTCACATGCTCCCATACGTGACCCTGAAATTAAAGTTAAACGGGTGGTTATGACCCTCGGCATGAAATTAGACCCCAAGGTGTAAATCTAGCATGCCAAGTGAAACAAATGCTTCTTACTTCCGAGACACATACGAAATTTTACCCACGACCATCTAAAGAAGAAAATATATTTTAAGTAGAAATATGAAAACTAAAATGATCGAGACGAAAATGGCAGTAACATATTTAACGATAATGTGCAAGGACTGCTTGTTGGATTTTGTTAACATGATCGGCTAGGAAATGGGTTTATCCATGAATGTAGCTAAAACCATGGACTAAAGTGTTATACCTGAAGATCCAGCAAAAACATTGCTGGCGCTTTCAATATGAGCATATACAAGCATATACAAGCATATAGGTGGCTATAGTGCCATCTGTGAGATACTAACCCTTTCAAAATACAGTGCAACCTCTTTAATCGGAACAGTCGTTCCGATTAGCGGTAGGAATAAAAATAGCACATATTTTTAATATTAGTTTATTTTACACATAATGCGAAATCGTAAAGTGCCAAAAAAAGAATTATTTTATCAATAACACTTTTTTCAACGAACAGTACCCTACATATTTCCTCGAATATACATATTATGTAATTAACAATCTCTTAATTGGTAGGTATGTACATATTATTTCCCATTTGTTGAAATGTTAGCAAATTTTTACTGATTTGTATAATCTCTTGTAAAAAACAACGTCTTTTAAATTGATGTTTTTTAAACTTTCGGGAATATCAGTTTCAGAATCCACAATCTTTTTAAGTAAATTTTTATTATAAAACAATGTCATACTTCGAATAACGAGCTGATCCAACGTTCCGATTAGCGGGGTTCGTTCCAATTATGACGTTCGATTAAAGTGTGTTCCGATTAAAGAGGTTGCAATGTATGTATTGCCTAGTCGCCTAGCAATGAAAAATAAGAACAGTGGCGCCATCTTGTGTTCAAGATGAGTTAAAGGTTTAAAATGGTTCTGTCGGATGGAAAGTAAAAATCCTTTCATAAAAGTACACTTTTCCGCCTGGCCGAAGATAAATAGAAAAATGATACCACTTCAGTGACACTGAAATTATTTGCAACACTGCCGACTTGATTGATTTTACTTACTTTCCATCAGCATACTTTGCCAACTTGTGCAATGCAAAAGGCAATGTATAAATCAAATCCAAGCGAATGACCAAAATTTCTGTGTTATGTGCCGCGGTTTTAATATGGTTCAAGATGACGCACGGGTTGATGACGTCAGTTACACGAATCGCTTGAACGCGTGTTGGTTTTAACCGGGGTTTTGTTGCAGGTTGTTTATTTTAGAAAAGCGCGTATATAATTTCTGATTATTTTTATTATCACTTAATAATCGGTTCTTTTTCGTCTACAACAGTGTATGGAAAGTTTAAAAAAGTAACCTTCCATAATATTAATGGGAGAAGTGTTTTTGTTCCAGAAAATAATTTTTAATGATGGAACCATGCCTTTGTAGTTAAATCTAAATCTAATCTTTTCCGCATACCAAAGAAAACATTTATTAATTTAGCAGAAATGATGGGAAAAGCGATGAAAAAAGATATTAGCAAAACCGTATACAGGTGGACATTATCCAGTGAATTTATATGGCCATATTTTAATATTCTTGAGGTATATCGCTACGCAGGATACTTTGTTAAGCATAGGAACCAGATTTGAAGTGTCCCCAACAACAGTAATGAGTATAACTAATAAGGTGCTCCACTTTATGCTAAAACTGAAGTCAGCCTTAATCAAGTTTCCCAAAAATGAAGCTGAAGTATACTAACAATATCCATTACCCGGCAAAATTCTAACTTGTCACATTTCAAATAATAACCAGAAATATAAAACTACTCCTGAGATAGGTAAATACCACAATTTTGCGGTGATAACTATGACATATAACAGCTGATTCATGACGTCACGGATCTTATAACCAAACTGATAACCACAATCGCTTGAACGGATCGATAGATACCAACCCAAAATGATAAATACCATTTTCATTTGGTTATCCGCTTGAATTTGATTATAGATAGATATACAGTAGCTAGTACTTACCATGGGATTATTCTTCGAAACTCCCGTTCTAACCATGGCATGTCCGCCTGAGGCAATGGCCCAAACAGATATCACAGTGTCATCATAATCTTCGACAGGTTCCAAAGTTACTTCTAGCAGTTTTGTGTGGCCCAGCTCTTGCCAAGGTCCCGTTGTTGCTATGGCACAACGCCTAATAATACGGAACTTATCAATATCAAAAATAATCTTATCATAGACGTTAACATTTTTCGTTAATAAAAAGTAATTCAATACACAGGGTGTACACATTTCAAATATGAATTACGCGCCAACCGTATACGTGAGGAAGTGGGGACAGGTCTTGATCGACGCGTTCGGCGTGAGGGTTAAATAGTCACAATGAAACGTTGGACTGGTGCGCAACGTGCTTTTGCTATCGAGGCTTAGTTTAAGAGTGGTGATTCATACGCAGCTGCCCTACGGAAATTTCAACATTCGCCGGCTAAGAGAAGCCCCAAGATCCTATTGAAAAAGTGGATTAAAAGGTTCCGTGAAACAGGTTCTACTGTTAGGGCCGTATCGTCAGTCGTTCCTACAATTGCAGGACGTCTTTAGCGCCTCCTTGATTAGATTGCACTTGTACCGTGTCAGCGTAAGCGCTTTCCTATTTTCAGGCTGATTAAACATGATATAAATCAAAAGCATGAACAATTTGATGCAAATAGATATTTGTGACATAAACTTAAAATAGAGCGCTGACACGAAAAAGTAGGAAACTATGAAAAAAATAAAGGCATCCTACAATGGTAGGAACGGCGATACGACCCTCAGTCAACCCATTCCTGGCCCCACCCCTACTGTATCAACCGAAGAAAATGTGCATACAGTAAGTGATTCAATCATTGCAAATCCTCGGCGTTTTGTAAGAAGCATTCCACTGCTTTGAGAATCCCTAGGTCAACACTGCATAGTATAAAGGAGAAAAAAATGGGTTTTTATTCTTATAAAATCTACTCAGTCATTGCTTTAAAGGAAAGTGATTACGTTTTACGGAAATCTTGTGCTGAACGGATGTGGAATCTTTTTCCTACGCGGCGCAGACTCGAGAAAGTTGTGTTCAGTGAAGAGGCCCATTTTCACTTAGACGGTTATGTGAACAAGCAAAATTGCAGATATTGGGAGCCAACGAACCCAAAGAGAAACATCAACAACAGCTACATAGTCCAAAGGTGACTGTTTGGTGCGCCATACCATCTAGCGGTATTATTGAGCCGTATTTCTTTGAAGATAAAAACGGTCATGCATTGACAGTCAATTCCGAAAGATACAATGACATGATTGATACTGTGTTGCTCCTATTGTAAGAACAGAACGGCGATTCAACAAAAACATGGTTTCAACAGCATGCTGCCGCTGCCGATACTTCCAGAGAATCGATGGACACGGTGAAAGCACTTTTTCCTCAAAAAGTTATATCGAAGTTTAAAGACAATCACTAGCCTCCTCGGTCACCCGACCTCACGCCATGCGATTATTTTTGTGGGGTTATCTAAAGTCAAAAGTGTATTCCAATAATCTACTAACCCTGGAGGAGCTTAAAGACAACATTCGACGAGACATAAACAACATCACTCCGGAACTCTGCAAGAGAATGTTTCAGAATTTGCGCGCGCGATTAGAAGGGTGTGTCCGAAGGGATAAATAAGATAAATAAAATCTGCCGAATTTACGAATATGTTGTTAGCAATAAATATTTTCTTTTCATTAAGTTTGCATTTTTTTTCCTAAATCAAAAAGTCAACTTTTCCACTGGACACCTTGTACTTGGTTAGTGTTGCACGAAACTTGATGCACCTCAGGCCATTACCAACAAGACGTGACACGATATGAAATCTGACAAGAAGTTTCACATGAAACATTTGTACGGCAGCTGGCAACCTAGCAAAACATTTTTTGTCGATTGCTCCGCTGGCCACAGCAGGAAAAGCAGTAATGTAGATCTGACAACCTCAGTTGACATTTTACATAATTACATTTTGTTTTTCATTGGTTATGTATAAGCCAAAGGTATCACATGTAATATTACCTATATAAAATGTGTATTTTGAATTGGAATTGATTTTACATAGCCTTACTTATTTTCGCCAGGTTACTGTTCAATATACTTATGTCACATTTTATATCGTGTCATGCTGACGGTCATTCACGCCCTATTGTGGAATTGTCTCATCTAAGCTCTTTTTATATATCATAAGAATTTTTAGTTAGGTATCTGCTGGAATAATACGAAAGGTTTGAAAAGCAGTTGGTTAAAGTCAGTTAAAAACAGAAAAAAAACCATGATACCACTCCAACGGGATGTTAAAATCAAAAGCTTAAAACATTTTAATATGGCGTTTTCTATAAATAATGATAAAAACATACGGAGAAATAAATCAAAATGTCTTCAGTTACCTATACCAGCGTCTTCTCCTAACATAATCAGTGAATTGCTTGTTGGCGTGAAAAGAAGCAGGGAAGTCGACAGCATATTGCCAACCTTCTTTATCTACGCCACCTGGAACGTGAAAGTCCACCATCCAATCAGAAACCCATTGCCATCGAGACGAATATAGTTTCACTTGATCTCTGGTTCGTTTCACCTTACCCGTGGCATCGCTCCACATGTACCTATCCGTTGGCAGACCTAAAAATTACAGTGATGTTACCTGATCGCTCAAAATCAGGGTCTTTATCTGCAAAAAGCATTTTCGTTCTAAAGTGACTTAACATTTTATCTGCAAGCTCATAAACACACAAAAACGGCGTTTTCGATGAAGAGAAATCGACAGAAAGAAATTGTAATTTAAAGTGATCTTGACAAAGTATACTTCAAGTAAAATTCATACTCATAATGTACCTGCAGAGGTGTATCCTGTCACCGGGTTCCACCGTTGATTCTCGTACACTCTGAAGTCTTGCGAATCGGTCATCGGGTGCACGTTATGGCTATCTAAGGTCCCCAGAAAGCCACCTCCCCAGCCTCCGGTGTATACCCAGGGCGTATGGTCGTACCCGATACCCCACGCTACGCCAATCTTGCAACTCTCTACTCGGCGCAGATGTCCGCCCAACTGGCGCCAGTACAAGTTCAACATGTCTAGGATTATCCTAGGACTCTTGATTACCACCTATAGAAGCGAACCATTTTTAATAGGACAGGTTTCACAGTATTTGAAGTATAACAGTAAAGCTATAGAAATTAATTTCAACATCTTTAATTGGTAATTAAAACCCCTAAAATCTGTGCGAGACATTCAGTACAAATGTGACAGGATTCTTAAGGTAATAAGATCGCCTCCGAGTCTTGTCTGCAAATGAGGATGAAACAATTTGAGGAGGTTCTCATTCCATACAAGCGCTGATTTCCATGCAGGTCCAGCTAATTCGAGTACGGGTCTAATAAACGTCTTGTAAAGAAATGAAGGAGTTTTCAATAGAAAGCAAATAATGTTGAACTGTTGCAACATTAATACCGCATCATTTAGCCGAGTAGAAATAATGTTATGGTGTAACGTAGCCCTTTGTAGCAGTTTTTTGTTTCGTTTTACAACGTACAGTCCCAGATTTGACCAAAAAGATACATCAAACCTAAACCAAAGCAGTCGACCACTTTGTAAATTTACAAAGCTCTTTAATCCTGCGTCGGATTTTGACTTCAGTATACTCCTATAAGTATATACAAATCTGGTAAGAACTTAACATAACAACATATTGTTTCACGCTCAACACGAATCTGAAGTTACAATTGGGGGAAGATGGACAAATATAAAATATAGACGTCCGACGAGACTACAGATTCGAGTTCAGCTTAAAAAGGTGCATGGTAGAAACATAGCGGGGGCCCCAAGCACATACCACTTTCTTATTTTGCGGGCCTATAAATAGAATAAACGAAACCTTCGGAATAGCGTCACCAATAGTGTTCCGCTTCCACTAAAGGCACAGCAGTAATCTGTGGATTGCCAATATGAACTTTTTTCTATATTCTCTCGAAATAAAAAAAAGAAACGTAGGTTTGTCAGGTGCAAAATAGAAAAATGATTGGTAAGAACTAGATGGTTAGCCTTTGAACTATTCCCAATATTTGCTGGCAAGGTGGTGTCCTACAACAGTACTTACCCTGAAAGGTTTTAACTTGCCCCAGAAACTCAACACACACGCCGACTGTGGCGGCAACCTATGCCTGTAGAGACAGAACTTGTCCTCATTAACAAATATCAGGAAGGCATCCTCGGTAGTTTCTATCCTCAGATTGAACTCCTGACCTCTCACGAAAGGGTTTCCGCCCTCTGTCTCTTCGGTCATCCACTCGCCCTCGATCATGGAGTTGCGCACCACGCAATCGTCCTTGAAGCGAGGGTTCAGGTGCAGGCATGTGTTCTCGAGCTCCGTGAAGGTTTTTTGCTTCGGCTTGTACGTAGATGGTGCTTCCAGGTTGATCCCTAGTCTTTCTGCTTCGTCACCTAAACATATGCATTAGAAAAGTACGGCTGAAAACCATCGATATAACGTATAGTCAACAAAACCATAAGTTCAACCTGAATTTTCCAATTTTCGATTTTTTGAACCATTCTTTTGAACTGTCTCAAAAACTTTCCATTACCTGTCAGAGTTTCGCAAATATATACTACAAATTTGTAATTCCATTCTAGTTGTATTGGTCTAATGGTTTTTGGGGCTTCTTGTGATAAAAGTATTTGGAATTCCTGAATTAATTTCCCTATGGATACGTAGCCTAATCAAATGCAGATTTTTCTGACAAGATTCTGATCTACAGACTGAATGGGATCAGAGACTAGGACACTTACCTATACATCCCGTAAATGTAATAACGGTACCAGGACAGCAACCAACGTGAAGAGCCACCTTGAAAGGCGATGCCTTGCCTGTAAGATCAAACTTCTGCACGTAGCACTCATCCTCACGCAGCTGATTCGCTTCCATCCGCGTGGGATCCCAAACAAATGTGTCACCATAGGTGGTAACTGCCCATACACTTTCGTCACTAGGCTTTTCTGTTGTACCACGAAGTTTGCCTAGATAAAATCAGACTATTGTATAAATCTGTCCATCCTCGAGGTTTATTACTTGAGTTGCAAGAATTGTGGGGGGTGACTTCCTAACTGTCAGAGGCTGACAAATTCATCATCCAGACAAATTGATAATGTCATGTTACTTAGCTACGCACTATCGTAACTATCAGAACTCGTGTAAATAATCTTATGTAATCTGGAAAGTTAGAAGTAGATAGCTCGGTCATGTCTAAGATTATAAAAAGACAAATATATCTATTGCTGATCAGCTGTTCACGTCGGTAGACGTCAATTCGCAATGCAGTATCGTGCGAAATAGGTTACCGTCCTATCAAACGCTTGTTTTAATGATTGATACACATTTATGGACTGTGCATCTTCGGGACATATTAGGCTCATCTCGTTTGAACCACATTTTAGAAACCTTCTCAAAATACAAGATAGTTAATAGAAAATATAAGATGGAACCGTTGAAATCAAAAATGATCTTTATGCAACTTATTAACAGCTAAATCAAAATTAATATTACTCATGGCCGTATGTACCGCCGTCATTGTTTACTTATGTCGATACAGCAAAGTGAAAAGATGCTAAGCTGATTTTAAAATTAAGCAACTCAAATCATAGACTTAAAGAGTTAAAACGTTCTTTGTTCCCGTTGATGAATGTTATACGTGTCAAAATTAATAAATCATACGACGAAGTTGGAATATTTACATCGAAAATTACATCAAAAATGGGTTTGTCAGAAGACTGTACCAAGGAGAAATTTATTTTTGTAATATAGATCCTTGCAGAGGAGATTCAGATCGCAAGAAAACCAGCCGGAAAGTTTGGGATAAAAGAAACTCGTCTAAACTTTGTATTATTGTATTTTGTGGCAGTTAGTATAAAAATGTTCGTAGGAGGTCTGCTCGTGATTCAGAGTAAGAAAAATATAGCCCTGCAAAGTGAAAAAAAATATGGTCAACTAGTTTTGAAATTGAACAATAAGTTTTGACTTTGAAATACTTTCGACAATTCGACCTCCAACACACTAGCACCTCCTAGCGGGAGCAAAATTGAACATTGCTGCCATTCTTTTGTGGTAACCATACGCCAAGTCCAAATAGGTAATTATGAGGTCTGTTTATGGTCAGTATTAAATTTCATGTTCAACGTAGAAACATGGATGCTTCTGAAAGTACAGAGACAATTTCTAATGACTATAGAACCTTGTACACAACAGCTATAAAATATGGAGATGTATTTTCTATACAACTGTTTATCACGTTCAAAAGTTTCTATACAAATGTTTGGTCATTCGGACATAACCGAATGCATGTAGAAAAGTCAATTAAGTAATATGAAGCAAGACGGATCGCAAGCTGCTGCGAAGTATTTAGACTGTTTTAATACACATGAGTAACTAAATTTATTATTCACCTTATACACATGTTAAATAACAACAAGTAGTTACACCAGCCAGCGCACTACATTATACATAGTCATGCCATAAGTTCTGTCCCTCGTTTTCAAACAAGTGTAGACCTGTTAATACTTGTCCGATTGTTTACATTGTGGTGTCAGTTGATTAAGCGCTTTTCGGGTAATTACATATACCTCAGTTTGTATTGATCTCTCGAAGCATAACGATGGAGTGGGGCAAGGCAGAGAACCGTATTGCAGTGATAGCTTTACATAAGTGTAATCACAGTGCTAGTCAGATTTTTGAACTCTTACGCGGCCTTCAAATATCGCGTAAATTTGTGTCTAGGACCATTCAGCGGTACAATGAGACGTCCTCTGTTGATAACAGGCCAAGAAGCGGAAGACCTCGTCAAGTAAGGACTCCAGCAGCCATCAAAGCCGTAAAAGCCAGGATTCAAAGGAATCCACTCCGGAAGCAGAAGATCCTATCCAGGGAAATGAAGATTCCTGTCCGGACGATGTCGCGCATCATTAAACAAGACCTAGGGCTAGGGGCTTACCGGAGACGTACGGGCCAGCGACTTACGGCCACCTTGCGACACATCAGGGCGACAAGATCCAAGAAGCTCTTGGAGAGGTACGCAGCTGGGGGATTCCGAAAGATTTTGTTCACGGATGAGAAAATCTTCACCATAGAAGAAAAATTCAACCGACAAAATGACAAAGTGTATGCAAGGAGTTCACAGGAAGCTTCGGAGATCATTCCGAGAGTTGAGAGAGGCCACCACCTTGCGTCAGTCATGGTTTGGTGGGGGGTGTCCTACGAAGGGGTCACTCAGCTCCATTTCTGTAAACAGGGCGTGAAAACAAAAGCGGCAAACTATCAGAGCGACATACTGGATCCTATCGTCAAGCCTTTAAGTGGTACATTGTTTGCCAACCAACACTGGGTCTACCAGCAGGATTCCGCCCCCGCTCACAAGGCTAAGAGTACGCAGCGCTGGCTGGAAAGCAATGTGCCAGAGTTCATTGCTGCGGAAGATTGGCCCTCAGGGAGTCCGGACCTCAATCCTTTAGACTACAAGTTGTGGGACCTGCTAGAGCAGTTGGCCTGCTCCAAAGCTCACCGTAATATCGAGTCCCTGAAAGCGGATTTGATCCGATCAGCGGCAGCTATTCCTTTGGAAGCTGTGCGTGCAGTGATAGATGAGTGGCCCGCGAGATTGAAGCAGTGTGTGAAGGCCAAGGGGGGACATTTTGAATAAAACTGTTTGATTATGAATTCTAAAAATGTTGTCGAATAAATAATATCTTTCATATAAATATATCTTATCTTGTTTCATTTTTATCATGAGATTATCATGGGACAGAACTTATGGCACGACTACGTACATTTTGTATTTCATTTCATGATCCTTGTTATAAATACGAAATACGTTTCTCTTTAGTAGAAGAAAATGAATAGCAACTCACCACAAGTTGTTGCAAAATGAGCCTGCCACTCTTCAAGCAACGCATCACTACTGAACACAAGCCGAATCACTGGTGTACGGTATCTAGGGACATGTATGGCTAGACGAGGACTGCCTGGTTCACTGCACATCTGCACGCACGATATATCGTTTAGGCTGATAATGTGCTGAACATAAAAAACAAGAAATCGTTACTGAAGACATACAATGTGACCGAATAGAAGTATTATTTCTAAAAAAAACTATTTAGTACTGATGTAAAAAACTCAAAAGATGAACAAGCTCTCATTTTTTAATTTTTGAAGAAAATCGTATTGATATAACTTTGGGTAAATCGCTCGCGACGGGTTTAACATCTATTTTTGTTCCGGTCGAAGTGGGTATCGATAATATAATCAAGTGTTAAGGACAAATATACGGGATAATTTATATGTGAAATGTCTCATGTGTATAAATATACTAACGCCAAAAAATTGAAATGTACTCTCCCTCATCCTCTGCAATACCCTAGCACCAATTTTTTGACCCCCTAGGTATTTACGAAAAAAAATGAGCAGGAGTCTCTGGGACGTCAAAAAATCTGGTTTGGGCGATTTTCTTTTTTGTTTGCTGCTCCGCCCCCACTGTATAGATCTTCAAAAACTACTAAGATGTTTCATTCTTGACACAGTAGTAACCATGTGTTAAAATTTCAGTAAAATACCACCGGTAATTTCCAATTTATAGAGAGGCCAATGATTATCGACTGATAGACCTATGAATATCGTGATCTACATGTTATTTTACTATCTCAAAAATATTTTCATTTTCAATATTTTTGACGATTGACTTAGGAGGTAGAGCGGCGCTTGGGCAAAAATAAACATATTTTATAACACTGTATCGCAATTTTCTAAGCTTCGTATACATAAATAATTACTGACGTCCTGGGTACATGGTCTATAAATATCACATTCCATGATAAATACTGATGGATCACAGTAAATAATGAACGTATGACATTCGCCTAGGAGTTAAAAAAAATGCCGAAAGCAGTTTGCAATTCATTAGAGTCAACTTTTAAGGCCCAAAATGATAAATTTGCCAATCGCAAAATTGATGGGGGAACATTTGAAAAATGGCATTTCCAAATTCTCACCGCTCGGTGAAAAATCGGACTGCGAATCAAACATCATACACGTGATTACTCACCAATGTGCTTGCTCCATCGGAGTTGAGCACCGTAAGACTCCCTGCGCCTACGACACTTCCAGTATTCACCAATCCTCCTTCCTGTACCCACTCTAGTTCCAGTAGACAATCAATCCAGTTTCCTGGGTCACCACCCCGTTGCACCCTAGCCTCGCCTTTGTGCACCCATGAAGTTGCTGCTTCACCCGGTCGTTCGTAGTGCGCGAAGAGGTCGCCAGGTGGCGTGCGGCGGCGCAATTCGCGCAAGATACTCTGCCGCCAGGAAGCGTCCAGATCCAGGGATGTGGTGGAACCGCAACCGGAGGTGTCACCGAACCAGTTCGGTAGTGGAGCGGAGGGGTCGACCGTACAGGCACCAGCCTCTATCTGAAAACATGTGTTATTGGTGATTTTAAGAGTAGAAAATGAAGTTAGGTGGAATGACTGATCGATGCAAGCCGAACATCTTCATTTTTAGATACGCATGCCAGCTGCATGAGGTGCATCTATATAGTAAAAGTAAATAACCACAAGCGATTTTTCAAACTACCATTTATAGTTGTTTGGAAGACAATGAGTGGAATAATTCAGAACTCGATAAAAGCTAAGAGGTCGACAAAAAGGAAAGCATAGATAGTAGAATGTCTCTATGGTGAAATCTGTGTCACGTGGGGGCAATTGAGGACTGTTTAAAACAAATTCTTAATAGTATACAAGTATAGCTCAATTCTTTAAAAGAGGTAACTGATAGCGCGATTGAAGAAACTAACCATCTAGTGCCGAAAGGTTTGTATTTAAGTCTCAAAACGTACCTGAAAGTTTAGTTTGATCGTTTATGTTCTTTGTCTGGGATGTTGTTTCACTTTGCATAAGCGCTGACTCTTGCAGTGTGAAAAGATGTACAACACAAAATTTAAAATTACAGAATGATGGAGGAATCAAATAAGTCCACGACAAAACAGGTCCGCATTTATTTATAAAAGCTTGCACGCAATTTCCCTGAGTATATTTTTCTATTAGAATTGCTCTCCTATATTACACATGTAAAATCATCTCAAATTTGAAGTTATATTTTCCGATTCTAGCTGAATACAATTTCTCCTGTACTTACCCATGACCAAGATGCTTCAAATTCTGCCCATCCTAGTTCCTCATCTTCAGCGAATATACAAGAAGAGGACTCCCCGACACTCCACACGCTACCATCGGTATCAGGACGTGCCTCAGTCGCCAACACAGAACCAGCAGAATGCACTGGGCTCCAAGCGCGGGGATGCCTTGGTTGGGTTTCATAACGTGCCCCAAGGTCACCTTGTTGATAAATAAAAATAATATATGCTCATTCGCGATATTTTCTTCTACGAACGTCATTTTAGACTTTTTTCACTTTTAGGCTAAATATAACACACGTTGGTCCTAAGGTTTAAAAATATGTGTGTGTATTTATTATTGTCCTTTGAGCATATAAGCGTATCAGGAACGTACCGTATCTTGATCAAGGATCGTGATTCAAAGGCATGGAGTAAAAAATGAAAAAGAGTAAGGAGAACGTGTGTTGGTTGGATATGTCCTGGTATTACCAATGGTTCATAAGACTCCAGAAATGAATGGGACCATAAATTATGCATTAGAAAATAAAAGGGCGCAATTTTTGCAATAAAAAATTGAAGTTAAGACATACCTGCAGGCAGAGATGCGGCTGCTGTTGGAGCCGAGTGCGATTGCTCGCCATCTAATGAAGTCACATGTTGTTCTATCATGCTGCTAGGTCGACTTTGCTGCAAACATGTGCTCAGTGGCAGAATATAAATCAATTTTCACACCGCTAACTGCATGAAACCACATTGCTAACCTCATGCAATTCCTCTGACGTTAAATATTCAATCTATCAAAATCACAGTTTAGCACTGAACTGATGGATTATAATCAGGATCATTATTTCTGTTTTTTTATGTTTAGTTTTAATGGTTGCATAGTCTCAACTAATAAATGTCGTTCACCTGATTACCATTTCAAGTGGCAATATTACCACTTAGTTCGACTTACCAAGTTATTGAAACTCCGATGTAACCTGTCGGATCCGAAGCTAGCACTACTACTCGCTCTGCTAACTTGCATGGGTGCTCTTAGGGCGCGCCACTTCTTGCCCGTTTTATCTTCTTCAGTAACACCGAATCGGTAATATGCCAATCTGTCATCTGCTCCCACTGCAAGCACCTGTACAACACACACCAGAATAATTCCTACCAATATTATTATGTATGTAAACCCCATTACGCCAGGTGAAAAAAATCAATCCTATTGGCCAGCAGACCATAAACGCCTGAGCGTGGAAGCGACAATGATTAAGTATGAAATAAAAAAATATAAATAATTTTACTTAATACCCTACACTTCTCCTACCTGATTGTTTGCAGCAACTGAAATTTGTGCCATTCGCCCAATCATCTCGACCCAACCACTGCCTGTGCAAAGACTTTCGCACATAGTAGCCATCCCATTCACTTCTTTTCTAAACCAGACGTGCTTGTCCTGAGTTATAGCCCAAACTGCATTAGTACCAACTGATACCTGAGTAATCTGCCAAGAAAAGAAAGCACATTATTTAGACGCCGTAAATATTTACGCGGTCGTATAAGTGAGTTTTGTCCAAAATTTGTCCTTAATTCATAGATGTGTAGAACAACTTTATGATGTTTCTTATCCACTATTTATTCAAATATTGTTAATTATTAACTTAATCATCTTTAGCCGCTCGTGCCATAAATTATCTGATTTCTTTGGTTGATTCATGTGACGCCACACACTACCATTTACTGTGAAGCAATATAATTATACAAATGTAATTTGATGCACAAACCTTAAGGCCATCACCAGGAGGTTTGACATCCACCCAAGAAGTGCCTTGGAGGCATTCCCTGCTCACACCCACCCTTACTAAGGCACGTCCGTCTAATAAGGCCGCCCAAACTAGTCCTGTAGGACCTACGTTCAATTGCACCACCTCACAACCTTCAGGAGTTGGAATCGCTGACCATCTGGACCCTTCAGGAAAGGAGGTACATACTCCACTACGAATCATCACCTGAAAGCAACAGGTAATCAACTAAGCACACTATCTCAAGATATTTGCCACATACCGCTGTTTGGGAATCGAAAATTAAAACAAAAATATTTGAATCTGACATGACAGGTAATAAAAATTAGTTACAGAATATGGTCTGCTTACTCTATTATGAGACGTAACTCCCCAAACCATCAATGTGCCTGGATCTGCTCCTGGGATATTCTGTCCTCCAATGGAGACATCAATAAAAGGTTCCTAGGATCAAAGAGGAAGTGAATCAGGCGACTGTCACATAGTCAGTATTTACTGTAGCCTATACCGTCGGTAATTCCTGATGCTTCCGTTAGTTTGAGTGGATTTCTACTTAACTCCATACATCAACAATTACTGACGTCCAGCCTACATAACCAATAAGTATCGTATTCCATGATAAATACTAACGGAAATCCGAAATTGTCAATGCTCGATTCCTCTATCAATTGATCAAAGTTTTTTATCAAAGTCAGTGTGAAATAAAAAAGGAAGATAGAATGAAATGTAAACCAAGAAAAGTACATCATAGCATTGTTAACTGGTATTCAGAAATTGATCTAGAATATCAAATTTCTTGTTTACACATTTGATTTCAGTTAAATCAAATGGTATGATTACCTTATGACTTTATCGTAACTCTAGCTTAATTTTCAATAATAAATCATGGAAATGTACAAGCAACAAAATTAAGCTTGTAGTCATAAAAAATCTAAGGATAAAAACAGAAAGCATGATTTCTAGAAATGGACTATGTTACTACTACCGCACTGAAAAGCGACATTTTACGCATATTAGGCTAAATATAATTATTGCATGAAATAGCTCCTCAAGCACTATGTTGGGGATCACCCTAAGTGAAGACTTATTCTAGGTATCTATTTAGTATTCATAAGCTTACATAGGAAATTGCTTTTTAGCACACATTATGAACCACCCCTGTATAATTCCATTAACATTATTTTATTAGAATACATTGTTTGTATCTTAAATACTTACGTTCGTGGCATCCTTATGCAATGGAGCTATAGCACACCAAGAATTCATAGCGCTATATTTCCTAAACCTCACCCAAAGCCTTCTTCGCACGCAGCTGGACCACTGCTTTTTGTGGTAGAAAGTGCTGGGAAAGTCCACAGCATATGTCCATCCGTCATGGTCCAAAGGTTGACCCTCAAGCGTGAGTTCTTTCTTCCAGTCACCTTCCCACTGCCACGCCATCGATGGGAGGCGAATTTTATCGATGGATCTGTCTTTGGTTCCATCAGCGTTGGAGAAGTGGAAACGGTCAGTGGGGAGTAGTCTTGATGAGAAACCCTCGATAGGAAGCCACCTCTGTGTTGACAAAAGGGTAACATTGTACTCAATTTTGAAATACTCCTTTCAAGACATGTGGCTAAAAACTTGAAGGAGTGATTCTTAGAATCATTTTACATTTGGCCAACATTCAAAAAACTGTTTCATTTGGAGTTACACAGTTGACAAATGTAACAATTTTTCTTGACAAAAATACTCTTATGCAAAAAGTATTCATTTGGTAGATTGTTAAAAAATTTTAAACACATGTAAATAGGGCTTTTTTCTGTGGAGGATAATCTGTGTATTGGATAAGTAACATTGACTGTTTGAGTATCATAAACAGTTTGCACCTCAAGCTCAAATAAATTTTTATTTTTGAAAAAAAATATAAGACACTCATACACATAGATGGCATACACAGTCATGATTTTTTTCAGTTTTAAACACCCCCTGCAAGTTTCATTGAAATTTAGTCCCTTTAGCAGACGTACTGCTCTTTTTTGAACAACAAAATTTTTTGAATAAACCTATTGCTTCCCCAAAAAATAATCCCATACTTTAGAACACTTTAAAAATTAGCATGGTACAATATTTTCATACTCGTATTATTTAGATATCTTGATATCACCCTAAAACCATAGCAAATGGAATTGAGCCTCTTCAGCAGTTCGAATACATGTGTTGTCCATCAATATAGATGCCTAAGAATTTTACACTTTCACTCAACTGCAGTTGATAATCATCTATATCAATATATTGTGGCTTAACGACTTTACTCTGCTTAGTTCTAAATAATGTTGCATCAGTTTTGGATTTATTCAGCACTAGTTTGTTCTCAGAAAACCATGTATTCACACTTCTGAATAAGAGATTCCCATTAGCAGTTAGGTCCTCTAAAAAAACTACAAACAAAATGGGCCCAAGTATACTACCCTGTGCTATGCCGGTTGAAGTCAACTCAATGTTTGACTTGTAAGTTTGACCTCCTTTAACAATTTCAACCCTCTGTTGTCTATTATAGAGGTATGACTTGAACAATTCAAGCGCAGTTTCTCTTACACCATATCTTTGTAGCTTTAATAACAATATGTCTCTGTTGATGCAATCATAAGCTCTAGACAAGTCCAGGTAGAAACCAACCGCTAAGTTTCCCTCCTCTAATAGCTTAAGTACTGTTTGAACAAATTGAAAGATTGCAGTATCTGTTGATCGCCCATGTAGGTAACCATGCTGATGTGTATTAAATAAATTACAGTCATTCATGAATTCTAATAATCTCTTACTGATGCCCAACTCAAATAATTTTGAAAAACCTGTTAAAATATTGATTGGCCTATAATTTTCCAATTGCTCTGGATTACCTTTTTTAAAAATTGGTTTTATAACAGCTATTTTCAAATTCTCTGGGAATGATCCTTGTCTAAAAGCATTATTAATAAGTAAGCACAAAACATGTTTTAAAACTGGAAGTAAGGCACCTTGCCATGTAATCTGATGCATAGAACCTTAGAAGTTACTAACACATGTTACATAGAACTTTAATACAGTTAAAAAAACAACTGCAAAAAGTATGATTAATAACTTTATGAAAACAGAAGTTATTTTTAAAACTTGTAAGTTGGCACTTTGTTCCACATTTTGCCTTGACTTCTCATCCATAAAATGACCATCTCCAGGTTTGAGCTTGGCAAACATAGCTATTATAACATCACATTTTTCCACTTGACTCATCTTTTACTAATGTTTGCAAAGTAATGATTAATATTGGATTATCACATTGTTTAAATATTATCAAAGCAGATCATTTTATCAGTTTAAGAACAATGCTCCAGTATAAATCACAAACAAAAATTATTAATTTTAGGTAATAAATGACAAATGACCTAATTGTTTTAAAAGCTATTACCAAAAAAATGAGGCTCTACTAATCCAATAAGATACATATAAGACAATAAATTGAACAAGCAATATATTAAAATAAAAGCTACAATAACACTTTATTCCTGGAATCGTAAAATATAATTATGAAATAAGGCCTGAACTGATGGACCAGCAAGCTATGACTAAAGCTATCTACAGACAATCAAAAAAACTGCATACCAACTGCCCTGACTTGGCTGATCCTTGGGCCAGAGCTAAATAGAGCTGATTTGAGAATTATACCATAAATTATAGGATACCACATATAAATCCGCTGAGAGAATGGAATATTAAATATAAAAACTGATTGCAAATTCTGCCGTATAATACAAAAAAGTGCATACAGAACTTTATTATGAATTTATTACACCAGCTACACTTACTTCATTTTCATAAGCTTCTTCTCTGACTCTTATAGGAATGTCCAAGCCATGAACGTAGACGTATATCTGATGATCTCCTCCAAGGGCCCAAAGAAAATGAGGTACAGCTGATAATTTCTTGAATTCTTGACCACCGTACGGCAATTCTCGCCACCCTGTTCCTGTTGTTGAAAGTGTATGAACTCTTCCTTCGCCATTTATACCAAACAGAAATGAAGTAGGCATTGTTTTAAATTACTTTCGCATTTTTCCGACACTGAAGTATCTATAAATTTTATTTTAGTCCAGCATTATTTGAATAATATGGTATTGATGTTTTGGTACATGACAATACACGTGACACGGAACATCATGAAACATAACCTAACTCTTGAAACACTAGAACTGTCAGTTACAGCGAATAGAATCATAGAGCAAGAAAGTAAGACGGATGCATGATCTCCGGAAAACGTTGTAAAATGGTGTCAAGTAGATTGACTCAGTACTTTCCGACATTCATATTCATATAGGTATACATTATTATCAGGTTTTTCGGACATTAAAAATTGCATGTCTGGAGCATAAACAACAGAATTGGAAAATGTTGGATATAATGAGGCCCGCTAAGTATTAATATTATTGAATTTCCCTAAAAAACGCTCTGATACGTGTTGAGTAATTCGATGTAAGTTTTCATTACAAATTACAAATACATACTATATTGGCTACATCATCTCGTGTGATGTGTTTGTGGCTCAGTGGTTTGCGGTGGATAGTGGGTAAACTAATGGGAAGATATACTCCGAGAGGACAAGTCCACCAAACCTTGTGCCGCACATTCGTTTACAAGCATTTTGTACATAGCTCCAGCATTGTGTACTAGCGTGTATTAGGGAATAAAGAACCGGCACTCGCACAGATAATAAGGAATTGCATGGCTCTGTATGTCAAGCCCTGGGATTTTTGGAACTTTAGCGTCAAACTCAGTTTTGGAGTTGAAATCAAGAAAAAACGCACTGCCAATCTAGTTTGTTTTATCTATCTTATTACATTTATATTATGTATTATTATTACATTTATATTATTTTTTATATGAAAGAATATTCCTAGGCGTGAATTGGTCTTCAGCAAACTAATAAAAGTAGTGACTCCTCGCAAAATATGCGATAGAACGCGAACGAGAATTATTGTAGTTGTAGTCATAAATCAGATTCATATTTTTAGTTAAAAGTAAAAATTTATACATCTTAGCCTCGAAAGTAACGAAAGAACTAGGACAACGTTTTGTGTTCCAGTTCTTCATTCTGATTCAAACCTGAAACTCCGGAGGACTTTCGGGAACGGTGTTAACCGGAAATTTCAGGATCCGTACGGGTATTAACTATTTTGAAAAGGGACATTTCGTCGGTTCTTTTTACATTTTGTAGGTTTTTTGTAACATAACGTAGGTTTTGCTACAAGATGTAAACTTAGCACAAGCTATTGTACACTTGTTGTGAACTCGTTTTTTAGCTGTACTTGTTGCTTGAACGTCACCAAACAGTGATCGTAGCGAGCAAACGTGGAACACTAAAAACTATCAAGCTACCAAGATGACATTTCGTTGGTTTTTTAGGTTTTTTACGTAATACCCATACTGGATTTCTCGGGCCTATTCTACAGTGTATGTATACAGAGTGCAAATTATGATGAGTCAGTCCCTGGGCCCACCTGCGAGCTGTGCGTAACTTTTATAAACATTTTTGTTCACGAATAAGCATTTCAATAGTGGTCTACGAAACTGTGATCACGGACGGGCAGGAGAACATTTGATTTGTGCAGCGGCGAGCGACGGTAATGTGCTGAAAAGGAAACGGCTAAGCAACATCGTGTTTCATGTTTTTAGTCCTATGTTTTTAGTCAATATGAAATGAGGAGCACGAGTACATTTCGTCAACGTTAATAATGATTCTATAAAAAAAAACCGAATCAGAAGAAAACCACTCTATTTGTTATGATGGGCACGTGGCCTTTCAAGTAAATCCAATGGGGTAGCATCATCAGTCTTTATGGTTTTTATCAGCTGTTGAAGCATATATTATGCTGGTCCTCAGGGAATGCGCTTTGTTTGTCTCTATGTTCGAGCAACCTTGAATTACATCCCATTTGCATGCTTGACTACAACATTATTCGCAACGAATCCAGCTAATGTACCACATTAATATGTTGATTGAAATTGAAACTACTCGAAATTATTTGTAAGTTTTGCTTCATATGTGAGCTGTTCATCTAAGAATAACTCCTTATTATCCTCTCCACCACATAAGAATACTACCAAAACGCAAATAGAATGATAGCTGATTATGTTAGACAACTGGTTATAGCCACAATAAAAAATATATTTGTGTTACCCAGCTAGACCAGCACCTCTATATTGACGATTTAGGTTTCATGGAAGATAAGTGCTACTCGTTGAACATGCCTTCAAACTAGAAATGTTGCTCGTCGGTTTGATTTCCGGTTGGATAAAGAAGAGCTGGTTTGTGTGCTGTATGAGCTACACCTATATGGCTGCTTCTGCACTGACAAATTTACTGGCAGTTGTAGCGGCATATTATAGATTTTAGCGATGTCGCCGCATTGCGCCAGGTAATAATCACATGCCCCCTGTACGTAGCGTCGCGACGCGACGGCTGGAAGCGACGTGGAGCAGCGCACACGCCCTGGCTGAACCACCAGCAACGTTGCCACATCTTGCTGGTTTTACTTAGAGGTGAGGAAATAACATAACGCGGAAAATTATTTCTATGCATTTAAGTGAAACCGGTATATTACTGGAATTTTGATTTACTTATAGGCTTTACATTTACAGAATATCTCAAATAGACGGGTTTCTGAGAGCAAATGCTCGCATGACAATTGAAGAGCGCGTGGGATACGTGTAGCGTCTAGCGGAGGAGGGAGCCCACGATTCAGGTCTAACAAGGTAATCTTTTAAGTAAGATATATGAGTACATACCATTTTATTCGAAAAGAATGGCCAGCCTGCAAATGCCTTATGATACCAACGAGCACTATCTCATATTGACTGCGCAATATTAACGATAGGTACATCTTATGGCTGGCAAAAAGGGTCAGTGGTGGACTAGTTGAAAGGCTTCGCTTTTCCACTACTACTACTAACTTATATTTGAGAAAACACTTGACTTTTTGGTAAGGCAGAATTACCTTTTTGGTTTCAGATATCTAATTATGGAATGTCATAATATCAGAAACTTATCCATGCTGACATCTCCATGTTTCTTTTGAGCCACACCAGTAAAGAGTAATTTCAACATATATGCTCTGATATATGGTTTCATTTGACCAAAGAAACATGGAGTTCACATTACTCACATTTCATGTTCGAAATATGCAACTTTATAAACACGAAACTGCATTTTTGAATGCTTCTATCCTCTTTGTAAATCCTCTAAAGCAAGTAAAAAAAATACAAAAAATTTGGAATTGCTTGAATTTTTTAACCGTTGAAAGGAATATCTACTGCTATGCTGAAAAGTTATAGGAGTTCTGGTTTAAGGTTACGACAAATAGTCGACAATGACGCAAATGACAACAGACATAAAAGAGTAAACACGTTCATAATAGACATAATATCTTAAATCTGGAAAATGCATGACTGTATCCTCGCTTATTGGCATGACAAACAAACAAAGAAAAAAAAAACGATTTTCGCATCGACACACAATCTGCGTATGTAAATATTTTCTTGCTCCCTGACTTTTATGCGATTGCACAATTCGTAATCTATGCTTATGCTTTCGTAAAATCGCTAGTTATTCACTTCTATGTTTCTATGAATGCCTTTGATGAAAATTTGGCAACGTCTTCGGGTCTGTGCCGTTATCGGTTGACGTCGGCGCCGCGGTGTGGTATCGCTGTCGCGGCGGCGCCTGTCAAACGAGCGCCGCGCGGACCCGCGACCACCACCACCACCACCGCCGCTGGCGTGTAGTGTCACCACTCACAGTGCCGTGGCGGTCGTCGAGACGTCCACAACTCCTTCATCTAACTCCTCTTCCAAACTCCTTACCGTCACCTGCACCCGACACTCACTACTCCGACACAACTCACAGTGCGGTGCGGTACGGCAACTGCGGCGCGCGGTGGCGCCTTCACACCGAACCCTGTGGGCCCCCGGCGGCCCCACAAGGCGCATGTAGCCGGGGCACCAAGACATGCCCAGGCATGGCCGGCAATAACACCGGCCCCCGCGATCCTTCTACAGGCTAGCCCAGCCAGCCACACACACTGCAGGCCATGGCCTACTATCTGATCAACACAGCCACATTGCTCTGGACCACTGCCTTGCTGTGGATCACCTCAGGTAAGATACTCATACTGCTGCATTTAATTATTACATATACATATCAGAGTATGGTCTGATAAGCCTGTTGTGTGACTGCTTTAGCCCTTTTGGATTGCTATTGCTGTATCCAAGACAACAAACCACGCCTGAATAGGTAATACGATGTGACAAGTTCGATCCTTTAAATTGACCCCAAATTATTTAAGCTCTTTACCGATTCGACTAAATTGCCCGTTTCATACTGTCGTGTTTTTTATGTCTACAAAAATGTAACTCACGTAACTCCTTATGAAAGTGTTACCCAATAATCTGGAATTTATGTTTCGATTAAACCTCAGAATTTGGACACTGGGGACAGGGAGGCCAATATCTCCTCAATTTTAAAGACAACTGCAGTGTTTTAGCTCTTTGGATGAAGGAATATATGACAACCATCCCCGAGAATCGCGGAATCGAGGATAACCCATAAGCCTGTAGTTCCTATAACTGTACTGTGTCCCCGTCGAAAGTAGTTGCTTCTTTAAAAACCTTATTCGAGCTTTGTATCGTATTCTCATATTAATAAAATAAGTGAATGCCTAGTTTAAAGTTTCGCTTTTGCTCTTAAAAGAATTGAACTGATTCAAGGGATTCGTGCTTCTTATTGCAGATTGTTTGCACAGTTCAGGCTTCAACGGAATATGTGACATTTTCACTTCAAACATCTTATGCTTTGGCCATAGGTGTTTCCATTTTCAAATACACAAATTAATACGATTAATTACTAAAAATTACAGGGTCAGGGAAGGACAGCTCTTAATACCTTACCACCAACCAAAAATGCTAATAAAATTATTTTTATAAATCCGGTATTTTGCCTGTGTATCACAAGCAAAGACGGGGACTCCGAGGGACGGTGAAGATATATCTGTTTCAAATCTGGAGTATACCTATAAATTGATGATTAATCTATGGTTGTAAGTCTTACGATGCATACTTCTGATTTTAAGTTGCTATTTTGAGTAGAACTAAGGCCTTGATTAACGTATGACTAGATCTAACATAAAAAACTTAAAACAATACCTAAATAGATAAGAGAGTGGTATGTGACAAGTTGAATCCTGAAAATTGATCCCAAATTATTTCTCCGATACCTTAAAGATTATACACAACAATAATATAATATTTATTCTAATCTCCTTTAAGTAAAGCTTGGTAAAAGTTAACATATTTCCTAAATTCATAAAATATTTAAAGTACTATACTCTATAATACTATGATAGAGATACAGCAAATACAGAAGATTGGAACCTATCGTCGATATTCTATATTTTCTTCATGTAATCTTTATATATCTTTTAAGTCAGTAAGACAAATGATATCTAAAGTTGATATTTCCAGCCTTTTAAAACAACTGTAACGTTAACCACACCTTAACAGATTCGGAAGCCGCATAAATAACATTAATTTATCATTTTCAGGATTTTTATAAGTACTAAGTGCTGTAGCATACTAAACACACAAAGCATAGAGGTAACTATCACCCCAGGGATCAACTGCCCTTTGTCGCCTCTCCCCTGCAGGTCCACTGATATTATACTTCAAGTGAATCACTTGTCCAACCAGGACAATGTACAGCTAGTTTTAGATAACTTGAGCTTAGACGCATTATTTATGGGGTCCACTGATCAACGTTTTGGGTACTTACAAGGGGTTGAAGAATATCGTCAGACAGAGAAAACAGTACGCCACTGGTTTTTACAAAATAGTATCAGCTCGTCAAAGCCTAATTGACTCTATTTAAAAGATGCCTATTAAGTTGTTTGTTCTTTCGGAATGAACAAATATACGCAAAACTTCAAGAATCAATATGGCTTTGAGAAAACAAATACTAATTGTTGCTAAAACCAGTGGCGTAATTATTTCCCATAAATGGGCAAATTAAAACACCCCCTATCATGAAAATGGGGAACTTGTTTCATATATGTATGCGCTAAGTCTCTTCTTAAACTTTCCTGAAATTTTGGAACAACCTGTTTAATATGCTGTGGCACACCATAAATATAAATTTCGAGCAAATTCATACTCATTCATAAAAACAGAACCATTAGTGAATTAGTCTTATTCTCCTTCAAACAGAAACCTTACAAATATCTGAATAACACACATGCCTTATATGAGGAAGGGTGGAAGGTGGTATTTACGGTTTGGTGGGTTTCGGCACAGCTGCTGATTGTTTTCATTTAATCGATAAAAAAACCACCGGGCAGTTGCACGAAAATGCATGTTTCCTGAATATAATGTATGTGTCTACCTTAAAAAATATTAACCTGACGTAATTAGCGACAAAACTATTGTTCTAGCCCTATCTCTTTACATGATCTTATCGTATGATCAGTAGTAATATTATCGGCAATGAGGAAGCCTGCCCACTATGGTAGTTCTAATTCTTCTCGTCTGCAGTATGATTAAAAAATACAAAAATATTTGATTATTGAACTTTACAAACTGATGCTGAGGACGTTCATCTAGAATTTAAAATATCATTTTTTGCTATTGCTGCCCAAGTCTTTGGGGTGTTTTGTCGTGCTAGGATGTTAGTTCTTTTAACCCTTGTCCAAAGATTTTCTAATTTTTTATTTTTCTTGATTTTTTTCTGCAAGATCTAATCGAGTTTATATCCACAAGCTGAAAAATGCTATAGCTTTTTTATTATTTCATTCGGATAACATACATTCATAGCTGTTTCATCATATTTAGCACCACATTTAAATAAATCTAATAATTTAGATAAAAAGTAAAAACTGATGTGGGAACACCAGTCAGAAACAGCCATAGATATACATCAACTTCGTCTGGATACACATCTTCAAACTGTTACATGTTGGAAGAATATTGCTTTAGCGTTTTTAACTTTTTATTAAGATAGAACGTCATTCATAACTTTTTATCATACTTGGCACTATATTTATTATTCGAACTTCACGTGAATAAACATTAAGATTTTTCTACAAGGTAAACATAATGAGATCATTTTGATATGACACAGCACAAAAAGCCAACCAAAAAGGTGACCAACAACAACAGATAAACAGATTCCAAAGATGTAATGAGCGTGTAAATTGCACCATCACTTCGTTTGCATTGTTTTTTTTATTTAAAGCAACTAACTCTATATACTTTCATTTAGTATTTTCAATAAATTTCTTATGAGGAGGGTTAGTAGATTTTTCTTTTTTTGTTAGTTATTTGCAAATTTCACAAAATTAAACTACTACTAAATAAAATTAATGAATTTGCATGATTAAGATATCTTAAATTGTCCAAAAAACTAAAATGTATTGTTCAAAATAAACAGTTTCTAAAAGTAGATATTTTACCTACAATCTGAATTGAATGTACTTGAAAAGAATACGAATATAAGATTTTGAGTTTTATGAAATTAAGTTATAAAAAAAGGTTTCTTTAAATATGAGCATGATAAATGTGATAATTTGGACAACAGCAGACGTGTTTGCCATCACATCTTGTCCCATGTATCTGAAGGGATTGGTATCACCTAAATGAGAATGTTTCTCTTTTTAAAAACTTTTCCATAGTTTTTATTATATACTGACGATATTCTAATAATTTTAATTTATATTGCAAAGTTCATTTTGCTGCATATTCAGTAAATTTGCAGTTTTCGATCCATAAGCATTATTTATTCATTTACAAATGCTTTGCTTTCACTATTTACCAGAGGTTACGTTTCTAGCTAGTTGGATTACCATCATACGTATAATAATCTTATCATAGTAAATGAACTCAAGCATCATATACAGGGTATTAAAAAAATAGACGGAGATATTTTGTGTGATTCCTTGTTAAAAAAATATGAAAAAAGTTTCTATAAACATGGGTCCGGAGTTTTGAAGATACATGGTGATAGATTTAATTCTTTTTTTATTAATATCTTAAAAAATATTTACTCGATTGTGGATTGTGTTGAAATTTGGAAATATCATTTGTTGTATTAAGAGGCTAATTTAAGACCGTATCGTTAGTCGTTCCTGCAATTGTAGGGCGCATTAATGGCCTCCTTGATTTTCATAGTATTTTCTCTCCTCCAGAAAGGCGGGGGAATTTCTAGATTTCTACTGCTCCGTGTCAGCGTCAGCACTCTCCTATTGTGAGGCTAGGTTATCTTTTTCAATTGTAGGAAATTTCAGGCTGACATAACAGATGATATAAATCAAAAGCATGAACAATTTGATGCAAATAGTTATTTGTAACAACCTCAAAATAGAACGCTGACACGGAACAGTAGAAAACTATGAAACTCAAGGAAGCCATAAAGGCGTACTATAATTGTAGGGACGACTGACGATATGGGCCTTAGCTCTAAATAGAATGGAATTATTAGGTCCAGTGGCGTCCAGGGGGGCACCTTAGCGAATATTGTTGAAAAAAAATGTACGCCACTGCTTTTTCCGTAACTTTAGTATTTGTTGTTTGATTAAGCATCTTAAATGCAACTTATTTGATGCACGTATTTTTCATATCTCACTTCGTTTTCGAGAAAAAAAACCGTTTTATTGGTCACTAGACAAAAAATCAGCCTCTTAATACAACAAATATCATTGTCAAATTTCAACAGAATCGAGTAAATATTTTTTAAGGTATTAATAAAACAATAAATATATAACCCTGTACCTTGAAAACTCTGCACTTCCGGACCCATGCTTATAAGAACTTGTTTTCATATTTTTTAACAAGGAATCACCCTCTAAAATATCTCAGTCTATTTTTCGAATACCTTGTATCTTCGGAAAAATCCATTCCTCCTCTCGGATCACACTCAGAATCTTATAAATAGTATTTGATACTTATGTAAGTATGTATACGGTTTACATATATGTCTGAACGCATCATACATATATCGACTAACTGCATATTAATTAGAATTGATTATCATACTCCTCATGGCATTAGTCAACTTCTTAGTTCATATTGACGCTTATCATCCTGTTTCACTGGTATCCAAATAATATCCTTTTGAACTTACGCACATGATTATGCGTGGAAGCCATGTATCTGGAATCAAAAAGAGTCAATCAAAATGTGATAATTTGATCATGTAAAGTTCCATTCTAAGGCCACTCATAACGTATTTGCAGCGGACGTCCTCGCGGATATTTCTCGGGGATCAGTTTCAACTCCACTATTCCACATTAAAGACCTCATTTCTTGCAAGATATCAACTCAAATCATAGTTTTGTTGCATACTAGCATTTATAGTATTACACCGTTTTTGCGAATGTGTTAGAGTGTGAGATAGAGAGAGGGATGAATAGGGAGAGGAATAAATAGAGAGCGAGAGAGAGTAAGGTAGAGAGAGATGCTCTGGTTAACAATTCTTTTTATCCACAAGACACTGCCTAGCGACGTAGTAATATATACCTGTAATTATATACTCCTAAAATTGTATAATGCTGTCTGAAGTTACCAAAGCCAAAGGTTAAAAAAGTAATTTCCAAATACCTAAAATGGCCTAAATTACAAAAATTGGAGCCAGGACCAGACCACTAGTTAAAATTGTCGATTATCAATTAGGATTTCATTTTTAGGCAAGTACACTAAAAATATTTTAAGCAGATACAAAAACTGTTGACGTACACTTATTTTTCTGCTTCTTACCTTCTTTCATCTCGTGTTATTCCGAAAGACACCTAACATCTACATGAACAGATTTCCTGTGTCCCAAAGCTTCCACTGAATTCGTCTTTGTATCTACGTATCTATTTTTAGATAACAATTATAGGGTAGGACTTATTGAAATAATAATATGAGGCCGGCGACAAAGTTTGTGGAACTGCCTGTATTCATGAAATATAAATCAGGTCACATCCTGACAAGAAAAGGTCTACGATATTAATGTGTCCAAAACTGCCACAGTAATGTTCTGAACGAACTAGAAGCATAGCTAGAGGTAACTTTGGATTTGCAGCTACTTTCACCATTTTTTTGAAAACTCGTGGCGACCTTTCACAACAGACCTCGATGCAAATGCTGTGCAAATGTTTACATCAAACATTGCTTGCCCATTAATAAATCTTACATTAAAAGAGTTCCGTTCAACGTTTTCAAGATTTTTGGAGTTACAGAGATTAAAACGATACATAACTTCCGGCCATATGGACATGTAAAGCCAGTCACGCGATGCGACAAAAAATTCTCCAGTACAGCATGTAAGAATGCAATTTCAGCTTTTAGTGCCTGCCTTATGTTTAAATTTAGCATAAAATACCATTCTGAAATGGAAGTACGCGACCAAGGGACTCATAATTGCATTTTTGAGTGTGTTTTATTGAGAAGGACTGGAATTAGGTAATGGCATAATAACGAGAAGAGCGGCACAAAGTACCTCACCGTAAGTAGTTACAGTAGTCTGTTGCACGTCTTTTTGTGACTTGCACATTTTGGCGAAATTAAAACAGTGATTATTGCTGGAATTATGTTCAGTTATCTTAATCTGGACCTTTTGGACCTTTTCTACTAATATTGTCGGTAGCGTGCCATCTAACAAACAGTGTAATTTAATTTTAATTTTGGAGAAAATATCCTGTTGTGTTGTAGCTGATGCAATGACTACGGAGTTATGAAGAAAAAACCTCCTAACACACGAAACTATCCCAAAAATTTAGAATTTTTTTACGAATAAAAGAATTGGATGAAAAAGTCCTTACACATACTTATGTACATAAGGTCAACAGATATAGTAGATGTATTATTAGGAACTCCTAGATCTTTTAGAAGCTACACCATACCCGTTACTGATACACGAAGGTGATGAAATTGGACCCTCATTTTCTTATTGCCGGCGTCATTTATTTGCTTTAAATCGCTTAGTCTGAGCTATTATAAATCATACATGTAGTTGGATACAATTATTATGAAAAGTCATTTCCAAAACATTACATACACCTGGTTTTAAAAATTACATGTTAAAACGAAAGTTCCATATAACATTGAAAACCATAATCAACTACTTGTAGATTGACCTAAGAAAAAAAAATAATGAAAAATTGGACCTGCCATATGATAATATCCACATAAACTTAACATTTTAAAACCTACTTTCGAATATTAAAACGGATCGTTGATGGTATTATATTAGTCTGTGAAAACGTAATTTCAGATCTATTTTAATATATTCAGAGCAAAACCCTATAATCTCCGCAAAGATCTTGTAACAATTTGGGTGCTCAAGCCTGCATGAAAAGAGCGTGCACTTTTGTTAGCAGCTTGAAAGCGTGCTGAAAGGGCACGGAAACTGATTTAATCTTCTGAAAATCGCTTTTAAGTCCACTGAAACGTAAAGGAATTTATGTTGTTACAAGTAATTATGTCATTCTGTGAACTTTCTACAGCGATCGCTCAATTTTAAATGGAATTCAAGATTTTTATGAATACCCTGGAAACATCCTTTATAGGGTTGTCGGCGATATAAGTAGTAATGGCCATTCCAGTTCTTTAAAACGTGTTCGAAATGCTTTATAACAGCGCATCAACTGAGGTTTGGCAATGACAATGTATGCCATATAGATTTTTGGAATCAGAAATAATTAGGCGTCCTTTGAAAAACAAAGTTGATGATTGTGGGCGAGAGACAAAAGTCATATTGCAATTATGCACTTTTTTACAGTGTCAATTGTAGTGAAGAAGGTCATCATTGGGACCGAAACGTATACAATAAAGAAGAGTTTTAAACACATGTGGTTTGATTGGCCAGACAGACGTGGGGAATTATCTACATGAAAACCACAGGAATAAGTTTTAGATGATACATTACAATAAAAACGGTTTTGGTAAAATTAGTTTTTTCCATCTATCTCCGGAAATACTTTGAATTAAGAAACCTTCTAAGTGTCATTAGCTACCTAAATGCGCAGCTTTGCCCACATTGAAACTTTTTCGCATCTCTTACCGTGATCGAGATCCGAATGGTGCGAACGAATTTGAAACATCCGGTATATGCGAAAAACTTGCACAGGATGCAGGAAGTGAAGAAGAATAAGGATCAGGTTGTTAAACTGCGAAAACGAGTAGAGAACTGGCAAGAAATAGCGATGCTCTCAGAATCCGTAATGTTCTCTAGAGAGTGACTTATGCCTTTCATGAAAGCGAGAGAGATCTACCCCAAAAACGGGCAACCCCAGAGCACATAAATTCCTCATTTATCTCTATCGCAATATAATCAGTCAGAATAACACCATGAGAATTGCAGTGAAGGACCGCTCCACATTCCCGCGAATATCGATTCCGTATAATTTATCCACTATCTTTCAGGACCGGTCCCATTCTTTTTGCATATACTGACTAAGCGTTTGACACTCTCCTCTCCAGAGAACAAACTACTTTCCAGCACGAGAATAGAAAAAATGAGTGTTCAAAAAAGCCTATAAAGTTTTATAAAACAAGACTACACTACACTTTCGAAAACGTGATTGCCTCATCTCCAGCCAGAAGCATGTTTGTACTATTATATTTAGAAGCTAGACAAGCTTATAAAATCATTGGAGAAATTGAGATATTTTTATATTTTCTGTTTCTATGACTACCTATATATGCCTCCAATTTTTCCTGATTTCATAAGATTTGTAGAACTAGTGACATTTGACTTCGTTCAAAAATGATTAGAGTAATGAGCATCGCGAATTATTCTACATATGTATTTGACAAAGCTAAAAGTAAAAAACTAAAATTCTTACTTTCCATCCTTCCTAAAACACCTATTTTACTATACTAAACAGTTACTGCGGATTTAAAAAAGCGCAAATTCTCTTTCCACACTGTTTTGTCTTTTCATCAAAATTGGCTTAATGTTTATTGATACCTGACTCGAAGTGAAAAAATGACGTCATTAAGTTAGGTTTTTCAATCGCAGGTAGTACCATATTTATTAGTTGAACTGCTAAATCTAACCTATTCTGCCCGACAGTGACATCAGCTTCCACGGATGCCGCTTGCCACACATTCAGGGCATTACGAAATGCACAGAACACGATACTTCCGATGTAAAAGCAGCGTTTCCATCTTAATACTTTAGTTATTCATAACCTGAAAAATGAATTTATAGACAAATGATAGTTAAGTTCTAAGTTACCTAACATGTTTTGGCTCTGACGTGATTTAACATTGGCTTGAGAATAGAAAAAATGAGTGTTCAAAAAAGCCTATAAAGTTTTATAAAACAAGACTACACTACACTTTCGAAAACGTGATGGCCTCATCTCCAGCCAGAAGCATGTTTGTACTATTATATTTAGAAGCTAGACAAGCTTATAAAATCATTGGAGAAATTGAGATATTTTTATATTTTCTGTTTCTATGACTACCTATATATGCCACCAATTTTTCCTGATTTCATAAGATTTGTAGAACTAGCTATCTCGAAGTGACATTTGACTTCGTTCAAAAATGATTAGAGTAATGAGCATCGCGAATTATTCTACATATGTATTTGACACAGCTAAAAGTAAAAAACTAAAATTCTTACTTTCCATCCTTCCTAAAACACCTATTTTACTATACTAAACAGTTACTGCGGATTTAAAAACGCGCAAATTCTCTTTCCACACTGTTTTGTCTTTTCATCAAAATTGGCTTAATGTTTATTGATACCTGACTCGAAGTGAAAAAATGCCGTCATTAAGTTAGGTTTTTCAATCGCAGGTAGTACCATATTTATTAGTTGAACTGCTAAATCTAACCTATTCTGCCCGACAGTGACATCAGCTTCCACGGATGACGCTTGCCACACATTCAGGGCATTACGAAATGCACAGAACACGAAACTTCCGATGTAAAAGCAGCGTTTCCATCTTAATACTGTAGTTATTCATAACCTGAAAAATAAATTTATAGACAACTGATAGTTAAGTTCTAAGTTACCTAACATGTTTTGGCTCTGACGTGATTTAACATTGGCTTCAGAGATGGCATTAGCGAAGGACATTCATAGCCTCTATGGCCTAAGCTGTATTTCTACACCATAAGTCGTTGTGCCATTTCTCCATAGGTGGCATTCACAGCAACTACGAGTAGTGTGGGTTACCGACTAGCTAGTACACAAGTACACAGCATTCGCACGGAACGACCTTATTGTCACAAAATATCCATAGAACATTACATTATTGTGTCGGTTACAAATTACGTTTTTATCGAAATGTTTGTTAACATGATGAATTAGTTCGAGAATTTGACTACATAATTTATGATAAACTATACCACCCGTACTCTAAAATAGAGTATTGTCATTTTTCATTTATGCGTACTTTATAATCTACGACATCTATAAAGTACGCAAGAATACTTTATTCGTTACTGGTTATGAGAACTTGAAATCGTTGATTTTGAACACTGGGCTTGTCTGAATGCAGTCACGTGAAATGTCAATTCTAGTGTAAGAAACAGTCAAATATCATTGTAAATAAATCTTTTTGCCAGGTATAATTTGTTTTTCAAACTCTTTGTATGAGTTATTGACTGTAAATATCTAGAAAGGCATATATTTGTTAAATGTCGCGAAAAGCAACAAAAATATGTTTTTAAGTACAAATAATGAAATACATACTATTGTTTCATGCTGTGAATTTTGTCTTTGTGCTGCCAAACTGAAGAAATGCTCTATTTACCCTAAGGAAAAAGCTGAAAACTCTAGCTCGTGGCGACAACTCGTTTCCCTTGGCGCCTAGCACCAGCCCTGCATCCTTATGCGTCCCGCATTCGGGATTACACTGTGGAATTCCTGTAAATCACATGTCATTGTTAATACAACGATCTTCTTGGCACATGCCCCGGATTATCTAATGTTCTATACACATTGTGGTTACACACCGGGGGAATTGCTTAATTTCGCGTATCTGGTGATTGTGCTCACTGAACCATGCTCTTTATTTGATTGTTATGGCTTGAGGAATCTTCGGTTACATCAGCGCAGTCAGGAGCGTGTAAACACTGGTTTATTCAGGTTATATCCTATACCCAGTGACAGAGATAATAGGACAGACATAAGCAAGAGGAAATCGTGATCAAATTAAAGTAAAAACGTTTGCTATTTTGCTGGATTTCCCTAGCAATGTGTTGTGTCACCTCGATGTCCTATACAATGGTCTAGTCGTTGAAGCATGTTACTTATGGACGGATTTCTATCTTCTTGAGTTACCTTATCCCAGACTAGCTCTACTTGGTTTCGAAGACCTGCTGGCGTTCATGAATGAGATAAAGAGGCAACTGTTCCTCCCATCATATTCCTCACATGTTGAATGGGCTAAAGATCTAGAGATCTAGGAGGCCAAAAAGGGGACTGACTTATACAGGGTGCGGCAGAGAGGATGGACGGTTTTAAAAAAATCATGAAATAGTTAATTTTTACTCGAAAACAAATTTATTGATGGAATCAGGTTTACAAGGAAATAGCACTTGAGACAGTCAAGTGTGGAAAATCACACCATGCATGTGGTGGCCGAAATCGTTGATGCAGTGCTGGAGGCGTTCTTGGAAGTTCGCGTAGACTCTCTCCAACATCGCTCTCTCAACTTGGGCGACTTCCACGCGAATTTCGCCCTTCAATTCGTCCAGAGTTCGGGGCTTGTTCGCGTATACTCTAGCCTTGAGGTGTCCCCATAAGAAAAAATCGCATATGGATAAATCTAGGGCCGAGGAGGCCAATGAACATCGCCAAACCTGGAAATAAGGCGACCAGGGAAGAGAGGGCGATTAACGTCCATGGATGCTCGGGCTGTGTGGGCGGTCGCCCCATCCTGCTGGAACCACACACGTCGGATTGGAACACGTCGCCGTCGTAATTCAGGGAGAAAGAAGTTGGTGATCATGTCGACGTAGCGCTCTGAGTTCACGGTAACATCACGACCATTACCGTCTTCGAAGAACTAAGGGCCAATGACGCAAGTTTGCGATACAGCACACCAAACCGTTACTTTTGGGCTGTGCAGCGGTCTTTCATGTAACTGTTGCGGATTTTCATTAGCCCAATAACGACAATTCTGCTGGTCAACCGTGCTGTTTAGGTGAAAGTGGGCTTCGTCACATATAAACAAAATGAGGTTCTCATTTTGATCGATCAGTGCTTCCATCTCACGTGCGAAGTTCATTCGTTGTGCATAATCTCCGGGCTGTAACTGTTGCACAATGGAAAATTTGTAGGGGTGAAAGCGGAGATCCATATGCAAAATTCGCCTTACCGAACGATCACTAAGGCGAAGTGCAGCAGCATGTTTCCGGGCAGATCGAGTCGGACTGCGAAGAAAGACCTGTCGAACGCGTTCAACATTTTCAGGAGTTCGAACTGTTCGCGGCGCTCTTCTCGGTCTTCTGTTGATCAGTTCACCACGCCTGCGGAGTGATTCAACCCAACGAAGGATGGTGTTTCGAGAGGGAACAGCTCTATTCCGATGAATGTTGAAGTGGCGACGAAACTCACGCTGTACGACGATGTATGAATCATTATTTCGAACGAAACAATCATAGGCGAAAACGCGGTGCTCCACCGTCGAAGGCTCCATAACGACAACTGGTAAAATAATGCTATGATCTCACGAGTCAAACGGCACCCTCCCGACCTCTCTCGTAGACGGAGGCGGAGAGTACTACTCATCCCAAAAACGTCCGTCCTCTCTGCCGCACCCTGTATTAAAAGCTAGAGGCATCATATGAAATGGCGCCTCAAATCATAACTCCTACTGCATAGTGCGCGTGACGTTCAATTCAAAAGTTTAATTATGTCTTTCTTTTCAAAGCCTTCTGACTGGTGCCCGTCATCACTCATTCCTAAGCAGAACCGATACTGGGCACTAAAAACAATCTCAATTTTCTCGGTATCGATTCTGCTTCGGTCACTAAGTGTCACATTCTATTTGTGTCCGAATCGTCATCATCATCCAAAACTAGAAATGGTGTTAACACCATTTAGTTAAAATTATAAAACCTATTGCCAAAAAAGATGAAATCTCGAACTCGAACAATTTTAACTTTTACATCTTTGTTTGTATTATTTACGTATTGTTTGTTGTTATTACTTACTCTTTTATGTTCTACTCTAATTGACATGTGCAAACCCATTTTTGTGTGATAGCACCAATAAATTATTATTATTATAAATACTGACGGATCACACTAAATCCTGATCTGATCGTGTGGCATTCGCCTCTGTAAACTGCAAATGAAACTTCATTCTAAAAAAATTATTTTTGCTAGGCATTCTATCTTCTTTATCACTGGGTATATTTAGAGTTAATTTCTCTAATTTGTCACGTTTAGTTGATTCAAAACCTTAGAGAATTATAAATTCAGTCTCAGTGTTAGCCCTTATAGGTAAAAAGATCCATTTAAAATAACACGGAATTTCTATAACATATCGGTCCTAAAAATGCCCCTCTACAATATATGTATGATTTGAAGATATAATTTCTTCGAATTCGATAGAAAATGCATCTCCAGAGTAAATAAAGCTTTCGACTTCAAAATTTTGTACAGATAGCGAATATCAATGCAAACAACAGCTATGCCATATTACATCGCTGGAGAGAGATTGTAGCATGTGCCTAGTTAAAGTCGGTTCTAATGGAGTACCAGACGGCCTCCCGTGCCGTAAACTCAGACACGAGACTACACCTTCACACGCAACTCAACTATGAATTTTATCCGATCGAGGTAACGTCGCATCTTCATCATTCACTCGGTTCTTGGGTCAATGATCTAGTTGTGCAGCTTTATTGACAGAACAAGACAGAGATAACAAATTGATCTCCAACTTTCATTGCTATGCTATTTGTTTGTACCGAATTTTCTCAGAGGTGGACTGACTCTACATCAAGTTACTGTAGTATCTACAGCTCACCTAGGCAAAGGTTACGTGAAATAAATAGTCGCGAGGTTTCATATTATCCGTGTAAGATATTGCTCTCTACCTTTGATTGTCGTGTTCTAGCTTTAATGGCCCTTAAAATAAGACCGAAACGTTCATACAGGCCAAATTACTTCGTCCTCAAAATGGGTTACCTTGAAAGCTTTGGGGAACTTTTGGAAAATTAAAGTCTGTATAGATTTGAACGAGATTGATAGATTATGAGAAATATTCTCCAGCTAAATTTGTCAAGTTACCATACAAAGAGGTGGAACGGAAATATAGTGAAAATCCGAAACGAGTACATTAAAATCTACAAGAGTCTCATCTTTAGAAGTCCCTCAAAAGCTTACTAGGTAAAACCATTAAATTACTAGATGGTGGGTCAAAGATTGTTTTTTGGACGTTTAGTACTTATATCGCGTAATGTTTCTTTTGAAAAATCCTCAAAACCCTTATGACATTTTAAAAATTACTTTTGTATGTTTTTTAGTTTCTAAATATTTTCTTCGTCCTCAAAAAAGGTCACCTTTGAAGTTTCATGGGAGTTTTGGAAAATTGAAGTCTCTATAGATTTCAACGAGATTGATAGATCGTGAGAAATATTGTCTAGTCCAATTTGTCAATTTACCCTACAACGAGGTTAAACGGAAATATATTGAAAATTCGAAATGAGTTCATTTAAATCTCCAAAGGTCTCACCTTTTCAAAATTCCTCCAAAATTTACTACGTAAGACTATTAAATTACTAGATAGTTCGTTTTTGGATGTTTAGTACTTTCTTTTGAAAAATCATTAAAACCCTTATGAAATGTTAAATATTTTGTGGGACAATAAAAAAACATTACTTGAAGGTTCTCGAATCTTGGTAACTCTCAGGTCTCATAATCGCTCCTGAACTTGCGTATCACTTGGATGGTATTAAATTTCTTGAGCAGTCAAATAACCTTAATTAACCACATAAAATGAGTAAGAAGTTAAAACAAAACCCCGTTCGTTAGGATGTTTGTAATTTATTCTATGTATCACTGAAGGTAGTTTTTGCTTGTCATCACAATTTGTAGAATAATAGAAAATGTTATATGTTCAAGGCATCGCATTGACAAGTTTATGCGAAGTTTTAATGAAATCAACTATTTTCCTGAGAAAATTGTGCCGTATCATTCCATTTTTACCTGTAACTATAGAATAGTACTCGAAAAACTGATAAAACAAGTCTGACAGGCTACTACCAAACTAGAAAGTCCACCGTTGCATTTTTGAAATATTTGGCTCGAGATCGGTGGTTTATATTTCTCATATTATTTTATTTCATAACGGAAAACATTTATAGAAAATTGATCGTATGGAACTAAACAACATCACAACGTTACTGAAGTTCTATTCAGTTTTTGAAGATTTCAGCAGAAAGTCTGATTTAGCTACAGTTTCTGTTGTGTGCCCTGGCATTGCTAACTACAGTGGACCTCCGGTAATCCGACAAACATTATGCATAACAGTGTCGGACTATCGAATTTGTCGGATTATAGAGCACTGCCTAAGACCCCCTATAGTCCGGATTTTTTTACAAAAGAGTACCTTATAATCCGACAAATTACATATCCAATGGTAAGATTATATATGTTATGTATATGTATGTACTTTGAAGTACAAATAATACATAGTTTATGTATGTCGAATTTAGTAAATTAAATAACAATAGAGAGCTTACGTTTTATTATACAAATTAAGCATAAATGCACATACATATGTACCAAAATAGTCAAGAATTATTAATAAAAATGATTAATGAATTTATCAAAATATGAAGCTTGGAAATATTCATCAATTTTTTTTGTTTTAGGTTGTTATAACGCGAGATCAGAGCTTTGTCCCTCAGCCTTCTCAAAAATAAAAGTTCGTTGTAGGATGTACCATTCTCTTCAGCCCATTGTAAACCTAGCTCAAAGGCGTTAATTGCGTCTTGTGCTGTGACTTGTGGAGCAGTTGCAATCACGTCGTCGTTATTTTCCTGATTGTTTGTTGTATAATTAGAAATCTCTTTTATAATCTCTTCGTCAGACATTACATGAAAAACATTTTCCTCTTTATCCATTCCACGGCACCAGATTTCCAAATCTTCCGGACTTATCTGTGTTTCTGTAGCGACTTGTTCTATAACTTCCGAAGTTACACTAATTTGTGGAACGTTGCTAGGAGTAGTGACTATATCTGGCCGTAACTTTTTCCAAGACGATTTAATAGTTGGTGACGGTAACGCATTCCACGACTGACAAAGATCAATAACCAAGTCTTTCATATTAAATTCTTTTAAAGTTTTTTCTATTGGTTGGTCTTTTGATACGGCTCTCAGAAGTAGGTTTTTTTTATTGTCTTGCTTGACAAACTGAATGATATTTTGGTCCATTGGTTGAATCAGAGCAGTGCAATTTGGCGGAAGAAACATCGCAGTGATACATTTATCCTCAGTTGTTAGTTCTTCTTCAGACGGATGACCGGGAGCGTTATCAAGAAGCAACAACGGTTTTTGAGAAAAATTATGAACTTTCAACCATTTTCTAACTTCAGGTACGAAGCATTCATCAAACCACTTTTTGCAAAGGTCTTTTGTCATCCATGCACTTTTTTGTCCGGAATAGTGTACAGGTAAGGTAAATCAATGTTTTTTAATGCCCGTGGTTTATTAGATTTCCCAATGACCATCATCTTAAGCGCGTGTGTGCCCGCAGCGTTAGCACATTATGGTAGTATGGTTACTCGCTCTTTACTTACTTTTCGTCCAGGTACGGATTTTTCGTTACAAGAAACGAAAGTTTTGTTAGGCATCACACGTCAAAAAAGCCCTGATTCGTCTGCATTGTACACCTGTGATGGGTCAAGATTTAAATCGTTCACCTTTTGCAAAAATCTTAATTTAAAGGGCTCTATGCAGGTGGCATCATTAGAAAGTTTCTTTCCTGTAATGGTTATCAAACGTATGCCATGACGACTTTTAAAACGTTCTAGCCATCCTTTGCTGGCTACAAAATCATCTTTTTTTGTTATTTCCTTATAAAAGAACTTAGCTTTCATGACCAACATGGGTCCTGAAATTGGTGCATGCCCATTTCTTCTTCCACTTCTGGATGTTCAGCTTTTTTGAGTGTCTGTCTCTTGCCTGGCCTGCAGTCAGTAGTTGACACGAACTTCTTGATCTTCTCGTGGTTTCTTTTAATGTCATAAATTTTAGATCGGCCTACGCTGTATTCACTTGCTAAACTACTGAAAGTTTCATTGCGATTTAAGCTGTCTAAAATATCACATTTTTCTTTAATTGTTAATGTTTTGTGCTTTCGCTTCTGAGTTTGTGATGACATTACTAGGTACTATACTTAATACACAATGAATAAATAGTAAACAATGAACTCACGCTAGGCCGTGCCGCTATCACAAGTAGTCAATTTCAAACTAAGTAAAACAATGCTTACGCGTCGAGCACGATAGCGGTGGCGCGTACAAGTTGTAACCTGTTCAAACCTGCGTGATCTATATTAGCGAAGATTGTCAAATACGTATGTATGTAATATTCAAAGACATGTCGGATTACAGGGGGCGCCGGATTAGACAGCGGCCGGATTATCGGGGGACCACTGTAGTATAAATTTTGGTTGGACCCAAAGTCGCACGATTTCATTTTGTTCTCAGTGCGAGCCACGGCTTTCTATGGTTGCGAACTTGCTCGGCTGTGTAGTCTACTGACTCGCGCAACAAAGTGTTGTTATGCGACTCCGCTTGACTATAACGTAGCTGCGCTAGTTGTTTGATGTAGTCCCTTAGATAAGGTATGCCAAGGTCTCTGTGAAGGGTCTCATCGGAGACATACCATGAGGCGTTAGTCATTGTACGCAATGTTCTGCTTTGCAAAACCTGTATCAAGCCGCACATGCGTAAGTTATCGCTGGTCTAATAATAATCTTGTATGGTCGAAGTTTGTTGATCTAACTCAATTTTGAGGCTCTGCATAGCATAGGGTTGAGTTGCCGAAACGCGATTTGGAAATAAGCTTCTAACGCTTCAGTGTGCTTCTGCCAGGTCATGGCAGAAGAGTGATACCGAGAGGTATAATACACCTAGATCGCCCGCATTTCCGAATGATTAATTTTGATCAGCCACCGATACGCCGATTGCAATATCTCGTCCACCTCACTTCACACGGTGATCACATGCCAATCATAGCTGCAAAATATAACTATCACTTAATTCTTTCATGACACAGACGATATCACAAAAATCACTTTATCGATATTGAAAAGCTGATCGCTCTTTGTCCCAAACATGTGCATAGAAAATCTCTGTGATAAATCCATTATTACTGGGCATTCTTTTTATATACCATTAGTTATATTTGCTTGATTGGCTATGGATTGATCAGATTTTTTGCACTTTTGATGTCGGTGCCCTATTCAGCAGCGACAGCGGCGAGAGAAAATCTCTCGCTTCTGGCACAGAGAAAAACAGGGATCGAGGATCAGTCAAGGATTTTTGCAGTCTTATGTTTAGTCTAGACTTTTTGGCAGCGATTACTCGGACTCGGGTGATAAAGTAGGTTGAGCAAATCGCTTTATTGCACATGTCACTTCTAAACGGAACTTCACCGGATAAGTGGATTTAGTCTCCGTGATTACGACAAGATGAAATTCAGAGGCTGCGCTTCAACGGGGTTACCGGGTACGTTGACCGGGATGGCGGGTGCGTTCCGAATAAGAAATGGACGATCGATTCATCCTATCAGCACAGAATTCTACTTATCTTTGGATATGTATAGTATCTCTATGTCCAAAATTCACAGTTACGCGCGCATGCCACTGTTCTGTTCTATTCGCTAATGTCTGTTAGGGGGGAGGGCGGTCCGCAGGACGTATGTTCTCTGTTAAAGTATTGTAGGCCAGTAGGTCTGTCAGTTCTGATTAGGGAGAAAGAAGCAGGAAAAAAAGGAAGGCTGGAGAGTAGAGAAGAGAAAGCGTATGAGTATGGGGATCCTAAAATGGATGTAAAGATTTATGTTGTAGAGAAATTAAAAAAATTACGGGTTTAAAGTTAGAAAGTTGTAATGGGGTGGAGGAGGGCTATCTCAATTTTTTGACGATATTACGTTTATTGGTTTCCAGCTTTGGTAATTTTACGTACCTTGACATATCTCACACATCATAGATGTCCCCATGCGTTTGCCTTTAAAACTTAGAATGATAGAGAGGTGCTTTCGATACGCGTCACTGTTTCTGCTGTCTGGGATCTCTGTTATACATGTTTGTAACTTTTTTCTCAAAGATTCTAAATTGTGTTGAACATAATATATCGTATGAACTGATGACGGCGTTGCGTGGGGAGTGCAGTTCATCTACTTGATGTCATTTCTTAGCAGACAATGACCAGTCGCTGTTGGCTGGATATGTGGTTCTACAGACATGGATAATCTGGCATGCTCTTGAAAACACACGTGGAAAAAGTTTAACGACGTTTCTTAGTAGTACAATGTGAAATCTAGGTAGTTAATTGATTTCATTTTTTTCTCAATATCTGTGTTCTTTAACAACCACTACAACATGGAGATGAACCAGCCAGACAATCACATTATGTTTCGGTATCGTTAACGGTTTAGATCCTAATATTTTAGTCTTAATACTTTGTGGCAATATTTTTCGAGAAAATGAAACAATTGATGCAATAAATTTCCACTTACTTCACAGGCTAATAGAACAGTTCGGTTTTAGATTGAATTTTCACATAAGCTCTCTATCATCAAAAACAAAGAAGTTCGGAACTGTTCTAAGACTTCACTGTTCAGTATTGTTCGTATTCTTGATTATTCGAACAGCGATGTAATTTCAAAAAAAAATAAGTTTTTTTCTTCAATAAATTTTTCCGAAAATTCATTTAATCCTTCGGTAATGGATAGCATGAGGAGATTTTGTTTTCAACAACTTTGCTGTCATCGGCTATTTAGCAAACTACGCAACTTTTTCTTCCCTATCATAACAATAGATTTGAATTAGAATCTGAGTAGCAAGTTGGTACATTACCAGACATACAATTTTAGCCCTGATTTTCGGCATTTTATGAGCTAGAAACTTTGCTGGTATTCAAAAGCTCACATTAGTGCGTGGAAATTTGCGTAAGTCAATCTACTTGACCGCATTTTTTACTTCACCTGTTTATAGAAGAAAGTCTAAGCTAGCCAAATATGCGGATTTCATTAAATAAAATGTTAACGTTCAACAAAAGCCGAAATACGATATATCTGGCACAATTTATTACTCATTCTCACGTGTACTTGCTGACGTTGACAGCGATGAAGGTGCATTTTCATCAATTCTGAAAGGGGAAACTAAAGTATTACAAATATTTTGTGCAATTACATTTATCCGCAATCATCAATTTATGAATGGAATGAGTCCAAATGCGATATATGCGTGTCCGTTCAATTTTACGCAAATGAAATCAGATGGGGATTGAGGTATTGAAAATATCAATTAACTTATCGTTAGTGAAGATTAAGAATTTTCATAAGCTATATAACGACGTGGCCAAAGGTTTAAGAGATGTTTCATTGGTCTAAGGTTACTGAACTCATTAACAAGTTACTATACTGAGGATGGCCATATGACGAATGTTTAGCAAGTAGCCGTTCGAAAATTGATCAGGCTACAGCTCAGATCCTCCTTGATCCATCTAAAGTTCTCCGTATGGTCCTGTTTATGTTTTAATGATCTTTTTTTCCAAATATCTTAGTCCTTAGATAACCACTCTGTGCAAGGCCCATATAAGATGTTGTCTCGAGTACTGTTCACTTGTTTGGGGTGCAGCCGCCTCGACTATATTGTCCATACTTGATGCTGTTCGACTGGTTGACGACACTTCTCGAACGGACAGTCTCGGGATCCTCTCGTACCGACGGGCGGTCGGCGATGTTGCTCTCTTCTACCGCTGGGCTAACGGGCATTGCTTACCAGAGCTGCTCTCTAATGATTCTGTGGAACGTTGTGCCTGCCAGATGGACCCTTCAGGCTTCTGCCGCCCCCATTCCAACTCTGTCGAATTTCGGACATCCAGATTGGTCGGTACGAGCGCTCCTTTCTTAGGATGTCGAGAAGAATCTATCTGTGAAGGCTTTTCCCAGTTCTTTTAACCTGAAGCAGTTCAAAAAACGGATTAACAAGGCGTCTTTAACTCTCTTATAGTAGTCGCAGTGATCCGATATTTTGTTTTCTGCCTAATCCGTTGCTTTAGTATATAAAAAAATGCGTCATCAAAAACGATTCAGCGATTACTTAGATTACGCGGTGAGAAATACTACGGGCAGGCAGACAGAGACACGAAAAAACCGATTGAAATTAATGGAGTTTTCTTGATGAATCAAATATACCCTAATTTTTGACTGTTTGTAGTAAAAAACCATATATTTTAAAAAAAAATGTGTTCTTTCAGTTCGTAAACAAACTACGTATTGCACTGCAAAGATACAAATTTTTGTGTTTAATAGTTATAACCTGCGCAAATATGATACTGATATACTGATACTGATCAAAACTGCCTAGTGTTTAAGTGAAATATCTGAAAGTTCACCCAATAGTTATTCCCCGTTCCAAAAGGAAATACGGATAATGCTAGTTTTTAGGAATGCCAAATGCCACCCTCTTCCGTAGTATATCCCTTCACCTGTGCTGAGGCAGATTGTGTTTCATTCCGCTAAAATAGGGTGCGGTATGAAACTCATTGGCGCGCAGCTAACATTGCCTAGAGGTAGCTAATACATAGACTGATTACTTGTATAAAAAATTGAATTCGCTCAAGTGCGTCGTTTTGGTATTCCAGAGTCTCTTGATTATTAAAAAAAAACGTAGGGGTTAAACATTGAGAGTTGGGGGTTGTAGGGGGCGTAGTAGGATACATCTCGATTTTTTGGCCTTAGTATATTTATACGCTTGACGCGTCTGAACGGTCTATGAACTAATTGTTTGACAGACTTGATCCATTTGGTTTCTTTGTTATATATATTTTTTTTCTCAAAGGCTCAAACTTATGCCGAGAGTGAAGAGTAGAAGCCGTTCCACTTTTGTAGACTGCTGAACATGAGTGTGCATATGTGTTATACATATGTGTTATACCCATGGCAGCTATTTATGTATCTAGGGCTTTAAGCGGGCTGTTATTTGATCAAAGTTTATAGTATTTTTCAAGTACTGAACGGCACCACTGGAGCTTCATCTGGAATCAGTGAAGAAATCGATTTTCATCTCCCTTGGGTATACAGAGATCTGAAAATGATTGAACATATAAGGCGCACCACTGACAAGGTAAACAAGGTCGTTGCATCTCTGATATCGCTAATGCCATCTGATGGAGGCCTCAGTAGTGAGGACTTTGGCAGGAGTGGGAAACTCGATTATGCTGTACGGCGCTCCTAAGTACGTACCTATAACAAGGCCTTGGAGAAAAAGAAATATAGGCTGCTAATATAAAAGGGCGTCGAAGCTACAAGATACGAAAGAGAGGCGCTTTTTGTCAGATGGCAGGAGAGATTTGATGCAACTGGCCATGGTGCATGGACCAGAAGGCTGGTCCCAGGTATTAAAACTTGGATTGACAAGCGAGCAGAGCGTACAGTTCCTCACAGAACATAGTTGTTTTGACAGGTACCTGAAGACGGTAGTAAAGGGAGAGTATGCAAATTTAGTATATTGAAATGAAGAGGAGGATACTTCGAATCACCTACTCTAATGTGGTAGTTGGACTGACTACCATACACAGCTGTAACTGACGTTCGGCGAGAGGCTTAGTGCTGGCAAATTTTCCACGCATATGCACGAGACAAAATGGGTTGATGTTCAACCAATAGTGAGGCGAATGGTGCTGAGCCAGGTACGGGAGAACACAAATAGACCAAGGAACCAATAGTAGGTTTCTATTTTGCTCGATTGTACATATACATAGGTACTATATAAAAGTATGTATGTGTACGATACAACATAGATGACTAATACCTGCGGTATGAAAACCTAGCGTAAAGCTACCCACTATAAAGAAATGCTGCAAGCATTGCCGAGGTGGGATGTATGGCAAACGACTGATCGGGCTTTAGTGAGTATGTCATTTCAGGAAAATCTCACACTGTGGGCAGAAAGGGCCGGCAGGGCAATACTGGCGAGATTTTCTGCCTGAGAGTGACTATAAGGGCTTTCCCCTGTCAAAAAAGCCTTCATATTCAGGTCCTTATGCGAAGTTCTCCTAAGTGCAAAATATGTTCAGTTCCTGGTCAACGGTAGCAATGTTTTGGGCTAAATGCACTGAACGAGAACATGCACGAGTTGTCTTGTCTATAATGATGCTTTCTCAGGAACTCGCTCTACGAACAGCATTGTATGGCTGTGCCGTATACCAAATTTCTACACTCACATTTCTTATAGTTTGGGTTAACGACTCATCCGCTTGGAAGAAGATTTTCAATATTTCCCAATTTTGTTTCAAGGATATAGCTAATTTCTTGACACGCCAAAATCAAATTGTAACGAAAGCATCGTTCCACTGCTCAAAGTCTAATTTATTAGTCTACTCTTGCAACTAATTTACAACAAATTTATAACTATGCTGACTGCACTATTATTGCATCCGCTCGATGTCCACAGGCTCGGCTGAGTATTGGGTGTTAGTAACAGGTTCCGCAATCTAGTCGGGTATTTATCCACGCGTCGAGAAATGTTCTGGCGTTTTCCAGGCAGAGTCGTGAACTTCCATGCAAGTAGTCTAGATGGCAGCAGGTGCCTCCAGACGAATATCAAATACTCGCGATTGCGTCGCGAACGGTCCAGCAGTACGCTCCATATATGGTCGCGTAACTCTGGTTGCTTGAGCGTCGAGGCTGTCAAGCGACTCCTTGCCGCTCAAGGTCCCAGCTGTATGAGGGCGTTACAAAATTCAAGCATTAGGTAGATGGGGAGCATCGCTGATCGCTCGACCCGTGACTGGCGAGTTCGAATCTCCGCTTTGGAAGTTAATTCCTAGCCATGAATGCTGTGCATTGTCTATATCAGGCACCAGATCGGTACAAAATCCACATAGGTTCATCGTATCCCTTGGGCTGGTTTATTCAATAATATAATCAGTCACCAGTAGATCGATTGTGACGTAGTACAGTGTTGGTACTACGGGGTCGGCAAAAGGGGTGGAAGGTGACCTAGTTACCAGGATTCGCCTCCCCACCACTACGTATAAATTAAAAATCAATTAATGAGCATTCGATAGCAACATAATGGATAGTTCAAATTTCAATTCTAGATGACCCACCCTATATTAAGAGAACACTAAGAACAAAAGCCCTCATAATATACTGGGCACGCTCATGACTTGCTCTATAATGAGGGGATGACGGAAAGGTGTTCCCTTCACCGTTAATTATCTATATTTTACGGAAAGCGATATTACGCCCATCACAGTCGAGCGAATACTTGCTGCCATCTGTTCTCTTTGAAGACGGCTGCCAGACGAAAAATACACCACAACGTCTGCCTTACTTGCTATCAAGTTCCCATTAAGTGTATTTTGATACCTTTTAGTAGACCATTCCGATCAAAATAATTTGTGTAGGGGAACGTGCCCAAAACAAGATCACCTTTTTGTTATTGGAAAAAAATAGATAAATATCCGTTTTAAAAACATACAATGTTTACTATAAAGTGTTAAGCAACACGTTCTTTACACGGTCATGAGTTGTCGTTGAAAATTGTTTATAAAAAAGTAATGGGTAATAACCTTACAAACTCCTCATTTGAAAATGAGGTGCCAAAACAAGATAAATCGTAAACATTGTCAGTCGTCAATTAAGATTTTATTTTTATGAAAAGATACAAAATTTACTTAAAACAGATATGTAGTTTTGAATTCCTTAGCGACACAAAACGCAGACGTGTTCTTCCATCTGTGATACCTACCATCTTCTATCCAAACTTCTTACTCCTGAAAGCATCAATCGCTTTAATTATTCTAGAAGGATTCAATTTCCTTCTTCCAGTTTTTCTGATTACACTATTCGGACATGACGAGAGATCTCAAAATGATAGGTTTTAGGCAACTGAAAGGTGTCTGGGTTTGCATGATTTACGCCGAGAACTTATTTATGCCATAACATTTCAATCGTCTAAATAAACCAATTATTCCATGTAAAAGATAAACCTAGGATTTTGCCATTTATGACAGTAAATCTTTACCTCAGAGCCAGGTTAAGTTCATTTTTACCTTAAATGAGTTTTATATCTTCAATCAGTGATAATATTGTGAATTTGCTAGTTGCAGCGTCCAGTTTCGTGTAATAATGAGGAAATTACGACTTCATAGATCATGTTGTCACAAACTGAATGAAAATTCATAATATTATCATAGAGTGAACAAAACTTATTTTAGAGAAAACATGGCTTCAAGTAGATTTGCTACTAATACTAATTTCCCAAGAGTGCACAGTTGGGGCATTTCAGAAAAAATCCTCAGATTGCATCATTGAGTGTGTCTGTGAATGGTAGCCTCATTTCTTTGCAGCTCTGTTTGTCATTGTTTAATAACTGATTATAAAGCAGTTGATATGTACTTATATACTGTATATGTAAAATTGCCTCTCGAAAACAAGTAACTTCATTGTCCCTCAGTTCCTGTACCAAAGATGCAATATTTACAGGCCTGTGACGCACGACAAGTGCGACCGATAGGTACGCGATCTGTCAGCTGAAAATGTTTTAATACTTGATAAGTTTTAAGGGAAAATATGCTGGGTAATCTAATATGTCGGTCTGAGTGGTCCGTAAGACATTTGTCCATTATTCACTGCTAGTGTACGATAGTCGAATGTCAGTCTTGGTTGCCCAAAAACCACACAATATTAAAGAGAAAGAGAAAAGGATGAAGGAAAAACGAAGACCTAAGAAAAGAGAAGTGTATCAGTTTTCAAACCTAACAAAACTATGTTTTTAGCATTTGTGCTTTTTATACACCTCTACTGTCTGTTATCCTGAATGTTGCGTGATACTATGACATTTATACCCCGATCAGGAAGTCATATATCATCGTAGTATCTAGAACCCCCCAAATTCAATCTGACTAGTCTTTTAGACATGTTCATTGCTTTGAGGTCCATCAAGTATTACGTTGAAAGACGGGAATAGACCTATTTGCTCTAAACACATCTCAATTTCTAAAATTGCATCAAGATTCTGTGAGTATGAAGTAATGAAGCATTGAAAAATGTTTTTGTAAAGTTTGGATGGATTGAAAAAACATTACCTCAACATTTGAGGAAAGTTCATCCTCTCATCTTAACTCTTAACTAGATACAGAGAATGCAGAACAATTTGTCAGAAGAGGCTTTTTTCACTTCTACTTATCTCAGCTGGTTCAAAACGATTGACTTCTTCAAAGCGGTGCAGATATTACGCTATTTAAACTATGTTTCAGTATATTAGAAGTAGTCCTTTTAAATCAACTACAAATACCATTTTGTTGCTTTATAAGAGTGGTTAGACTGATATCTTCTCAACTTCAAGGCTAGACTAATCATCTTACACTTGTATTTTTTGTTTCAGCAACTGGATTGGATCCGTCAGACCTGCTGTCGTTCCCAGGGCAATCGATAGACCTTCTAAGTTCCTTAGGCTTGTACAACTCGTCTTGGGTGGGGGTAACACTGACAGAAGGTCCTTCACAAATTCGCCCGGCCTACTTGTTACAAGGTAACGTGTACCGCTTTTATATTCATTACTACCATTTTTCACTGGCACCTTTGAATTGAACTTTGCATGTTGCTTTGTACGCGAATCTAACTTTAAATTATTACATACAATTAGCTTAGCTCTATCAAATACTTTGGGTATTTCTTCCGAAAGGTCGACTTCATATTCATGTTTAGTTCATTATGTTAATTTATACTTTCATATGACTTATAGGTTTCTGAACACATATATGTCGTGGAATGTACGTGTGTGTTACGTGGTACTCAGTAGAATAAGAGGGTAAAATACTAGAACTATGATTATTCATATTCGAGTCCTTTCCTAAATACACCTGTTGACAAATGAGGACTTCGCTTGTGCTGAAATATTTATAGAATAGATATAGCGTAAAAGCTAATGTCGTTGTAATGCCTGTAAAGTTACCTTCAGCCTTCAATGTTCATATTTTCTTGAGAAGCATTTATTTTGATGTCAAACATTTTCGAAGATCAGATATCAAAAATCTACTCACTTTATGGCAGATCACTTATTTTCGAAACTGAAACAACTACATTTTTATTTGTGCTCATACCGTTAACGATAGCCAAAAAAGGATCCCGTTATGGAAAAAATATAAATGCATATATTGAATGAAAAAGCCCTTCATTCAGAGATTTCTATCATACGCAAAAGCTGGAAATATCACTTTCGCATATATTAAAAAGCAGCGTCAAGCAGATTGAATCTGCTCTTCTCACGCAACGCTGTTATCAGTTCATAGAATATTATGTACGGCGAATGTTGACAAAAATGATAAATGCAGTCTTATAGCAAAGGAATGGAATGTATCAAGTCGGCCAAATAGGCACATAGAAATACTTCTCGCTCGTTTGATACGATCTAAAAATGTAGTCGCGCATCTTGTTTAGATTAAGATGTAACTGGTGTTCATCCTCAACTTATTTTTTTTTGTATTCTATTTCCGATCTTGCAAATATTTGTAAAAATAAAGAATACGTATACAGGATGTAAACGTTAAGGTAGTCATTATTGAAATGGGTAATAGGGGGGGGGTCAAAACAAGTCAAAAAGTTTATATGACTCATGGTCCAAGTCAATAAATTTTTGTCTAAATGGCCATATAGTTTACAACTTTAAGTGTTTTACATCGACCACAATCTCCACAATCTTACTAATTTTGATAATCTAATCTAAAACGTTTTTGAATTGGGTAATTAACAAATAAATGGCATTAAGTTTTTCTAAGTTAAGCCAAAATTTGTAGTCAATAAGAAAGTAAGTTTCATTAAATTGAATATTTAAAACACACTTGACAACAGAGCGTCGGTCATCATCACTCTTATTGAACCGGCAATCGATCGAAAACGGTAACAGTGGTTAGTTATCCTTTTATATAGTTTTGCGGCGTTGTCAGATTTATTTTACTTTAAATTCGCTTTTCTCTAAAAAAATGTAGTTTTGACCCCTACGTTATATGAAACTTTTTGCTTCTTTTAATCCCCTCTATCACCCATTTAAATAATGACTATAATAACGTTTACACCCTGTATAAACATATACAACTGGTGTACAATATTGAGTACGTTTGCAGATTATTTGTGAAAGGAACATATTATCTTTAGATTCTGTATGCCCCATTTAGTATACCCATTTAAATAATGACTATCATAACGTTTACACCCTGTATAAACATATACAACTGGTGTAGAATATTGAGTACGTTTGCAGATTATTTGTGAAAGGAACATATTATCTTTAGATTCTGTATGCCCATTTCAAATCAAAAACACTAAAAAAACGTCCCTCCGGTGGCTCAAGCGCACCATACAATCGAGTGTTTACTTATACATGACTTACTAATTTGAATGAAAATCTGCTAATGTGACTTGATTATAATAGTCATTTATAGCCTTCCAAACTTTTTTGTGAATCATGATGAGTACTATAAAGATATAGTACTTTATTTCGCGTATGATCAATAGGTTTCGCAAGCCAAATAATCTCTTCTGATAGGCAAATTTTTGATACCTTTGGTCAAAATTCCGTCATGTTTCAGTCAGCTTATACAAATCTCTAATGAATTATATTTCTTTGTCCAATAGTGGAAACCGTAAGAAAACCCGTTGTGTAGTTGTCAGTATTATCGCGTTCAGGCAGACGCGGTGGAAAACTTTATAACGTGTAGTGCTGGGTGCACGCTTGAAATGTTTCTCATTTAAGGCATGAGCTCAAATGTGAAATAGGCCTAACAAGTATGTAGAATTACTGTAGAAGCGTATAATATCTTAACGCCTAAAATTCCAAATCTACACTCCCCCATCCTTTACAACCCCAACCGCTCATGTTTAACCCATACAAAGATTTTTCTGAAAATGACCAGGAACTTCTAAAACGGTTAACAACCTTGAGTGAAAATCTCATCAAAATATGAGTGATACTTTTCAAGTTATAGACGGGCTTAGCGGACAGATAGGCAGACAGACACACCGACGGAAATGAGTGACAGCTTTTCGTGATTTATTTGTCATATAACAACTAAAAAGAATAATATTTCATTTTCTAAATTTTTCTTCGTCAGTAGCAGTGAAAAATCTAAGTATTTCTATAAGTAGTCTACCGAAGAGTACTGGGGACGTAACGACATTTAATAGACAACTCGTCATGAAAAAGGTAGTACCAATTAGAAATTAGCGAGAATTTTGGAACATTTTATGTACTCGTATGTTATTATTTGAGCTTAAACTTTTGGCTCTATTAATTCATAATTACTGTACTCATTTTTGGTTAAAAAAATCATCATTTTTGTAAAAACAAATTGACTGCTACAAGTTATCATCATAGAATAAGGACTCTTTTTTAAAGTGTGTACCACCCATACCGATACCTCAGTTTTTGTATTATATACAAGAAAAGTGATTTTTGACTTTGTCGTCTCCACTTCTTACATCACTGACGTATTGTAACAATTCTAACAATTTCAAAAACGAGATATTATGTTTTTGGATGTTATATGACATGCACATCAAAAAAAACCATGCTAATCACTTCCGTCGCTTATCTATAACTTATAAAGCACTGCTCGGATTTAGCAAAAATTAAAAGACAAAGTTACTACTCTCTCAAGGATGAAAAAGGTTTTGAAAGTAGATACAGTGGCAGCGAAGTAACGGGATAAAAAACAAAAAATGTAGATCGCTCAAATTTCGGCGTTTTGACGTTTCAGTGACTTCCAACCCTGGTAATTATTCGCATATTTCACACATCATAAATTTACCAGTACATTTGCCCTTAAAGCTTAGAGTGATAGATGTTTTCGATATGCGCCTCTGCGTCGTCGTCGGCAGTCCCGATCTAGATGAGTGTCCTGCCATTACTGCCACGTCGTGCGGTCAGGCATGGGGGAGAGGCGACGTCACCAGATTGACGGTAGTACCGGTTGGGCAGGCTTGTTTGACTGACACGATCTGTTTAATTTCTCTTTTGTCTTTTGTCAGACGGTCTCACTTGAGCTGAACGTAATACTCTATGAACCAACCGATGACGGCGTTGTGTGGGAAGTGCAGAGTCAACCTATTTGGTGCCACCTTTTTCGTAACTCTAGTAAGGTGCTCTACCATTCACCGTCAAGAATATAATTTATTGATGAAATAGGACTATACAGTATTTTTTTCTGAAATTATATTTTAGATAGCCTGGTCTATTGGAAGGTTGAACAAGATTATAAAAAATGAGCCTGACTTCTTAACACTAAATAAATAAGTATAATGTTGTCTTGGGATATTTAAATATTAATCTGAGCATTCGTCGTAGAGATTGTGTTTGGATATCAGGGGCTTTATCCCTGATGGTGGCGATTAGAGTTAATGCAAATAAACTTTATTTTGTGAGTACAAGTGTTGCATTCCTGGTCAGCGGAAGTGGGAACTTTCCAAAGTTGCTGTTATATGTTCGGAAACAGAAATAAAATAACACAATGTTTTATACTCCCATAAAGGAGGTTTCTATGCGGCCGAAAATCCATAAAGCACTTTTGGACAAAGATATAATCTGTGGAGCTATAAAACAACTTTATGGAAGCACTGTTCACGTAAATTTGAATTTATTGTCACAAATGGAGGTGGAGTCGATGAACAACCGATCAAATGTAATCCCTCGGATTTAGTACTAATTACCTCTAACTTTTTAATATCCCACATACTGAATAGCGTGCATACAAAGTCTGATAAGCACTGATTTTGAAAAGCATATGTAATGAGCTTGGATTAATTGATCCCTTCTTTTGGACTACTGACAGTTCATATTTTTTTTGCATACAACTTGCAGCTGCTGAAAAATACCTGGCGTACCTATTGATAGCTGGAAGTACTTTTCACCATACAACTTCTTCTCCTAGAGAAGGTCTAGCCTGAAGAACTGTTTGCAAACCTGGAGATCGGCTGCTCAGACTACTCTGTGCTCACGACGACAGACGGTCAATGCTCTGTCCCTTTTGTACCGATGTGTTGATGGAGTTTGCTCCTCTGAACTGCTGTCTTGATTCGAGTCTAAAGGCCGTCGTGGGTTGGAATTTCTTCCTAACGTTTTGCTAGCACGAGTGGAAAGCTTCTTCAGAGGTCCTTCCATTTCCGGTGCTGCATGTAGAGTGACGATTTCTCTTGCGCAGGTTGTATTTATACTGGAGGGTAGGTGACGTGGCTTGTTCCGCTTCGGTTGACTTTGGGATGACGCTCGGCACTGCTTGGGCGTTTCTGAGGATCAAGTGCCAGATCGGGTTGAGTCTGAGGGTATCTTCCCTCTTGTTGAAGTTATCTGGCTGTTTGTGAATCTCGATAGCTTCCCTGACCAGTCTATTGTGATAGCCGTTGACTGATGACAGCAACCTGCAGCTCCTAAAGTGTATCCTGTGGTCCCCATTCCTTAGTGCATGTTCAGCTATCGCAGACTTCTCAGTTTATCCTAGCAGGAAATTTGCTTTGTGCTCCTTGAGTCTCGTTCCCATTGATCTTTTCGTAGTTCCAATTTATACTTTGCTGCATGAACACGGTATGCGGTAGACTCCTGCAACTGAGAGTGGGTCCTTCTTGTCCTTTGCCGATCTGATGGTTTGTTGGATCTTCTTCCTAGGCTTGAAGATTGTTTTAATGTCATGTCTCTTCAGGACTCTGCCAATCCTGTCCGTAGCTCTTGGCACAAATGGCCACATTGCTCTATACATCAAGCCATCCAGTGTTTAGAAAATAATATCTCATTTTTCACTCCCCAATATGACAACATTATATTCTTGGGCGATATGAATGTCGACTTGCTTGCTCATAACAACATCCTCAGCAGCTGCTTTGGTTTATTCAATTTCATTCAAGTCATTGATGAGCCTACACGTGTTACAGCCTTCAGTTCCACATTACTTGATCCAATATTTGTTAGTGACAATACTATCGTCAAAAGGTCAGGGACACTCAATGCAGACTCAAATAGTGATCATCGGCTCACATACTGTGATATTTCCGTTTGTTATAAAAAAATAGAGCCTAAATTTGTAACATATAGAAATCTTAATAGCATTGATATTCAAAGTTTTAAGACGCAGATTGCATCAATGCAGCTTAATGACATTTATTTCGTGAATGATGTGGATATTAAAGTCTCTATTTTTACTGGCCGTCTTCTTTATCTATTCGATCTCTACGCTCCGCTACGTACAGAACGTGTCACAAAACCTGCTGCGCCCTGGCTCACTCCTAACTTGAAAATGATTTTTCAACTCAGAGATGAGGCATTCGCTGTCTATCAGCATAACAGATCTGATCAGAATTGGGCCAGCTACAAAGATTTGAGAAATTATACCCTTGCATCGCTTAGAAGAGAGAAAAAAGCATATATGTCACGTTTCCGGAATCTTAACTCTAGTCAAGCTTGGAAACACCTGAGGAGGATGAATGTGGTAGCCCAGAAACATGTTGCGATACCTCCCAGTCTCCTTGAGCCTAACATTTTAAATAATTATTTTCTTTCAATTTTCCAGACAGCTGCAGCTGATCCAAATTTGATTGATAGTGTCTCTAACTCTTATAGCGATAGACGCCATACACCGGATGCACCTCTGTTTGCTTTTAAACTCCTTACTCAGCAAGACATCGTCAATATAATCTCTCACATTAAGTCTACGGCATGTGGCTCTGATGGTCTAACTTTAAATATGGTTTGCTTATGTTTGCCTGATACCATAGACCATATAACTCACATTGTCTGTCTCGAAACAGGTTACTTTCCTGCCAGTTGGAAAAATGGTATTATTATTCCAATAGCTAAAACTAATCATCCAGAACAATATTCAGATCTCAGGCCAATTACCTTATTATGCTTTCTATCAAAAATACTCGAAAGAGCTGTCTACTCACAACTAGTGGAGTTTTTCGAACAAAACCACTTATTTCGTATTTATTACATCTTACTGATTCCATCATTCACAATTTAGATAATCACATCAACACCGTCTTGGTACTGTTAGATTTCTCGAAAGCCTTTGATATGGTCAATCACCAGATACTACTGAGTAAGTTATCTCATTATGGAATGTCAGATATAGTTCTAAGGTTCTTTGAGTCATACTTGCTAAATCGTCAACAAACAGTGAAAACTGATCAGGGAATTTCCTCCTCTGAGCCAGTTCCTTCAGGAGTTCCTCAGGGCTCAGTATTAGGTCCCTTACTGTAGTATGCAAACTTATGCAGATGATACTCAGTTAGTGTTTGGTTTCGATCCATCAAAGGTTGATGAAGTTTCTTTTAAAGTTAATTTAGATTTGGCTAACATCGGTGATTACTGTAACAAACACTGCTTGAAGATCAATCCCAATAAAACTACTGCAATGTTGTACTGTTCGAAGAACTCCTACCGTGAAATGAAGCAGAGGATTTGTGTTTTTTTGGATGAGACACTCATCCCTTTTGTGGATTACGCCGAAAATCTCGGTATTACCCTTGATTTAAATATGAGATTCGATCGGCATGTCTCTTTCTTATCTAGAGTAACATATTTGCGTTTGAAACTCCTCTATTCCAATCGATACATCTTGAATTTTAAAACCCGAAAAAAGCTCGCTGAAAGTCTTGTGTTGTCTGTCATTTCTTACTCTCTTGTTCTGTATTACCCATGTTTAGACTACGTCCACAAAAGGAAACTTCAGAAAATTCAGAACAGCTGTTGTAGGTTTATTTTTGGATTGCGCAAGTTTAGTCGCGTCTCAGATAAAATCAAAGAACTCAACTGGTTGCGAATTGATAAGTTATTTTTATATCTTTTGACCGTCTTCACGCATAAAGTTCTATTATCTAATAGACCAGCTTACCTCGCTAGCAAATTAGTTCACCGAGGTAGTTTTGTTACCAGAGCTCTTAGATTTAATGCTAATTTTAACATGCCTCCTCACAATACCTCGGTCTTTGAAAGAAGTTACACCTATAATGCTGTCAAGCATTACAATGCAGTCAACAGTGGCTATCGATCCAAACAGGTAATTTCTTTCAAGAAATTAATAAAAAGTCAGCTGCTGGAGTCCATTTAGTTCAATTTTTCTTGTGCTCATGTGATTTTTTTTTGTTTTTTTTTTTTTGACTACTATTTTTGTTTCAAATTTAAAACTCTCGCAATGCTATCTGCATTTATCTCGTGCAATCATTGTTGTCATTCTTATGAATTGTATTTTTTTTTTGTATGTTATTATTTTGTTTATGTGTGTAAGTATTCTTTTTTCCTGTTGTGGGGTTGAGTGTAAGAGTAGCCGTCTGGCTAAACTTCGCCTCACTGCAGTTAATAAAGGCATTATTATTATATGCTTTAGAGGTGGTGGGACGCTGTTCGGTTTCACGTGGCCTGGCTGATCTCGAGCCCATTGATCTTTCGATGTCTTTCTTGCTGTTGCCATTTGCTTCGAACAGGTGTTCAAGTTCAAGTTCTGTCTGGAGGTTCTCCGGTTCGCAAATCCTTCGAGCTCGTTCTGTCAGGGTTCTGATGACTCCATACTTCTGACTTGGGTGATGATTGGACAAAGCGTGCCACATACTGAATAGCGCGCATACAAAGTGTGATAAGCACTGATTTTGAAAAGGATATGTAACGAGTTTGGATTAATTGATCCCTTCTTTTGAACTACTGACACTTTTACTGACTCTTTTTTTGCATAAAACTTGATCAGTTTACCCAGTGGATACATGGTTTGTATTAGAATAACTTCGGATCGGTTTTAGTTTCCGTTGTACATTAACGACCCCTTTATGATAAACCCGATCTCTAGCTTCATAGACAACCTAAATGTGCATTCTTGATAGATGGTCTAGCTTCGTCAGAAAGCTGTTTGTTTCCACTTGTCGAAGGTCTGATCCCCGAGACATGATTTACATGAACTCGTCTCTTCAATCGTCGCAGCTGCTGAAAAATACCTGGCGTACCTGTTGACAGCTAGGAAGTATCTTTCACCATACAACTTCTTCTCCTAGAGAAGGTCTAGCCTGAAGAACTGTTTGCAAACCTGGAGATCGGCTGCTCAGACTACTCTATGCTCACAACGACAGACGGTCAGTTCTCTGTGCTTTTTGTACCGATATGTTGATGGGGTTTGCTCCTCTGAGCTGTGCTTTATGTTACAGGTTTCTAGATCGCTAGCTGGATCTGTGTAAATCAAGAATTGTCTGCTCGAACTTTAACTCCTAGGGTAACGAGGAATGAGGTTTTCCAAGTTGTACTAACACTAGGGTGCTCAAAAATTGAATCAACAATTCCTATAATTTCTTTATGGCTGTGGTGCGGTGGAATTATATTTAGGATCTTTCGCAACTGCTCCGGTAAAAAAAACTTAGAATATCTAGTATTCTTAGTGCAGAATCTCGTAACGAGTGATAAATGTATCGTTTTTTAGTCAGATACTACATTCGGTTACATATTGATTCACGAAAGTACGATCATTTACGTTTTACACATAAAATGATTTTATATTTTTAACACCAGACTAGCTTATTTACGCGCCCGCTATGCCAATAAACTCAACCTGTTTGTGATGCAACAAACCAATTTATGAGTTGCGATATATGTTTTTTGAATACAGTCCAACAGTCTATTATGATCGTCTGATAATCATAATGTACTTCGTTCCAAATTTTTCGAATCGGTCTGTATGGACATGCAGATGCCTATAAAATAGGCAATGATGACAAAGATGGTACAGTAAAATCTTCGCGTTTGATAGTCAGATTCACTTTAACCCTATGGGCCTACTAATCAATCACCGTGAGCTGCGCAAGTTCGATTTTCGTCCCAAGAATTTTTTCCCCTGGCTGTGGATGTTGTGTTAGTCCGTAAATGTCAGACGGTCTCAGACTGCCGATCGTGGAGGTACCACCCGGCGAATCTCTAAGGCGGGGCGGGGCCATAATGTTTGCATATCACATGTACATATACGTGCTCCCCTGATAGAGTTTCACCCTTCCTATATATATCATCCTATAGCCCGATGGTTCCCATGAGTATTAGGCCTAAGGCCAGCATGGTGGCTCAACTGTAGAAAATAATAGTTCCCATAGCCACCTTCCTGCTCCATTATCTGCTTCATGTCATAATTGATAATATTGCGCTGTCATATTAGACGACCGCCGTATTGAATTTAGAATCTGTCGCTTTACTCATTATAGCCCGCTCAACAGTCAACAGTCCGTGAACTGTCACCGACTGCGCGTTTCCATGTGAATTTTTAAAGCGGACGTTAAAAGACGCGCGTCATCTGTAGTTACTTTTATTTTCGAAGTTTTGACGTCACGTGCACACGCGATACATTGTGCTTCGTCTTTCCTCTGCGACCCATGTCATAAGGTTACTATGGAAAGTCACTATTATGCGGAGGCGGTCGTATTGGATTTACAATTACATCAATTTGCTTATTGTGGTTCGCTCATCCAGTCCTATCATTTGATATCCATGTCACAAATATTTAATTATAAATCGTCATTTTTTGGTGGCCGCTATTATGTATTTACATCGACGTCACCTTGCTTATTGTTTTGCGCATCAAATCCTTTCATTTGATACCCATGGAATAGGGGTCACTCTGAAAATGATAAATCGCCATTTTGTAACGTCCGACCCCACCATATTGGATAAAAAATCTTGGCATTTAAGTATGTCACGTGAGCGGAACAACCGGACAACGGGAATAGGAAGGTTCGACATTTTTCGTATTTCTCTTATTTTAATTAAAATCGAGGTATTTTGTTATTAAAAAACGGTCAAAGAAATTTGAGTGCAAAATATTAATATTTACGTCGACTGAAAGCATTTTAAAATCAAGGATCGACGCGAGGCTAGAAAACGTACCTGTATGCGAGACCAGACCGCGTGACGTCAGTAGCCAGACACGTGCTGTCTCCCTCATAGAGTACTTGTATCTGTATTGTCTTGTATAGGGAGTGAAGAGCATACGAATACGAATTTATATAAACTGGGACCGACGTTTGTGTACTTTATTTATTTGTGCTAGCGCAATGCTCCAAGGTTATCAGAAAGCGAAATTGTCCCCATGTGTATGTGGAAATGTTGTACGAGTTTTTGGCAAATAATGCAAATTTAAATGAACCTGAGAGCAGCGGTGTTAAATTATGTCGGTAAGTACCTATATGAAGCTAATTTTTTTGTTTAGCTCCAATGGGTAGTATTTTTTTGCATTTCTCCGCAAAAATTGATCCTGCTTTTCTTTAGTCTATTGAGAGCTAATAATATTAAGACATAATAATGTCTGCTCGTAACAATAATTTTGAAGGCTACTTATCTCTGCTTTTTTCTTCCTAGGTAAAATATTATGGAATTTAAATTATCATACATACCTTTTTACCTTATTACGCCTATTAAAAGCCCCGAAATTGGTTCTTTTTCCATGCTTAATGAGGCTTTATTACACTATTCTGAAGTAGAGTTTGGTATCTAATATGTTTTCAATGAGAGAAATTTCAGGGATGTAGAGACAATCTTATTTTTTAGGGTCTATTGGGGAATACTTGAATTGGGGGGGGGGGCAGTCACATTATAGAATTTTATAGCAACTAAAATAACAAAATTTAGGGCTGCATTCGGGGGATGGGAATTAAGCCAGGTTCAAAACGTTGACTAATATTGCGCTTAGAATGACTACGATCTCGGCAGTAAGCTGGTCAGCTTCGCTGTCGCTACTTTCAGTACTGCTTTCACTGGCTTCATACGAATCAGCATGTTTCTGTTATTGCGGGACTTTCAAGATCTGCCCGTTCACTTTTCACTTGCAAACGTTTTTTTGGCCGCACTGAAATCTGTTTAGCAAGCGCAGGAATTCTTATTGGCGATACAGCAACATCCATTACTTTAACTTTTTGCGAGATTTGAACTGACTTGCTTCTAAAATGTACCTGTTTGGTTTGGCATGCCTTGTCACATACCTGTGACAGAACTTCTACTGTTAGAGGTTCAGGCAGTTCAGGTTCGGACTTTTCGGTTGAGGCGTGCCGCCGCTGGCTGCAAATATTTGGCCGGTCTTTCTGCCTTGCCCTTTTTTCGCTGAACACTCGTTTCGTAGAGCTCAATTGTCTACCCAGTTGACATGCAAATTTATGAGGTGGAATATTAGGATTCATCTGGGCTCGAACGGTACTCATCTTGTATTGTAGAAAATTTTTCATATCTTTTTCTAGGTCAAAATGATCTTCGCAGCAGTACATGCTCGACGTGGAAGAAACTGATTTTACATCCCGTCGAGCTGCGTCAAACCACTTTTACGTTGTGCGGCAGCTTATGGAACACTCACAAATTTTTTTTGTGGTGTTATACTTGTACGTACTTGTACATTTTCTCACAAAACACCACTTTCTGTTCGACATGTAACACAGTCAACGTTCACAGAATTTAACAATAATCTATCGTACCAGCTCGAACTACTCCAAACCGATTATTGGGGCGTTGTTGTGAGAATGGTAAATGCAGTGGGCCAGCTAGCGAGGTGTGTCTGGCTACTGACGTCACGCGGTCTAGCCTCGCGCATAGGTACGTTTTCCAGCCTCGCGCCGATCATTGATTTTGGAATGCTTTTAGTCGACGTAAATATCAATATTTTTTGCTCATTTTTTTTGTCGCTTTTTAATAACAAAATCTCTCGATTTGAGTAAAAATAGAAAAATGGCGAACCTTCCTATTGGGTCAAATTTAACTTGCAAGACTTTCTAGAATATTTGAAAAATCAGACGTTGTACATCGTATATTCACATGATATCTGTTGATGCACGATATACAGGGAGGGGGGGAGGTAAAAAACAACTAAACTGCTAAATCGTCTGACGATATTCGTATCCTTTGCTTTGTCCTCTACTAATATGCGATGACGAAACACGTCGTCCGTATCTTGCATACTCAATTTGCCCATTTGTAACGAGCTATTCAATGGTATATATACCATTTCCATTGGTCTGGGTACCACGGCGCCTATTCTCTCCTCATGGTATAACTCTGTAGATGTTAACTTATCCATCGTTATGTTGAGTCAATTTCTAGCAACAAAAACTTAATTTCGCCAGACCCAAACAATTAGTGGGTCTATTATAATAAGAATCGGAGATACTTAGAGAGACTTTTGTCCTCCAGAAACTTCTGAAGTTACTTTATCTTCCCTCTTGCGAACAAATTTGGTACGTAAATACTGAGATTCCTACAGCGATTGTAAAAGAAGCCTCTGTTGGCGACAGCTCATTTTTATCTAGTTAAGAACTCGCGATTCAGAACTCAGGACCGCCTGGAATACAAATTAATAGAATAGAGAAGCGCAATGGAAATATTTGAGAGATTGTGGAAAGTTTAACGTCACAGTAATCCTACTCAGGATGATTTAAAAGTATTTGAATGAAACCGAGTTCAAGCATTCAGTAATTGTTTTGAAGTGCTTACGGAGGTACTCACTGCTGTTACTTTAACTGCGGATTATCTTGCTATCGTTAAACCTGATGATACGCGTATTCAATATCTACCGCCAATAATTTCAAGGATTAGTTCGACCAATACATGGAACAGTAATAGTTCTGTACATAGTATAAATATGCAGCAGTGGCAGCATCATAAAGTCTGTCTCTTGACCAATAAAATGCCCACCTTCTCGTTGGTGTGTATAAAGTGAAAAAAGACTGAGATAGATATGGCATAAGCTTAGAGGTTATTGCCTCTAGTTTGCTGGTTACGTCGCGTCGCTAAGCCATGACGAAGACGTCTGGAGAGCTGTTAATTCTGGATCGTGTTTAGTCTGAGACTTCAATAATGTCAGATGAAGCAGTACTCTGCTGTCAAGTGTGCACCTTCGATTACATCGTTTGTTATACACGTCTCCGTGGAATCACTTTTGCTTAAGCTGCTCACTACAATTTTATTACATTTTATAAATAAGGTTGTCTTGAATGGCTTTGCAATAATATATACTGGGTGTTCTGAAAATTGAGACTTTCCAGGAACCACTGGGAGGCATGAAATGAAAAAGCTAAGTTGCCTATATTCAGGCTAATCCGCTATGATATAAAATTGGTGTTCCTTATAAAATCAAGAAATCAGCTGATTTGTTAGTGCTCATGTGTCTGCTTAACATTTCTCTTGCTCTTGCTGACTGTGAACACGGGATTAAGTAAACGACGATTGATCGTTTTTATGAAATATCTAGTGAGTTGGGAAGCTTTAGTGGGATTTTGAAGTATTTTATTAGACACCATGTAGTTAGATGCTGTGTTGAAGATAGCCGGTAGAATAACTCTAAAGCACAGCTTGTATAAACAAAAGTTGAACAAACCCGAAGTGACGATTCTAAAATTGGACCATTGCATATAAACGTGTAACATGGGAAAGGAACCATTGTAAGACAAAATATGACATCGTTTGGCATAGACTCAAGTAATAAAGTACGTTTGCCGCCTGACATAATCATATTTCGTATCTATCTTGATTTGGATAGGCAGGGCTTTATTTTTGCTTATATTCTGGAGACTGCAACGAAACATATAAATTTCAGTAACACTTCTTAGTCATGAATATAGTGGATTTTCTCAATCGGTTCAGCTTGAGTTGGTTATGGTTCCGAAAATTACTGCCAACAACTCCAAAAATAGAGTGGAGTAGATCACGTTGCTGCCTGTCACAAACTAACAAATTATTTCAGCATACGTGCTTAGCGATTTTTTTTTTATCTTAAAAGACAAGTAGCCTTGCGGACATTTAGATGGAAACCGAAGACAGTCGTTCCTTTATTACGAACATAATAAAGGAACAGGAGCAGATATAGAAGGATTGGCCACCAGAGCAACGTGTTTCCACTAATTGGCTTCATAAGGACCAAATGGACGTGCATTAAAAACGCTGAAATGGAAAGACATGCTCATCACATCTGGATATGGGTCTAACTTAAAGGAAAACAAGGATGAAAAGGAAAACACAGCTAGAAGCCACCAACAAGCGCCAGCAGGCACATGAGGCCGGTAGCTATAGCTAGCCTGTGCAGTCGTTAGTTTACACCTCGTAAACACGAGGTCTTGTGACCGAAGCCACAAATGTGCCTGCTAGCTCTTGACGGTGGCTTCTAGTTGTATTTCCCTTTCCATCCTTACTTAATATTCTTACGGGAAACCTGAGGTGCTCACTTATATAGTCCAATCTGGTTAAGTTCTTATGCCAAATTGAAAGACGCAAGCAGATACAGAAAAATAAGATAAAATATGTCACTTGAAATGTGCGCAATTTCAACAGTCAAATGCTTGCGGTTATTCTAAAAATGGTGGACAAATTTGACCATAATAAATTTCTCGCTGTTATTGTTCAAATTGAGTTTTTTAAAAAGATAATTGTATGAAAGTTGTGTAGCTTTTAATTGCACATCATGAGGCCAAACTAAAAAAACAGTTAAATATGGCTCATCATTGCTCATATTTACTTCGAATCAAAACATGTTATACTATAATATGAGGGTACTTTTGAATTTTTGATGTCTTGTAGACTATGCGACTCACCGGCTTCTTTCTGATAGCACATCAATTGCACTCGATCGTTTTCCCTCTTCATTCCACAATAACACGAATCAACAGAGGTGCCCCGCAGGGCCTGCAGCTTATCATTGCACATGAATACAGAATAATTATTCTAATTGCAAAACTCAACTGAGGCTCAGAGACACTGTAACCAGAAATTAGTGAACGGTCGACCTCTACTATAGTCTGGTACCAAAAAGGAAGAGAGCAGCAAAACATATCGCATGCTACTGCTGGCGCAGCGTGCCTTTGTGCCATGTGTCTTGAGCGCACAGGACATACAAATATCTAGGAGCTGAACCAAATGAAAATGGATGAGACAATGATATTTTGAGAAAAATAGGAAGAGGAAGAGCTGCCACAAGAAAATCATAATTCACCTCAAAATAAGACGGTTTAAATGGCTAGTAAAATGGTGTGAACAGATGGGGCAGAAACATTGTCACTAAACGAAGATATGAAAAAGAGAAGAGTGATGATGGATTTTGGAGGATAAATTGTAAGCTGACTCCAGCGGATCGAATTTCTATTGAAGAGATAAGAAGGAGAGTGGGCGTTAAGAAGACACTACAGAATCGAAACAATAAATTTTGTATGGACACACAATGAGAATGGGCGAGAGTAGACTACCTAAAGCCCTATTTAATTGGGTATCAAGTAGGGGAAGAAAAAAGGGGGACCACGAAAGGGATAGAGAGATAGAGTCAAGACTGCCATGCGTTAAATAAACTTAGAAGAGGTCGTGTGACAAGACCGAGAGGCATGGCGTGCAGGATGCGATAAATGATCAGAACAGCTTTAAACAAATCGCTGTATATATACATAGCATGAACACGCCCCGTGGATTATCCCGCACCTTCAGAAAGTATCGATATGTCCCTATGTCTGCAGGGCCATGAACTTTGAATTGACCAATAAATGCTAATTTTGGATCGCATGCTGTTGCTCTATGTAAGTACAACGGTTTTAAATGAATACTCAAAGAAATCTACTTGGTATTCCGATGAATATCAATACTGTCGCGTGGACTGCTAGGAGACAGGCAACATGGTAACTTGGCGGAGACATTACGTAATACGGTTGCTGTTCGAGGTGGTGAAGAAGCGTATCTTAGGTCAGTGAAATTATGAAAAGTAGTAGTAGTAAAAATTATGGCCGAAACGAACGAGGAAGGGCATTAGAATCGCTAAGAAACGATATAAACCTAAAGTGTACTTTGCAAGAAGGCTTTCTGTATCCTATTTTTTACTCTACGGACTTCTTTACGCCCCATGGCGGTAAAGTAACGTTAGCGCCTGCTATCTTTAAATTTGCTTATGTTCATTGACCAACAGAACTGTCTGTATTTATTTCTCAAACCGTACGGCCAATTTATTTATTTTCATCCAACGAAAGCCAAACTAATGTTTTCACATACCGTATAACTGATCGTAGAAAAGAGTCTGTATATGCCTCGGACATTATAAACGTGTTGACGTTTTAGACCCCGTGGCGTTTCACAACTTGGGCTCCAATTTCATCGCGTGGTAGTCTAATCATATTTCCCCGAAATAATTGTAAAGTCTGATTTTATTGATGCAAGTTGTTCAAGGGGGTATTTAAAACATGGACGCATAAAATGGGTAACCCAATTTTTCTGGGAAAACTTTTTATTCGATATCAAAGAATGAGAAAACTTGTTTTTTGGGATTCAATCGAAAGTATTGGCAGGAACGAAAAATCTATTCAAATAAGGTTTTTAGGTATTTCTGAGACAGAATGAGACCATGCGTAAAGCTACTTGAAATTATTCAAATCCGAAGGGTTCTTACTTCTAAATAATCACAACAAAATCGGAGTCGGAGATTGGTCAAGCAGTTTTTGAGAATTTCTAATTGTTTATCCAAAAACACCTGTCTTCCGGCCATCACTACTAGTTTATTGAGCAATATACAGGGTTCGTTCACAGTGCATTTTACAGCAAAATACACGAGTTTACATTGCCTATATGAATCACAAGCCATTCGGAAAGATAGTTGTTATTTTTATGAAAAAAAACGAAGGGTTACGATTGTTTCTTCTAAACAACTTCAAATATTTCGTGTTTGTAAGTATTTTTTTATCTGCAACAAAAAGTTATAGACACATCTGCTTTGTTCTAAAATGTGTATAATAACGTATGTTTTTCGAATATTGTAGCGAATCTGTTCAGTTACTTACAAATACGATATGTAATTTGTTTAGGAGAAAAAGGAAACCTTCGTTTTTCGCATAAAAATAACAATTATCGCTCGGAATGGCTTGTGGTTCATGTCGGCAAGGCAAACTTGTGTATTTTGCTATTAAATGTCCTTTGAATGAACCCTGTATATTACTCAATAAACTAGTAGTGATGGCCGGAAGACAAGTGTTTTGGGATAAACAATAAGAAGTTCTGAAAAACTACTTGACCAATCGACTCTAATTTTGTTGTGGTTATTAAGAAGTAAGAAGCCTTTGGGTTTGAAGAATTTCAAATAGCTCCGTGAAATTATCGTCGCATTAGCAATAAGTGGCGGCCATAACTTTTTTACTATTAGTGGGATCTCCTTACGTGAGGTCTGTATGTCTCATAAGTACCTAAAAATCTTATCTGGATAGTTTTTTCTCCCAAAAAACACGTTTTTTCATTCTTTGTTGTCGAATAAAGAGTTTTCCCACAAAAATTGGTGTACACATTTTATGCGCCCGTGTTTTAAATACCCCCTTGAACAACTTGCATCGATAAAACCAAACCTTACAGTTATTTCGCAAAATCAGGGGTATTTTCGGCTAATATGATTAGACTATAGGTCTTAAACATCCATTTAATGCCATAGATACATAACTATTTTAATTTCTGATATTTGTCTCAGTGCATTGCGCTGAGTAATATGCTTCTCACAATCTGTCGCTCAGTGCAAGGGAACGGTGGACATTAGGTTTCCTGTAGAGGACAAAAAGTAAGACTGACATCTAGAAAACATATGACCGTAAACCCATTTTACATCAATAATTTTTTACGAGTTTATAGGGATGCATTTATTTAAAGCCTTCCTTATTATGGTTTTACAGAATTTACATTAATGAACAAATTCATGGATTATCTGTCAGTACACATTATTGCTAACCACACAACCAATTCTTGCTATAAACGTTTTGAATTTTTTTTTTGTATCTCATAACCAGAAACCATATTGTTGAGTACGGTACTATCAAACTTCTACATATAGTTGAATTTAAAAGTTGTTCAATATAATGGAAAAGAAAACAAGGTTGGTACCATTGGATGTCCAATTAGGACAACTTATAATTCCGTCAAGAAATCTACGAAGTTCATGGATTTATTTGACGCCAAGTTCATGCATTTTTTGAAATACGGCCATGAAGTCGTGAGGAAATGCATCTATTTATTATCCTCAAGACAAATACTGTCTTGTATATTCGTCTATACAGGGTGTTTCTGTTTATTGTTGCATAACTTTAAGATTCGATAGAACTCTTAAAATTAATGCATAAGGTCTATATAAACATGGGTCGAAAAATGCGTGGCTTCCGAAATACAGGGTGTTTAAATTTACTTTCTAAAATATTTTTTTTTTAAATATTTCGAACAATATATGATGTATAACAGTGAAAATTGGTATACAAGGGTTTTTTGGTACGACAAAACGAACCATGGGCATAGTTTTACTGTAGCCGCTAGAGGGCATTCTCTACTGTACCTGTAGTGTATTAAAATAACCCAAAAAATTTTCTTAGTACAATTTTTTACTTTTTGAATAAAAAAACTGATTCTTCGCACTTTTCAACATAAAAAGCTCTCCTGTGAGTTTTCGTTATAGTTTTTGAGATATTTCGATTCTTAAGGTTCGATGCATTTTTAATTATGTATGGGGAGATAATATTTTTTTTTACATTTTCGATTTGGGCATTAGAAGTAATTAAGATGATCGTTTGGATTGTGTTTTTAAACACAGCAATAATTCCTAACTCCAAATAAACACAAAAAAACAGAATATTAATTTGTTTAATTTCCAATATTATGGTTCGTTCTGCCGTACCAAAAAACCCTTGTATATCAATTTTCACTGTTATACATCAAATAGTGTTCGAAATATTTAAAAAAACTATTTTAGAAAGTAAATTTAAAGGAAGCCACGCATTTTTCGACCCATGTTTATATAGACTTTATGCATTAATTTTAAAAGTTCTATCGAATCTTAAAGTTATGCAACAATAAACTGAAACATCCTGTATTACGATAGGGTAACCAGATGCGTCAGGGGCCCACAATAAAAAGCCTTCTGTGTATCTATTTTATATCTGCTGCATTTCCAACGATATTCGAGTTAAACTGGACTGTGAACATACCAAAAGAACATAAAAATTCCGTGACCCCTCGAACCCTGTCGGCTGGAAAAAATACGACTCCTGGAGCTCAATACCGATTCCATTAAAGTTTCATTCGACCGCAGTTACTCGCAACTCCAAAAGCATGTACTACTTGTTTCTGTTGCTGATGCGACTATATTGATCGTTCTGGTAACCCAAACAGCCTCACCTTGGAAGTTGGCTATCGGGAATTTTTGGTGACGCTAGAGAAGGCACATCCTACGAATAAAAGAATTGATTATAAAGACTTAGACAGTTTCACAACGTAAAATAGTGCTGAATAGCAGTAGCCATGGAATCAAACGTTCGACAGCAGTTTTCACTAACCTGTCAGATTTGATAATCTGTTGATTAAGATTGCAAACTGTCAAAACTGTCCTGCGCCTAATTAACATTAAAGCGCGGCACTGCTGAACTGTTTTACATTGGCTGAACTCTCCCAGCGCCTCGTAAAACAGTTGATGCGCGTCTTCTATAAGTCCAATAGCTGATTGATGCTTCTATTTTGGTGTTGTTGAAAAAACTGGTTACATAGTAGCTGATTTCAGACGGCCTAGATGGTATAGAAAAATATCTGCTTTTCGGGGGAACTGGGTTGTTGGAAATGTAGCAAAAATCCATAAACGCATATAATTACTGATACGCCCAGATGACACTTCTTCTGCTCAGGAAATATTAAGAAGCTTCTGATCTCGGTAATTCCATACATCTATCAGACAAATTAAAAGGGTGATACGTTCAAATCACACCAATTGTCCTACACATCTTCCGATCCACGACTTGGCAGCATAGATACAGCTTTGCGTCCCCAATCTTCTCTTTGCGTCAACCCAGACCATAGGCGTGTGATGTAATATTTTAGCACGGGTTGGTGGAAATTCTGGTGACGGCGATAGGAATATTTGAACATAACTGCTGCTATGGCTAAAGTCAACGTTCAATTTGGTTTTCTACAATCCAGGCCGTTATGGAGGTACTACGATGGCATCGAACTTCGTCATCGAGAACCCTAACGGTATACATACGGTAACCATGGCAATGTTTAATGAGGTTCTTGAGGAATCGAATGTACCTGGTCCAATTTTTCCTGTTCAGCCAGAATTACATAATAACAAATCCCTTGATATCTATTGATAATATCATCATCACTTCAGTTTCGTATTTTTTTGACTGTACTACTGGACCTGTTTTTCTTTTTCAACCTTTTGCTTAGACTGATATTTTGCCGACAGACAGAGGAGAGAGTTCCACGTCTCATCTACGGTAAGTTTCTGAAGGACCCATTTGGCATTGATAGTTCGCATTTCCTGTTTGTAAGTAAGTATTTCAAGGCAAGTGGTTTCAGGAATTCCAAGATTGGCCGACAAGGACCTCAGACATCCCCCACTGCTTCAAATCGTTCTTCCGTTTGAAGGTCAGAACTGTGGGCCCCGCCTCGATGCTCTCAAACGTAATATATATCTTTTTCTTTGAAAGTTCGATACCATTTGCGAACCGAAGAATCATCGAGCGAATTCTTCCCTATTACTTTGTGCAGTTGGCTGCAGAGTGTCCCTGAGCAAGCGAACACTTGATGTTGACCCGTTGGTCATACGGGTCAAAGGATTTTTTAAATCTAAATATTTCCATTGACCCATTACGAGATGATGCGAGCAGCGCATAATAATATACGAACTACCTCATACAACGAACATCGTGGAGCTACCGTGTGAAAAGCTAATGTTGAATAGCTGAAGCATTCCTCATATATTGGCCATATGCGTGACAAATCGCAAATACGTTAACTAGACAGGACGCAAAACTCATACTTGAATAGTTCCTCTCGAAAAAATAGGAACCCGCTTATGTGTTACAGACAGAGGAGATGCGTTGAAGTATGCTCTAGATCTAGACTAACATTTCGGTTCAATGGATTTGTAAAAAATATCGACAGCTAGGTAATAAAGACGAGATAAGTTGATGTAGATAGTGTACAGAACCGCCCCAGTCCTTTGAGAATAAACAAGGAGGTGCTCAAAACGAATGTAATGGAGTGGACCAGATGGTATGGAGAGGTGATGAGGGACAGATAAAGAGGCGTAATGTGGGGTTAGGGATCGAGCTTTTGACGTTCGCTGCTTTGAGATAAGAGATCAGGCGATATTGGCAGTAGCTATCTACGGCTTTGATATATGATAGAAATTTATCAAACAGCGGAAGCTTTTATTCATACAGAGTTGGAGTGTACTTGTAACTGTCTTAACAGTTCACAATCACCATATCAAGGAATGTTCACCCCACTCAGTTTTTATCATATTTTTCAATTTCCAAATACCCACTGAAATGAACACTGAATACCAAATTGCGACTGATATAAAGAACTTTGAAGATCCTGTTGATACGGGTTTTGATTTAAAGATCAGTAAAAGCTTGCAAATAATTTTTTGCGCCTACTTGCAGATCAAAAGAAAAGCTCTATTTGCACCACTCTCCTGTTTGGATTTGAATTTGTATTACGCGAAGTCGGAATGCGAAATAGTGGAAAGTACTTTCTAGCCCCAGACATAATTTCTAGCTCTTTGTTTTTGTTATATCATGTTTTTGGCAATTTCTACTGCATTCTTGATAACTGGAGCTACTTCATTCAACATAGTACCCTCCTTTAGGCTATCATAAATGCTATCTTAATCTATGAGGCTGTTGAAAAACACAGTTTACTGGAAGTGCAACCGAACCATCCTGTGTGATACTCCTCAACCAGGATATTCTCCTTCTGGCAATACTTCGCTCATCTCTAATCTTAATCTGCAAGGTTAGTTGTAACAAGATGTACGTACTTGTATCCATAGCTAATGTTTCATAAGTATCGTAATTTTCGGCAAGCAGTATATCATTTTCTTCAATTTAGTCTTTTGAGTACCGTGGAGTGTCTAACTAGCCCATGAGATTAAATTCAAACTATGGTTGGTTTTACAAAATACGCTTCATGTTTTTTAATGTACTCCAAATCTTTTCCATCCCTTCATTATTCACTCAACCTTAGGCACATCAGTTCATCACATTTCCGAGTCCCCAGGTGTGATAAGTGGTGAGCCTCTGTGGGAGGAGGATATCCGCATGTAAAGTGCTGTAATCGATTGATGTGCCTCTCATGATTTATATCATTCTCAAATTAGAGTTCGCTGTCTTCCCGCTCTCCAAAAATGTAATGCAATAGGTGCAGCCTTTATGCCTAAACTGGTTCCTCAGTATATCAATTGGATTTGTAAGATACTTAAAAAAACGTTCAAAAAAGCTGCGGCAAAATCAGTGATTTGCTCAGGTATTGACGAGTTCTTGAGTTCGACATTCAAAGTGGTCGAGAAAACGCAGTGATATCTCATTCTGCTGTGTGCAGCAGATATCAGATCATATTTGTGAGGACAATATGCTGTTTAAGGGATTGATAAAACACACAAACCATAAAAAAAGTTCCTTTGATCAAGTATTAACATGATCAAAACTAATGGAGCGCACAATGATATCTACGAGGAACAATGTTCAACCTGCAGTCGTCACGAGTAAAAAGAATGAGAAATCAGTAATTATAGACCAGTGACCAGCACCTTGTTTTTCAAAAATATTTGTACAATATACTATCGCAAAATCAGCGTGGTTTTCGTAACGGAAAATCAACCTCTACATCATTACATTTTTGTCGGTATGATCGGCAGATACATTATGGCGGACGACTGGGATCTTCTGCGATCTTAGTGAGACCTACGATTGAGTCAGTCATGATTAATTGTTGATATGATTAACAAAATTTGGAATTGTTAGGACGGAATATCTTTGGATAAAGTCGTTCTTTCCAAATAGATCGTAGTACGTTTTTATTGACTGCTGCAGTAATGCTGAAGTAAGACCTGTAAAATCAGATAAGACTAATATTGACGTAGGTATACCACAAGGGTTTGTTCTAGGAGCGGTTCTCAATGCAAATCAACAACTTGAACATTCATTTGCTTCAACCATTGTATCAGGTAAAGATGATACAAACTTACAGGACACCAGCAACTGCCTACCAGACAGCATCAGTGACTGGTTTGAGGATAATCAGCTCTTTTTGAACTGTACAAAGACCGCTTTGATGAGATTTCATAATATCCCAAGATCAATTACGCCACTAAACCAACTAAACTTCACATGAAATAACTTAACATTATAACCTGATCTGGAGACAAAATAGATGAATGTGATAGTTGAAAACAGCAATGTGATTACATATCCAACAAAATAAATTCACAATCCTGTATGATTGAATATATAAAATCGATATTTACCGGAAGCCAGTTATTGAAGTTGTACCACTCCCAGATTGAGTCTCGCCCGCGTTACGCGTTTTGTTGCTGGAAATTATGTTTAAATGCTCTTGAGCGGAAAAAAAACATAGTGGGACCAAAAATATTAAACAAGTCGCCAGAGTAGGTAAAACAGAGCACAATGACAATCTTTGAACATCTTTAAAACTAGGTTGAAAAGCTACCTCAGTGAAAAGGGTTATAATCTGTTAGTGATTTTATCAGTGTTTAAATTTCCATCCTAGATGCTGTTGGTTATTTCTATTGTTACAAGTTTGTACTTTCATGATTTATTATACTATTTACGGGTAATATTTATTATATATATGTGCGTAATGCATGTATGTATTGTGCATATATATTTTTTTTTATTCTGAGACCTATACACATTTATCGATCGGCTAATGTTTTATTTACTATTATTGTTATTATTATTATAAAAATTAACTGTACTTTGGTGATACAATAATACAAAACTTCAAAGCAACTTCCTAGGTTCCACCTCACAAGTCTCCATGTTACGCATGTATTAATAAACTTTGTATCAAAAAACCTTCCTGTTTCTGATACCCACGTCGCGCGTCTACCTCAAAAATTAAAATGTTATTGATCGTATACTCATATTATTTTGTGCAAGCACAAGTATTACACAGCTCAAACATCATCAAAAGTTAAAATGGCAACATTGACTCTTTCGACTGCTTATTACGATAATCGACCTCGTTCTTCACTTAACCAAATTACGTTCCACTGGACGGACAGCACTGAGACAGTGTTGCCATTATACTTCTAAGATGCTAAGTTATAGGCGGTAAACATACTTCATGAAATAAAACTAGACAATGCATTACGCTAGTTAATTCTCGGTACGTTAATCAAAATGGCATTTAATTTGAATCATTCTACTGTAAACCGTTGGACAGAGCTCTATTCTACAGTCCAGGGTCCCATGTACCACAATACAGTCATCACATCATAAGTACATCTACATGTTGATCCATACTGTCACTTCCTGTCTTCGTTATCAACAGTACTGCAACCAGTTCATTGATTAAAGTCAATGAATACACGATTAAGTTTCATGAAATAAAATGTATCCATATAGGAAGGGCTACACTTAGGGCATCCACAGCGGAAGCTATTAAATTCTTGTAGTGGCGCCTGTAACTATATAACTAAACTAGCCGTATACAACGTTGCTTCATGCTTTTTCGCAATCATCATAGTTCAAGTCACTAAAGACGGACAACGTAAAGCAATCAAGCGAAAGTAGTTATACTGAAAAATTCAGTATTGTAGTATACGAAGATGAAACACTGCTGCCAAACGAACGAGCCAACCACATGTGCTAGAACTTATCAAGTAGTTCTCATGTCAACAGGACTCAATTGTCTGGCTGCTAACACAAACCACATACTATAACATATGTCATAATTATTGCTTACTGTGACCTTTTTCTTCCTGATCACTTAATGAGGGTCAGACTGTCTGACTACGCCGCTAGATAAGCGACTTCACTATCAAACTCCACGGTACCGAATACTTTATCCCTTATTTTGTAGTACGCGGTGCAACAGCCTAGATAGTGGATCGCTGTTTCGTCCTCCTAACAGTACATGGGGCATATAAGGTCTCCTTTTACCCTTGGTATCGATAAGTGCCTGTTCAATCTACAACGGCCAGTAATCACGCCAACCAAAAGATAGAGTAATTCCCGACTTGTGTCCAGTAGCCAGCGCTTTCGACGTTTGTCGGGGCCCGCTACGAACCTTTTGGCCTGCCCGCAGTCGTCTCTCTCTCGCCATACTATTTCTAGGTCGCTGTAGGCCCATTGGTTCAATGCGACGCTGACCTGCCGTCTGCTTATATCCAGCCTAGGCTCGGGACCGATACAGTGGCTTCCGGCACCCTGCCTATAGTCAAATGCCAGAATTGATGACAGTAGCAGAAGTCATCGTGCGCCACTGCTTTGACGCTGTACCTTTTGATTACAGCGACGTTTACCGACAATTCACAAAGAAGCGCCGCATTTTCGAAGGCCTCCGCGTAATAGCAGTGGCGTACGATGAATTTCGATACTGTCATCAATTTTGGTATTTTACTATAGCCAGATAATCTCTCTGTGTGTTGAAACTGTGTAATTTACAACTGCTAACGTAGGGGTCGGTAGTGCCGCGTTTGGCTCATAGATGGCAGAGCCACCTCTTTGCACACGACAATGCTTTCAGCAGATCTATTTTCGCTTGTTTTCTTCCATTGCACAATGGTCTATCTAAGCAAAAACCTGAAACAAAAATGAAAAATCAAAGTATCAAAAATTAATTCAAATGATTACCTATTTTAAAGTACCTTTAACAATAAGTTGGCCATGGAATCAGAACTGTGCTAACACTACCTTTACCATTTGGAGTAAATGATGTTTGTGAATGTTGAACTATTGTCAGATAAAATATAGTGTAGCCTTCTCAACCGTTTGTAAACAAACTTATAGACTGCCAAATTGTAGCAGATGATCGGAAACGGTTATTAAATTTATTTGAAGCTGTTCTTTGAGGGGCCTCACAATTTGCTTCAAATGCCGTTCTAGACACAAACTGATATCTAATTTGGATTCAACGACTGCGAAAACGTATATGATACGCGTCTGTACTGGAATACTGAACTCATTTTAAAGTTACTGTTGGGGTGACCTTGAAATGACCTTCAGATGTCGACATCTGATTCAGACTTAGTGAACAGGAAAACACAAAAGACATGCTTGGGATAATCTGCTCGGATTTCTTTGAAAATATCCTTGATATAGTGACCTACAAATAGAGACAAACTAGCCCCAGACTTGAAATCAACGGCCGAGAAAACCCCATTGTGCTGAAAATCGTACACATGCCGTGGAAATTGTATTTTTGCCAGCTTTTCGGTGTTCTAGAACAGTCTGTTGCCTGTCTCGAATAACTAGCGAAAAGGCATAAAACAACGTTGTATACGGTTTTCAAAGCTGATATCAGTGTGAAGATGTACTTGGTACTGCAACCAATGTAGGGGTCGGTAGTACCGAATTTGGTGGCGGTTTCTTAGGATATGTTGCCAGAAAAAATTTTAAACAGTTACTCTTCTATTTATTTATTTATAATTGCCCAACAGACTAATCCCGTTTAATGCCAATATAATTGCAACTTGACTTATAGTGAGCGTACAAGAATCGCATTAAACGAACATAAACAAATTAGCTATGGTAATAGTCCTGAAATTTGACAAGATTTTGCTGATTCAATTAAAATGTATGTCAGAATTGTCTGCTATGGAATTATAATTCTTATAGCATATAGAATATAGCGGAGAATAAAATAATACGTTGGTACGGGAGGTACTGCAGGTGATCATTTATAAAAAAAATTGATCTATTTTGAAAAGCTTGGACTCACAGAAGAACCTTAAAGCTGCTACACACAGTGCCGGGTTTATGCCGAGCGGCTATGCCGCCGGCAATACAAGCCGCGCAAAGCCGTCAAGCATCATTCCGGCTGTGACAGTCACATATTTAGAAAGCTAGTGAAGTGCTGCATTTCTGGGATTTCATAATATATCATTTTCATGAAATTTTTCAATTAAGAGCAGCACAGCTTCGTCGTCCCAATTAAACGACATTTTAATTTGTTTAAACACACAAACCGCACAACACTACCGCTCGAATGCCAGGAACGAAGTGACGCCGGCACACCACGGCGGCTCCTTTGCGCGGCAAGGCCGGCGGCTTTGTATGCCGCCGGTACTGTGTGTAGCAGCCTTTAGACCGGCACGGGTATTACATATCTTGAAAAGTGACATTTCGTCAGTTTTTTTTGACATTTCGAAGGTTTTTTGGGACATAACAACATTTCAAGATTTAAGTTAGTATAAGTTGTTTTATACTTCTTGTTGATTTTATATCAGCTATGAACGTTCAGTGATATACGGAATCTCGGACTACTATTATGAGTACTAAATGAAATGTTTCCGCACGTCCGTATGTCCCGTTCGGGAAATATTATTTCCGCGTGTGCTGGAAAAGGCATAGCTGTCCCATTTCGGGTGTCCGTGTATCGATTACTGCATTTCAAAATGATGTATTGTCCTGTCGGGAAGAGAGCTTTCCATCCAGTTGGGCGGAAATGTTGACAAGTTCGTGTCAGGCTGCTTCACACACGTGGCCATTTCATGTCATTCACACTGAACCGTTATAACGAAGTAGTATACGTTGAACTTGTATGAATTTCCATTTTAATTCCTCAGATTTTCAGGCATTTTAGCTGTTGGAAATAACGTGATAGGTATGACCTTAATTATATCGTCCAGGAAATGAATAATTATTTCCTACAATTTTGACAATTTGACATCAATGATTAAAGATATCAGTCGCCCACATTCAAGAAAGAGCTGTGTAATCCGCTAAATGAAATATGCTACTATCCAGTAGCTGAGTATTTTTCACCATAACAGTGAAGCGCCTTAATTAAAATTCCTAAAATTAAATAAGAGACTGTGTATATATTTTTTAGCGTTCTGAAACTTCTTGTCTGCGTATATTTTATCTTTTGTTGTTATACTGCTTAATCTTTATACACCTTGTTCCGTTGATTTTTGTATCTATTTATTTGGTGTACGTGTGTGCACGCCCGCATGCGTCGTTTGTCCTTTTTCCACTAATTGTGATTCTTTCTATTTTAACCGCTACTTCTTTGACAAATTCATGCATTTGTAATTGAACATATTTTCAAGTTTTAGTGAAAATAATGTATAGGTATATCTGACGAGAGGTATAATATCATATCTATGATCGAAAGACAATAAACCATCTATCCATCTAGTGATACAGTCAAATTGGCATCATGACAAAGCTGGAGCATTTGCTGCCATTTTGAAAAACAAGTTCCATCGAAAATTTCGGAAACCATCAATGTAAAAAAGTAATAGGAACAACTTTCTAGGGAATTAGATTCTTTAATTGCATTTTGCTCTCATGAAAATTTGTCGTATGGCAACAGCTCACACAAATTTGATGTAAAGGCATATATTTTCGCTTATAATTTCTAAACTAACAACCTAGGCACATCAATAGTACTATCCTTCTGTTGTAGAAAAATTCGTAAAAAAACAGTAACGCGGTATACTCCGCACTCTACTCGTCTTCGTGGCAGCATTTTTGAACGTGTGGATAGCTCCAATATCTATGATCAAGAATACCATTTAAGAAAAAATGACACATCGTTTTGCGGATTTTGCCCATTATTTTTGTTATATACCTTTCTCCGCATGATCAATTTCTCTTTATATACTAAGTGACATATAAATCCGAACACCCAGTTTAAATGGTTTTATTTTAATAAAAGTTGGTAAATGTATTTATCTTACAGTAAATAACAAGTGAAAAAAATTTCAGCCTTATCGGTTGGACATTCCGGTTTCTATACTGCTTTTTTAATTCACTAACGCTCTAAAAATGAATATTTCAGCCGCAGTAAAGAATCAACGTTGGCGGATTTTGGTTCTTGACATCCTTTACGATCGGTTACGATGCCTAGAGTACGGAGACCTGTACGATTTCGTCAACTTAGTGAGTTTGATAGGGGCCGTATAGTGGGACTTCGGGAAGCTGGACTTTCTTTTCGGGCAATTGCAGTTAGAGTGCAAAGAAGTGTAGACACTGTGGTTAGGTGTTGTCAGGCATGGCTTCGAGAAGGCCGTACGCAAAGAGCAAGGGGCACTGGACGCCGCCGTAGAACAACAGACCGTGAAGATCGCCGCCTAAGATTATTGGCCTTAAGGGACCGTTTCTCCACTACCAGGTAAATTGCAAATGAATGGTTTGCAGAACACGGAAGACCTATTGGCATGCGAAGTGTTTACCGACGAATGAGAAGTTTTGGCTTGTTTTCATACCGGCCACACTGGGTCCTCCCTTTAACTCGAGAACACCGACGTAATCGCCTTGAGTGGTGCAGACAACGGTCACTCTGGGATCAGGAATGGAACAGTATTGTCTTTAGTGACGAGTCTCGATTTTGTTTAGGCAAGCACGATGGTCGTGCCAGGGTTAGAAGGCGACGTGGTGAAAGGAGGAATCCACAGTTTTTTGTTGAAAAACATGTTCATCACACTGTTGGAGTTATGGTTTGGGGTGCTATAGCTTATGGTTCCAGGTCACCTTTAATCTTCATCAGAGGTAACATGAACGCGCAGCGTTATATCCACGAAGTTCTAGAACCCCATCTTTTACCCTATCTTGACACCCTGGCAGATCCAACTTTCTAACTAGATAATGCCCGACCACATGTTGCAAGAGTCACAATAGACTTCTTTCAACATAATGATGTCACATTGTTACCATGGCCACCACGATCTCCCGACTTATCCCCAATTGAGCACGTGCGGGATATGATGGGTAGGAGATTGTTCAATTTGCAACGTCCTCCTCAGACTCTAGAAGCACTTCGAGATGAGTTGGTGGTTGCCTGGAATGAGATACCACAGGAGGACATTGACCACCTGATCAGAAGCATACCTAGGCGCGTTGGAGAATGCGTAGCACATCAGGGTACATCCACACATTATTAAAGGTCAAAGGGCTTTAAAGCAGTGCAATCATTTTGAAATTTTTATCATTTACTTATTATGCTTCATTAAGTACTTATACAAAATTTTATTAAAATAAAACCATTTAAACTGGGTGTTCGGATTTATATGTCATTTAGTATATACGTATATATACTAAATATACGAATTAAATGACAGAATAGTAAAAAAAATACTTATGTCAAGTTCGCTTTGGTCCTCACTACAGACTATGATAATAAGGGGAGAAACAAGTCCTTGACTGAGTCCTTCTAAAAAGTCTGAATTCATTGAGTGAGATGCATCACATTTGACCGCCATACTTGATAATTGTTTGACTTTACAGACAGTGGTCAGTAAGTCGAATCATAAAAATGTTAAGCACTGGTAAGGTTAGAAAATTCCTCTACTAGCTCAACTTGCTAAAAAACATGAAAGTTGAGGTCCACCTTAGCTGAACTGACCTTAGCAAGGCGGCGCAGCCGGGAATAATACCCTAATAGCCTAAATCTGACACCGACCAAACCTTACTTTCGAAATTATTCTAAATTACACAATGTTCGACCCCATTCAGCATTCAAAGAGACTTTCTAAGGAGACCTGATCGATAATAATGGTGGTCCGTCTGACAGCAAAATATTTTCCTATTTTCTCGCTCCATTCCTATGTAAATTATAGCTGATATAATGGGCCTTTTCATTACGTAATGGCTGTAGTGAGAAAATTGAATGGATTTTATGCATTCAGGCGTTTAAAGCATATCGTAGACTGCCTGGCGTAGAACAGCGATAATTGTCTCTGAATTGAAGTCCAGAAGTTATGCCATTGACAGCCGGAACGATAACAGTAATCAATATACTCTTATTAAAATATAAATAAGTTTTCAACTATATGGAAGTAAAGTGGAGTTTAGAGGCTTTTTAGTAACATCTATTTTTTAAAGGAATATCAGTAGAGAAAACAATCAATTTTAAATCTCAGTCCTTAATGTGCCGTAAAACTTTATAGAAAATAAACAAATAGTAATAATATTTATTCAAAATATTCACAAATAACACTCGGATAAATACGAACGATCCCGTAAAAAGTTCCTGGTGTGACTATTCACAGCACATCAAACTGTTATACCTTCCACACCCTAAAGATGTAATAATAACACAATATATCAATAAACGGTTAGACTTTAAAAGCTGGTGGAGAAACACATCATACCAAAAGGTACTAGTAAATACAATGGATAAGACTTGGAGGCGCCAGCGTAATTTGAGAAATCGTTTGTACAATCTGTGCATTAATATAGAGCTGTTTTGGGATTACAAAAATTCTGACCAAGTCAGAATTGAGATGTCTGTCTTAAAAATGTTTGAGGTAAGGTCTCCTATGCCTTAAATTGTCCACAAAGTTGACAATTATCGTACAATAAAATTTGAGACTTTTAGAAATTAAACCAAAAAAAAACAAAAGCTACAAAACTGTGTCATCTTTGCCACAGTAGTAGCTTTCAGTCATTTCAACTCAATTGGCTGGATAGTTTTCCAGTTATTTGAAATTACTTATATTTATTAGGAGTTGGCTCCTAAAGTAATTCAGCTTCTTTTATTAAGTTGCCAACGTTCCGGAAAGATTTTTTGTTCTTTCAGGGTCTACAAAAATTTGAAAGCACACAATCACATTAATTAATAACCGTAATTCCAGTGTTATTGATTTTTGTAGGGCACTGGAGATCGAAATTATAACAGCAAACTCTGTCTCTTATAAAGTCCAATTAATCCAATAAATATGCGTCATTAGGAGACTAATATTTCAAAATATTACTCCTCCGTCATTGGACTGATTCTCAAAACCAGTAACTTTTTGTTCATAACAGGGTAGTTACCCTGCTTCAAAATTTCGTCAGAATCCGAGAGGTACCTACAAATCACGACTTATGGATCGTGAATACTAAGACGCAAAGCAGTAGAATCGTAACGTACTTACTCAACAATAAATTATATTCTATTTATCAAACTAAAACTCAAAAGTAACTTCATGCACAGAATGCTCACGAACTTTCTTGAAAGCTACGCGAATTGGAGTTTCTGGGAAATATAAGCTCGCAAAGTATCTTGCAGCTTAATGTTCTTCACGATAGATTTTAGAAGTTATAACATGCCAGGACCGAGCTTGCTAAAGGAAGCGTTTTGTAACGCAAATACAGGGTCGACGTTATTACGACTGGTTTCAATATTCTGTTGAATGATACCGTATACAAACATACTGTGTGACCTATCAAAGAAAAAATGTATAAACAATCCTCCACGTTTGTATGGCCGCAAAATGAAACCACATATTATGTTTCTTGATGACGACGTTTGGACCCCAGCACTGTCCTTTTTCAAGAACATTTTGACAAAAACAAAACATATTGTCAACTCTTTGAAGCCGTAATTGAAAAAGGCGACCGCTGGTGCCGAAACGCCGTCACGAGTAAACAGTATTTCAAAAATGCGGTTTCATTTAGCGGCCAAACATAGTTGATTATCAGAATGAAAACCACACGATAAGTTTCAGGTGTTACATTATGTTTGAACAACTATTACAAAATTTTTTTGTATTTCGGTTGAACAAATCTAAATTCGAATCAGTTAGATTGATTCCGTACACTGAGAAAAAAACTAATAGAACCAAGTAAAACTTTAATTAAGCCAAATAACAAAATAACTATGAAACAGCTAACAAGTTTAATAATAGTAATAGTAGACGTCTTTATTTATCCACAATTACATTGTAGTATAGCCAAATGACAGACTTATATGGCGAAGTTTAGCATGCTGCTACTCTTACACTAAACCATATAGTCTCTAGCAGATGTTCAAAAGAATACACTATCCACAAATAGATTTCATTTCATCGAAAGTAAAATTTAAAAAAAGAGAAAAACAAACCCAAATGCACCAAAAAATTATTAATCTGAATTAAAGATGGAATAAAAAAGAAATGAATGAATGATTACGTAAATTATATGTTTGGAGGGTTGAGTAATAATGTTTTAACTTTTTGTCGAAAGACAGGTAATGAAAATTCTTTATATATACTAAGTGACATATAAATCCGAACACCCAGTTTAAATGGTTTTATTTTAATAAAAGATGGTGAATGTATCTTACTGTAAATAACAAGTGAAATAATTTTCAGCCTCATCAGTTGGACATTCCGGTTATTATACTGCTTTTTTTTAATTTATTAACGCACTAAAAATGAATATTTCAGCCGCAGAGAAGAATCAACGTTGGCGGATTTTGGTTCTTGACATCCTTTACGATCGGTTACGATGCCTAGAGTACGGAGACCTGTACGATTTCGTCAACTTAGTGAGTTTGATAGGGGCCGTATAGTGGGACTTCGGGAAGCTGGACTTCTTTTCGGGCAATTGCAGTCAGAGTGCAAAGAAGTGTAGACACTGTGGTTAGGTGTTGTCAGGCATGGCTTCGAGAAGGCCGTACGCAAAGAGCAAGGGGCACTGGACGCCGCCGTAGAACAACAGACCGTGAAGATCGCCGCCTAAGATTATTGGCCTTAAGGGACCGTTTCTCCACTACCAGGTCCATTGCAAATGAATGGTTTGCAGAACACGGAAGACCTATTGGCATGCGAAGTGTTTACCGACGAATGAGAATTTTTGGCTTGTTTTCATACCGGCCACACTGGGTCCTCCCTTTAACTCGAGAACACCGACGTAATCACCTTGAGTGGTGCAGACAACGGTCACTCTGGGATCAGGAATGGAACAGTATTGTCTTTAGTGACGAGTCTCGATTTTGTTTAGGCATGCACGATGGTCGTGCCAGGGTTAGAAGGCGACGTGGTGAAAGGAGGAACCCACAGTTTTTTGTTGAAAGACATGTTCACACTGTTAGAGTTATGGTTTGGGGTGCTATAGCTTATGGTTCCAGGTCACCTTTAATCTTCATCAGAGGTAACATGAACGCGCAGCGTTATATCCACGAAGTTCTAGAACCCCATCTTTTACCCTATCTTGACACCCTGGCAGATCCAACTTTCCAACAAGATAATGCCCGACCAAATGTTGCAGGAGTCACAATAGACTTCTATCAACATAATGATGTAACATTGTTACCATGGCCACCAAGATCTCCCGACTTATCCCCAATTGAGCACGTGTGGGATATGATGGGTAGGAGATTGCTCAATTTGCAACGCCCTCCTCAGACTCTAGAAGCACTTCGAGAGGAGTTGGTGGTTGCCTGGAATGAGATACCACAGGAGGACATTGACCACCTGATCAGAAGCATGCCTAGGCGCGTTGGAGAATGCGTAGCACATCAGGGTGCATTCACACATTATTAAAGGTCAAAGGGCTTTAAAGCAGTACAATCATTTTGAAATTTTTATCATTTACTTATTATGCTTCATTAAGTACTTATACAAAATTTTATTAAAATAAAACCATTTAAACTCGGTGTTCGGATTTATATGTCACTTAGTATACTTTAGGAAGGTTTAGAACGGGATATTTCGCTGATACAAGATCAAATTTACGTAAGCCAAAAATGAATCGTATGCAATTGTTTTGAATAACTTGAATAACGTTTTTAGCGAAATTGTCTAAACAAGTATAGTATACGATATTACAATAATTTAGTATAGATATGACCAATGCTTCACATAGTTTTTTACGCAACTTAAAATTTAGTAAATACCTGTTTGCTATAAGAGTGCGCAGCCGTAGGTAGGTTTTCTGAGATAGAGTTTTAACATGTTCAATAAACCTTAATTTTGTATCAAAAACAACACCAAGAATTTTTGCAGAATCAGAAAATTGCAAAATTTGGTTATTTATCTGAATGTTCAAGAGCTGTGTTACATTGTATGTTTTTCTTTGTGCGCAAAATAATAACATTTTAGATTTTTGTGGATTAATAAGTAGATTGTGATCTAAAGAGTATTTAATTAATTAATTAACATCGTTTTGAAAAATTTGAGGAGTATTATTGACATTATCTGGGTTAAAATAATGGAGCAATTGCGTATCGTCTGCAAATGACTCGACATGAGAATTATCAATACTGTTGCTTAAGTCGAACGTATATATGAGGAACAGAAGCGGCCCCAATACAGAGCCCTGAGGTACTCCTGAGGGAATTATTGTCACTTGAGACATTTCTTGATTGAGAAAAACACACTGAGTTCTTTGATGAAGGTAACTGTCGAAAAATTAAAGGGATACACTGTCCTATGTAATTTAATTTAGCAAGTAATAATTTATGATTGATGCTGTCAAAGGCTTTCGAATAGTCTATAGAGATTAAGGCTAGTGCCATTTTCTTATCTAAGGCACTTAAAATATTGTCTTGCAGATTAAGTAGGGCAGATGTACTATATTTTTTTCTAAAACCAGATTGAGTGTTGGGAAGTATAAAGAATTTTTCTAGGTAAGCGGTCAATTGGAACTTTATAATTTTTTGGATAAAATTGGTAATAAACTGATAGGTCTGAGATCATTATACTCAGTGGGTTTCATTTTTTTAGGAATTTGAATAATTAGAGCTTCCATGTGTTTGGAAAGTAGTCTTTTTCCAATTTAATTAACCTCCGATTTCTAAAACAGTTCACCTGAATCTATGAAACGCATTAGTTTAATTAAATTTATTAAACCGCCTACTTAAATTGGTTATAAGTATTTATTTAAATTTAATGAACAACTAAAATGAGTTTATCTTATTAAGTTTATTAAATTTGCATAATTATTGTAGGTAAAAGTATTTTCCTCGTAGTTATAATGAATTGTGTTATTTGGATTTAAAAGTATATTTGGATACTACTTAGAATTCAAATGAAAAAATTGCGTTTCACTGAATGACCACTTTAAATAAAACAGGTTATTTTAAAATACTACAAAGTCTCCATCAACAGGAGGGTTCACTTCCTATACGTTATACACACTGAACATTTATTCAAAGTATTGCATTAATTGTGAAACACACGACTTTTTTATCGTTTAACCGTAAGAACATCAAAAAAATGTCTATTCATCAATATCCACGAGCTTAATAAAAGGCATCTTAGAATAGCTTCGAAAAGAACAGCATATCAAGCACAATGCTTGGTATAAATGCCCGTCATTGACCTAAATAAATATTTAGTAGTAATAAGTAAGTTTTCAAAGTTCTTCTCATTCAGTCAGGTCAGCAGTGTCTCCCTAATACGTAGTGTTCCATTCCGAGTATTTCACTTTGTCACCATAATTTATCCACTCCACAGCTACTACACCAACAATGACAACATTCGAATCTGAAGCTCGACACGAGAATCACAAATGAAACTGAGGGGTTCGAAGCGCCTGTGCCTATCGCAATCTCCCGATCATTCATTGATGAAGGATCTGCTGAGCACGCGATTCAAATAAATAGCTTATCTGTGTTTATTAAAATATTTATGTTTTATAAATGTACCTTATCTGCATGAACTAAATTACCCAAACTAATTAAACAATTTAATAAAACAGGTACATGATTTGTCATTGCTTCCAAAAAATTCAGTTTAATTAAACCGAATAATCCAGTTACTTGAAACAATTTAAAAAATCCTGACGGGTAATGAAAATGTTCCATAAAAACTGTTTAATTGGCCATGTTTTCTCAATGTATTCAACACCTGGCGTTAGACTACTTTATTGACGATCCATCTTGGAGTGTAGATTTACCAGCCGTAAGTTCCGAAGTATTGGAGATTATCTGCCCTCGGTAAACTTGAAGGTTTCGCTTTTAGGTTTTTTTTGATTGTATGTTTTTGTTAATCGACTTATAGGAAATCCAATAGAAATTGCAACATAGAAAGTAGGGATCTTTGATACTATTCTTTCAAAACTATATTTTTCTAAGGCATATTTTAACCATTATACAGTTGAGTCATTAATTTTCAGATAATGATTGTAGAAGGAAGATAAACCAAAATATGTGTGTAAAAATAAAAAAAAATAAAAAGAATGTTACCTTGTTTTATAAAGTATCCTGCCGACAAGTATTTCAGTGCGGACCTGTATTTGATCGTGCGGTCTTGGAGCACCGGCATGTCCTCCCCTGTGAGGTCTTAAGTCACCTGATTCACGAGCCCTTTGTACTACATTAACAAAGGCACGAGGGGTTGGTTGCACTCGATTGGGAATCCGATTCGCATAAATCCGTGATGCCGCGGCAGCATTTTGTAAAGACTCCCTCCCCGTAAATAAGAATCATGTCCACAAGTTCAGCATTTTCGTAAACATGTGCCATTTTTTATTTCGTTTTAGCCACGCAACAAACACCACTATTCACTCACGCGTTACCGACTGACACATTGACTGAATACGACCGAATAAAATTGAGTAAAAACATCGTGATAAATGTTTCAAATTCTTTCGCTTTTTTGTTTCCGATGCGATGAACCGATAAGGCAGATTATATCCGTTGTTGCCAAACACGAGCACATAATATTATTATTGAGACAGGGCGGTACTCAAACGTCTAAAGGGCTATAACTTTGTTACTTTAATCTTACCAGAAAAATGTTATAGGAAAAAAACATTTCTTTTGATCAGATCTACTCACTGTTAAAATAAATGACAAGTATATTATCTTATTCAAATCTATTTTAATGTTTCGATTCGTCTATTCCGTTAGATATCTCGATAAGGCTAAAACGTGGTAAGTAAAATGGATTTTCATGAAGGTACGTCATGCTGAGATTAATAGTGGAGTAGGGCGAAAGCGTAAGGCCTTGTTCCCTTTTTTAAAGATCGCACTTGGAAACCAGCCAAGGAATGGGGTGCGTCTACAACCTTCATATACAAAGGTGATTCAGCAAAGTTGCATTAGAAACATTTTCATTCATAGATGTATTTCAAAAAAGTAAAAATCTAAAACCAGTCCATTCGAGTAACCCATAAATTGCTACATTATAATTCATATTTCTTTGGACGTGAATTAATCGATCTATCAAGTTTGTTTTGCAGCAGTTGATATTTTCGTTTTCGTGGTAAACTGGGATATTTATAGAGGCAATAAAGATGGGCGGTTTTAGGTAAATATATTACCAGGCATTACCTGGATGAGGACTAGCTGCTATAATTAAGTTAAGTACACGGTAATACCTTCAAAAGGAAGTAATTCTGCGTGATGTAGACGTTTTGTGAATAATTAAAAGCTACGGTGTTTAAGGCCATTCATTGAGGGCACTCCCACACCTTATGGAGTTTACATAAATGCTTATGGCTTCCAGGGTAATGGGAGTAAAAGCTCATTACTAAATGTAAATTCATTAACTCATTTGTCTATATTAGGATATGTCCACTGTACGTCAGCGAACGGAAGTTCGGCAGGCTATATTTACAACCGTAGACATCCCAATAGGATAACAAGTACGGGAAGATGGCGATCCAAAATTTAGCAGCTAGTAACTCTTTGGTGCTAACATTTTTACGAAAGCTATACTGAGGCACCAAAATAGAAGAAAATAGCATAACATCTCGCCATATTTGGAGTCAAGCCATGTTAACAGAGCCGTACTATGTACAACTATTTTGCTACTTTCTTCCGTTTTGGTACCAGACTACAATTTTCATGATAAAAAATAGATTAGTTCTCGCCGGAGACAATTTTGCACATCTTTTGTTCCTACTTACAGAAGAAAAATTATAATTGCGACGCAACTTATGAAACTGGTCCAGTAGCGTGTTTATTATGCTTTGACAAAAGGTGTTTTCAGAAAGTATCTGTGAGAAATACTAAGAGTGATAATTTCAGTAGAATTAAATATATGTGGATCCACCCGGTTCGATAGTTCGCTATTATACAGGATCCTTCAGAAAGGACGCATGTTTTTCGAATGGGTACTACATAGAGTGGGCTGGTCCCGTGTCGGTGGGGAAGGGCGTGTTGGATAGTGGGAGAAGTGCCATTTCAGTTTTCAAGATGGTTTGGAACGTTGAGCATCGTGTGTTCACTGTACGTCGCTACTTTCAAAATGACGAGTCTGTCGTTCGAACGCAACGTACGTTTCGCGTTCACTTTCGTGTTCCACGTCGTGGGGACCGTAACACCATTTTGAGATGGGTGGAAGCATTCAACACAATAGGTAATGTGATGAAGAAAAAACCGCCAGGGCGAAACGTACTGTTAGAACCCCCGAAAACGTAGACAGAGAGAGAGTTGACACGCTGCAAAGCCCGAATCGTTCCGTCCGTTTGCGTGCCACTTCCCTAGGGATCCACGCGTCCTCTGTACGTTGCATCTTGAAGAAGGATTTAGTGTTCCATCCTTACAAAATCCAAGTTTGTCAACAACTGTTGCCAGGGGATGATGTACAACGTGTTAATTTTGGACAGCTCATGATTGAACAGTTGGGTAACAATGACATGACGTTGTTTATGAGTGATGAGGCACATTTTCATTTACATGGATACGTCAATAAACAAGATTGTCGATATTGATCTCCAGTGAACCCCCAACAGTTGCATGAGCATCCCCTGCATACCCCGAAAGTTACAGTTTGGTGTGGAGTAGGCCCAACGATGACTATTGGACTTATTTTTTTGAGGATGATGGAAAAACTACTACTGTGAATTCAGATCGTTACATCCACATGTTGAACAACTTTCTTTTTTCGGAACTTCGACGTCGACGTGTCCCTCTCAGAACAGTGTGGTTCCAACAAGACCGGGCAACATCTCACACAGCTCACACTTCGGTGGAACTTCTTCGGCAAAAATTCCCAGGACGCCTCATTTCACGTCATGGCGATATTCCATGGCCTCCTCGCTCCCCGGACCTGTCAACGTGTGATTTCGTTTATGGCGCTACCTGAAATGAAAATTTTACCAAAGCAAGCCTCGGACCCTCGTCGATTTGAAGGAGGAAATAAGAAGAGAAGTAACCCAGATTCCTACACGGATGCTGGCCGACGCAACGGGCTCATTTCGGGAGAGGCTTAATTCCCCAATTTCGGCTCAAGGGCGCCATATGGCCGACATAGTTTTTAGAACGTAAATTTTGTTTTACTCAAAAATGGCACGTATTTCTGAGTATTTTGAAATTATAAAATATTTTTCCCTTACTTATTTTGACTGTACTACTCATTTAAAAAAACATGCGTTATTTCTGACGGACCCTGTATTAACAAGTGTCCATAAACACTAATACACATAAAAAAACGACTAATTAAAGCATCTACATCTCATAAGTGATACTGACGTCTTAATTGTCTACCATTATTCTTAATAAACATCTTATTCTGTACTGCAGAAATGAACTAGAACTAGGTAATGCAGCTTCTGTAGTTGCCTCGCCGATTCATCTCCATATAATGGATAGATTAGTTTACTAACCTTTTATCGAAAGTCCTTGAATCCCGGATAGAGGATAGTTGCTCAATTTTCGTACGTTGTCCCATTGATCAAGCCTGGACCGCGCTGATAAGTTGGCAAAAAGGAAGAAACAGATATTCATGGTTGGCTGTCTTTGACCGGACGAACGAAAGCAGAATGTTAAAGTTAGTGAGGAAAAAGTTAGTTACAAACAAATATAACGGAGAAATTAAACGGATCAAGACCGTCAAACAAGTCTGTACAATTAGTATATAGACATCATTTCCCTGCCATATTCGTAGTACTGTCCATCTGGCAACGTCGCCTCTCCCCGATGCACGTTACATCAGAAGCGACAGCGCGACACCGCGCCAGTCATGCGAGGCCACTTATGAATACCAACACGCCGGCCTGTGAAGTTAGAGATCAGACTTAGGAATGCGTGTTGAAAATATTTCTGTCTCATTCTAGTGCAAATGTACGACGTAATCTATGATGTGTGAAATACGATATGAGACCAGTAAATATGTTAATAGACATTGAAACATTATTGGAGTCCGTAGCGCATGACCAATTAATGCACTTTATAGAAGAAAACAAAAGTTTAGTGGAGCCGTAAGCTGGCTTTCGCAAAAATCATACCGCAGAAATGGTTTTAAAGTTGGTTACTGAGAATTAAAGAAGAGCCATAGACTCAGAAGATGTTGTCGTAGTAGTATTTTTGGATTTGAAGAGGGAATTTGAAACAATTGAGAGATATTCTGTTAGGTAAATTGAAGACATACGGTATATCAGGAAGTGTTTTAGATTGGTTTAAAAATTATTTGTCTGAAAGGATGCAAGTTACAAAAGTTAATGGCACTATTTCATCAAAAATTGAAAATATTGGGCGTTCCACAGGGCAGTACCCTAGTACCACTTCTTTTTATTTTATACATAAACGATTTACCTGCCATAGTCAAAAAAATGCAAAATTATTCTTATATAAATGAAGACTTGAAACTTGTCTCAAAATAGTTAGCATCTGGCAGACTCAAATTAAATACAAGGGAAACGAAGGCTATGTTAATCAAAAAAATATTGTATAAATGTTCAACTAAATATTGGCCGTGAAGATATTGAATTCATAGAAAATTTTAAGTACCTTGGAGTTTTTGTTGACTCTCGATTAATTTATGATATTCGTTATGAAAAAGTTATAAATAAGATTCGTAGTGAAGTGGGATATTTATCAAGAGTTTCTGGCTGTCCGAGTTTGTATAGCAGAAAAATTATCTATAATAATATCATCCTTCGAAGTTTCTTGTACTGTTCGACTATTCTATATTTAGCAAATAATTCCATTTTTGAAAAACAGCAAATTTTACAAAACAAATGTATGAGAATAATACTGAATAAAGATAAATATACCCGAATTAGACAAATGCTTATCAAATTAAAATGGCTCAATGTAAAAAAACTATCAAGTATATTGTAATGATATTCATTTATGAAGTAAAAAATAAAATATTCCCGCCAAGTCTAATTAATTTAACATCATCAAATTCCGACCATCATTTACATAATACCAGAAATAAAGATGACCTCCATTTAATAACCAAAAAGCATAACATATACTACAAATCTGTATACCATCAGGGGTTGTTTGAATATAATAAATTATATACAGAGATAAAATATCAGAAAACTTTGACATAATTTAGAGTAAAACTGAGGAATCACTTGTGCAAATCTACAATTATTGCCCAGCACTTACATCATGTGGCCTACTACCTAATTTACTAATTCTAAGTTGTTTATAATTATTCTGTTTATGTAGCCAAACGTGCTAAATAAATCCCTCTAATATTAAAAAATAAATTAAAAAACTATCATCAGAAAATTGCGATTTAATTTGTATTCTTGTAAAACTTGGATAGCACCGACGGCTAATCCATACTAGTTTAATAAATTCAACATGCAAAATGTTCTCCCCAAATATAGTGCAAATAATTGGACCTCAACATCCCCTCGTTAATAGGCACCTGACCATGATTCAACATTCGCCTTGAGACTATTTACTTTCACGAAGTGGCAGACAGACGTTCGTGTAGTGGATGGTATCCCGTTTCACCCCAATACCAATACAAAAAACCAACAACGCAGAGCAAAAAGTTATCGGATAGTTTTTCCATCAGTTTTTCCCAGACAAAATTCGTTCCTTCAGACGGGCACACTATAATCTTTCCGTGAGCTATGAATCATTCACTGTTTCTCCAATTGATTTTCTTGTTATGTGAGGGGCCGGAGACTCCGCCACCGCCATCGTCTGAATGCTCTTGCGGAGTTGATAAAACGACGAGGTGACGATCCCTTTAGTTGCTAAGTAGGGTTTGTTTCAAGGAAGGGGTGGAAAACTATGGCATTTATTGGAAAAAGTTTTCCGCTTTTCTGGAAGTACGACATATTGTTAATCCTTTCCCCTTCGATCAACAAACACACATATTGGATACAAATATGATGGATAGTAGCATCCGAAGGAGACCTCTATTATATACGTATCTTTGTTCGTGAATGGAACGCAGAATTTGATTTTATATAGGCTGATTATTTTACATTCCTTTTGTAATTTTTATCCTCTAATTCTTCTGTGGACTGTGATCCAATTTGGTTGAGTATCCTTGAATTAAAGGTTTAATTGATATTCTCCGATCCACCTAATAAACCGTAAGCTTTTTACTTCCAGGTTTTTTCTTATGGTTTGTTCTTGTATCTCAAATGTTGTGTGACGTTTTACTTCGCCATCTCACGGCAAAACTGTTATGTCTTGTATTATTTCCTCACAAGATAAACACCATGGTTCCCTTTAGATGCGAAGTACTATTTTTCGCATTTCGTATCCATAAACAATACACATGCAATATTTGTAATCGAAGATTGAAGAACAATTAATAGGATAACCTCATGCTCGCTTGTCACTTGCACCATGCAGTCCTGGGCTTTGTCCGCCTTGCTTGGTGCTATATTGAAATTGCAATGATGACTTCGCGCGATCGTAGCACGTTGCAGAACCATTTAGACTGTTGTAGCAACACACTGTATAGTAAAAAGAAGCGAAATGTTTGAAAAACAGATAATCAAAATACATCGTCACAGAATTGTCAATTGTACTTGAAAGAGGCCTCAGTGGTGGTCTAAACGTCGTACAATAGAAATTTAAACATATTCGTGGTTTGAATCGGCCAGTTAAAATGGAGTCGTATGAACATAAAAACCATAGGATAAGCTACATTAAGAAGATTGGTGTAGATTTTGATAGGCTTTTGATGATTGCCTGTCGAGTTATAAAGATAGTGATTTTGTGTGCTAGGTTTGAAGTTACTCATAAGGAGCTTCGAAAGGCGGTATCAAGTGACAGCTCATTCCATTCAAAAACTGCTCCAATAGAAAAATTTTACGTTAAATACGTATTGTATTCATGGATCATCACTCCAAAAGCATTGTATATTTATTAGCATTGATAGATATATTTCTTCTGAGCTTTTCTTCTATTGAACATCTCAGACAGTTTCAAAAACGCTTCTTGCAGACATCTTTTACTTCATACGCCACTGGGCGAGGAAGTAATGCATTCGTTGACAATTTCGAAAATTATATTGTTTTTTGGATGCTTTATTGTACATCACGAAAAACCAAGTCACTCATTTCCGTCGGTCTGTCGCTCTGTCTGTCTGACATTGGCCCGTTTATAACTTGGGAAGTACGGCAGGGCATTACGACACTTGAAAAGTAATATTATGTCGGCGTTTCTTGACATTATGTAGGCTTACTTGTAGTAGGCACGGTATGGACTATTTGCGTACAATCAGCTATATAGTCAACAAGTTGACATTTATGGGTTTTTTGACATTATGAAGGTTTTTTACGTAATAACCTGTCGGGTTTTGATGAAATTTTCACTCAATGTTACTACTATGCCAAGGACGAAAAAGGTATGTATTTTTTGGAAATCGGTTTTGTGACGGCAGAGAAAAAGGCCGAAGACTAAAAAAATAAAAATCGGTCAAATTCGTTTTTTGACGTTTCAGAAGGTCCGGTTCATTTATGGAAATGAATTTAGGGGTAAACAATTGGGGGGTGGGCAGGGAGTTTAGCAATATATTTATCGATTTTAGTATGTTTTACGCTCCCAACCTCGGTAAAACAGAATGTTAGAGAAATTCATTAGATGCGCATCGCTGCTTCTGCTATCTGGAATCGCCGGCGAGCATACCAGTCTTGGTAAGTGCTCTGGCCTTACTGTTGACGCGTCTGACACATTATACTCTCAGCTATCGGGGAAATTCGACATTGTGAGATGGACTACCGGTATAGCAGGGAAAGAATGTCTATGGACTAATTGTATGGGCTTGTTTAACTCACTTATTCAGTTTTATTTCTCTGTTGTGCATGGTCGTAGCTGAGTTTCCTCTCAGATGATTCAAATTCTGCCGAAATTAATGCTTTCCGTTCCGTTGGAACTACAAAGACAGCCTAGTTGACACCATTTTTTGTTGATATGTAAATTCGAATATACAGGGCAATGTTTTATTTTTATGAGTTTGTCTCTTTCGGATTTCTGAAATAGTTTAATCGCAGTAGTTATTTACAGGTTATTTACATTTCACCATCTTTGTTGTAGGAATTAGCAATATAAATAGGAAAGTTATAAATATCCGTGCAAACTGTCTGTAAATGAATTGCAATCTCAAGTGGGAAGTAATCAGAAACTCAAGGTAGTTAAAATCTGTGTAACTAGAATATAAAACTATAGGAAGTACAATTATCAGAACAAATTCGTTCCACACTTACCGAACACTTGAAAACAAGTTATTTAAAGGACTGTTTATAGACATGAATTAATCAATTTGAAAGCTCATAAGTCCATCAAAAATAGAACCGGTAGAAAGCTGTTCATAGTGTTTATTTTCCGAGCACGCGATTTTCCTCTGAAGTTTAACTAAATCATTGCATACATATGCAAATTAAATCAGTTTTCATATAGTTTACCTTAGCGGAGGAAAATACCTATGAAAGATTTAACTTCAAGATGTTTGAGAAGGAACCTCCCTCACACAACCTTGCATCTCACGGCGAGTCGAAACTAATTTGGATAATAACCATGCAGCCAACAGGCGAGGTTAAGGGTTGTAAACGTTGCTCTTTGGTATCAGTAAAAAATGGGTATAAGTAAGTTGAGCCTGTACTTCCCGCGCAACTCTGTAATCAGTTCGCAAAGGATTATTTTTGGCACAAGATAGCCCTACTGAGAAAAAGTTAGCTACGTACTTGTATAACAAAAAATCGATGTGATGACCAATGACGATTTTGGCCTTCATCATTCACAGTGCACATATTTAGCAGCAGCGCGTAAGCAATCGCCGAACGTACGTCGCTCGTCCATCGAGGGACCACGTCGCACTTATCGACATGGAACTTCTGGAGATATTTTATTTATTTATAAGTTTTAAGGGTAAATGTACGAGCACATCTATGATGAGTGCAATATGCCTAATAGATGTAAATTCTACAGAATTACTGAGGATGGGGCATATAAAAATACCAACGTTAAAAAATTGAGAGATACCGTTTCACCACCCCCTGCAGCCCCTGACCCCCAATTTTTAAACCCTAGAAAATAATAATAATAATATTAATAATAATAATATTAATAATAAATTGCTTTTGTTGCTCATGTCAATACAGATAAAGGAAAAGTGCATAAATCTGATGCAGTGAGCAATCGGGAAGGTTCGCTTGATTGACAACCATTACTTATCAATCCGCGTTCTTCCTCTGAAAGTTTAAGCGATTTTGATTTTTTCCCGATTTTGGAGTTTTTCTTTGCCGCCACTATATCAATATCCAAAAACTAAGAGATTTTTCCGACTTGGCATATTAGTAACATTGTGTAAATATTTCATAAAAATCCGAGAGGTGCATCAAAAGTCATAGGCAGACAGACAGGCAGACCGGCAGACCGACAGACAGACAGACGAAAATGAGTGATATAGTTTTTCGTAATGTTACATGTTACATACATGGCCCAACGAAAAGGTCGCACCCCCATTTGTGACTCTCCTGGTATATTTTGGGAAAAACGCTCGGACATGTCAATTTTGATTTATAGGGGACGTCTTTCCATGGAAACCCCTATTTTTTTAATTCTTAGATTTTACATGAAGTTTTTAGTAACTTTTGTACAATAAAGTTTATACTACAATCGTTGTGGAGCTATTTGAGTTATAGTAAAATTTTAGAAATTGTGATAATAAGGGATAATATTGTAAAAATAATAATCAATATAGTTCCCATAGTAACAAGACTTTACTTTAAAATCCTGGTAACACTACAGCCTGTTAGACAAGCATTGCCTTGAAACAGAAATTTTATAGACTTATTACCATGGATGAATCTCCTTAGGCCAGACACGTGACACGTGATATAATAAAGTTGACTGATTTGAAATTGAATTGAATTGTATAGTTTGAGATATGATACTTTAAGATATTTCGTACTTGATTTGGTATGCCTAGTGAAGTTTCGATTCCATTTGGGTCTCTTGACCAATTTTCACACTTTGGTTGTGCTACTACAGATTAATACACTTTAAATAAACAAAGATCAGCATAATCAGACAAATTTTATTCAGTCTGTTAAAACTGATGCCATGTAGGCTGACTGTATATCTCACAAGCAATTGCTTTGATCGATTTTTATTTATGTTTTTACGAAGTAATAGTAGCAGTGTATGGAAAGTCAACTAGCTTGGTGTCATTTTTCACAGTTCCATCCATCATATGTTTATATTTTTATACAATAAAATCGATCCATATCTTTCGGATTTGTACGATCATTATTTTAATGTTGGCTAGAAGAAAATAAAGAGTCAACGCGCAAGGATTAATATATTACAATATTTCCACGTGTAATGGATTGGGGTGTAATAAAAACTATAGGTTAAACGGAATGTAAGAGGTCAGGGACTATAGTATTAAATATAAATAAAATGTTGCCGGTTAGCGTACCAAATATACAAAAAAAATTTATGCAGAGAGTTCTATAGCAGATAAGCTTCGGTGTTTCCTTTCAGTCATTCTCGCATTTCGTGCAAAAATGTATAATTAAGGATTAAATTGATTACAAGATACGGGCGTCTGTTCTGATCGTCACTCTCGGCGAGATGCCAGATTGAAATCTCGCTGGAGGAGAATACAAAGTTTTTCTAAAGCTTCCACTTGATCGCGCGTCGTCGAAGCTTATTTTAGGCTTTGCTAAATGCGCTGACATAATAAATCTCAAGCGTCTAGTCTATGTCTCCGTTATCATCAGTGGCGTATCAATTTAGTTTTGAAGATCTCCCCCAGTGCCTCAATAAGGAAGTACCTGTATATAGGGTGTTCCGTGAAATGGTGGGCAGTATGAACTTTTTATACCTGGAAACAAAAAGGTTTTAAATTCAGATTTCTCTAAAACCGCTTAGTATTTAATATCTCATATTTCAGACACTGTTCAACCGATTTTGTTGAAATTTTGACAGTAACAAAGTTACCTAGGAGAAACGTAAAACTGAACGGACGGTTGAATATTCTAGGGCCAGAATCGCTTTTTTGTGGTGCTGATTAATAAACAAAAGTAGATTGATTGTGCCTCTTTTTTATTCAAGTACCTTACTTTTAGCAATTAAGTGACAGAAAATTTTAAGGGTTTTCAACTTGGATTCATGTAAATTCCACGAAATAATGCTTTAATTTCAAGTATAGATGTTTTGAGAACTACCGATTGCAGGGTCGGATTCAGTTTTCCATTTCTTTGTATCTTATCAAGTGCAACGCCCTCTAATTTATACTCTAAATTTATCACCATTTTGTAGAAGAAAAACAATTCATGATATGCATAATAGGGAAGTTAATGTCATACGCCCTATTTGCCTTTTTCTGCAATATTTTTAATAATTTAGTTCTACTATCTGATATTGTACAAGATAAGTTCAGTTTAAAAAGGAAAAGGCGCTTAACATGCGATTACTGAATTTGACTATCAAGATTTCAAGTTGGTCTTTATTAAGTAAAAAATCTACAAAAACGTAGTGTCCAGGTTCGGACATTTAATTGTGTGATATACCATGTGTGCATTATGTTGCGTAAGGTTGTAGTGAGAGCACGTAAATGTAACTATGCTTAAAATAATCTTGAATTGGTCTGAAGAGTAAAATTCAGTGTAATTGCATACGAAATACCGTTTCCCTTTAAATCAGGACTCATGTTGTAGAATTAAGTCATTGAAAAATTACTGAAAAACACTAAATAGGGTGCATAATATTCATTTTCCGTTTTATCTATAGCTTGTATTACTCTTTTTCGGTGGGTTAATAATAAAAAAACCAACCCGTGCAACTTTGAGTTCTGTGTCACAGAAGCCGCTAAAAAGTTGAATAAATGAGCATTTTTACGTAAGACCTGGCTTTTTTGAACATAGACGATTTTTTCAAGAACAGAAAAGTGAAAAAAATCGAATGCAGTTACTCATAAGGACCTCTGTTATTTTGCTAAATTTCATCAAAAATCAAAAACCATTTCACCAATTTCCGTCGGTATGTCTGTCGGTCTATCTACTAGTCTGTGTCTGTCCGCTAGTCATTGGACCCTTTATAGCTCGGAAAGTACCGCTCGGATTTTGATGAAATTATGAAACAAGATTACTACCGTGCCACCGAAAAAGTTTTATATGTTTTGAACATTATTAGACATATTGCACCTTACATTTGCCCTAAACACTAAAATATTTTCAATACCTGCATAACGCTGTTGACTGTGTGGGAACTGGTTACTAACTATTGTATGGGCCTACTTGACTGACTAGATTCACTTAATTCGTTTGTTAGATGTGTTCATATTCCACTATTTCCTATGAGGCTAATGAATGGATGAATTATGAAATCAGAGGCATATCGGCCGCCGTGAGGAGCCGGCGAATAGGCCATTTAGCACTTAACCCCCCTACACCCTCAACCCTCGCCATTCTAACAAAGTTGGCCTTGAGTCCCAGCTCCTTAACATTCTGGGGGTCCAAGGTGATGGACCCCAGTATAGTCTGCCTGTAGTAGCTCAGAGCCTCACAGCGACATAGAACATGCGCCGAGGACTCTACCTCTACCCTGAAGCCTCAGCCACCCCCCATCACGTGCAGATGGCGCCTCAACGTGTTATGGCCAGACAATAGTCCCTCCACCAACCTTAGGTTGGCTCTATCCAAGGATAAGACCTTAGCGCTGAGCCGTACTGCTTCTCAATTGCTGAGAGTGTTGTCTTGGAATCCACTTCTCTATTTACCTCCTAACTCTTTGCGTGGGCACCCCTAAGGCTGGCTCAGGACCTACGACCTATGAGGCTAACCTAGGACGAAACATTAATGAACCGATGACAACGTTTCGTGGAAAGTGCAGAGTGAATCCACTTGATGCCATCTTTATTAAGTTATCTTTTTTAATCAACCAAAACTATCGTAAACGTACTAACACTGTTATTTTTCAGACAGTTGTTACATATACTGATAAATAGCTACGATGATATTGTGGGAATAGAAATTGTTAGCTACGACCAAAATACACTTAATAATGAAAATACCACTAATTCATTTTGAAAATGTATAGACATCAATACGTTTGAAGAATTGCATTTTAAAAGTCGCCCCAGTAGAGGTGGGGGAATAATCCAACACTAATAAACGTTATCCTGTCAGAAACTACCTCCCAGGTTTTGATTTAATCGTCACATTAGTTTACTACCATGACAGGGAGCTTTACTTTCTGAAGATTTACTATGAAAGCTTTTTGAAGCTTTTGTTTTTGAAAAATCCTTGTTATGAAAACTAGAGGTTGGGGAGAAGAGTTTCAAACTTTTATTAACGAACAGGTAATCCTTTACTTGAGTAGTTTTGAAATGTGAACTGTAATTACTACAACTATCATTTGCGATTGCAGTAATTGAGAAGAGTAAGGTTATAATTATGCCATCAAGACGAGTCTATGGACATATGTTAAAGTTCGTTTGGACTGCAGTCTGTGAAACACAATTATTGTTGTCCATGTCCACATACATGCCATACACACACTCGAAAAACATTACCCCCGTCTGATACATTCGAGAAAAAGAAAGTTACTCTGTACTCAGTTTGATCGATGAAAGTCATACATTCCGTAGACGCGGTCAGCTTCCGTGTATTTCAGGTTGGATAATACAAGCTCATTGACTTTTCTGGTGTATGTTTAAAAAAATATATATACCATTAAAATCCGCCGCTGTATGCGGTGCGGCGTAGGTTAGTCTGGCGTAGCCGACATGATTTTAAAATACTCCCAGTTGCAGAGTCGTATCCAGCTTTATTTTTGAGTATCAAGGTCAAGTCGATAGGCTGACGCATCCCCAGCCAAACTAAAGAACAAAACAATATATGTCTTTTTCTGAACGTCTCGTCTGTATGCCAGAAATTTAATCAATCTCTGAACTAACCAGTGGCGTTCCCAGGACCGTGTACAACAAGAAAGTTCACACTTAACTTATTTTGTAACTCTCACCTAGCCAAAATTGCTATGTGCGCCCACAGGAATTTTTTCCAGTACAAACCTACGAATATGCTCCCGCAATTCTTTGAAAAGCAGAACACAGCTCCCATAGAGAATCTAAAGGGAATGTCTGCGCCCCAAAACTTTTTGAAGAGCGGGAATAAAGTATACCTGGGGCTGCCAAATATTAAAGATCCTAGAAGCAGTTTTATGACCTACAAAAAATGTGCCTTGTGGTATTTATTACATATTGAATAACACTAACCTCTCTTGGCAATAATTTAGGCGGAATTTTACTTTCTAACATTGAAACTGTAATCGCTCCTGGTTGGCATTGCATATTGTTATTCCATTGAAATAAAAATTGTGAAAACTCCCAAAATCAAGATAATTATGACTGTTTTGTCTGTCTTTAATAAAGTGTTGATACAATGTTAGTGTTATAAACAAGGTAAGGTTGAGAAGGCTTCCTCCGATCCAGCGATGACGAACTTAGGGAAGAAAAATAAAAAAATATAAATTATTTAAACTTCAATTTCTTGAGTAACAGAGGCCCCTGATTATTTTATCTGTTTTACAAAAGTTTGGTTTAATGCCACCAATAAAAGAGTCCTATAATAACGAATCCTCTAACCTTGATATCCCACGAACTAGTTACTTTACATGTGCGCAGTTAACTCTTTTTCTAAATAGAGAGAGGGCTGATTTGCTCTCGAACATAATCTTCCAGAACTAATGATAACCTTGCGTGGAATGTCAACCCGATTGACGCCATTTTTTGTGACATTATCATCGCAGGGTATTGCAAATCATCATTTAGCTTAAAGGAGTAGGAATAAAGCGTAAATGTTTTAAACAGACATAATATGCCTGACAGAGACGTGCTTCAAAGATGGTGTATGCAGCAGCAAATTATTTGGAGCTGATTACACAGTATTTAGAAGAGATCGTGAGAGTTCATGTTCACAAAAAAGTGATGGTGGTGGTTAAAAAATGTCTTCAACTCAAATTGCAGTTATGAACTCGAATCTGATGCTGAAGATCTTTGGGTATCAATCGAACATATCAACGGTATCAAATTCTTTATAAGCTGTATATATTTACCACCTAAGGATAGCATTTCATATGCCTCAGTTGTAAGCAAATTATACCAGAATGAAGGTTTTTTTCGACAAAATACGGTTTTGTTGGTCGGTGACTTTAATCTTACAAGTGTCAATTGGCAACCAGTACTTAATGACCATTTTACGGAGCCACTTGATGTTGAAGAGAAAACGAGTGCCTTACTTGACATGTTGTCGTATCTACAGTTAATGCAATTTAATAAAATTTACCATTCAAATAACCGTTTATTAGACTTGATACTTAGTAACGAATGTTCAATATATAATATTTCGAATTCGGTTTACATATTGGTTCCTGATGATAATCACCATCCTGCAATTACATTTTGTTTTAAGCATGTTTTACTTAAGCCATTAATGCACCAGAGCCGATGCCTTTACAACTTTAATAAAGCTGACAATACTTCTATAAATAATACTCTTTTGGACATAGAATGGGAAAAATTATTTAGTACCAAAGCTGTAGATGAAGCTGTATCCATATTCTATAACATACTCAATGAAACTATTCACAAATTTACACCAACATATAAAATTCGAGGAAAATACCCAATATACTTTAAACTTGAAACAATACAAACAGTTAAGAGAAAAAATAGGTATCATAGGTTATACAAACGATTTAATAATCCATACTCATACCAGATATTGTGTGACCTTAGAGCCAAATCAAAAATCTTAATTAAGGAAAACCTGGATGAATATATAACAATGATGGAAAACAATATATTGAACGACGGCCGACACTTTTGTAAATACGTTTCAAGTAAGAAAAAATGTCATGTCTCTACACCTAGTTCTATAAATCATTCAAACTATGAAGTTAAAACCGGAAGTGGGGTGTGTAATGCCTTTACTGATTTCTTTGCAAGTGTACATGTTAAATCTAAACATTTTTATTTAAGCAAGGATGCTAGTCCTATTGATGTTACCTTAATATCCATTGAAAAAATATATCAACAAATAGTGTCCTTAGAAATTAAAAAATCAATACGCCCTGACGGCATACCTCCTGTATTTATAAAAAACTGTTCCGCTAGCTTATGTTTACCACTTCACCTAATTTTCACTGTCATTAACTCAAATAGACAAGATGAAAAGAAGGTGAAATATTGCCTATTCATAAAGGAGGCGATAGACATCTTGTGGAAAATAATCGACCTATCACTAAACTTTCTATTTTCTCAAAAATTTTGAAAAAGCTGATTTATGATGCTATCTTAAACATTACAAAAAATATCATTACGGAACACCAGCATGGATTTTTCCCTAAAAGATCTGTAGAGATGAATTTGATGAGTTTTATAGAATATGACTCTCACGCAATAGATGAGAAACAGCAGGTGGATGTTATTTATACCGACTTTAGTAAGGCTTTCGACAAGATTGATCATTCTACCTTGATGGAGAGACTTGCTGAGGTGGGTGTAGATGGTCCATTATGGCAGTGGCTAGCATCGTATATAAGTGATCTTGAACAAGTGGTGACTATCAACGGGTATCGTTCGGAGGCATTCTTAGTAACTTCAGGCGTACCACAAGGTAGTCACTTAGGACCATTAGTATTTAACATATACATGAACAACCTTACTTCTGTTTTTCATTTCAGTAAATATTTGTTATATGCTGATGATCTAAAGATATTTACTATTGTTCGAAATGTAAATGACGGTGTAAAACTGCAAAGCGATTTGGAATCTCTGCAAAAGTATTGCACTGAAAACAGTATCTTTCTGAATTTAACAAAATGTCATTACATGAGGCTTACTAGAAACATAGCGAACACTATAGATTTCAGATATAGGATAGGGATGGCAGAACTGGAAAAGCTTCATGTAGTAAAAGACCTAGGGGTATACATTGATGAGAAACTCTTATTCATCACTCACGTAGAGCACATCGTAAATGATGCAAATAGAACACTAGGCTTCATAAGCAGGACATGCAGAGAATTTACGAACCCAAAAACACTTCTTTCATTGTACTACGCTTATATACACAACAAATTGATGTTTGCATCAGTAATATGGAATCCGTCTTACAAAGTACATATAGCCAGGATAGAAAGAATTCAACACAAATTTTTGAAGATGTTAGCACATAAAACTCACCAACCTGTTACAGATCATCATTATACGCAAATTATGAAACACTTCAATATGATTTCCTTAAAAGACAGAAGAACGATTTCTGACATTTGCTGTGTTCATAAATTGTTGAATGGCCTCACTGACTGTACGTATCTTTTGGCAAACTTGAACTTTAACACTCCTGATAGAACGTTTAGAACCTATCATCTGTTTAGAATATCATTCCGTAGAACTAATCTTGGGCTTAATTCCCCTTTGGTCAGGGCTCAAATAAATCACAATAATTTCTGTAATATAGATTTATTTAACATTAGCTTGACGTTCCTGAAAAAGGCTTTGAAGTATGAGTACTACAGCTCTATGGCAGGCTAAAATAGAAATGTTTTATTTTGTTTACATAACTCAAGTTATCACCTCCAATATCATTTCTGGTATAATTTCAATTCAATTTTGATTTCAGTTTTTATTAAACGTAAGTAAATGTTAAACTATGTATACTCCTTTTATTAAAAATGTTAAATTAATAGTTTATTGCTTATAATTAGGACTAGTCACTCAGTTTATGTTGTTACAACAATATCGGAAGATAAAAAAAATAAGTATTCAGTAATGTAATATATGTTTATGTATACGATATTTTATGTAAGTTTAGTTTTAGTTCACTGAGGGTGTGTGTTGGGTTTACCTGTTAACACCCCAAACTGTATATAAATAAATAAATAAACAAATAACGACGTCTACCTCGTTTACGGGAATTTCGGTTAGCTTACCCCACTTCGGATTTAACTCCCTGTTGCGCTGAGATAGGTAAACCTAACATCCAGAATAATGGAAGAGGACAGCTAACATATTAATTTATGCTTTTTCCAGGAGACTACAGAGACTTGAAGCTACCGCCGTCGGAATTTGAACGGGTGACAGACCTTTTGCGCAGTAGCCCGGAGTTCACGATTTCCGCACGACTGAAACAGGACCCCGGGAATACGGGGTCAATCGTGTCCTTCGCGCATGGTTCCAACAGGTACTTAGAATTACAATCCAGTGGCAGGAAGAACGAAATTCGCCTTCACTACACCTCTAGGTGAGTTTGTGTATGGTAAGTCATAACTGTCACTAAGCACACAACTTCAAACAGTTATTGAGTACCTAGATGTTCTGTTATTTATTGTTCTTGATCCGTTTATGCCAGACGGATTACCTTTGAAAAGCCCAACAAGTGGATATTTTTTGAATTGGCTAACGTTTCTAATGGAGGTGTTACAGGATCCCGTGCACAGGGTGTTCCTTAATGATATGCGAATATTTAAGGGTGTTAATCTACATGAAAAATTAATGTCAGTTTGCTTTATAAACTATGGTCCAAAAATGTTTCCTTACAAAAACTCGGGTTGTTGAAGTTTTAGGAAAAAAATGGAAATTAATTAATATTTTCAGAACCGCTTCAGATATTTCACTGATATTTAGTACGTAGTGAAAGTTAATAAAGTTACATTTTTTTCAATGCAAAAATAGTTTTTAGCTTTAACAGTGGCGTGCATGCGGGTATTGACTTCGACATTTTTTAAGAAAAAAATGGTGTAAAAATGATTTTTTGCCAAATAGAAATTATTTTTGAATCCCTTGTTCAATTTAAAACAAATGATCTCACTTGAATTGTTTGCCTTTGATGCGTCATTTTTGATTAAAAAAATAAAAAGCTTTCTATTGTCTAACTTGCAAAATTATTATTAATTTAATTGGAAAAATTAAACACATTAGGGGTAATGAACAACAACAACTGACAACATAAACATAACATTAGAACCAACGAAGTAATTACAAATTGAAAATTGCCCCCTTCACTTAGTATGCATGCTTCCGCCCTTCCTTCTCATGGAACTGCGCACTCGTTGAAATATCCCTGGAGTGTTCTTTATTCTATCACAAGCTGTAACTATTGTTTCTCTTAATTCCTCTACAGTGTTAATGGGACCTGTGTACACTAGTGTCTTACACAAAAAGAAATCTAAACTGTTTAGGACTGGGGACCTTGGTGGCCATTCTTGGGGCCCACCGCGACCAATCCAACGATTTGGATAAACAGTTTGTAAATAATTACGAATCGCTACACTGAAATGCATTGTGGTGCACCATCATGCATGTACCACATATTGTTTCTTATTACTAATATTGAGGTAAATCTGTCCGTCAAGTCGTCCCGGCAAGAAGAATGGGCTAATAAAGTGGTTGCCAATAATTAGTGCCCATACGTTAACCGAAAATTGATGTTGGAAATGGGTTTCGGTTACGGCATAGGGATTTTCTCATGCACACAAATGATTATTGTGGAAATTCTGAATGGCATTTCGAGAAAAATTAGCTCCGACCGTGTCGACCGAATCATTGATTTAAATTGCGGATGTTCTGTAATTTTTTGAAGATATTACTGACAAAAGGTCACACGCCTTGGAAAATCAATGGGAAGTAATGCCTGTACTCTTAAAATATGGTAAGGATATAACAAAAAATTCACTAAAATTCTCCAAACAATTTGATGGCAAATATTTAAGTGAAGACTTCGTTTCAGGTGTTCTCACACCTAGAGGTCTACCTTCAGATGTTCCTCTTTGGACAGAACCAGTTTCAACAAGACGACGATAAATATTAGCAAAGCATGATCGGGATATCTCTGGTGATAAATGGCCATATACGTAATGCATTTCCGCCATTTCTGCATTTGAATAATTCACCATTATTAACAAGATTGTAAAAACTAAATAATGAAAAAGATGTCACAGCGAACAGATTTGAATAACAGAGACTTGTCAGATGTCAAAAGTCAGTGACATATTCAAGAGCAACTAGATATTTATTGCTAAATTGCATTCTTCAATTATTACATTAATTGTCTCGGACAATAGAACGCTTTTTCTTTTTTTACTCAAAAACGGCGCATCGAAGGAAAACAATTCAAGAGAGATAATTTGTATAAATTGAACACGAAATTCAAAAATAATTTTTATTTGGCGAAAACCCATTGGCGTGCCATTTTTTTCTTAAAAAATATGGAAGTCAATACCCGTACGCATGTCACGGTTAAGGTTAAAAATTATTTTTGCATTGAAAAATATGCAACTTTATTAACTTTCACTACGTACTAAATATCAGTGAAATATCTGAAGCGGTTATGAAAATACTAATTAATTTCCATTTTTTCCTGAAACTTCAACACCCCGAGTTTTTGTAAGGAAACATTTTTGGACCATAGTTTATAAAGCAAACTAACATTAATTTTTCATATAGATTCACACCCTTAAATATTCGCATATCAATAAGGAACACCCGGTAAAACAAGAATATTGATATGCGCCAGGCTGATGGAGGGCCGAAAATGGTTATTGTGTTGTTATAATAAAAATTGCAGTTAAATTCGTTTGATAAATTCTGAAAGTAAGTTCTTTCAGTGAACAGCAAAGCCTGCTGTTTCGAAACAAAATGTCCCATTGTTCTGCAGACTTTTTATCATATTCTCTTAAATCGAATTGGACTATCTGAAATCAAACTTCCAATACGGACTTCTACAGGGTGGTCCTAACGTGGATGTAGGTTTTACTCCCAGACTAAAAAGTTTGTTATAAGACTGTTTATATTTGGATAGACCCTTGAATTTTGCGCTGAAGACAATTGTCAAGAAATGTCACAAAATGTAAGGAAAAAGAGAACGACAAAAATTGCGACTTTTCAACATATACTCTTCTTATACACGGTGTTCTGTAACACATCCAATAGAAACCTCAGCTTCTTCAGAAGAAAACATCCACCTAAAACTGCATTTCGTCTTGTATAGTTTCCAAAAGCATTTAGAGTAGCAAAATGATTAATTAAATCTTCCGCCGCATTTATTGGAAAACTTTGTATTTCAATCGGACCGATTTCTTTAGCGGCTTTAAATAGCAAGTTGAAGAGCTTACGTTGAACCAGTTTAATTAAGACAATGTTTATCCACTGCGACACTAATGTTACAATGTTTTTTTCAGACTGGACAATAAAGTATATGTAGAAACCTTTAGATATCATTTAGCCGATGAGAGGTGGCATTCATTAGCCATTTCGATAAGCGGTAGTCAAGTCGAGCTTCTAGTAGACTGCGAATCGTTGTTTAAACGTCTACTGAAGCCTGGGGTGCCGGAGAGGAATTTCACAGAGCCGATTCAGTTGTGGATCGGCCAGAGAAATAACCATTTTTATCATTTTAAAGTGAGTATTTATTAATTTATTAAGAATTTCGCTGCTAGCAGTAGCCATGAGATAGTTTTGTCGGTTTGACATCAGTTTTCACTCGGCTGTCAGATTTCATAGTTTGTTGATCAAACATTCCAAACTATCAAATCTATTCTACGGCTACTGCAATTTAAAAAAAGTTAAGGATGTATGTTCTGGGACCAAAGGGGCTTGTGGTCAAACCTACGTTTGAAAACTCAGTTTGCAGAGTTTCCAAGAAATATTTTTTGTCAAAGTCCAATATATTAAGAGCTCGCTTTTGTCAAAATTTACGTAAACAATCATTTAAATTGAAGCTTCATATACCTAGGCTGCTTTTTGAAAATGACATGAGCATAGTGTTCATCTCCTTCTACGTGACATATTTCCAATTGTGTAATTATGTAAAATGACGCAGTTTCATGGACTTTGCATTTATCTGATCAAACGGCACGAAGACATTTTCTCAGGGAACCTCATTAAAACTGACGTCTACGAACAAAGACCGACAATATTCGCCGAAATGGAACAAAACATTTCTAAAGTGACTTAAAGAACAGAGCAATATTTAGATACATGCATAAGTGCTTATATTGGAGTCACCTTTCTGATATAATTTTCAAAAACTAGTCTATGTTTAAGCTTTACTTAAATATTTTTGTCCAAGCGCTTTTTAAATTTTGGTAGCTATTTCAAAATCGACCGCATTACTGTTTCACCCAGAAGAGTTCGTGCTTTATGAATTTGGTCAAATCTAGGAATGACCGACATACGTTGTCGAAGCCAGCAGATAATTTAGTTAAGGTACTAGCGTAAGCAGTATTTCTATTGCGTGAGTAGAAAATAGAGTAAAACTGATAATGAAATTATTGACGTTATCCATCCTATAGCTTATTTAAGTGCATTGAGCATACAAAGCTAGACACTTCTCTCATATAGTACATAGAAAAACGGTGAGTGACCTTCCAGTAAAATGTTAATCATGGCTCGTTACCCTGTTCCGGGCATTTGATCGAAACGAACTTTTATACTCATACTGCGCGGAAAGAGATTTGATGAAATCGTGACGTGTTGAGAAGAGTGCCCAGAACCGGACCCCTATTTTTTTAATGCTTTAATAAGTGGAATCAAGTAGTTTGACTCTGCACTGCCCACATAATTCTGACAACGATTAATCTAACCTAACGCCATGTGATTAAAGAAATCGAACAAAAACATTGCATGCCAGGGAAGTCAACCTACTTGGAACAGATTTATAAGATGCAATATAATTTTCATGATCTTTTGAACTTGTTTACGTAACGCAAAGTAAGGTGACGATATTAGTAGCTACTTATGCGAAAGTGGGACAAATCAATTCCACTTACTATGCTTTGCAATAACATTTTAGACTCGTTTCGATATCTATGAGATTCACTTCAATATTTCATGAACTTCCCAATCCCAATAAATCAATCCTAACTGCGGGCAAGTGTGGAGAGTTCACATGGACTCTCTCTTCTAAAACAGAAAGGGTGACAATTGACTATGGCCGCTGTTGTAATGTATGTGTCTATTTGATATACTCGAATAAAATCGAAATTAACTCGTTGAGATTGTTCTCCTTAGGGAAATACAATTTTCTCATGAACTTTTGTTTGCACATTCGCCATGTTTGTGAATACTTCTAACAGGTGCGCAATACAATGGTGATCAGAAACTTGTTAATAATAAATCTCTTTAACTGATACCTCAGCTGCAAATCCAAATCCCAATTTTTCATCGCTCCAAACATTGTTTTTATTGAATAGGAGTCTCTGAAACACTTAAAAACGAATATCGATTTTTAAGGCCTACAAATGTTTTTCGTCATGTCATAACTTCATCAAAACCTAAGCGCTGCTTTCCGAGATATAAGCCAAGGGCAGACAGATGGACCAACAGAAATTAGTGATATATGGTTTTTCGAAATGTACATGTCATCCAACATCAAATTTCAGAGATAGTAAATTTCAAATGAATTCTTTATTATTGCTGTTTAGCTTCCAATATGCAATTAGCCGGTACGTGCGATATTGAGATAATATAAAGGCTTTTCCATTAAGGACTTGACAACTTTCTTTTTAAATAAAACGCAAACCATTTGAGATATCTCGAAAATTTTATTATTGAATTACTATACTCAAAAAATTTATTTATGGAACTCGACCTCGTTCATATATCCACCACGGGCACGTTTGCAGCGATCGATTCGTTGAACCCAATTTTCAATGACTCGGCCACGCATTTCGACATAAACGGCCGGTATTTCTCGTTCAATATTGGCTCTGAGCTCCTCTAAGGACGCCAGCTTGTTGGAATGGACCAATGATTTAATGTAGCCCCACAAAAAAGTCTAGAGGTGTTAAATCACACGATCTAGGCGGCCATTCGACAGGACCATTTCTCGATAAAACACGTTCACCGAATTTTGATTTCAATATGTCGATTGTTTCAATCGCTGTGTGGCTTGTGGTACCGTCTTGTTGAAACCACATATCATTAACGTCTAGACCATCCAATTGACCAAAAAAATAACGGCCCAATGATACCACCGGTATGAAGTGGTGTTTCTTGAAGCACATGAGGGTTTTTACTTGACCAATAACACATATTCTGTTTGTTGACGAAGCCGATTAACCAAAACGGTGCCTCATCACTGTAGATGATTTTACGATGAAATGGCTCATTTTTTTGCAACATTTCTAGAGCCCAATTCGCGACCTTATAAAGGTGCAGGCCAAGATCTCTTCGCAAGATTCGTGTAGTGTGGTCTGAGCGATACCAAATTCTTGAGAACGCCGCGGAATCGACGTGTTCTGATCGTTTGCGACGGAAGCTTGAACAACAGGAATATTCCCGGTACTTCGACCAACCCGTTGTCTCACTGCCACGGTAACATCCAGCACCGAATATGTGGACTCCAATTTTTTTACTTGATTATGAATTGCTTGTCAACTGGGACGAGAATTACGACCAAAAAATAGTAAATTTTAATTATTTGTAAGCGTTGTTCGTTCGTGTACTTCAGCATGATGAAAATGTTTTCTTTACTGAATGTTTTGACACTGACAGTTCGGTAATTGATTTAAAGGTGATTCACAGTGAAAGTTCAAAGTTGTCAAGTCTCTATTGGAAAACCCTATATAAACGTTATTGTAAATCATAAAACTTTCACGCTCATAAGACTACACTTTCTGACACAATCAAACCACATGTATGCTTAGATTCCTGTTTATTATAAAACCTTTTGACCACCACGGTGGCCCACTTCAAGAACATTATTGTCATTGTATTTGGACAACGCAGTGGAAACGTCGTAAAATAAACAGGGATTTGAACATGTATGTGGTTTGATGCAGCGAGACAATGAAATACTATGATCATATAAACATTAGTTTACCACTACTGTCACGACAAAAAGCTGGTGGTGTTTGAACGTTTGTCTAGCGGCACATAGTCGTAATCATAAAGAATAATTGATAAAATCGTGAAAACTTTGGAATGGTGTCTCTAGGGCCCAATTTTACTAAGCAAAAAAGCACTTGGGTCATAAATCAGAAGGCGTGTTTGAAGTAATGGATCTTATGAATATGGTCGATTTCTTGTAAACTGTCTCTCAAGCTAGAGACAAAATCGACGGTTAGATGGACCCCTAACAAGAAATACGTATAAATCACTTGGCAGAGCTACAAAAACTTATTTATCCATTTGCGTCGGGACAGCAATTAAATTTGTATTTTATTGACAATAATAATTTCTCTCTGTTTCTGTACAAAATTCGACTTGATAAATTTTTTGAGGACATGAATTGAACTACAGAATCCTTATTATTCAACAAACATAAATATTCAACTTACTTGACTACCGTGCGAGAAACCCTGTTCCTTAAGGCAGTCCTGTTAACAGGGAGGTCTTGCACCTTTTACTGTGCAGTAGAACAACTACTTCTAACTTTCAAAAAATGTATTACGCAGAATTTTGTACAGCACCAGTGAGATACTGTTATTTTCAAAAAAATGCTTAGTAATGGCGTCATGTCAATCTATTGTATCAGGCTTGATCTTGATTCGAGAAGGGCACAAATGCTTTTCCATTGATGAAATTTGCCTCAACTTTTGTGTCTGAAAACGAACGAAAAATATGTTTTTGTAGCTGAATCATGTAATATAAGAAGCATTTTTTGATTTAATATGAGAATTAGGAGTCCAGCTTACACAAATAATTTTTGTCTAGTGTTTTTTTTTTCAAAAGAAATCGACAAAATTCGTTAGATCCATTACTTCAAACACTCTTTCTTATTGCTCCCATTTGCGTCAAAGGGGCAACATTTTATTTCCGCCGGTCATTAGTAAAATAGGGCCTAAGACACTTTAACATGGGTAAAAATTATTTTTTATAAAGGACAGTCCAGACTAAGCGATTGAAAGTGGTGATACTTTTTCTATATTTAGAAGCTTGATTCTGGGTACACAACACTTCTAGGAATCTTACGGCGGCTAAAGCCGTTAAATAAAAAAAACATTAATACCCACCAATCTGCCAATTTCCGCAAATTATGGTCCCTAATAAATCACTTTGAACTTGTATGCGTTCCAGAAATGTTTTGCAGCGCTCCACAGACTTATTAACTACTTTGTGAAAACACACAAACAAAAACACATTGGCCACACATAACGAATTTCAATTCAAAGAATCCGGCTTGTCTACACGTGTTCGAGAGGAAGTGTGGATTACAAAAAGCAAGAGCATGATTATATGTCTGAACATCTGCCATATTCTGAGATTTTATTGCACATGGCATACCCGCATACCTACACCAAACTTCTACCCGTTGGAAGAGATTTTTATGCGAATGCCATGGTCGTCCACAATGAGGTGAAATACTAGCAAAGAACTTCGCACATCAACGATGAAATAGTTTCGAAGCTTTGCTAATGAATGTCTACAAGCTTATTCTGCCAGCGAAAAATGCTGTGCAATAACAATGTTATAGATTGTAGATGCTTTTTACACAGTAAAATACAGAGGAAGTCGTAACATGTTTGCAGCCCTTAACCCCCAACGTTTAGCCCTACAAAGTGATCAGGCAAAAACGAAGCTTGTGCGGTTTTTATTCTTTTTTTTTGCCTTTTCTCCGCCCCCACACTACAAAGCTTTTGCGTCCTTGGCATAGTGGTAACATTGAGTAAAAATTTCATCGAAATCCCAGCGGTACTTTTCAAGTTATAGGCGATTATAAGAGTAGCGGACAGGCAGCCAGTAGTCATCAGAAGTAAAAACTATCGATTATGCCCATTAGTTGTATTTTCAGCTACTATTATGTTTTATACTACGAAGATCAATAAAAGGTAAGTTCAAAATGGTACGCTTATGTTAAGTAGGTGGTCACACTGACAGTGACAAGCATAAATTATCTGAGCTTATACTAACAAACGTTCGCGCACAAGGGCATATTACAAACAGGGTGGCCCAACGAAAAGATACCATTTGTGACTCTCCTGGTATGTTTTGGGACAAAGACTCGAACACGTCAATTTTGACTTCTAGGGGACGTCTTTTCATCTATAGCAGGGTGATAATAAGATAGATTTCTAAATGGACACCCCCATTTTTTTTTTTAGGTTTTTAGTAGCTTTTGTATAATAAAGTTTATACCTACCTATCTTCAATCGTTGCGAAGCTATTTGAGCTTATAATAAAATTCAACTAACATGAACCTAATACTGTTAATAATGGAATGCACAGCAAAAAATGATAATCATGGATACCAGCAAGAACATTTAGCATCAGTCAGTGTCATCTTATGTCATAGAAAAACTTTGTCTTTCATTTCAAATTGTTAAGTTACCTACCTAGTTGTGATAAATATTGAACAATGACTTACTGAATAAATAATTAGAAAGGGTATGTATAAGAAAACTTTATTACCAAAATGGGAGCATTGCAAGAGCTACTGCCCGGTTGTTTAATGCGTTACATCCAGACAAAAAATACGTTGATGTACTTTTTCATGATCATTCATGATGATAGGTTCTTGATTTATGTATATGTACCTTAAAAATATTCAAACACGCAAAATTAAAACATGTAAGTAATGAAAAATATTATTCATATGATTCTTTTGCTTATGTTATATACCACTAAACCTATTTCCTACTAAAACAACGCAAACAGTTTTTTTGGTTTTTCTATCATTATTATCAATAAATTGCAAAAGTTATATGATAGTTCAATCTCTCAGAAGTTAAGTAAGTCTAAAAAGCTACTTAAAACTCGTTTATTTGACAGTTTTCACTGTCGCCTGAGAAAAATATATGACTTACTAGGCTTTTGCAATTACCATTTAGAAGTACTTTTTCAGGTAGTCGTTATTATCTAACCAAAGAAGCATCATTGGCATTCCGTTTTTGGAGATAATATTTCTTCCAAAAATATGCTGTTTTTGCGGTCAATGTGGTCCATTTCAGAATTCCACTTTTATCAATGACGAGCATTTCGAGTAGTATTTTGCCATCGTTATTGTAACATGATAGCACAATATTGCTGGTCCGTCATCAACAGAACATTTGACTTCAACAAGACAGTGTGGCACTACTTGCAGCACAGCCCATGAAACCATGTTTAATGCGACAACAATTCAACATGCAGCTGATTTCTTGTTTTGGACTGATGCATTGGTCATCTAGATCTCGTTGACTTTTTTCATTGGGGCTACGTCTATATAAAGAAGAGATTACGGTTAGGAAATTAAAAATCAGCATTAATCTCGTTATTCGCTCTACCATCATTGAAAATGTTGTTAAATAAATATAGATTACGAGATACAGCTGATTGATTTTATTTGTTCATGCTTTTAAAAAAGTGCCTCTAGATGAATCACCCATTATAGTCTGAGTAGATGCTTAATGGGAGCGTTCATTTAACGTAAAATGGTCCAGCTGCGCAGTGCTTTTATGTTGGATAACAGAAGCCAGACGATACCTGTGTCGATTTTCACGTGGCAGTCAGATTTGATAGTCTGTTAGTTAATGTAACGAACTGTCAAAGCCATTCCACAGCTGCTGCTATTCAGAATAAAAGCGCTGCACCGCTGGACCACTTTACGTTATCTGAACGCTCCCAATGTCAATGTCAGTGTTCCTACGACAAGTAATATTGTAAAACCGATAGTGACATCTGATACATTTACAATCGTGGTTTTTATGGCAAAAATATCATCAATGGTTATAAGTCTATGTTTATAGGTCTAAGCTTTTACGGCCCGTCAAAACAAACACTCGTTTACCGCTTCTATTCGCTTGTCACTGCCATACCCAGGCATTCATGGCCTGCTGACCAATAAGGACGCGCAAATTTGAATGTTGCGCGGCGGTGTTTATTTTAAGTGGGCTTAGATGGGATTTGAATAGATTATGGTAAGAGCTAGATGCAATCTTTTTTTACTGGTGTAGCTTAGAAGTTGAAAGCTGTACACGAGTAAGAACAAGTATTTATTTACACAACTTCTGAGTCTTCGCTATGTTTTCAGCAATACGTTCATCATATTCTTCTTGCCTTTCTCTTCTATGACTTTGTTATAACTTTACAACTAGACCTTACAGAGCAACTGAGTGACAATATATCAATCAGAAGCAAATATCCTTATATTATGACCGACATTCGAGTTCCTATACTCCTAGTATGATAAATAATAATTTCGGTCTGTCAGACTGTCCAGTAATCCTTGGCCTGCCCATAACTTGGAAAGTACTGATCGGATTTGGATGAGATTTTTACACAAGATTGCTACTACGCCAAAGACGAAAAACCTTTTTGAATTTTGATAATTGGTTTAGCGGAGACGGCTCTTATGGCGACGGTGCCTCGGTGGGCGCTGCCGCGTCTTACGGTATGGAAATGGGCAACCTTGCCAGATTGACGGTAATTACAGTTAGGGCTGGGAACGAATGTCTACGGACTAACTTAATTTCTATATTGTACATGTTCGTAACTAATTTTGTTCTCAAAGTGTTTAACTTGTGCTAAATTTAACTCCTTATAAACTGCTGATGGCCTAGCGTAGGAAGTGCGACGGCAACCTGCTTGACGCCAATTCTAAATGGAGAAAGAGCACTTGTGAATACAATTCATTAAATAATCATACTGTAAAGATGTTAAGGGTTGACTGTATGGATCAATCGCTTACATGCGTCAACATTTCTTATATTTTCCAAAATCCGTAGATACAAAGGGTACTATAAAAGTTTTGCAATATGACTTAACAAACGGAAGCAGGAGGCTGCATGTTACTGCATGTTGAGACATGTCCATGAGTGCATAGTTGCCGCCAGCAGTACGTCTGCTAATTTATTTGTTCATTCGTATTGACAGTGTGAAGTTCGGACTATGGCATCGTGGTCACCTAAGGCAGTTTTACGGTATAACGTGTGGTTTAAGGATAGACCAGTGCTTAGAAGAAATGACGCTTGCATCAAAGAATTACTGTCCTCATCGTACGACTATACTCAGGTGGTACAGATAATTTCAAAGGGGCATTTTCACTCTGGTGGACGCTAAGAGGGAAGGAAGGTCGCAAACGTCAGTAATACAGGAAAGCATTACTGCTGTGAGAAAAATGCTTGACGAAGAGCGGAGAGTCACATACCAACAGATAGAGGAGATCTTACACCGTTCATGCACCAGCAATTCATTCGATTCTACATGACCATTTACTCGTAAGGAAACTTTGTTCTCTCTGGGTATCGCATATTCTGACGGGAGAGCTGAAGACTCGTCGTACGACTCGGTGCTCAAAGATACTGACAATGTTTTATAAGTGACAATTTCGGTATCTGAACAGCATCGTGACAGGTGACGAGGCAAAACTTTTATAGTACCCTTTGTACATCAGAATTGAAGTGTACCCGTTGTGTCATTCCGAAGGGCAAACAGGGCTAAGGTTTCCGATATTTTCAAGGCATTGGAGCTTACTTAAAATAATCAAACGCTAAGCATCTCAAATATGAGACTACAATAAATACCTATGACTCGTAGTGGCTGTCGGGCTTATATGGGAACGCCTTAATATAATCTAATCTCTTCAAGAAGTTTTAAAATTTATCAAGAAAATACATTTTTGTTATTCCAGGGCGCGATGCAAGAAGTGAGGATAACGAGTGGTCCACACGGGTATTTGTCTTCATGTCCCCATTTAGACTCGACGTGTCCAACATGTGGACAGTTCTTCCTCCTTCAAGATACCGTTCGGCAGCTCACCCAGCATCTGCAAGAACTTTCAAATAGGGTAAAGTATGATATATTGACGTTTTATTTTTATTTATATGCTATTTTGTTACACAAAATCATAAATGATTCTCAAAATATCAAGCTATTTGTTTAAAAAAGATGTAGTGAACTCCGACACAAAAAACCTGCTGAAGGTTCTGGAGCTGTATAAAGATTAATAAGAATAATCAAAATTGTTTCTGTTTTTCACTGTGAACATAACAATAAAAAAATGTTAGTGCATATACTGTCATTAAGCCCATAGAAAAGTTCATGTCTCATTGCTCCCGTGGTGCTTTTCTGAATAATGAACAATTTTTGCAGTTCTGAGCTACCTCCAGACAGCATCCTTCCATAACGTAAAATCGAATCAAAATTTAAATATTCAAGTTCCTTTCGTGTTTCAAATCTTAATTATTCTTACTCTTCGGAGTGGCAGGTTTAAACATTTTAAACATCGAATATATTTTTGTGATACGCTACAAAGCACTTAAAATCATCAATATCATTAATTCGTCGTAATCGCTTTACCACTCGTTAAAAAAAACCTAGTTTTCAAATAAACATTACAGCAATGTTTATAAACCGACTGGGCCAAAATTAATTTTCCACTACCTCGTGTATATCAAAGTTAAAGTAGCACCAGGTGTCTAACGTTTTACAAATTTAGCAAGGATCATTTCACTAGAATGTTTATTTATCCAAATAAAAATAAATCAGAGTAGATCCCAGGTGCTCTCGTAGCACTAGTTGCCAATAAATTTGCTTTTAACAAGTGCACCAGGGATGTACTCATTTGCATTTATGCGGCAATGTCGCGGTTGCATTATGATATAGTGAGGAGAACACCCAGTGATATGCACCCCATTCTGCATAATGATGTAGCTGCAACGATTTGTGCATACACTTAGCCATTTGTGATATACACGTACTGGTTGATATATGTATCGTTTTGGATTTGTCCTAAATAAACATGAAGGGCTAACAGATAACCGATAGCATCAAAAGAGTAGGTACTAAAATCGAATCGAACAGTATTTTTCTTCCATTTGCTATAGGCTGTCAAATCATCCCTTAATTCTTTTCTTTATTAGCAAAGAAGTTTTCAGCTCCCAAATGTATTAGGTGAATCCCTAATTTCTAGTTCTTATTGAACTTGGAAATCATTTGAACTTGATTTGAATTCAAGACAGGAAAAAAGAAAATAACATTACAGAATTGGTAATGCAGAAGCTGGACTCCAAATTTTCTGTACAATTATCAGCCTCCGACAAAGGCGATCGAACACGGCGATTCGCGGGCACCGCCGTTTACAGCGTCAAGCGGTAGTAAATCGACGCGTACTCCGTCTCCGTACAAGTTCGGACTTATAGGTTCTTTCCAACAATGAATTTCCATTTGTCCCGAGCTACTCATAGCAAGGCAACATCAATTTGAATAGCTGACTGTATATAGTCTCTGATATTCATAAATTGCTTGTTGGAAATAAGGGAATAATTTAGTAGAAGGATCGAATCGCTACCAGCGGGAATTACGTAATTTGTAGAAAGCATCAGGCACAAACACCAACAAGACTATACATAATAGTATAATGCATATTGAGATCCACTCACTTAGTAACCCTATCGTTATTCGGTCTAAATTGTCTCTATATTGAATATAAACATTACCTCAAAAACTGTCCGTGAAACATTTTAATGGTGGCGTATTTGAGCATAGTCGCACGCTTCACTATCTCGACGAAAAATTACTATGTTACTATGTATAATTGATGACGCCATAAATTTATTTTTTTATATCCACACAATTTTGCGAAATGAGATTTCAACTCTTTTCGAGAATCTTATAAAAAACTGCGATTTCTTCCAATTCCTCATTTTTATTTTCTAATGTTTGCTCTGAATAACTAATAGCCAGCGAAATTACAACCGCTTCTGTTGTGTTGAATTCTGAAGGAGCTCTCCTCACTTCCTTGTATTGAGTGTTTCTCGATATAGAGGGAAATAATACTGGTGCTCATTTCGAGAACTGGTAGATCATTACTAGCTATATGATTTATGCTAGTCATTCATTCTTATCCAGTAAAATTTTCGAAGATATAGTTGTCGTCACTGTTCTTGACGGATCAAAGTAAGACTATCCAGTATCCCTTTATACATCACCATCTCGCTCATACATACACGTGCAACCTACCCCTATGGGTGAACGTTTGTTCGGTAAGCTCAAAGACATACGTTTTTTAGTTGTGTGCCTCTATCTCGAAAACCTTGTCGTTACGTATGAGTGCCCTCGAATCATATTTGTCAGAGTGACAACTTACTTGACATCGGCGTGCAATTTGAATTGTCCTGATATCAATCTTCAATATAGAATTGTACAATGTCCGGAAATGCGATCAATGGAGAAGGCCGACAGCTCGTGCTAAATTTATTAGGGCATTTCCAAGAAGAGAATGAAAACAGTGGTCCCCTGTTACCCACTTCATGCGTACTGGAGAGAGTAGCAGATGCGCTGAAGATTAGTCAGCGCAGAGTTCCGCCCATGATACGGAGACTCCATCTGTTTACTTATTTCATATGGTGTTGATGACGTAACCGTCAAGAACGGTGACTACAACTATATCAGTCTATTCCTATAAAATCCGCTTATGTACACTGGGCGGTATTGTCTTACTACTTTGAAATTGAGAATTCTCCCTAATTTTACTTATGCCGCTTTGTCCAGAAGTAGTGCTAAGTGTTTTTTTTTTAATAAATAAGGTGTTCAAATCCTACACCCTTTTATGGAGCCATATGTAAAAATTCTTTGTAATGAATGAAAAATAAAAACGCTTAGGTCCACTTCTGAACAAAGTGAAATTAACTAGTGGGGTGCTAATTTTTATTGCTGGTGTAGATATCAAGCTAAGTAAGTCAGACAAGAATAAAACGAAGCAAATGCTTGGGCCTTATCGATATTATTTAACGATTAAGCAAATTTTATATTTCATCGTTACTTTTGTGTCCGCGTCCAGTATGAATTGCGGTCAGGAATACATTTTATCATGGATGAGGGTATAATGTCCACTGTTACATGCAGCTATTGGAGAAGATGGAAGGGACGAAAAAGTTTTCGAAAATCGGTTCAGTGGCAGCCGAGCTAGGGGCAAAAAAAATCAGAGGCACCTGATTATCATCAGAATTTTTTTGGAGGTTTAAAATTGGGGTTTGGATATTATAGGAAGTTGGAAGTGTTTGCATCTTCGGTAACAGTGGAATGAATTTGTTATTGAAAATACTTTGATTCCGGCAACACTACGCATTTGTTAGATATAATAGTCAAATAAAATGCTGGTATTGAAAACCATGTTCACCGCTCGCGACCGCCCGATGACACTAGCAAATAGATTTAGATCTAGAAAATCTAAAATATTGCTTTTGCATTCTTGTATCTTAAGTTTTTCGTAGCTTTTGTGTTCTAGAGAAGTATCGACGGATGCTACATTAGTTCTTTTCATTATACCTATATGTGTTTGTAGTAATGTATCTTTTTCCAAGATATATTACTTTGGCCCGCTTTTGCTTCAGCGGCTACTACAACAGATCGTTTTACTTTATATAAACAAAAATAAAAAAGGCGTGGTAATTATATTTAGTCTGCTAGAAATTTGTTCAAAGTAGGTTGGCCTATTTCCCATATGCAGTTACTTTGGTCGATTTTGTCAATTATAATTCACATGGCGTTGAGTAAACTCAATCCAACTGATAACAGAATTGTGTGGGAAGTACAGAGACAGTCTACTTGACGCCATTTTTTTGTTTATATGTCATTATATCACGAAGATTTTAAAAATCCATGTTACGGTAGTAGTTTCTTTATTGATTCCAGTTATTGGCTGCTGAGCAGCGTATCGGTCGAGTGGAGGAGTGCGACTGCCAGAAGTCGTGCCAAGTCAATGGCTCCGTTCATGCAGATGGAGCCACCTGGCAAATAGGCTGTGATATATGTTCGTGTGTGGTGAGTACTGTAAATTTATAATCACTTTTAGCATTTAAACATAGATGAAGGAGGTTCTCATGTCCCCAAAAGTTCATATATACAGGGTGTCCGCAAAGTTGGGGTTTTCCTTTACACGACGTGTAGATCTTGAAAACATAAGCAATTTTTCTTAGTACCATATACACCAATGTCTTAAGGGAACCGAGATAAAGGGCTCTGCAACATCAAAAATATCTTAATACCGTCCTGTAGCCGCGACCCGGGACATCACCGATTGGTACAAGGTCTCAACCCGACGGCAGAACTGGGTCGGGGTCAGTGTGTCAGGTCAGTATGCAACCTTCAACCGACGGTTACGGTCACGCGTGTAGAGGTAAACGAACCCATATAATCGATTGCGTTTCAAAAAACAACAAGCACTAGAGACGTGGCTAGAGAAGTGCAAGTATCAAAAACTCAAGTGTGGCAAACGCTGCGTGAAGAGGGGCTGTATCCGTTTCACGTCCAACGTGTACAAGCCCTTCAACCTGACGATTTTCCAGCAAGAGTGAGTGGTTGTTGCATCAACATGACAATAATCCGGACTTTTTGAAGTGCATATTGGTGACAGACGAATCTACTTTCACGCGTAATGGGGTGAATAACTTTCGCAACACTCATGTTTGGTAATTACGCAACATTTTGCCTTCCTTGTTTGCCTGCGTCTGCTCGGTAGCGCGTCACCTGATTTCATTTTCTGTTGGAGCGGTATGATTTCAGGCAGAGACGTACTTAGCCCTTCTCGTCAACTGGAGAGTGAGTACTTTTTCCTTTATTTTTTTTTACTTGGTCGCCCTCATTTCACTACACATTACCTTTGTTATTTCAAGGGTAGTTGTTTCTGAAAAGGAAAACCCCAACTTTGCGGACACCCTGTATATATATATATATATATAAATAAGGTCCATCAACAAAAAATACTGCACTCAAGAAGGATTTCGCTTCATGAGATAATAATGCAACGGACTATATATAGCGTAACTTAAAAGTGTCAAATATATACATACTACCTCCATTTGGGATTTAAGGCAAACCATAAAAAATTGAGATAGAGCTTCTGTCCCATCTGTAGGCTTGAGAAATAATAATTCAGCTCTCTTGAACTACTGCTGAGACAATCATTTCTTTATACAGCAGATTCGCTTACCACAATTTCCTTGTGTAGTTCCTTACTGCCTTGTCTCCGAAGTATGCTCATTCAGTAATGAGTTCAATGTTCACGGTTATATTATTCCTAATGTTTGTGTTATTTGATCCCACACTTGAGTTGAATATCTTGTCCACCAAATTTTATGTGCTATCTAGGGTACCAATGCATTATTTTCCTCAATACCTCAGATATTCTTGTATTTTGTACTTTATAGCTGTGTCGTAGTTTTGTTAGTTTGAAACTTGAAAGTGAGCACCTCTAATGTTATTGATTCCAGCATGGGGAGGTGAAGTGTCATCCCGTAGAGTGTCCAGAGTTGTCATGCAAGCATCCGGTGAATAAGAGTGGCGACTGTTGTCAGAGTTGTTTAAGTAGGTATCAAATGCTTGCATGAATCTTAACAAAAACGATCTCCGAAGTTTTTAATCGAGTGATTTTAGTACCATTACAAAGAAATATGGGATGGCGAAAGTTAATAGATCATTTCAGTATACAAACTAAACTAATACGAGCTTTTTATGAATGCCCGAGATTATCATTACTACTATCTACAGAAAATGTACAGGGTGTAAAATTCTTGTCATTGACTATGAATTAAATTGATTTTTGTACAGGTATAGAAAACTCCACAAATAGATGATACAAATGCAAAATTTTTACTCATTAAATCATTGCCAATGAGTTCTAATTTGTTTGTAGTTCCAAAAACCTACATATAAGGGGAAATAGATATATTTACGCAAACGTTCCTCGTAAATATATGATTACTGTTCGGGGAAGATTTGCGTACAGAAACATAGAACTAAATTAGAAAATTATTCACCAGATTTTTGAATCATATATATCATATAAAGTTCCGCCATCTGTATCCCTCATAACACGTCATTGTTGTAACGGAATATAAGAGTACAGTTTTAATTCAAGCACCATTTCATGGTTTGGAATGGAAAAACTTAAAACTAGTTCATTTCTACACCCTGTTCACAAACTATAAAAATTGAGGCCGCATCAAGTGTCAACAGAATCCAACAAAGATTCCAATGGGATGAGTACAACTAGCTCTAGTTCAGTCATCGCAATGTACCGGCTTAGATTCTGAAAGTTAGCAAACTTGAAACATTGTTTTGGGATAAATGGGTACAATGCGTGTGTCCCTTTTTACTGTAATTTAATTCAATTAACAAGAACAAAGGCAATTTTTATATGCATTCCATATAATAGAAATAAGCCTGAGTCACTCGTAATGAACTCAATCATTGAATATTTTTCAGTTTCTAACTTTCCGAAAGCAAAGCATTTTTTCTTTCTTTCTCGAAAATATCCTTAGTTGTTATGTTTCCTTTCATGTAATATTTGAAAGAACCTAATTTCGAAGTATATACAATATACATATTGTCATCGAGAGCCAATTTCCGTTATTTATTGTCGCGGATTCATCAGCCATAGCACAAAGCACAGTGTTCAAAATTTCGCTGTTCCATTTTTCGTAACGTACTAAATAAGAATCTCAACTAAATTGCTTACAAAAATATACACACATAGTCACTTTATAATGTTGCAAAATCGCTTTCAATATCGTTAATGTCATGCTGTTCTATGACACACATGCGATAGCTCTGTTGTACTCATCATTTGAAAAGTCTGAGTTATAGTAAATCACTTGTGCAGGCAGTTGAATTAGTATGCTTCATATCAGGCCCTTAGTTTTGTCAGTGCAGTTTTTGAGTAATTCGCAACTAAAAATCCGAATTTTAATTTCAGAAACTGACAACTAAGATAAAGGATGTAGTTTCAAATCCACCAAGTGAGACATACGAGTAACAGCAACCCCGTTTTTGCAAGATTAAATTCCACAACTTGGGGATATTGTATAAGGTACTAAGGAGCACTTTCAGTATAACCCCAAATTTAACCAATGAAATCACACCCTGTACAAAAGTGATTTCGCAATGATACTATGTTTGTTGTATTATTTTTTGATCTATTATGTGAACACATATTTGAAAGTACAGCGTATTTATGTATATCTTGAGATGATCTATTAATTGGATGTCCCATATTTGAATAGCTTTGTTATCTAAATCATACAATTTTAGTTTATCGTTAATATTATATTCCAATTAAACGCTGGAGCTCCTTAAAACTTTATGCAAACCTACAAGTTTTTTTAACTGCATGACTCTTAACTATTTAAGATCCTGAAAGCTTCAATAACTTATAATACCAGAACCTATCTATACCATGAGTAGGTCATATTGTATGAATCATTAATACCGCCTAATAACTCCTAATTTGCTTGACATTACACGGCTATTGAGATAAAGCTCTCCCACAAACCATACTTGTGGCATGGAATCCTGGAATCTTCACAAGTTCTCTGTCCAGTGTTTCAGATTCTAATCAGAAATACTTTTTTGTAACGGATAGAAAACTATTTTAAATCACAACGGTCGAAAAGCAAAAAAACTCAACAAAAGTGCCAACATCAGCCAGTGAAAGCATGGGCTCATTTTTGATTCTCTGTATTGTGCTGGTTGTCAAATAAAACCACAGATGTTAACGCGATTCCCACTATCAAGAGGACCATCTCCTGAGGTAACCGGTGGATGAAAAGGAAACGGCAGTGGGCTGGTCTTGGACGGTCGTTAGCCCTACTTTAAAAAAAGAAAGCGGGTGCGTACCGGGGTAAATTTCCGTAATAACAGACTCGGATTGCGATTGGCGATCCAGCCCTAATAATCCCCATTATAAACATCCGAATTTATTCTTCCCTGCTGTCGGCTGTTGCAGATCTGTTGGCTCTCGGTGTCAAACCTAAGACGCAGGTACCGATTTTTTCAAATCGTGAGCACATTATTCGTTGGATTTCGTCACTAAATTTCCCGTAATTTCCTGGATCAGACGCCTCCTAATAATAGAACGTGTTTCACATATCAAAGATAGCTTCCCTTAACTCCCACTTTTTAAGTACTTTAATTTTTTTATGAAACCAGGCACCACTGAAACGTCAAAAACGTAGTTTCAGCGATTGTTATTTTTTTCGTTTTTTGCAGATAGCGCCGCCGCTATTAGACTGAAACTACAAAGCTTTGGCATGGTAGTAAACTTGCGTGGAAATTTCATAAAAATCCGAGCGGTAATTTTCAAGTTATAGACGGGCAAAAGGTTAGCAGGCATACAGACGGAAATGAGTGATGTAGATGTCATATAAGACCTAAAAACATAACACGTTATTTTCTAAATTTTTCGCGGCTTTAAGGGGAGTTAAAATTTTTAAGTTGCCGAATCTACCAAATCGTCAGTAAACCAGTATATTCACCAGCTTAGGTTTGATTTATTGGCCAGTATAAGATGGATAGATCAGAGAGACAACCGGGGCCTAAATTCAGAAGTCATATTTACGTAACTAATTATGAACATTTATTTCGCGATGATGAACACCTATTTGCAGAGTGACTTATATACACGATATTATATGAAATAGGGCCACCAAATTATCTGAATGCGTCCTTTCTTAGTCGTTACCTACCGCTGCGTCGCTTGAGCTGGCAACACTAAACAGTAGACAAAATTCGCGCAAAATCCGATTTGTAGAGGTTTGCGCGCTTCGAAACTGTCGCTTTATTTTATAATATACTCAGTGACATATAAATCCGAACACCCAGTTTAAATAGTTTTATTTTAATAAAAATTGGTGAGTGTATTTATCTTACTGTAAATAACAAGTGAAAAAATTTTCAGCCTTATCAGTTGGACATTCCGGTTTTTATACTGCTTTTTTTAATTCACTAACGCTCTAAAAATTAATATTTCAGCCGCAGTAAAGAATCAACGTTGGCGGATTTTGGTTCTTGACATCCTTTACGATCGGTTACGATGCCTAGAGTACGGAGACCTGTACGATTTCGTCAACCTGTGAGTTTGATAGGGGCCGTATAGTGGGACTTCGGGAAGCTGGACTTTCTTTTCGGGCAATTGCAGTTAGAGTGCAAAGGAGTGTAGACACTGTGGTTAGGTGTTGTCAGGCGTGACTTCGAGAAGGCCGTACGCAAAGAGCAAGGGGCACTGGACGCCGCCGTAGAACAACAGACCCTGAAGATGCCGCCTAAGATTATTGGCCTTAAGGGACCGGTCATCCACTACCAGGTCCATTGCAAATGAATGGTTTGCAGAACACGGAAGACCTATTGGCATGCGAAGTGTTTACCGACGAATGAGAAGTTTTGGCTTGTTTTCATACCGGCCACACTGGGTCCTCCCTTTAACTCGAGAACACCGACGTAATCGCTTTGAGTGGTGCAGACAACGGTCACTCTGGGATCAGGAATGGAATAGTATTGTCTTTAGTGACGAGTTTCGATTTTGTTTAGGCATGCACGATGGTCGTGCCAGGGTTAGAAGGCGACGTGGTGAAAGGAGGAATCCACAGTTTTTTGTTGAAAAACATGTTCATCACACTGTTGGAGTTATGGTTTGGGGTGCTATAGCTTATGGTTCCAGGTCACCTTTAATCTTCATCAGAGGTAACATGAACGCGCAGATAATGCCCGACCACATGTTGCAAGACTCACAATAGACTTCTTTCAACATAATGATGTCACATTGTTACCATGGCCACCAAGATCTCCCGACTTATCCCCAATTGAGCACGTGTGGGATATGATGGGTAGGAGATTGCTCAATTTGCAACGTCCTCCTCAGACTCTAGAAGCACTTCGAGAGGAGTTGGTGGTTGCCTGGAATGAGATACCACAGGAGGACATTGACCACCTGATCAGAAGCATGCCTAGGCGCGTTGGAGAATGCGTAGCACATCAGGGTGCATCCACACATTATTAAAGGTCAAAGGGCTTTAAAGCAGTGCAATCATTTTGAAATTTTTATCATTTACTTATTATGCTTCATTAAGTACTTATACAAAATTTTATTAAAATAAAACCATTTAAACTGGGTGTTCGGATTTATATGTCACTTAGTACGTTTTCGAAAGAAGTTTTCGCAGTGCGCTGAAAACAAAACCCTACAGGGGGTTATCGAGCCACTTTTTAATTTTTTCTACTAAGTTCTTTTTAAAAAATCGCGAAGTTCAACAAAAAAGTAAGCATTTCAACCCACCACAAATCTTGTGCAAAAACGAAATTTCAAAAAGTGCTCCGATAGTACCCTGATCAATTGTCTTCTGAACATACTCTATGAATTTCATTCAAAAATATAGAAAATTGGAGTGACAGTTTCGAAGCAGCTGAACCCTTGTAAATGGCTCGAAACTCACTGCGTCGGTGCCGCCTTAAAGTAATAGCTTACTGACGTTTCGTTCACATTGTGGTTGTATTTCGCGACCAGTAGAACATGAAGAATGATCTGCCAGACAATCACAGAGTATCCTTGACTAAGATTTTTTAAGAACAGTATGAAATAAAGCATTACATTGCTGCTCATTTGAACGGTCATATTTTTACTCTATTTTCCCATATAGTCGCTTCTGTCTCTTAATATTTAATTTGCTCGTAGTAATTGATTGACAGAAGTCAAGGATGTTAGACCAGGGGTTGTATTGTCTTTTTCATGAGTATCCATTACGGTAATATAGCAAGCAAGCTTTACTAGATTTACACCGGCACGGGTATCACGTATCTTGAAAAGTGACATTATGTCGATTTTTTTTGACATTATGCTGTTTTTTTGACATAATGTAAGTTTTTCTACAAGCTGTTATCTTAGCACTTAGTTGTAGGTACGTGTTACTTAAACGTCATGAGGCTTGTTATCAATCTTTGGATCTGATGTGATGTAAAATCTGCTTCTGAGATGGCATTACTGGAGGTCTAAGCTGTAAGTTGTAAGTGATGAATGATAAATACATTTTGTTCTTGTCTCAAATACACTTAATTGAGATACAAAGCTAGAAATTATTTGCGCATACACTTTTTCTTATCCATTCTGGCAATTACATATACAAATTTGCTGAATTTCAAAAATGAGAGAGATAAGAAATAATTATATTCACTGTACACTATCGAATTACACGCCATATACATGCTATAAGTAATTACACACAACGCGGGCGCGATGATGATTTCCCTTAATTCTCCTCAGTTTTTCGTAATTTATAACTTTGAACATAACCTCTCTTCAGAAAGCACAACATAAAAATAACCCGTCGGACACAGCCAACAGATATACTTCATTGGCAGCCTATTCAGTAATGATTTTCTCACACAACAAATATCGCTGATTTTTTACACATTCAGACCAATACACATAAATCATCGAGTTGTGATCTTGCTATTCAACCAACTTTCTTCTTAGAGATAAAAACCATTTGGCTTCACAAAACATAATCAACCAATAATACGTGTAGTTTAGTTAAATGATTCCTCCTTAGATGGACGTTCACAACGATCCTAGTGAGCAAACGTGGAATGACTATTTGCGCCCTAAAAACTACCTAGCTTGCAAGATGGCATCTTATAGGTTTATTTTTACGTTTTATAGGTTTTTTTCATGATACCCATGCCGATTCATTATTGCCAACGTTACAGACTAATACAAATAAATAGCTAGCTGGTCAACTGTTCACCTGAGTAGGTTTCAACGTGATGGATACTCGTGAAATAGGGTTTACTGAGCTGTGTTAGCTGTCAGTGCTAACTTTTAGCAGCTAAGTGCAACTGAACAAGCCAATGATTATATTGTGCAGAATGGTCTCCCGAATGAGTTCGTTTTCCTTGATGATAAGCGGAAACTTCACAATTCGAAGGGAGAATATTTAATAAAACGGCCCTCGCCTCGCTTAACTTTAAATCAAAAGGGTGACTTGCCTTTTAACTTATCCCTATAATCCGAAAATTGCTCCGTGACTTTGAATAATACCCTAATACTCCAACACCCCAGCACCATCGTTATGGGGAGATATAAGTTCAGAGTTACTTCAGAAGGCATATAGAGGTTTTGAGTTACTCTCTATCTGGCTATAAGGAGACATTTGTAATATAGATTGAAGAAAATTTTAATTTACTCGGTCATCGATTCTGTATTTCCCTAGGGGTGGAGTGTGCTTAACGCTTGCTATTGAGGGCATAGACTAACAAAAAAATTGGTCAAGGAGATAATCTTGTTGTTCATGAACTACAGAAGTCATTTTTGTGACTTGAGTTACTAGCTACTGACAGAAAAAGTATGTTTTTCGAGCAGCAGTTGCAGTAGACATGATCTTAGATAAATGAAAGTGTTCTTATAATGACCAGCAACACTTCATATGTACGAGTATATCTGCTATACACGTACTGCTTTTGTTGTCAAAATCCCTATCGTAAGGCTATGAAACTTGAAAAATTACTATTGTCATACTTAGATCTTCCGTAATGGATGTGCCAAAAGGAAATTGTAGATTAATCTAGTGACAATGTTTTTGAGCTTGACATGCCTAGTATGTTGCTCCTTAATGCGACGCAGGATGTTTAACATTCGTTTTCATAATCGATTTTTTATCTATCGCTCAAGCCGTTTTTAGTTGATTCAACAACTTGTTTGCTTTTTTAAATATGATAGAGTGACGATTTTAGGTGAGGAAAATACTATACATTCATTTCGATTAAACATATCCTTTTTGGAGTAACTGTATTTCAACATTCTATTGTACAATCAAATAACTGGCTCAAATACAGTCCATATGGAGAAGAAATAAACGTTGTAATAGATATTTTGCAACGTCAGTATTCTTGACACATTCAATGTATAGAACTGTTCTTAAGCCAACCATTTGACTGTGCATAAAAATCATCACCGTGTCTTAGTTCTTCTATAAAATACAAGAGAACATCACTGATAAAACTGTTATGGCACAAAATATCCATGTTACGTACTGTAACTAGCGCGCTTCACCTATTACGTTAAGAGGTGCAATATATTCGTGTTCCTCAACCGCCAATGTCACAAAAACAGTCTGAGTTTTAGAAAAAAGCTATTTTGAATAATAAGCAACAACAGCCCTGTATCTCATCAATCAGCGACATTTTACCTGAGGGATATTTAGCTCAATATCATTGTGTCCACAAATTTCAGTCAAGGGTTGCTTCTTGGCGCGTTTATAACACACTATAACACATGTATTGTAATTTTCATACAGAGTCTGAAGAAAGTCTGCACCTCAACGCCATGTTGCACGTTGATTATTTCATTATGTCTAATTTTATTTACGCATATGAGGATATAAAATCAAATTTTCATTTAATCTTTTTAAACAGTTCATATTTTGGTGAGCAGAAATTTTTTTTGTTCAGTACAGCAGCATCTTTCATACATAGGCGAGTAAATGCTATCTTGTGTGTGTGAGTTTGAAGATGATCTACTCAACTAGAGCTAAATAATTATGTATATTGGAAGTATTAATGTAATAACACATGTTTTCTTTATTTTTCATGCTCATCCCAGAACATTGTTTATTTTACGGTCAATTTTATGACCATGGTGAGCAAGTGACTATAAAAAAGTGTGTGGAGTGTCAGTGCGACGACGGCAGTATGAAGTGCGTTAGGACTGACCCAGAAACGAACTGTCCCAGATTAACATGCCCGCCCGAACAGCAGTTCAGTGTCCCAGATCATTGTTGCAAGTTCTGTCCAGGTAACTAGGCGAAGACATGGTCACCTATGGCTACATGTTTACTCCTTATCTACCGTATTACTTTCTTTTCATCAAACATGGTCGAGGAGATATTATAGATAAACTAGTACTCAACAAAATAAACGGAGAAATTCATAAACAAATAATTACCAGAAATTAATTACATGAAATATGCTCTAAAACTAAAAGACCAAGGGGTACAGTTATCTCAGTTTCCAGCAAAACAATCATTTTCATACATAAATGCTAATCGAAATACTTCTAACAAAATCTACCAAAAAATGAAATTGCGCCACGAGTAACTATATTTGTTTTAGTTGTTGAACATTTTGTCACTGTAGCTGCATGGTCATGTCAAAAAGTACTCATATATTGTATTGAGACCGAAGATCAAATTTTTGGCCGAAGCCTATGGTTAGCCGAAGCTCAATGTTCAGATAATCAAAAATATGTGTTCTGTTATAAAAGTAAAGTGGTAGAATAACCAACGTTTGTACTCTTTGCTTTCTTTCTTATAAATACTCGTAGTAAGCCTCAGTTTTAATTAAATATCATGTCGGAGCTTTTGAAAATTAGATTAGAAAGGTTATGATAATTGGATACCTAACTTCGATAAGGTCTGTGGCATTCAGATTGATGTAATGTAATACTGGTAATTAATATGCATTGGAATCTGTTAATGATAGACATACAAAGACATTCAAATTGGATCAACGTTTTACATTAACATACTCGAGTATATTATATTTTTGGAAATAAACAGAAATTTTGTGAAAGAATGTATTTGCAATAAAATGTAGCGTCATTTGAAATGGGCATTCAAAAACAGCTACACATTCACAGAGCTACTCATTAAACACCCGACCCTGATAATCATTTTCAGAATTATACATTGCAATACAGATGTTTTTTAACAAACTAATCATTCGAATCACTATATTTTTTGACATTGGAAAAGTTAAGCCGATAAAGTCGATTTCAATGATAATACGACTATGAAGTGAATTGTTGACGAAAACTAATAGGCATATATAAAGTTCAAAGCCAAAAAAATAGTAGTTTAGCAGCATTATATAGTAAGTTCGTCCTTCTATCTTTGTATGTTTGTTCTGCAGGATTATTTATGTGACATTGATACTGAATGGTAGCTAAAAGATATTTCAGAATACCGGTTTTCACATAGAAGGGTGAAGAACCCGTATTGTCGAATATGTCAAGGTTTTTTAGCACCTTTTGAAAATTGTTATTTCAGTACGCGATCTTGTTGTTAGTATAGTTTTTTAGAAACCTTTGACCTTCAGAAAAACCTGGTAACTTATTTGCTCGAAGGCGCAATGTATGACCGAAGATTTATTTTCGGTTTAAATCGATGTTGAAGTTCCGGTCGGTCTTTAAATGTCTGTTGTGTTCTTAGGAAAAGGTTCACTATCGCTTTCCTGTGTTAGTAGATATATTTATGTTGAGGTCTTATTGCGGAAAGTTGGCCATCTCATTAATGAAGGGAAGGCGCAACCCAAAGAGTTGCATGCCAAGTCATACAAGGTGTTTCTTAATAGGTGTTTATACCAACATGGATCATGCTCATCAAAGACAAAACACGAATGTCCTCCAAATACTACTGTAGTGAGGTGGGATGATTTTCCTAATATACCAGATACAGTTTTTCGTGCCAAACATCCTTAGCTCCTGTATAGGTTTAGTGTAGAACTTATCGAAGTATTTTATCCGACTACAGCTCAAGTATACAAACCATTTATTTCCAAAAGAAATGGTCTCATGAAAACGTCTCAAGGGAAACAATTTATATGAATTAAATATGCTATCTAAAAATGCGATGGACATTTCGTAAAAGTCAGTGGCGTGCACATACTTTTTCTTTTCCCCTGTAAGAGTTAGATTGAATGATTTTGAAATTATGACTTCGACCCATGTTTGTACATTTTTGTCTTGAAAACATCTAATGAATCATTTTGTGAAATATTTAACACACGCTAAGAAGCAAACTGTATAACTTACACTGCTGATAATAACACCATATCAGTTGTTCGATTTTTTGATAGCAACTTTGTATCGTGCTGTCTTTTGTCGTAAGAAAATTTATTACAAAGTATGGTCATCAGTTACGAAATCACACGAACAAGTAGATAGATTACAGTAAAATTAATATAGGGAAATAAAGACCCTCATTTCAACTTGCAATCTCGCCAGGAAAAACCTAGATGTTTGTTATGTATATTTTTTTGAAGCATATTTCTCTGTTTTCCACGTTATGTTCTTTCCAGAGGGCATTATGTAGAAGAAACAAACGACTTGTGTCTTATGGTATCCAAACATTTTTTCATTAGATTTCATTTAAAATTGCACTTTTTTTAATAGTACACATATACATGGAATATGTGGAAGTGAAACTGACTCCCATATTTTACTTTAAGGTCCCAATACGTTCCCGGAACTATTCACAGATAGCATATCTGCAACACCCTTTACCCCAATTGGGCTCACACCAGTATTCCAAAATCACAAAGTGGAGAAGAAGAATAACTGAATAATGTGTAAAAACTAACGATAATGTTGTACATATATTGTAAATTAAATTATTTTTTATAAATCATGACTTACTATAAGACTAGAACTTCTTTTCTTCTTTTCTTTTTCACCCTGTGTAGAGTACGTCAAAGGAAAGCAGGAAAGGTTGCTGAAGTTTGAGACAATAGTCATGTTTGTCAGAATTTACTGCTACCTCAACGCCTACACGACGAGTCAAATCAACATCGCGCTATTTTATCTACATTTATTTAACAGCAAAAATTGCTTTAGTTAGCGTTTTTGTAAGGTGATTAAAAAATGTATGCCAGTATTTCTATAGTAGACAATACATCGAAAAATAATAAAGATCTTATAAACATAGGTCCTAAGATCTCCCATAACGAAGAAACCTTTAAGCCGTCGATGAGACTGGATAAGGACAAAACATGAATATTTTTCAAATAAAGCTATGGTGAGATATCATTACTCTTCTAATATTCACCATATAATTTTCAATGTCAAACTTCACTAACCATAACGTAATTCCAAAGTAGAACGGGTTGAAGTTTTTTGTACAGATTTTGCCTCAGATATTCAAACCAATTTTTCTCAAAAAGGATTCTGGCAAAAACGCCTCAAGCGATTCATTTCATATAAATTGAAATGTTTCAAACAAGATGGAGATGCAGAAAATATTTTCCTTTTTACTCATGTGGTAAAAATTTCTGAATTTCTACGGCATCGGTCAAGCCTGAGCCACGAATATTTTCGTATTTATTGGTTATAGTGTGATTCGCATATATACAAAATTTAAGAAACAGACATGTCTTATATTCCATAGTTTTAACTTCAACACCTTGTTTCTGTATATGGAAACATTTTATTGCTAATGAAGTTTCTGTCTTTGGAACAACTTGCTACCATAGAAATATTACCACTGTTTGGCGACTCACCCTGTAAAATTATAAAACTCCTCCTGCTAATCGTTATGAAACGTAGTATTGCAACTGTTTGGCGAATCACCCTGTAAAATTATAAAACTCCTCCTGTCATGACCGCCCATATAGCAAAATCCAGGGGGGTCAGGTTTGGTTAACTAACAGATTGTGCAAGAACTAGCCAACCCGTTGGTGAGACAAAGGCAAACACAAGATGGTAGCAGAAATAAATATCTTCTATATTGGGTATCTTATTAAGACTATTTCACTTTGAAGCAGAATCCAGGGGGGCATATGCCCCTCCTTGCCCCCCCCCCATGGGCGCCCATGCCTCCTGCTAACCGTTTCAAAACGTAGCAATTGATAAAACTACAGCACTAAATAATAAAGTTTATAATGAGGCAATCTACACATGGAATCATCTAATCAAGTTAGATGCAATATTTCTATCATGGTCAATGCTCGAAAGACTTGTGTTATACAATGTCACAGATAGTTTCATATGCAGAAGATGAGCATTATTGATCCCGAAAATCTGTTACGTGTAAGTATAAAAGTAGCATCAGGAACTGTGGAGCTGTTGGAAGTATGTAACTTACATGAAAAAACTGTCGCCAGCCTTGGACCTATTGGGGTATAGGAAAGATTACCTATTTCTACACAAAATGGTGGTGAAGATATGACTACTGTATATTTGGTAAGAGTTATGCTAGTTTAAGTGCTCATTAAGTATGTATGAAGATAGTGCTTGCAGATCGTGTTTATATGTAACAAAATTATACTGTCTGTTTGTTAGTTTGAGCAGCATTCAGGTAACCCTGCCATTCATTTATCATTTAAACGAATATTAAGCATTAACTTCTGTGAACTAACTGATAATAGATTTATCTGTCTAACTCCTAACGCTTCCTTTGACTTACTCTGCGGACAGGTTCTAACCATCGTAACAATACTAACACATCGCTAGTATGTCTGTTCTGTACTAAACGCTTTACTAACTCGCTTTCTAACAGGTGTCGACTACTGTGCCAAGGGGCACTCGTGTCATGCGAACGCAACTTGCCTTAACTTACAAACAACGTATGCTTGTCAGTGTGACCAGGGCTTTCAGGGAGACGGCAGAACATGTACTGGTATGTGCTGATTTGCGAAAGTCGTGCATTTTTCTAATTTGTAATTAAATTTTTTTAGTTAGAAAATAGAACAAGGTAATCTTAGTTAAGTACCACCATAATGACGCATCGTACACTACAGAACTAAGGGCTGTATCGTCAGTAGTGCGTACAATTGTAGGATGCTTTTATGACCTCTCCTTCAGAAGGGATGGGGTTTTTCTAGATTTCTACTGTTCCGTGTCAGCGTCGGCGTTTCTCCTATTGTAAGCCTAAGTTTTCCTTTTGAATCGTAGGAAATGTCAGGCTTATGTAACAGATGATATAAATCTAATGTATGGAATAATTTGACGCAAATGGATATTAGTAACATAACCTCAACATAGAGCGCTGACATGGAACAGTAGAAAACTATGAAAATCAAGGAGGCCATAAAGGCGTTCTACAACTGACGATACAACCCTAAGCGCTGTCGCTGGGTACGGTGAGATCAACGCAGACGCATAACAATGGTATGCAAGCAGTGGAGTACATTGACTTATTCCACCCTTTTCTATTTTCGTACTTGCACTGGATTGATTATCATAAAAGCTTACCATCATGGTTGGATGCAATCCGAAAAAAATCAAGCCTGTGTTTTGTATGATGATTTCAATCCTGAGAACATTAATTTAAATTGTATACAGCAATAATCAGAACATTTTGACTGTATATCTATTGAGTACAAAAAGTAGTGCCAACTACCAATGAAAAATATCCTACGGAGATACAGGTAATGATGCTACTGAAAATCGGTTGCTTTCAAGCGCGTGATGCTAGGCGAAATCTGGCAACATCGTCGTGCCAGGTGCGAAATTCGTGCGGTCACCCAATTTTTGCACGCAAAAACATAGACATTGAGTGAAGTATATGGGGAAATGTGTATAAGCATTCAACATGTCCTCAAATAGTGAAGAGGGTGCTCTGACGGCAACATGGACATCCACGATAAACAACGAAACAGGAAGCCGTCGATCTCCGAGGAAGTTATGGCGAAGATAGAGCAAGAATCACGATCCGGGAACAGGCGGTTGAAATTCCTGGGGCTTCTGAAAAAGCTGAGACGGGCAGCCCAAAATCGTCGTAGGGGAACACTCACCAAAGCTTAAGACTGCACCACAGTAATGTGCATCCTCATGTCTCACAACATGCGTTTTCAAAATTGACGGAGCACCTAGGCGATCAACGGGTCCAGACGGACGAGGAGTTTCAGGGAGCAGTTACCAAGTTTCTAAACGGGTTGGCGGTGGACTTCCTTGAGGCGGGAGTGCAAAAGTGGATTTCACGGCGTAAACGCGTAAAAAATAGCGTCTATGGAGATAAATACATAGCTAAGAGATCAATGTTTCCTATTGTGAATTCCTTATTTCAAATAAAAAATTCCTTGTGCCTGAAAAAAATGTGGGAACCATATTTTTGAAACAACCCTCGTAGTATTGTTCAATGGTTATTTAAGGGATTCCAATTTCCACTAACATCATTTAGGAACCTGTATCTTCATAGATAAGTATAGTGGAACGATGTTCTTAGTAACTCGCGGCATTACTTTTTTGCATTCTATATGCGCTCAATAGATTTTCATCTTATTCTATCATACTCTATTCATGATCATAATGAGAAAACTAATTGTCTTACTAGCACCTCATTTTTATTATTAAGCTGGCAGAAATACTCGAAACCTAAAGCTTAGAGAACATTGCTCTGTCTAAATTCACGGAATCAATTGTGTAAATTCAAAATTTATCTAGATATTGACGAGTGCGCAATGGAGGGCGGCGAGCTAGGGCACCACTGCCACTCGAACACAGTGTGCGTCAACACAGTAGGGTCGTACCGATGCGACTGTCCTGAAGGATATGAACAGGTGGACAAATTTGGGTGTGCAGAAGTGGATGAATGCGCAGTGGGAAGGCACCGCTGTCACGAAAATGCCGAATGTACCAACACGGATGGGTCGTACCGATGCAGGTGTAGACATGGATACACTGGCGACGGGTACGACTGCCAGCGTAAGTATAAATATATTAGAAGGCGCAAACACGTTGAAAACGTTTCTGTTGCCATATGAGCCTAATAGATAAATTACAGATGAACTTGATAATGTTCCATTACATACTATACAGGACTATTAAACAACAGTTGCAATATTTCTACGGCAGCAAAAACTTCCAAAAATAGCACGATTAGTTTCAATATACTAGTAGTAGTAGAAAGATTTATTTAGCACATTTGGATACATAAACAGAATAATTGTAAACAACTTAGAATTAGTAAATCCAAGTAATATGATGTATGATGTGAATGCTGGGCAAGCTATAATTGTAGATTTAACAAGTGATTCCTCAATTTTACTTTAAATTTTGTCAAAGTTGTCTGAGCTTTTACCACTGTGTATAATTTATTATATTCAATCAACCCTTGATGGAATACAGATTTGTAGCATATATTATACTTTTTGGTCATTAAATGGAAGTCATATTTATTTCTGGTATTATGGTATTATTCTGATGGTCGGCATTTGATGATGTTAAATTAGTTAGACTTGGCGGAAATATATTATTTTTTACTTTTGCTTTTGCTAAATATAGAATAGTCGAACAATACAAGAAATTTTTAAGGATGATACTATTATAGATAATTTTTTTCTGCTATACGAGCTCAGACAGCCAAAAACTCTTGATAGATATCCCACTTTACTACGAATCTTATTTATAACTTTTTCATAATGAATATCATAAATTAATCGAGAGTCAACAAAAACCCCAAGGTATTTAAAATGTTCTATGAATTCAATATTTTTTGGCGATTAACATAGCTTTCGTTTTACTTGTATTTAATTTGAGTCTGTTAGATGCTAACCATTTTAAGACAAGTTTCAAGTCTTCATTTATATAAGAGATACCAGTCTCAATATTTTTAATACTTATATAATCATAGTGTCAACGGCGAAAATCTGAATTTTGCATTTTTTGACTATGGCAGGTAAATCATTTATGTATAAAATAAAAAAGTGGTCCCAGGATACTGCACTGTGGAACACCCAACGTATTTTCAATTTTTGATGAAATAATGTCATTACCTTTTATAACTTGCATCCTTTTAGACAAATAATTTCTAAACCAATTTAAAACACTTCCTGATATACCATATGCCTTCAATTTACCTAACAAAATATCTCTATCAATCGTTTCAAATGCCCTCTTCAAATCCACAAATACTGATATGACAACTTCTTCTGAGTCTATGGCTCTTCTCCAATTCTCAGTTACCAACTGGAAAGCCGTTTCTGTGGAATATTTTTTTCGAAAGCCTGCTTGCGCCTCCACTAAAATTTTGTTTTCTTCTATAAACTGCATTAATGGGTCATGCACTATGGACTCTAATAATTTTTCAATGTCTGGTAACATATTTACTGGTCTCATATCGCTGCATCTTTTAGAATTTTTTATTTTGAGGAACTGGTGTTATTGTAGAGCATTTCAAATTTTCGGGAAAAGGACTGCTTCTCAGTGAACAATTGATCCAATTTAATACAGGATATCCCAAAATTTCGAAACAGTTTTTCAGCACGTTTTTAGTAGTAATTTCGGCACAGTTGTTGTTTGATTTTAAACTGTTTACTTTTTTCTCAGATAATTCAATAATACGCTATGAAATTTTGAAAGTGTATGCAACACTTCCCCCTGGAAACTGATTTTCATATAGTAAGGTACAGCATTGACAGTACCCACAATATCAACAATACTTTCCACAAAATATTCATTTAGTTTGTTTGCAATCACCAAAGAATTTGTTTCGGTACCGTTTTCGAATTAAACTTGATTTACACAATCATGCGGCTTTGAATTGACCAGGCTTCATAATGTTTTCCACATCTTTACACTGTCGCACTTGTTATTATCGATTTGTTTATCGTAGAATTTCCTTTTTTCTTTTCTAATTACATACAAACATTTATTCCTTAGAGTTTTATATACCTCCCAATCATCGTTTGATTTTGTGAATATAAATTTTTTGAATTGTTTGTCTCTCAAATTTTGAGCTGCCTTAATATTTTTGTTATACCAGGGTGTACTTTTTGTCGAGCAAATTCCTTTTTTTATCAGTTGCATGATCTAAACAAGTTTTTATATTTCCTATTATGTTGTCATACATTTTTTCCATATTCTCACGATTTTATTAATTTGTAGCAGAAAAATGTCCTACCAAGGGCAGCATTGTCCAACTGTGACCACTAACTTTAGGTGTATGTACAGCTTTAATCCCTACATATTAGAAATTTACAATAACAAGATGTAACAAAGTCTCTGATAATGATGTTATTCTGGTACTCTCTTCAACCATAGTTATTTATGGTTTCTTTGAAGTTTCTTGTTTTCATGCTTTAAGAGAAATTGCTAATCGGGTGAATCGAAACGAAGCTACTGTAATAAGATGCTGTCGAGCGTGGTTCCGAAATCAACGCGCTAGAGGTACTGGACGTCAAAGATAGACTACAGAGTGACAAAATTGTTATTTGAGGCAACTAGCACTTAGAAATCGATTTTCCACAAAAAGGGCAGTTGCGAACGAGTGGTTTGATGCTGTCGAAAGGTCAATAACAATAGGGACAGTTTATTCGCCGAACAAGGTCTTTTGGACTATTTTCATATCGTCCTCCTCTTGTACTACCTTTGACTCCACAGCATCTTCGGCAGCGATTGGTATAGAGTGGGGGGAGACTTGAATGCAATATGGAATGTAACTCAATCGTGTACAGCGGTGAGTCCAGATTCTGTTTGGGCACACATGATGGGTAAGAGTAAGGAAGAGCCGGCACATTCATCTCACTGTGGGTGTTGTGGTATGAGGTGACATTGCTTACGGCAGCAGGTCACGATTAGTGTTCATTTGAGGTAGCGTGACTGTCCAGCGCTATATCCACGAAGTTTTCCAACCACATCTGCCTCCCTTTATGGAAACATTGCAAGATCCCCTTTTCCAGCAGGACAATGTACGATGTCATGTCGCACGTATGAGTTCAGACTTTTTAGAAGCGTCCGGGGTAAATCTGCTTCAGTGAAGAAGGTATCAAAATTCACCGCGCTCGTCACAAACATTGCAGGCTCTACGAAACCAAATTCAGATAGCCTGGGTTACAATACACCAAGAAGACATCAATCGCCTAATCCAATCATTGCGGCGGCAACTTAAGGAATGTGTAGCGTACAAAGAAATCAGTGTTACATTTTCTATGTTATTAAGTATATATACACTGGTCCTCATATGCTCTTTTAGGTACAGGATAGTGAAGCTATATATAATTACGCAATCGACAGTAAAAGGAGTGAAAAGTGAACAATAAATAGAGTTGTCGACTCAAGATTTTGCAAATAAACAATGCAGCCAGTTACCTCTAGCAAAACACTCACTATTTTGACTATTTTATTTTTGAATATGTTGTTTAATTTTGCATAAAAGCCTCTGTTAAGGCATTTTTGTCATATTTGGGGTGAAACTTGAATTTGTTCTACTTGAAAAATCTCTGATATGTATGGAAGTAATTTTACCTTACTACAACGCTATTAGAAGGATATGCATTTTTTCATCCACAATTAGGTTGTCAATGGCGTAGGAGTCTACAACACCATGTATCTCGATACACGTTTCTTGCTATTTCTAGGAATACCTTCAGCTTTAGAAATACCGCTATTGTGATCTGAATCATCCCGTGTAGGTAGCTGGAAATACCTACCAAAAGCAACAAGTTTTAATAATCCGTTTCTATCACATGATGTCAAAACAATTCCAAGCGAGTAAACTTCATTCATTTCTACGATTAAATGAAATTAAAATTACAGATTAGGTCTGGCAGAGTGATGAAAAATTAATAAAACCTCTTGTTTCCTACAAAATATATTTCTTGTTTAGAAAGTTTAGAGTATTATCACCAGCCATAGCAACGATAGCAGATATACCTGACTTATATATAATAACGTTTGTTGACGCAACCCCCCTTCCCCCGCCAATGAATCCATAGGTGCCGGGAACTGGGTAAAGATTTGTACCCATATTGCACATAATTGTTTGCTTCGCTGTTGACAAAGTTGTTCAGTTGTTTTGAATCATACCTAACAAGTATGTCCCTTTGTAACTTTGCCTTTCTCAGGTTATAAGCAATTTAAAATCTAGGCCTAAAAATTGCCATTTTCTAAGGTGAAAAACTTTTTATGGTAGCCAAGTCTCAAAATTAAACTACAAACCGTCCGCCACAAGACTCTGAAGATTATTTTGGGCTTATTTCAAAACATTGTTAGTTGATTATCAATATCGCGATATGAGCTAAGCGCGTCTCCCTAGTATACAGAATATGTAATGTGCTAGTGGAACGCGCCCGTTAGTAACATTAAAATGGCTGATTTGAAAAAAAAAATTAGGTCCTTGATACTTTCTACAAAATTGGATTGAAATTAAAGTTAAGGAGATGCTGATGCTGATGTACTGAAACTGCATCATTAGATATACCAAAATACGAATCGATTTAATTGTCATTATAATAAGTTTGAAAAATATCTTAGTCATACCTAAAAATCACTTCTTATCTGTCTCCCAAGCATCAAATTTTGCCCCACACTCTGAATGGCAGTGAAATTGGAGCTTAATTTTCAATAAAACCGAACGCAGCGTTATAGTTTTTTAATATGACAAATCTGTTACTAAAAAACAGGGCAGGCTGGACTACGAGTACAGAAAATTCATTTATCTACTTTTTTGGCAATCAGCTAAGTAACCATTCTAATCCTAAAACGCTCTTCGATGCCTTGTAGGGGAAGGCTTATCTTTAATTAGACAACTGGCAACTATGTTTTTTTACCGGGTTTTTAAGCAATAAAAACAGCCAGTTTTTCAGACTGTAAATGGCTTATAACTCGAAAACGGTCAACTTCAGCGAAAAGCTAATAATAACCGTATTTGATCACAATGATCCGAAAAAACCTAAATAATGTTTGTCCAGAGCAGAAGAAATATTTTTTTAACTTGTTAAAATACGTTTCAACAAATGTGCACCGTGTTATCACCCAGCAATGTCGTTAAGAGGCATCTAACAAACGTGATTATGAAAAAAATCGGGTTGGGAAATTTTTCTCAGAAATTCGAGGTTTTCACCCCGCCTATGCACAGCTGGGGTTGCCACAATTTGATCCGCTATGATAACAAATCACATCCTACCCTTAGTTCAGATCGTACCCTCTAGAGACATGGGGTAAAACACAATTAGGACACATACATTACTCATCCGGCCTTTGTGCTGTATCTGATTTGTTGTTAAACATATATTAATTATGGTTATATCAACTCGGGTAGAAGGGGTACAGAGGAAACTTTATAAAGAAAAAAAAACATACGTTTTATACGACGTGTACCGGAATGAGTGCTTTGCTTGTAACATTATTCCAAAAAAAGAATACGTATGAACATTTTCCAATTTGTTATTTTGTAGTTTAGACCGACCTATCATATAATCATCAATGTTTATCTGAGGTATTTCTATATAAAATCGTTTAATTTCCATAGTGTTGTTACTAATAGATAAATCCAAAGATGCTAAAAATTACCCCAGGTTTTGCCTGCCATAGCCTCATTTTTTTCAAAGTAAAAGGTCAAAAAGTATAAGAAACGTTGGAGTTAACTTTCAGAGGCTATTTGTGACCTTCATAAAATAACTCTGAAACTTCTGTGTAGAGTTTGTAGCAAATATAAAGCACCTATACATTTTCCTAAGCAAAAAAGCTAAGCTGACGATGTAAAATATGGTGTACAAGACAATAAAATTAACAATTAAACCGGCAAGATATGAAAAACTTACATACGCGAATTGAAAATCAAAGTAGGTACCTTAAAAGCCAAACTTCATTCATTCCAAGCACTGTGGTCACGCACAACGTGCATTCTATCATAAGGGCTTAGTATAACATACATGTCCTAACAAACCTGATCAAAGTTCTAAAGGTAACTGATCAAAATATATAGGTACTAAATTTTTTCACTACCAATATTAACATATTTAATATGTCACAGTTGAAAAGGATTGTTGGTTTTTTGGATTATCGGTTTGTTGTACCCTTCTATGTATAAAGGTAATGGATATTGTCTAGCTTACCAAATTTAATACGTGGTCGTTAATTTTTACTATCTATTGGCTGTTTGGTAAGTACCAGCATTTTTATGCATTATTGGATTTTGAAGGGCATACCCCCTTTCTGACGATAATTTTAACTATGCATTTCTTATGTGTGATAATAATACAGTGTTTCTGTGTTAAGTTCGTTTTCATCTATGCAGTAGTCAATGGGTTGTTTTCTGTTTTTAATTTGCTCTTTTTGACGCATTGCTTCATGCATTTCCTTGATATGCTTTGTCATCAATTCAATTGTTAGACTAATCTAGTTTTTACTCTTCTATTCAACTTGTAGGTTTTTCTGTTGTTGTTCCATTTGATCCTGATAGTTTCATCTGTGGAGGGTGTCGTCGTTGATCAAGAGGGTTGTTCCGTGGTGCTCTCGAGATATGGAGTTACCACAGAACACCTGGTTACTTTTGTTTCCCATAAACCACGCAGAGCGAACTAGATGCATTTTTTTCAATTTTTGCCTTATCCGATCCATGTCTTTTTTCTCCTGAAAATGTTAGATTTTCAATGTCAGTTACTTTTTTAGAAAATACAGCTAATCGCTCAACAACCAATCAGCACAACCCGATTGCATGAGGTATCCAAATATAAGATATAATACGATATTGTCGGTGTTATTTTTGATTGCGGATTACTATTCTAAAACCAGTACAATTTTCATACTCCTGAACGATGAAATACCCTGTTTTAATATTGATTTTGATGTGTCTCTTGCAACATATAGTAATATGAATACTCATTTGATAAGCTTTTGTCCAGTGAAAATATATGCTGCTCTAAAGTTTTTGGCCGCCATGTGTTTCGCTCCCATGCTTTTTTAAGAATATATCTTCGTAAAATGAATAGTGGGATCCAACATAATAGCTTAACACAAATTTTGTTTCACTACCGGGGCGGATTGTGTCCAGTATATTTTAGTTTATTACTATAGCTTTCAGAAGTCAGATGAATCACAATAAATTCAGACAAAATAAGACTTGTATGTCTTTCACTTGACTGCATGGTTTTTAAGCTGAAAAATGTATAAAGAAAAAGGTATGCTGGGACTGTTGTCCTTCGATTAGCTTAATTATGTTGATACGTTTTAGAGTACGTTATCCAGGTGCAACAAATGATTCATTATTTTTTATGCATGTTTCAATACAACAAAACTGGTTATGTGAGTATGGACTATAATTCACGTATACTGTTTAGAAACTGTATCATTCCAGATGTATCCTAAATTTTATGCGTGCTTGGTATCATGACAGCATGTATTATTTGTTCTTATATCATGAACATATGTTTTGAACGTTCAGTTATTTTATAAGTATCTGCTTACGAATAACGCTTTAGAGAACTGCGAGCGATGGACACTCCTGTTGAAGAATATCGTGTTGGGTTGTAAGACTTCAGTTTCAAATATATTGGTATCACAAAAAGCTAACAGAAGGACAAGAGTCATCAGCATTATTCTACATTACCACTAAGATAAATATCAAATCTATGCAAAAACAATTAAACTTAAGTCTTATAAACCGAACTCACTTTCTATATAAGAAGAGTATGGGTTTTTCGCCATCACAAGTTGGAAATTATATCGAAAAAGCTCATATTCTGCTTTTCATTACGAGGACGGATTTATGTGAACTATTTGCTCTACACATATATCAAGTTGATTTGAAAACCATAATTTTACATTGTGTAAACGACGAAAATTGTCCTCGTAATTATCCAAAGAAAGCGTTATGACATAGATATTCTTCTTCAGGAATCCCAGCACCCTCCAGTCTCCTGATGGATCATGGATACAGACCTGTACTGGATAAGACACCCAGTAATGAGCATGCTCTCACTCTTAGAAAGAAAGAGCCCATGGTGGACCTTGTAGTTAGAAGATTTTAGACGATTAGGATCAATTCTACATTGTTTTGACCTGCACTGTTCTCGCAGTAGGTATTTTGTTAATAACGACTTCAGCTTTAGCTCTATTACTCGTAGTAGAGGTCGTGTGGCGGATTTTAATATATGGAAGTAAATACATAATGTCACATGAAAATGCGTTTTTTCCAAAATGATGTTTGAACAGGATGTGATAGCACGAACAAGATACAGAGTTAATTTTAATAGAGAATTTGGCTTCACTTCTTTCCAAACCAACCTTTATATATATATATATATAAGTAACAATAAAAACGCATTCCGATACTTTTGACTTGTTTGCATCTATCAGCGGTGAGAGCATTTGCTTAGGCTGTTAGATTAACTGATCCAGGACTCCTTGTAGTACACTGATCAGTTAATTAAACTTCTGTGGTTTTCATGTTCCTAGGACTCTCTTGACCTGAATTATCTTGATACCTTAGGCATATGACGACATATCAAATGTTGTAGCGGAGGGATCCAAACTAATTATCCCAATGCAGTTATCATTTCCTCAATATCAAAACAACAAAGTTTCGAGTAAATTTTCATCGAGTTTCATGTACGAGGGTGGTCCCAGAAGTGCCCGATCCAACGAAGAAAACACAAAAATTTTGTAAAGAAATGTATTTATTTTTCATCATAATCTCCTTTGAGCTCTATACGCTTTTCCCAGCGATGTTCAATAAGTTCGATAACCTTTTTATAATAAGAACTGTCTTGTTCCTCAAAATAGCCATTAACTGTCGAAATCACTTTTTCATCGTTGGAAAATTTTTGACCACTGAGCCATTTTTTCAAGTTTGGAAACAGAAAATAATCCGAGGGGGCTAAATCTGGTGAATAGGGTGCATGAGGTAGCAATTCAAACTTTAATTCGCTAATTTTGGCCATTGCAATAACGGATTTGTGAGCTGGTGCAGTCTCTTGATGAAACAACACTTTCTTCTTATCCAAATGCGACCATTTTTGCTTGATTTCATCGCTCAAACGTTGCAATAGGTTCGCATAATACTCGCCGTTGATAGTTTTACCTTTTACAAGATAGTCAATGAAAATTATCCCACACGCATCAGAAAAAACTGACGCCATAAGCTTGCCTGCAGATGAAACGGTCTTCGCGTTCTTTGGAGCCAGTTGTCCCTTTTGATTCCATTGTTTTGATTGTTATTTTGTCTCGGGTGTGAAGTGATGGATCCATGTTTCATCCATGGTTATGAAACGACGCAAAAATTCTGCTTTGTTGCCGTGAAACTTCGCTAAACACTCAATTGAAACATCTTCACGACACTGTTTTTGTTCGATTGTGAGCAATCGCGGCACCCATCTTGCATACAGCTTTCTCATGTCCAAATTTTCAGATAATATGCGATGTCTTCTAGCTCGCGCACTTTCAGTCGACCATCATTCAGTACCGCTTTGTGAATTTTCTTCACCATTTCTGGAGTCGTCACCTCATTTGGTCGACTACTGCGATGCTCGTCTTGGCAGATCATATGGCCTCTGCTACCCAATATTTTACTGTTGTAAACGAAGGAGCAGACTCACCCAGAGTAGAATCCAGTTCAGCTTTTATATTGGTTGGGCTGAGGCGTTTGAAATAAAAGTATTGTACCACATAACAATGACCAATTTTCTCCATTTTCACAAATTCACTGAAAACGTTCAGTATTGATGGCTGCCAAACAAATACTAAACAACGTGGCGTTTTCAGACTTGACACATGTGCTTTATGGGTTGCACACTTTGTAATACAATGCTATTTTTCATACAACTATCGCCATCTCTAGGTCAAGCCGGATACTTCTGGGACCACCCTCGTATAACAAACAACAACGGACTCCCCTTAATGCTGGTTGCGCCCACATAAGTATCACACACCAAAGCAGAAAATTCTAAAACTTTCATTTGCTTTTTTCCAGCTGTGTGTCCAGGTGGCTGCCTGAACGGTGGCGTGTGTCGTGCACCAGGCATGTGCGCATGCGCGGCCGGCTACACTGGCGCTTCCTGTGAGCGCGACCTTGACGAGTGCGCTACCAACGCGCATCGGTGCGCTAACACCTCCGTCTGCGTCAACATGGTCGGCTGGTACTACTGTAGCTGCAAGCGGGGCTTCACCAGCCCGCCCCTAGACAATAACCTTGGTGCTAAGTGTGTAGGTGAGTACGACGCTCGACCCCCAGACCCTGCTGCCGGCTGGTTCGCGCCCAGCAAAGCTCACAGAGGGCGGTACGACTTTATCATGGTGGTGCTTTGGTGTGCGGCGATGAGGATTATACAGCTAAGCTAAGAAAATGAAAAGAAAACACCGTGTGAATATGAAATGTTCACTTTCCGTGAAAAGGTGTAATGAAAGATTCAAATTAGATAAGATTAGACAGATCCCAGTGGGAGTCGAACGCCGCAATACTAATTCGTGAGTGTACAGGGTAATTTTAATACACTACAGGTACAGTAGAGAGCGCCCTCTAGCGGCTACAGTATCGAAATATTTAAAAAAAAACTATTTTAGAAAGTAAACTTAAACACCCTGTATTTCGGAAGCCACGCATTTTTCGACCCATGTTTATATAGACTTTATGCATTCATTTTAATAGTTCTATCGAATCTTAAAGTTATGCAACAATAAACTGAAGCATCCTGTAGAATAAACAGAGAGCTACCTAGTCGTAAGCAATGTAAGCCAACATAAATTAAATTATACACAGTTGTATGAGACAAACAATCATGTATTTGTTTCACTAATACTAATTGAGAAATAAACAAAATGTTTCGCCAGCTACAATAGCATGTCACTTACGGTTTAACGAAGGTAACTAAAAATAAAACATAAACTTACTATTTTAAACAAAAACATGTCCAGATAAAAAATGCATGTTCACAGAGAAGCCTGACACTCAGACTTACTGACAATTTTTTCAATGTTTGGCGTATAATTTGATACCGTCATTCGAATACAATTATCCAAATGTTCATCTGCAAGTAGATTACGGTATTTGTTTTTGATAAACTTCACATTTGAAAAAGAAGATTCACACAAATAGGTTGAACCAAGTAACGTTTTCACTTTCAATGCAACACAACATAAAACTGAAGACCAGATACATTTTGTATGTGAGACTAATGATTTTAAAGCTAAATCATTTTGAAACGCAATCACTTCCATTTCTGTCACAGCGATGTCTTCGCTAAAATTCTGCGTAACAGAAGTTGCAAACTGTTAGATATCAATTTCCATGAAGCTTGAAATAAGAAATTGCGCCACTACAGCAATTTCGTTAAAATCCTTGAAACGACTTTTGAAGTTATCCTTCAAGTTAGAGACTATTTCTACATGATATTTACTGTCATATGGATCTAATGGACTTAGAGACATCTTTTCTGGGAAAATGCCTGGTATTGCCATCGATTAAGTTTTGTTCCCAAAACTCAAGCTTTTTGGTAAACGCTTTTATATCAGAAATGATTTTTGCTAGTACTTAATATCCACAAGAAAACCAAAATCTCTAAGCCAGATTGAATTTTCCAGTTCCGAAATCGGTTCATCACGTTGTTTGAAAAGTTAAACTATGACATATATGATATCATTCAAACGTTTCAGCACTCGTCTCCTACTTAACCATCGGACTTTAGAGTGGAGAAGTAGTTCCCCGTATTGACAGTCAATTTCATTGGTTAAGGTTTTGAATAATCTTATTTGTAACGCCTAAGCTCTAATCTTGTTCACAATTTTTACTACCAATTTCATAACGTTGTTTAGTTTAAGAAAATGTAAACATAATGCTTGCTGATGGATAATGCCGTGGTAAAAAAGAAATTGCGGAAGACTGACACCTTTACGACATAACCCCACGAGACCCTTATCTCGACCCAGCATAGCTGGAGCGCCATCGGTTGTCAAGCCTACCATTTCCGATATTGGAATCTTCTCAGAAGAAATAACATTTTCAAAAGAAGAAAACAAGTCCTAACCAGTAGTCTGTCCTTTCAGTGGAACAAAATGCAAAAGATCTTTTTTAAGCTGCAGTGAAAAATAATCACAGTTATCGAAGTCATTTCTTAAAACTATATCACTGGTCATTACTTCTACTCGTCTCATCACTGTATCAGCAGAAAGTTGCATAGATTTCATAGAAGACACTATCTCGTTTTTATTTCTAGAGTTTGAAAATAATGAATCTGGAGCTGAAAACGCCTATTTTATCATGTTCCCGTCTTCATAAGGTTTCTTCTTTTGTGTAATTATCTGGGACACAAGTTGCAACCTTACTTTTGTTGATTGTTTTCAAAGACATTATCTGTTGTCCAATTAACTGATTTTTTAATTGTTTGAGTTTTTCCGTTCTGGCTGCAGAACGTAATGGGAATGATTTTTCAGAATTCGACTGTACAGTTTTATAGTGCCTTTGGATATTTGCTTTTTTAGCTACGGACACAGATGTATTACATAACAAACATACATTTTTACCTTCAACTTCTGTAAAGAAATATTGTTCTTCCCATTCCGAATGGAAATGGTATGTTTTCATCTTCTTACTACTGCTCATAATGTTTTTAATTGCGGGCCAACTCTAACCCAACCTCTGGACTTTGTGCCGTTCAGTTTTAAACTGAGCGCACTGTCGCCGCGCCTTACCTATTCATTCCGTTCAAAGTAATTGACATCGTTCTCAAACAGATCGCTCACCGCAGTGTTGCCGCTGATTGTGTTTATTATGAAACTTTACAAAATTTACGGAAGCCTCTATGGTTTTTACACCTTTTTAAAATATGTTGTGAGCCACCAGAATTGCCTTTGCCAGCTACCGGTAGCTCGCGATCGACGGGTTGGCGACCACTGGTCTAACTGTTCAGTTGGGAGTCTTGACAGAAAAGACAATTCTGGGACGAGCAGTGAGGGCCATAAGAGCTTACGGCTACTCGCTGGATATTATCGTGTGGAAGTTATTTTGCAATGAGAAGTATATATTAGTGCTCAACTACAAAAAAACAGCCATAAACGACTTCTAGAATTCGCTCAATCCTTGATTTCATCTGTGAGACCCATGGAGCCCAATATTCAGAAGACATTATTGCCACGTGCCTCTCAAAGTACATTTTAAGGCATATTTATAGCAAATATCAAAAAATGTCACTACTTCTTGTCTAAGAAGACATTTCTCTAATAATTCTGAGATTGAAATAATGGTGCCAACTTGGAAAGAAAGTACTGGTAAAGACTCAAGGGTAGTAGTCACGCAATATCAGCGTATTTAATGAACTCTTGAATATCACTAGCAAGCTCATTAATCGATTATTGTGATGGATAATCGGAATGCTCAAATTCTATGTGCTGATAATCACATTTAAGATTATCCATACTCAATTAGTTTCCTGCTGTGTATGACGTAAATCATTTTAACAAGTGGACTCTCTCTCTTAATCATTTTTTAAATATCATCTGTGCATCATAATTCATGATATCAGTAGCATCTAGGAATAAATCTTCTGTGATACACAGCAAATATGAAATGTAATAATCTTATAAACCATCCAGCTATTTGTTAATAGTGACTACACTTTCTCATGCACAATAAAATTTTATAAATAAACAACACTGGATAAAATCTCAACTCAAGGCCTAGTTCTTCAATAGCAAGTTATATTTCAATCTGGGTAACTAGTACTTGGAAATTAACTATATGTTGCCCAATTCGTCTTTCAAGTTCTGGTTAAGTAACTCGTAATCGTTGGTGCGGCAACGCCGCTCCTACATCTGAATTATGTGTTTTGTGCGCTTCATGACGCTAGATATTCGAGTCTCATGTTTAAAGCAAACCAGCCCTTTGAGGTTTAACTTCCCTTTATCAGTGAAATTGCAGTTAACTGAGAATAAAAAACCGGGACTAAGAATATTGAATTTGCCAAGTAAAAGCAATAAATGAATAAATCAAACATGCTGATCGATTATGCGGTCAATTTTTGACACGGTACAATAATATACCAAATAAGGTACGCAATATATACCCATATACTTTCAACAACAAATGCAAGGCGATCCGTATCGGTATACACTACACACGACCACAATGAGCAATACAAATATTTCTTTTTTTCTGTGTAGTCGAATCATGAACTGTATATTTAAAACATACTAAGGTGCTGCATTGATGACAAAATATAATGATACTGTTCAGCTGTTTCCCTGCTATAAAATAGTCTGGTCTGCCCAGCTTAGCAAAATGTCGTATCTTACATAATTTCACTATTGTTCAGTAAGAAATTCATGAATTACAAGCGATTCCTTCAAATATAACTACATAGATGTACATTTATAAGTCTGCTTTACATGTGGAAGTATCTAAACATTTCGTAAGATATACCAAGTTACCAAGTTGCAAATATGTTTGGTTGTTTGCATATCTATAAAATCTGTAAATGTTTTATATATAGAACATTCCCAATAGGATATAAGAGCAATATTTTATTTGATTGTAGAATGATTTTAAATAAATACTGTATAAAAGTGTTTGAAATGCGAGTATTTATTTTTTGATCCATTCAGAAAGTGAACTCAAACTGTACGTAAGTGAAGTGTTTATACCAAGTTGAGTGAATTCCGGATGTATTCAGATATATTTCGTTACCAATTGTAAGTAATCAAGTTTGTTATGCAGTGTTCAGAGTTTGGTAGTTTAGAGTGTGTAGTTTCGTTGCTGCTTCTCGGAAGTAACACATTGCGCCTTATACTTTTGTTTTTGTTAGATGAGACCAAACTATATATATTTGGAGATAACGTTTTGGTTTCTTTCATAAAATTGAATTTATTGAAGTAACTATCAAATCAAGAATACAAAAATAATTTCTCTTCCAGAGAAAAGCATGACATATATAATTTCTTAATGTAATAGAGCTGATCGGAAACAATACGTTGTAGTTTAAATAGTTAGTGTTTCCGATTTCCCTTGATTGCACATGAAACATTCTTGTTGTCTCTTTTCGTCGTTAATAATTGTACATACACCGGACTCAATTCTAAAATTGAGTATAATACCTAGATCTTACTTCAAGCGTCCCGTTTTTTTCGTATAGGAAGGCAGAGATTTAGGGAGATGAACCATTTGCTTCATTATACAGGAGGTTTTGATAATCTTCGGAATGGTAGTACTAACGTTTCCACTCAATACTGTTCTGAAGATCTGCGAGATCTTCGCGTTCCTATTTAGATAATTGAAGTTCAAAGTTAGAACAAGGATCTTTGTTTTCTTAAAGAACACGAATGGAATGAAGAAACCTTATATCGAGAAGCAATGGATCCTCCTCAATGAATGTGTATGCATACGGATGGTTGCCTAGTTAAGCGCAATTATTTGAACGACGGCATTGTTTCTGGCCAGCTCCTATTGTTTGCAGTGATGGAAAGTTACGCGGAACTAGAGTGAGATTGGACAAAAGGCAAAATTTTGTGTATCGTTGTATATACACTCACATTTCCATTATTGTGTAGTAGATCAACATAAAATAGAAAAAATAAATGATTCACATACACCAGCAGCAAAGTTACAGAACATATGCAAATGATGTGACGGTTGAACTAAAAGCATATAATAGCAATAAATAACAATTTGCCTTTTTCATTCCTTCGTCCTCCGTGTTTGACTTGAACAAGGATTTGCAATGAGAAATACGCTTTGCGTATTTCGAATTGCATATGCTCCAGAACTTTGTTGTATACTTCATTCAATATAGTAAAATTTATTTTTTCTATGGCCCATCCCTTGTTAAAGCTATTCGACAAAATTAGTTGCTTTAACTTATAGCTAACTAGAGCTGCTTCAAGCCTCTAGATGTACAGTTAGATGCAATTTTCTATTGCTAAGGCAACGCTTACCATTGCAACTTATTGCCTATTGTTGTCTTTATTGCTTTTAAATGCTTTTAATCCCGCCAAGATTCACTTATGAGTGAAATACTTGATACCTTTACCATGTGGATATTGTCTTTCGCGTTCAACTATATATAAATTCAGATAAAATACAACAGCACGTCGGATCAGACTATTAAAAACAGCAATGTTGATTTCTGCCTAATCAGAAGAAGCATGTGATACTGATATTACTGTTAAATTTTTTAGATTCCATTGTGTTAAATCAGGAGTCAGGAAGTCACTACACATTTTGAAAGATTCGTAAAACCCTGTTTCTTAACGATATGTCTCCTGTATATTGAGTACAATGATCACTTTTTGTGCCGAGTGAGAGATTTTGACAAAATTATTTGTAATGTGGGCACAAGATATGAACACGAATAATTATTAAGTATTCTCTTTAATTCCTAATCATTCATAGACAGCATTTTATAAAAATGCGTCAAGCACCAGCCCTCAGCAGTATCGTTTCAAATCAATGGTCATGTCTAGACTGATTTGGACACTCAAAAAGTAGGGTTATGGGAAACTTTCTATGCAATCATGACTAATTTTGACGCCCAGAGTATTTATTTTATAAAATCGTTAGTTACCTGATACTAAAATTAACATATATTTTATTTATCAGGTCTTATTAGGTATTTGGTATAAAAAATTATCACTTTCCAGATATAAACGAATGCGAGATGAACCTCCATACATGCCACCCCCCAGCGCAATGCCTGAACACCCAGGGTGGATTTCAGTGTGAATGTCCCTCAAGTAACCCGCACTGCAAATTAAGTTGTTTATTCGAAGGCAAAGAAGTGGCCCACGGTTCTGCATTGACATCCAAGGACGACCCCTGTAAAACCTGCACGTGTGACAAGGGTATCATGCGATGCGAGGAACCCAAGTAGGTACTTGACATAGTTTCCGACGTAAATAGAAGTTCCTTCACTGACCATAAATCTTTATGTTTCAATAACGAAAATACTCCTTGGAGTAGCCGCAGGTAAAGATGTAGTATAGGGGAGGCGTTAGAAGAAACCAGTTATAATAGTGACCCAACTCACATTTATTCCGAAAGCTATGATACAGTTCTTTGAATGTTTCTATATGACGATGGAATTTTCAAAAATTGTTATCACAAAAAAATAGTAAGAAAAAGTTCAGCAACTCCATCTCCTGCGGATGTAGATCAGCCTGATTGCTCAAATCCTATGCCTTGAGTTTCACAGGACCAGATTATATACGCGTATAACCAGCGCAGGCCATTCTCTGTTCCATATTTCTCATTTCGAGTCTGCGCTCAGTGAGCGAAGGGGTAGAAGCTGCCACGTAGTCCGTTCATGTATCCAACAAACACGACAAAAGTTCTAAAAGGCCTCTACGCCTTCTGGTCAAACTAAAAGGTAACCCGCACTAAGCACAGAAGATGTCACCCATCATCATATTTTAGTTAAACTGGAAACCGTCAGTCAGATGCAATACTAACTGTCCACCATGAAATATGCAGTGGCGTACTATGTTTCAGAGCAGTTGATCTTGGTTGCAGAGAGGGAAAGCAAACTGTTCCATACCACTGTGCACTCAGCATTCTTCGCCATGCTAACTTGCCTATATGGTGATGCGATCTGCAATAACCAGTGTACACTTCCATGGAGGCTTTAAGCTGTCGCCAGTTGTGACTTCGTTGTTAAAACTAACATAGATGCCTTTAGCATACGATAAACCTAGAACTACTGTTGGTGGATTTGTATAGTTGTACGAGTATACTGGAGTTGTCGTTCCTTGGACAAAATAAAAGAGTTCACATTACCAATACGGCTGATTTCTCAATATTTAGCCGTGCAGAAAATTTTCAAACAGCAATACTTACTAGCTAAAAATGTCTACCTTCACTAGATCAGGTTGCTATTCCTATCCGCTTCTCTCCTTGGCAAAGACGTAGCTGAACAAGGATCAGCATACCTTGTCATCTTTAACTTTTCTAATTTACGGTGATAAAAAATTCTAGATTTGTAGTCATGCTTGCTTCCAGGTGCGATTGCAGTCTGTTCACATCCACAACTGCGCCAACACCGCAGACCAATAATGGAGCTGGTGATATCGGTCCTACAGCATCTTGCTGTCCGCAATGCGACCCTCGACTGGCGTGTCGTCATCAGGAACTGACTGGAGTAGTACTTGCACATGGGGAACGCTGGCTGTACCAGTGTGAGACGTGCGAGTGTTTATATGGCGAGGCAAGTATTTGTACAGCAAAATCAAAATCAAAACAGTTGTCTTTATTATATTATGATATGTGTAGGTGGACTGTTTTGAAACGCGTTGCCCGCCCTTGCACAGCTGCGAACGCCCAGTCCGCAGTCCAGAAGATTGCTGCCCACATTGCGAAGACGCATGCGCCTATGCGAGAGCCAATGGCAGCACGCCACGTGGTTGCGAGTTCGCCGCAGCTGTCTGTGCGATGAGCGAATGCCGCGAAGAAACGTAGTTGAAGGTCGATCTCGAAAACGAATAAGAGCATACTACGTTTTTGCGAGCTTGTGGGCATTGTCCGACATAGAGATGGAACGTCGATGCATCATGCTGTAGCTGATTTTATAATATGTGTGGTGCTCTGAGGCAGAATAATCGACAGTAAACGCGAAACGGAATGTGAATGTAAAAGTTACGACACACGCAATAATTCAAGCTACTCACTAAGTTTGAGAGGAATATATGTAGACTTAAGCTTAAGCTTGGTTTTATCTAGTAGAACTGATGACTTCGAATGGTGTCGCTGAATTTCAGAACAAAGAACTTCTTATCTAACATTAGAACACTTTTATACATGTTAGATATCGGGATGATCAGGTATTCTACACTCATTTACTGGAATTCGTCAACAATACAAGAGGTTCTCCACAGTAAGTCATTACATAAATTTGTTTCCCTGTCGTTTTTATGAACATAACAGCAAAACATTATTCTGCCTCTTTTCAGTGCTGCAAAGTTTTGTATGTATATCATCACAGACCACCTATGTTTGATATACTGAGGAGCTTTGAAATTAATATTCATATGTTCTGCAAACAAAAAAATGTGTCTAGGTAGGTACAATGGCTGATTTAATTTACCCAATTTTTCAAATGTTGGCATGCATATCTTGACATATACATTCCTCTGACTCGCCTAATATCGATAATTTGAGGCAGAAATTATAAAATTATAAGAGCTTTTGTAAAAAAATGGTTTATAGATAGGTGACTGAATCTTTATACAAAGTTATGCAAGCAATAATATATTGTCTATCTAAACGACGACGTCTTAGACTGGCCTATATTTAGTGTTCCGCGCAATTTGTAGGCACTAGAATGTGAAATACAAATATCAAGTTGTGGGTTAGGAGTATGTGCAAAAACCGACTTTTAAAAACAGGATTTATTGACCTTTTTTCTTCGTAGGTACGATCTCTCTTCCATTTGTTTTAGCAATATAAAAATACTAGTGTTAAGTAAATATCGACACATACGAATATACCTTTTACCGACAACAAAATCAGTGACAATAAAGTATATGCCTAACGAATATTGACAAAAGCGAGACGTATCTTATTGTGAAATATCGCAAAAGCTTTACACTTCAGCGTTATCTGTAAATGTCATGACATGTTGACATCTATAAACTTCCTTTTACGGCTTTACAGAGCACATTATCATACTCTCAGAACTCAGTTATCATTAAGCAATACTCCTAACGTCATACTGAATGCTGGATTGCCGTGTTTTAGTAATTGGAGTTTTATATTTACAAGTTTCATTCCCAATCTCTAAAGCTATTATTAGCCTATAACATATAAACAGTAATTGTTCACATTTCTACATATGTTTAATGTATTATAGTAAACTCTGTAAATGTTACCTGTAAATATTTCACGTTAAACGATAGGAAAAGAAAGATTAGTGATATGTTGCAATATCAAACGTAATATAAATCAAAATCTGTGGAAGCTTTGAAATACGCATTTTGATATATTCTGTAATCTTGGAAAATCTAAATGTATATACTAAAGTTGTTTATTGTTAAGCCAGCTTAAAAAACTATAGTTATGCAGGCATAGTCAAATATACAAAAAGGTGTGTAGGAAAGTTTCATGACAATAATAAAATGGACTGACCTGTTTTTACTGATATTTAACATACCTAGCCAAATTCAATAGAAAATAGAATTAGTACAACTGGCAGGCCCAGAGATAGGGAACTGTCACTAAAATTGGTAATCTGAAATGAATCAAAGAACTGCATCTACTTAAGTCAAGAATATTTATCGAACGTTTGAATGCTTTACTACAAGAAAATATACTGACTTTGAAAAAAGAGCACCCAGTAATAATGAATTTCTTAAAACAATTTTTTGTATACCTACATGTTTTTAGGGTTAATTTCAGGAAAATTCAACTGTTGAGAAAATGTAAAAAACCAATGATATGTTGGGCCTCCACGATGTCGTATGCACTTATGTGATCGATTTTCTCTTGAGGTATCTCATCCCAGGATTCGTATACCTCGTGTTAAAGTGCTAATCGAGTCTATAGGGTAACTGCAGTAGTATTCTTCCCATAATGTCCCAGGCATGTTCAACGGATGGCAGATCGGGAGATCTAGGGCCCAAGGCAACAAATCGACTTTATTTGTTTATTGTCTTCAAAATAGACCAACGCAATGTGGTCGAGCATTATCTTGGAAAAGTGGCTTGGTTAGCGTCCCTATATAAAACATGTGGTTCCCTCACATCCTGGATGTAACGCATGGCGGTCATGTTGCCTCTGATCAACACCAGGGTGACCTGCTTCTATAGTTAATGACCACCGACACCATAATTCAAACTGTGGTGCGCATGCATTTTTTGTAGACAATTGAGAATCTCGTCATTCACTTCGTCGTCTTTTTACCCTTGCACGTCCATCATGCATCCCCAAAAAGAATGTGGATTCATCACTAAAGAAATTCGAGGTCTCAGTTTAGCCCTTCTCTCCACCAAACCAGTCGATCACTTCGGTGCCTAGGAGTGAAAGGTGTAACAAAGGATGATATGAAGTACGTCTAAAAGTGTTGATCCGGCGATAAACAATTCACATTGTAATAGGTTTTTCATGCTCTCTAAACGATCCCGTAGAGCCAAGCGCCTCAGGCGGCGATCTCGGTGTGCCACGTCCTGTACCTCTAACTCTTCGTGTAAAACCTTGTTGCCTAATAACAAACCACCACAGTTTTTAGAGTTCTGTGTACCCAGAGACGTCTTCAGGGTGAGTTAGTAAAAAGTTTTGGTTGAATGAAAATAATATAATAATGTACAAATACGTGCCTAAAATATCTGTCTGATTACTCTCGCAATGCTCGACTTGCCGGTGCACTGCCTTGGAGTTGCGTCGTAGTTACATCAAGGGCTAGTTCAGCTTTTGCTTAGAAATTTAGAGTTGAAGGTCTTGTGGCGGTACATGGGTAGCAAGATAATTTAGTGAAACTTTGGGTGCAGAGCCAGAGTTCAAAGAAGTCAGACAGATAAAGAAAAGAAGAATGTTTGAGTGCGAGGGAGATGAGCCTATGTCAGAATCTACCGAGCAAAAGTTACAACAATATTTAAGATTTCCATCAAGAATACCAAAAGAATAATAGTTTGTGCAAAAATATGAGCATTTTGTAATGATATGTGCTTATTTATAATTGATTATTCACTACAAAAAGAAATATTTCTTATACGATTTTATTTATTTCCTGACAGACCTAAATTTTATTATAATTTTCCTAATGATTTATAGATTAAAAAATTAAAGTGGAAGAGCCTACATCATACTCATCAATCATATTTCTTTCACACAGAGTGAAATATTGTATAGATACTTACATCAAAAATAAAAACTCAAACCCTAGCAAACGAAAAAAATTACGTAACTAATAATAAAAAAATGTCTTTTTTAAAAGGCCTCGCATAAATATGTTGCTCCAGGCCTCGCATTTGCTAAGGACGGCTCTGTGTGCCCCCAGCCTCGCACAACCCCACTGTTTGCCCCTATCTAAGCTGTTGAAAATGTTCTCGTCTTGTTAGTCTAGGCATAATGGACAGATTAAAGCAGGTTTTCACGACGTATTGTACGATGATCAAGTTCCAATTGTAGCTACAAAACACAACTATTTACTTACTTTTTTTGTAAGAATAGACGATGTTACATAAGTGACGTTATCGATATGTTTGAAAAGCTGATAATTTTTTGTTCTAACCTAAACAAAGATGTACCTATACAATCTCTGGAATTAATTTCATTATAGCGGGGTGTTATTTTTCTATGTCACTTAGTATATATCTACAAAAAGGTATTCAAAGGAACTTTGGGATATAAGTTTTAAAGTGGTAAGGTTTAAGTGATGCGCAAATTAATTCTATCACAATAATAGGCTTTAAAAGAAAATCATAAATACAGAAAAAAACTGAAGTGACATTATTTGAAACATGCAACGGAATTGTGTACGATAGAGGTTATTACATGTACCGAAAACAGTATGCTGACAACTCAGAATATATTCTTGCAAAGTAAGACACATGGGCGCCCGCAAGAGCGTGCCAGAGGGCCGTGACCCTCTTCAGAATTCGTTGATCCTTAAAATTTGCATGTTCAGAATGATTTTGTAGAATTTTGGTGGCATCAAAAAGTTTTGGGGTACATATAACATATTTATGCTCTTCAAAAAGTTTTGAGGCAGGTGCAGCTCCTGGACACCGTTGCTCTAACTAAATCTCCTGAATGAACACAAATACTCGTAGCTTCACCCAGTTATCAATGATTCATCGAGCAATGGACTGTTAGCAAAATATAACTGGTGGGCAACTCCAAAATGCCTAACGATGGCAGTGCCAGTAACTCTTTAGCAACTGGTCACGTTGCTGGCGCTTTGGTGCGAATATTTGTATTTGAATAAACATACTTGTGCCGAGTCTGGTTGGCTTTGGGTTAGGATTGCCAGTTGCTTTCGGTTCTTAAAAGGGTAATTTAAATGTCCTCAATATTCTTGACTAACGTAGAGAAGTTTGTAGCGATAAGTGGATTTGGTCCTATGTAATGGAGTATCCTCGGTACTGTCCTGGATACCTTAGACTCGTCAGTATAGTGTTTTCAAAGTGACCTTAAACTCTTTCCAGAAATGATTTTGGGTCGGAAAGAAGGTCATGTTACATCTAAGGTACTTAGAAATTTGAAGTAAGAACAAATACAATCTAAATACTCTTGTGTAAGGAATTTTCTAGTCATTTGCCTACTGATTCAAGGTATTTAAAGTGATACTTAGATTAGTATAAAAATGTTATAGCCAACAAGGCAGAAATAGTTTATAAGCACTTATAGCAAGGACATCTTATATGTCTCCAACTTTCGGAGCATTCATACGAGCTGAAATGGGCTCATTGTGCTTAGCGGGCATTTACTTTTTTATTACAAAATTAGAGAGTTCGTTCAACATTTTTGTAGTTTTATAGGATTGTGCCGTAATCCTGGGGAAAGATTTTTTGTAATCCACCACCAAAATATGTTACGGACCTTTTTGAAAAATGAAAGCTGATTTATAATTTTTCGTTATCCTTTGACTACCTGAATGATTCCAACATAGTATGTTGGTGACAGTTTTGGAGTGTAACTCGAACTCATCTACACCTCATATAATTTCATTCAATTTCTAGTGCAAGTTAGAAAAAAATAAAAATTAAACTCCGCAACGAACATATTTCCATACGAACATATTTCAGCGGGTTTATAATGCTTTCTAATGGTTTTATTCATTCTGTTTACAATGCGCTTGAGATTTCTTATCAAACTTCTACGATTTACTGCCATACTAGATCTGGAGCATACTAAGCAAATTTCACCGGAAAAGTCAGACTAGAAAACTTTAGGAACATCCAAAAGGCATTAAATTGGTAGGAGTTACCTTTGTCTCCAACTTCAAGGAGCGCCATAACAGCATATCATAGCGTAACATATCACCTCAAGAGAAATATTTCAGGTATACAAAAATGTTGAAACTATATTCAGTATATTTCTTTTATCTGGGCTTGCAGATTTTTTGAAAATATATCAGGCGTTAACACGTCAACAATAGATCAGGCAACAGTATGGTTATTGTTTTTAATAAATTTCAAAGAACTTCAGTTTGGTACGAAGTAAATGAATAGACATACACAAAATATGAAATACAAAATTTGTCTTTTTAATTTAATGCATATAACATGATCTTCATATATTTTAAACATTTGGAGTGATATGTTCGGCTAAGATCGTTCTTACTGTAATAATCTATGTAAATTACCTAAAATCAAAATTTGATGCTTTTATTGACGTTTCCTTGTGCGAAACAAATAACATAGTAACGAAATAAATGTATTTTATACTGTTGTAAAACCCTGGACTATCACATCGAATTTTACACTAGTCTATAGTTAGTTGGATTATAGACACTCGTTTATCTCGAACTATTGATACACGGACGTAGAGTATAAAATGCCATCAAATGATTTATTTATTATAGTGTATATAACCTATGAACAGTATATAAATCAGCGGCTGTTGTATCAGAATACTATATAGCTGAATTAGGACGGGATAACTAATTGACTAGTCATTTAGAGTCAATATGGTTGAAAACATACATACTGTAAATTTTGCGTCAATGATCCTCTATATATGAATTTTAACTTCCACTTACATCTTTTTAAGTCACCATGTTATGATGAACATCTTCAAATCATATTCAGTTGAACATCACAAAAGTGTAACATCTAAGCTAAGTGTCCGCACATTTACAGGTTTTTGTTGGTGGATCTCCTTTAATAAAATTTGGGAAGCGTGTGCTATCGGCAATTTCCTCTTATCGGGTATGTATGCTAATTTGTTTTATCTATTTCTTTTAATTGTAACTTGTTGAAAAGTTAAAATAGTCCAGAAATTTAGTAAATTAACGTCCCAAGAACTGTATACCAAAATAAAGTTCAGAAAAAAGGTAACCCAACCTAGTTTAATTTTGGAGAGATGGTACGTTTAACTTTTGCATTTATAAACACCCTATACAGACGGTGAACACAATTGAAAAAATTTAAACAAGAGAAAGATACTGATATGAGATTTATTTTGGAGTATACCACTCTATTTGCAAAACATACGAGCTGCCGAAGTTAAGAGCTTTTTTATATCCTATTTTATAGCTATAGGTAGGGATATAAGCCTAATAGTATGCTATAAAAAACTTGCCTTTAATTATTTTGAATAACTTTCTTAGATATATTTTATAATTATGGAGCTATCCACCGACTACACATTAAAAACTCACCCTGTAGATAGTCTGCGTGAGTATTAGGCTGCTAGAAAAACCGTCGTTGATATTTGATATCAGAATTTGCATATACGGCCTACAAGAATGTCTATAGAGATTGCAATAGATGCATCAGAAGAATTAAATATTGATATACAATATTTTTGCTAATAGCAGAGACTCTCCTTCTGAATTGTGCAAAATCACACAGCCACAGCTCATGAAGGTCAAAGTTAGATTACGTCAGCTTCAAAATTCGTAAGGATGGAAGTAAAATCATTTGTTTTGTCTGGATTCTTAAGTAAAATCAATAAGTATGGTTGTTACGAGCATGAATATGGTCTCGTTTTTATTGATCAAGATTTCCTGTAATCTATTTGGTCCATAGTAAGAGCGTACATTTTGCACCGGGATCTTGCACTATATTAGAATAGCAAGAAGAAAGCGGTTTTGAGAGAATTTATAGTGGTTATCACACTTCCTTCCTATTTAAATCCAGTCTTCCTATCATTTCTGTGGACGATGCTCAGCTTGGTTGAATCAATAAGTTATAGCATAATTAGGTCACATTATAAAAAAAAATTGGGAGCCTTGCCAACACGAAGTGATAGTGGAGCATAGGAAAATGCTTGTGTAATACATAGAAATTGTATTTGACAGAAATCCTGAAAGATTATATGTTAACGAGAAATTCAATACAAAGTTTATATCTAATGCAAATAAAATGGCTATTATTGATAATCAAACAAATTAAAAGCTGTTTATTGTAAAAAGTTGTGTTTATTTTTCCTAATTTTCCATATCCCTTTATAGTAGAGACTTTTTGGTGCAACGAAAACAAAATGAATCCATTACGTTATTTTTCATAGCGACGCAAACAAAGACGGTTGGATGAAGAAGATCTTTATGACCACTAGAGGGAATCATGCTAATCTGATAGTAGACTTTTTTTTATATATATGTATATATATATATCGAAGCAGCCGAGCAGGCAGAAGCCTAAATGCCGGAACACCGCGGCTGCTATGATGATCCCAAAGAAATTTTATTAATACGATTTTTGAACTACCTAAGGTTAATAGAACTGGGAAAAGCTTCCTCTTATAGATTGTTCCACAATCTCGACACCCTCGGGACAAAGGAGCGGTCGTATCGGCCGGTTCTGGATGTACGAAGTTCGAGACGGTTAGGATGGGACTCCAAAGTCAGGCGGGTCTGTCTAGCAGGCACATCGCGCGACAGTATCATGGAAGAGAGCTCTGAGGAGCAAAGCCCGTTGGTGTAACGGTAGAAAAAAGCTAGATCGCCGACAGCCCACCGGTGCGAAAGAGTCCCGAGACTGTCTGTTAGAGAAGAGTCATCGATCAGTCGGACCGCCCTCCTCTGCACAGCATCGAGCATGGGTACTGTAGTCGGGGCGGCAGCACCCCAAATGTGTGAGCAATACTCGAGGCTAGGCCTTATCTGGGCCTTGTATACAGTGAGAAGGTCATGCGGAGAAAAGTACTTCTTAGCCCTAAACAAATAGCCTAGCTTTTTCCCAGCAGCTGCAGCTATTGACGAGATGTGTTCGTGCCAGATCAGGTCCTCGGTGATCTGGACTCCGACCAGCCGAAATGAATAGCTCTTTGGCAGAACTCGACCATCCATCGAAATCGGGTGAGCGCAGGGACGCTTTTTTTTAGTCAAAGTACAGTACTGCGTTTTGGAAGCATTGAACTGTACAAGATTGTTGCGTCCCCAAGCAGTGATAGCTTCCAGGTCTCTTGTCAGAGATGAAGTCATCGCTAGTCTTGTAGAGTGTAGAGTGCTGTCATCAGCGAAGCTGTGGATTGGCTTGATCGTGCAGGAAAGGAGGTCGTTGATATGTAAGAGAAACAGTGTCGGAGCCAAGACCGATCCCTGGGGAACACCCGCGTTGACGTTGTGGGATGAAGAGGACAACCCGTCAATTACGACGGATATCTTGCGGCCAGGGATAGAGTCAGCCAGCCATCTGCAAAGCTTTTCTGGGAGGCCATAGGATGGAAGTTTGCTTAAGAGGGCAGAGTGCCACAGCTGATCGAACGCTTTCGTGATGTCAAGAGCAACGACATGAGCCTCACAATAAGACTGGATGAGTTTACTCCACAATTGAGTGACGTAAGCTAGGAGGTCCCCTGTGGATCGTTGGTGCCGGAAACCATACTGCCTGTCGCTAATCAAGCCGTGACGCTCGAGGTAGTCCAGAAGCTCGCGATTTATACACCTCTCCATCACCTTACTTATAACAGAAAGCAGAGTTATAGGCCTGTAGTTGTAAGGGTGCCTAACTTTTATATCGTGCTGGTTTTTGACATTGCGTACCGCTGCTTTATATTTGTTTCTGGACTCAACGTCGGCTTGTCTGTTCTCTACAGTGGGGTTTTGTAAGGAGGTTCTGTGTGCCTTGCTCTTCTGCTGGCGAGCAGCGTCACACGATTTGTTAAACCAGCCGTTGGGCCCTGGGCTAGGCACTTTCACTGTGTGAGGGATGTATTCCTCCAGTCCGACGTGGATAATTTCGGTTATCGAAGAACAGACAGCCTGAACCCCTCCCAGTCGGCATTTCCGTAATGAAGAGTTTTGCGGCCTGTACGAGTTTCTGCTGCCACAGCGGGTTCTGACCGAAACCTAACCTCCACAACACCGTGGTCTGAGTTACCCAGGGGGGACAGGACAGCAGTGCTGTAAGGGACAGGATGCGTGGTCAGAAAGAGATCCAGCAGGCTACTGGCGTGTGACGGGAAAAAAGTAGGGCTCGTCACCAGCTGAGTCAGCCCTTGAGTAAGAGCGAACGCTTCGACTGCACGACCTGCTGCGTCGGTCTTGTTTGAGCCCGACCAAAGCTCATTATGGGCATTGAAATCACGGAGAAGAACTACCTCTGAAGCGGGATGATTGATGTTCGGGAAGTCGATCTGGACGGCGAGGTATTCGAGTAGGTCATCGCAATTATGGTCCGAGGGAGAGCGATAAAGGCAGCAAATAAATTTGGGTGATGTTTTGGAGTTGAGGCGAAGCCACAGAATGTCCTTCCGGTCTGATTCTAAAGAAACATCTCTCGAGCAAGGAAGACTGCTGCGGACAAAAGCCACAAATCCCCCGTTATTTCTCAGATTGGAGTGCACCTCGTAGTTTGGGAAGTTAAGATGGTTAATCGGTGCAGACCCTGAGATTTTTGTCTCCGCCAAGAAAAGCACGGCGGAACGATTGGATTGCAGGTAGTGATGAACAGCATCAATGTTGCTGTTAATCCCGCAGATGTTCGAAAAACAAATTTTATCTTCGATGTTGTTCCCTCGAGCCCACCATCCACCCGGACATTCCGAGAGTGGAGTGAGTTTACGTCCGGAGTTCTTAGTCCTTGAGGGATCCATCTTCATTAATTTCTTTGTTTTGGACGATAACCGACTGCATAGCTTATGTGTAGAAACATGCGGACATTTATAAGACACCCTGGGAAAGGCTAGCGGGTGGTACTGCCTCGGTCGACTGGTCCTTGTCTACCACCTTCTTCTTACGTGTTAGTGATGTTAAATAGACCTAAAGTGGCCCGTTGGCGGACTTGTACCGCCACCCGGCAATCGGTACTGAGGTATTCCTTAACGCGTGGACAATCACTTGAACGGGAAAAAGTTGTATACTGGATACAACAACTTCCGGAACAAGCATTTGTCACGGCCCCACTCAGTAGGGTTGACTATTGACAATCATGATCAAAATTTCAAATTATATAAAATATAAAACTTTTTCATGAAATTGCTTCAGTGATATATCTGTTATGAATTCTCTAAGCCCGTCAGGAAACGAATAGGTTTGAACTCATAGAATCAAAGAACGACAGATAATCGCAAATTAGCTGAACTAGAATAAAAAGCTACCTTGAGGACAATTTTAATCGATTTGGTTTCTTGCATTTATATTTATTTGGGATTTAAAGCTCATATTCCCATTGTATTTCAACCAATGTGCTTTTATAACTTGAAATTATTTTAATGACCTCTTCTAGCTGTACGAATCCCGGCAATAGCGCTGAATGAGGAAAAAATAACGGTACGAATAAGATTTCCCTTATCCTTGGTAAATACCAGGGTTTCTTATTTCAATAACGGAGCACGAAGAATCGTGACGCTACTGTGCAAAATTAGCTCAGAATGATGAAAATTATATAACAAAGGGAAAATATCAGTAAAAACTCCCAAGTGTTGCCATATAAATATTGACGCCATATTGACCCCCCCCCCACTTACTATACAGCTACCACTTACGAGCTTCTATGTCCGCCACTGGCCACTGATCGTAATGTATCATTTGTCATTTGGTTACATGTCAAAGTTGCAATAATTTCTATAATTATTTTTTATCACATACTTGGATAGCCCGCTTTCAAAGGTCATCTTTTTTTAAGTTTACACGAATATAACACCTTGATAATATTTCGCTTGTGCGGGGTCCTTATTAATTCCTACTTTTTGTTACTATTCTTTTTTTTGTTATTTCTTTCCTACATGTTATGTAAAAACCCAAGTACTATCATTGACTAACGTATATTCTACCCGAAGGAAGCCAGCTATATACTGTCTGGTGGCGTTTAAAAAGGGATATGAAAGGTACTAGCACCATCTATGAGTCAGTTGACATAACACACATAGAACGTTGAATTTATAAATTTACTTTAGTTTGTTTGATTCCGCTACTGTCTCAAGTTTGTGGCACCAAAAAGGGATTGAAGATCCGAGCGCCATGCACGAGGCAGCAGCAGAACCAAATACTCTAACCCTTTCCAAACAAGGTAGAATTGAAAAGTTCATTTTTGTGTTCTGCTCTTATCTCATAGACGACCCTAACACCTTTCAGATCCCTTTTGGACGCTAGTATACAATATATGGGTGCCTATCTTCAGGTAGAATATGTGAACCAGAGGTAGGACTTCTAAAAAAAATACAAGTTTTGTATCTTGAAAACGAAGCATTACTGGACATTTGTATTTTTTCTTAAAAACACCTCTGGCCAAGTACGTTATTAACACCCTTTGATATTTTTAATATGCATTCAGATCCTACTTTAGTAGATGTTGATATTTTATTAAAATAAATAACAAATTAATACTTCATTATGTGATCGATACGTTAATCATATAAATATAGCACACGTATGTATAAAACGTTTAATTTTTTTCTGGATATCCATATGTTCCCAGTAAACAAAATTTTGAGATTCTCTTTCTGTGTTATCGATAGTTTCGCTACCTATTAATAAGTAGCCCACCCTCTACAGATACAGCGGCCCATTACAGGGACCATCCGAAAAGTTTATTCCGCCATCTAGCGGTAACTGTTATAAGTATGTTGCAGTATGCTTGATGCTGTGCAGTGTTCCTTGCAAGCTAATACGACAGTTCAGCTATTGGTGCATAGGTGGCAGGATCTTACTAATAATTGCATTTAGTCCAATCATTTGATAAGCTTAGCTGGGAGATCTGAGGAAGTTTCACACATTTTGGTATTTTTGGTGTCCATCTCTTCAGCGGTGTCCAAGGGAGGCATTTTCACCAATAGTGATTTCAGACTCGTGTTCAGAAGGAGGAAAATATATGCAAGAGGCTTATTGAGCCCCCAGCAGCCAGCACACACCACTTTTAATTTTTTCTGGTCCTGTGATATGATTTTTATCATTATTTTCTAAAATTTGTTCATTGACCACCGTAACGGAAGTCCCGAGTTCTAACTAACTTCATTTCTCAAACTACAGACTTGGTACGGTATTTCTATTATCTGCACAGTAATTCTAAACAAAGAAAAAGGGCTTGGCCTTAATTCTTTTGTCAGATCAATTAATGAGTTTCGGCACATGAGCACAATAAACTTTACGATGCAATAACAAGTAAGGTTCGAACGCTCTTAGGATATGACCGCTACGTCATCGTGGGCGGGTCCGCTCATCACGCGGTCGTCGACAGAGCGCAGTGGCGTTCTATTTTATTTGAAGTATAAAATAAAGTGAATAGGTTGTGTAGACATTGATCATTAATTGATTTTTGTATTATTATATTCATTTAGTATGCGCATTAAGTTGTTCGGAAGCAAATTTGAATTAGAAGAGGGAGCAAACTAAAGACGGTTATAATTCAAATTATATATTATCATTAAAAAATCTAATCGCTATCAGATGATAGTGTGTTTAGCTTCAAATCTTCATCTGAGTCGCTTTCGTCACTATCTTCTGATGATGACTCTGTGTTCACATTGAATTGATACGTATCCATTTGATCGTCGAGAAGATGTTCTTTTTCCATTTGTGCTTGCTCATATTTTTTCACGTGGTTACAAATTTTCTTCCACTCATCTGCTCCAATTTCTTCAAACCTGCTACGGGTCAGATGCTCCACATCAGACAACCTAAATGTCACATTTCGTGGAGCAACCCAGTTTTTTACGAGAGCCCAAATCTTCTCGATTGGGTTTAGCTCCGGATGATATGGAGGCAGTCGTAAAACTTTATGCCCGTGCTGTTCCATTAAGGCATCTAGCTTGTATTTGACTGGAAATCTTCTTTTATTTTCCTGTATTTTTTTATATAGTTCGGCCTTAGTCAATGACTTTTCACTAGGAATTTGATGTTTTTCTAGCCAGTCAATCATCTCTGATTTCAGGCTAGAAGACGTTACATTTTTTTCTTCCAGGACATTGTGATAAGAAGCGTTGTCAACTACAAGCACAGAATTTTCAGGCAAATTTGGGATCAATTGGCTTTCTACCCATTTCATGAAGTTCAAATGATTCATGTCGTTGTGGTAGTCCCCAGATTTTGAGCCTGAAAATAAAATACATACATATAATCCAGTAAATATAAAAATATATTGGAAATATTTTACATCATTGTAACACAAATAATACCTGATTTGAATATCAACAAGGCGTTAGGAATAAAGCCGAATTCTCCACCAGCATGCACAATAATCATTCGTTGTCCTTTTGATAAAGGCGTTTTTAGTTCCTTGTCATAATTGTCATCTGACCATCCTTTTTTTGGGGTATGACTAGAATGTATATATGTTTCATCCGTATAAATTATGTTCCTGTTCTCAGCTCTATATTTCATAATTTGCTTCAGATATTCGATTCGCTTCAAGCGAATTTCATATTTTTCCATGAGAGCTCTTTAATTATCAGTAGTTCTTTTCCATCTGTAGATATAAATTATATTTATAGCGTTGTAAATCGAAAACCTTATAGTGTGTATGAATACTGACCTAAAGCCCATTTGTTTCAAAAGTTTGTTCAAAGTCGTTATTTTACCCTCAAAATTAAGTTGTCGATCTTGCATTTTTTGGTAAATACCTAAAAAATCTTAAAATGAAATATGACTAGATGCTACGGTTACAATTTTAAAACTTACATTTCAGCGAAGGTCGTCTTTTCTCCAAAATATAAAAATCGTATATGATTGCTTTGATTTCTTCAATTTGGCCTGCAGTCACTTTATCCACAACAGGTGATTTTCGTTGCCGCTTTTTAGATGGGGATGAAAATGAAAAGTTGCTTGAATATATTCCATCTCTGCTCTCTTTAGCTATTTTTTGATAAGTACATTTACTTATACCCGTGGCAGCTAACACACGTTTCCTAAATGGGTTAATCAGTTTTAATTGACAATAATTATAAAAATCTTTTACATTCATACATACCGGTATTGTTGAAGTGGAAACTTTAATCCCTCTACACTTTCCTGTACCATGAAATTATTGACATTGTTGATAATTTCCTTTCCTTGACTCCCAATCGCCTTTCCTTTCACGCCAATCTCTTTCACAGACATTGTTTAGATCACTGGTTCAAAACTATTAATAATTTAAATTTGATCAATAGTAAAAATTTCCACTATATTGCAATCTATTTGACAATTTTTACACACGGTGCCTTGTTCAAATTAGTTTACAAACTGAACTTATGACTAACGGACAGGTTTATATATCTGTTGCAGGTAAAATAAATGTGATTGATTAACACTCATCCTCTTAACGCTACTTACGAACGAAGGGATTTAGCAACCGGGAATTATTCCAGGTAGTTCAATTTTACACTTGTTATTATTAGATTTGTTTCTACTAATTTTGTTTACCTACGCTTGATATTGGTATTAGCCTATTTATCTAGGTACTAATGATGCACTCTAGGAAATCTCATGATTGGTATAGATATAAGCGGATCACAGTCTTAGGATTAATTTAATTTCTTTCAGTTGTTTGCCAACTTTGGGGTTTTACCCTTCAATATTGTGTCTATTATATGTAGGTACCTGTTCACTATTTTAAATTTTGATTTATGGATCTCCATCAAATATCCACAAACCCCATAAGATTAATAATTTTCAACACAATCAAATATAAAATATGATATGGTTAATAAATAAAAAAATAAATAAGTCGAAGAAACGTCTCATCAGATCCCAATTGTGTCAACAATCTCAACTGACTGAAACTTGCACTAAAAAACGTTCCGCCTATGGCTTTCTGAGAGTGGGATGTCCCTTAAAAGCGTCAACAGCAACATAATTTCTGGACATTGAAGACCACATACATTTTTAAGCTTTCTACGATATAAATATTCGCCACGATTAGTACTGGACCACATTAAGAGGGCGGTAACAGATGTCCATAAATCTTACCAGAGACTGTCACAACAATTTTCTATATTCTTATAGGGTACAATCCACGCAAGGGAGAGGGTATAAAGTGATGACGTAGCGGGCATAACCTTAGGCTGTTCGAACTATAACCATATAGGAAATCCTGAGCCCGGAGTTTTATAACTTTCGATATGATGTGAAAATAGATCTACGACAAATTAGATACACATTTTCTACTAATCATGTGTTATTTTATTGCAAGTATTCGGTTTAAATGGTGGATACCCATCAAAGTTACTATAATGAAAAACAAAACGAGGCAAAACTATTGCCAATGTCCACAGTGATGAGATTATACCATGAAAAGATAATGGCTAGGTGCTAAAGCGACAGCGACGCAAAACTGAACAACTAAGCATTTCAAAAAAAATAATCAAGAAAAACTTACCGAGAAAATAGGGGATCAATTTCAAAAATAAAATTAGGCATCATTTACAAAGAGATCACAATGTCTTTTGGAAAGGAGACATTTGAGAACTTCCATTAAAATTCCCTACACAAGTATCTTTTGATGAAAGTCAAGGACCCTGCAGGTTGAGGAGTAGTTGCATGGGTTCACAATACGCCCCATACGGGCGTCCATGCCCGGATACACAATACGCATACAGATAAAAATGAAGAATATCCATTTTTAAAATCTACCAATTCCAGTGGGTGGTGGAAAATAATACAAAACTATAAAAAGGACATAATATGTTACAGTAGTTTGTATACAATGTACGAGAATGATTGACCAAGAATTGTAAGCTTTGGAAAGCGGTTACCTGTAATTTGAAGAGCTCATTTATATTCCATAACAATCATATGAAAACTTCGCCACTTACTAACCTGCAAGCTGCATCAACGTCTATAAAAATAACTCGCTTTTTTGAACTGCAACAAGTTGTTTGTTGGAAAACCCAATGATCATTTCGATCATTCATTCAGGTACCAAAGCGGAAGAGAGCTGGATAATACATCGTAGGCCACTGCTAACGCAGATACCCTTTGTATCGACAAAGTTATTGCGCGCCATTCCCGACGTTTGTGAGGTTGTGCCCCCGATGAAATCTACCTTCGTATATTAATTACGTGATACATTAAGTACTAAATAATCTGAACTTTGACGATTTCTTGAGAAAAACTGTCTAAAAACCAGCACGCACAGCTACACTCTCTCCCTTGCTTCCAGTCTCCCCTGTAATTCACATACCCAACCTGTACAGGTAGGCCGAGCAGATCTCGTGTATTGTGATGAGCTGTCCCGCTTTCAAAGCTGTCCCATCTGTTGTGTCACTCTCCTATTACATGTTCCTCTATACTTTTTTCATGCTATTTCTTCCATACCTCCGCTCATTATTCCAATTTAACGCAACTTTCTGTCTCCCCTCTCTGGTCCTACTGTCGGTCATTTTCATAAGCTCATTCGATTCTCTATACAGACGCCTTACTTCGATCTGGTTTCTTGACGTTCTCATTCTCTCATTCAACATCGTTATCCCAACTCTTATTTTCCCTTCTTTCATCTCTGGACTTTGCAGACTCTTATGTGCAATGCGGCAGTCGGTGTACACCACCAGGTCGCTGACATCGATTTTCAGCCCCAACAGCAGTCTCATAATTTTATAAAGCAGAAAATTCGCCAATCAAGTATGAGGTAACTACCCCAACGCTCTCCGATCTTTGAATCTTGATCTGGCCGCATCAGTCTACCTTGTATCTAATGAGTGGTACTAGTTAGTATCCGCTGTAAAATTACAGTATCTTATTATTTTTACATTCGTCCTCCTTTCCTCCTCATTCTGCAACTTTCACGTGCAAGGATATTCAGAGACTTCCAGCCAGTACTTCCAAGCTTTCTGCCGCTACGGTCACTCTTCACACTACTATCACCAGTTCATGCATCCCATTACAGTATCGTACTTTTCAATTGGATATGCTTGGAGACCTCTATTTACTTCAATTTGGTCTCAATTATACCATTTATCTTCCCTATAACCTCATAAATATTTCATTCGCTTTCCACCACACATTGACCCACATTCAGCTTCCCACTTCACTCTTCCTCTATTTTTTCCACCTCGCTAAAACCATCTTGACTGATTTCCCTCGCAACTCAATCGCCTTATCGTCCGCATATACCCTGCACACGAATTCTTCAACCACCTAGAGGGCAGTGAAAGAAAATCTATTTTCTTTTTTCTTTCACTCCCCATTCACCCTATGCGTTTTTTTACCCATGCTTCCATCACACATACCCCCAAATAGTTGATACCAAGCAAAAACCCCGGGGGGCAGCCATGATTGAACACTTTTCACCTCACCGCTCTGCCACTGAGGAAGATGCTAGACAGCCTCGCCAGGTAGTCATACACCCAATACCCATACACACGACCATGGAATGCCTAGCCTGACACACCTGGAGTCCGTATCACTCTCGCTTTCTTCCATTCATCTGGAAACACGCCCTCCCTAGCAAACCTACCCTTTGGCCTCCAGGACAAGTAGCAGGGCATCAAAAAGGATTCTGTCCTCCCCTAGAACCCCATCTAGCGCCAAACTCCGAGTTGATTCTTCCAACCAACCCCCTTCCCGTCTAAAAGGGGTGTCTTCCGATCCAGTTCGGTAGTTTCTTTCTCCGGGAAGTACTTTTCAAGAAGCTATTCATCCATCTCTTCCATGTCCACGTACCATCGTCTGTCGTCCTTGTGCTCACCCCTTTCTTTCTCTCCCTTTTCATCATCTTCCATATCGCCTCCCATCCGTTCCCTCCTTGTATACCTTATAATTTCCTATCTCTTGTACATTTAGTCTCTGGTAGTACTGGGTAGTACTCTGTGGACCAGATAAGATGTCAACAATATCAATACAGTGCAGTCCCGATAATCCGAACAATATCGGACCGACCCCTGTTCAGGTTACGTGTTTGTTCGGAACGGCCGGAGTAACGGATTAGCTCGGTCATTGACTGATTTTTTCATACTAAACATTAGTGTTAGTTCTGTAGATTATTCCATTTTAAAATTTGTACCATAACTTGATGTACAGTGCGTAAATATTAAATAAAGAACTGTTTTGAACTAAGGTTTATACTGTTTTATATTGAAATATTCACCGATTTTCGTCCTTAAAATTATAAAATTTTCGCCGCGGAGCCGTTCGGATTAACCGGATGTTCGGATAAGCGGGACTGTAGTGTATGCATGCGTCGATTTTGCAAGTTTTGAGTTATTCTACTCAAATTTCTAATAGTTTACAATAATTACAGCCAGATAGTGCTTCAAAGTGATCGTTGGAAAGACAAACAACTTGTTGCGATCCGGAAAACACAGGACAATTAACATTTTCTTAGAGCTCGTGTCGGAGCTTGTTGGCTAGAAAACTCGTTTGGATGCTGGCGGTAAATGGTGAAGTTTTCGTACATGATATATTTTAAGATAAAATGAAACTTTCCAAATAGCAAGGGATACAACTACTGGTGTTTCGTGTTCATATATTGCAGATATATTTTTGTAAGGTATCATTATTCTTTATACGCTTTGGCGTACCTGTATCACCAAGTACAGGGTGGCTGAAGGAAAAGACTCCCTTGTATATTTTGGGAAAAACGCTCGGACACGTCAATTTTGATTTCTAGTGGGGCGACTTTTCATCGGTATAATACAGGGTGATTCAAAAATAAGATATTGCGTTACACTTTTTATATGTACGTTATTTAATATTTGTTTTTCGGATGAGTGTTCTATTTACATGACGCTGTAAATTGGCATCATTGTCGATATTGGAGTGACTCGAATCCACATTTGTTTCGAGCGGTACTCTCGCAATACCCTGAAAAGATAAATGTGAGGACCGGCATTTTCGAAAATCGTATTGTTGGATCTTTCGTTATTCCTGGAAACTTAACGGGCGAGGCGTACTTGGACATGTTAGAAAATACAATATATTCACGAATTACTGAAATAATAGAAAATAGCGTTAATTATAATGAAAATTACATTAATTTCCAACAATACGGTGTGCCGCCCGCACTATGTTGCTCCAGTACGACAGTCGTTTAGATTACTTTCTTTGGGAGCATTTGAAAAGTAGCAGTAGTAGTTTGTAGTACGAAGCCAGATTCCATTCAAGATCTTCTTCAGCGGATTACGGCTGAATGTAGACAAATAACTCAAGAGATGCTTGAAAATGCGAGGAATAGATTCGAACAACGTCTTTTTATTATTTCATGGAGGTAAAGGGACACCACTTTCAGCACTTATTACCACATTGACCTACCTCTTTATAGCAAATTAATTTTTACTTTAACTTAAATGTGCGTGAACACTGTAAGTTGTTTTTTTAATACTCGGTGACTCGGTTTTTAATTTTAGAGTAACGTCTTGTTTCTGGGAACTATACAGGGTGGTTCAGTTTATTGTTGCATAACTTTAAGATTCGATAGAACTTTTAAAATGAATGCATAAAGTCTATATAAACATGGGTCGAAAAATGCGTGGCTTCCGAAATACAGGGTGTTTAAATTTACTTTCTAAAATAGTTTTTTTTAAATATTTCGAACAATATTTGATGTATAACAGTGAAAATTGGTATACAAGGGTTTTTTGGTACGATAAAACGAACCATGGGCATAGTTTTACTGTAGCCGCTAGAGGGCGCTCTCTACTGTATTAAAATGGCCGAAAATTTTTTCTTAGTGCAATTTTTTGCTTTTTGAATTAAAAAACTGATTCTTCGCACTTTTCAACATAAAACAGCTCTCTTGTGAATTTTCGTTATAGTTAGCCGTTTTTGAGATATTTCGATTTTTAAGGTTCGATGCATTTTTAATTATTTATGATAAAATAACGTTAAAAAGTCAGTATCTCGATAATTTTTAGAAGGAGGCTGTGCCTGCAAATATTTTTGAAATTGAAAGCATAATAAGGTTAAACGTCAATTAGTTGACAGTTAGTTTTGTTGTCTGTAGAAACCTGAAACGTTTTTTTGCAATTGTGAATGCACGAAAATTAGTTTCTTTTACCTGTTTTTTTTTAAGTTTTATAAAAATGCCATTTTTATTCTCCAATCAAGAGTTAGTCAAAGTTATATTCATTTTGTGTATGGCTTTGTAAATGGAAACGCAGCAGAAGCAGCCAGAGAATACGCACGAAGATTTCCAGTATTTGTAAGAGTGCATCGCCAAATAATTGAAAATGGTTTTGAAAATCTCCAAACGGATCAAAACATAAATGTTCGTCAGCGCAGATTTACCCGTATGATTCTGCGTGAGTTTGATAGAGATCCAACCACAAGTGTTAGGAGAGTTTCTGGTGCCTTGGGAATTTCAGCAAGCCATGTTCACCTTGTTCTTAGAAATGACCATAGACGTCCTTACCATTTGCAACCTGTGCTAGGACTACAGCCAGGGGACGGAGAACGAAGAATCACATTTTGTCAGTGGATTCTTGATAGAACTGATAATAATAGGGAGTTTTAAGTAACGTTTTATGGACCGATGAGTCATGCTTCACTAGACGTGGAGTGGTAAATTTTCATAATCAATATATTTGGTCGCATGAAAATCCGCATGCAGTTCGGGAAAGAAATTTTCAGCATGAATTTAGTGTGAACGTGCGGATTGGTATCTACCGTAATCGACTATTTGGACCCTACCTTTTGCCTGCAAGGTTAAATGCTGCGACCTTCTTGGAATTTTTAAATGCTGAACATGCAAATATGTGGGATGATGTTATGTTAGATTTAAGAAGATTGGCCTGGTTCCAGCTTGATGGTTGTCCAGCTCATTATTCGAGAATAGTTAGAAACTGGCTGGACGAAAATTATTCAAAAAGATGGATCGGCCGTGGAGGACCAGTCGCCTGGCCTACACGATCCCCTGACCTCAATCCATTAGATTACTTTGTGTGGGGATTTCTAAAAGAAAAAGTGTACCAGACTCCCGTAACCACAAGAGATATGCTAATAGACAGAGTCAGGAATTCATGTGATGAAATAAGGCCTTATTTGAATAATGCTATACCACGTTCGATCATTCGTAGATGTGAATTGTGTATTGAACAATTGGGTTTATATTTTGAGCAACTACTTTAGATTTTGTATGTTTGCCCTAACTATCCAATAGCATTTTAGTTGTAAGTAATTAATTTAATTTGTTAAAAATAATAGTGGAGAATTAAACAAATTAATATTCTGTTTTTTTGTGTTTATTTGGAGTTAGGAATTATTGCTGTGTTTAAAAACACAATCTAAACGATCATCTTAATTACCTGTAATGCCCAAATAGAAAATGTAAAAAAAATATTATTTTCCCATAAATAATTAAAAATGCATCGAACCTTAAAAGTCGAAATATCTCAAAAACGGCAAACTATAACGAAAACTCACAGGAGAGCTTTTTTATGCAGAAAAGTGCGAAAAATCAGTTTTTTTATTCAAAAAGCAAAAAATTGCACTAAGAAAAAAATTTCGGTCATTTTAATACACTACAGGTACAGTAGAGAGCGCCCTCTAGCGGCTACAGTAAAACTATGCCCATGGCTCGTTTTGTCGTGCCAAAAAACCCTTGTATACCAATTTTCACTATTATAAATCAAATATTGTTCGAAATATTTAAAAAAAAAACTATTTTAAAAAGTAAATTTAAACAGCCTGTATTTCGGAAGCCACGCATTTTTCGACCCATGTTTATATAGACTTTATGCATTAATTTTAAAAGTTCTATCGAATCTTAAAGTTACGCAACAATAAACTGAAACACCCTGTATTGATTATTATTTTTATGATATAACCCTATAAATAATAGGTATAAACTTGATTATACAAAAGTTACTAAAAACTTCATGGAAGATCTGAGAATTAAAAAAATGGGGGTTTTCATTTAAGAATCTAAAGTGAAAAAGACGTCCTCTTGGAAAAAAAATTGACGTGTCCGAGTGTTTTCCCCAAAATATACCAGGAGAGTCACAATCACAGTCTTGTATAATGCTATACAGAGAAATCCATATTTCACTGACGTCGTAATGCGTACGAGATAGAAGCGCGAGAAGCATTCAATACGTATGTTAGAAAGAGATATAAGCACAACGTTGCTCAGGAACCTGTCACTTCTGAAGTGTATTATTATTTTAATTTCTTATTAGTCAGTCCGCATCTTCGCCAACTATTCCTTAGAGTAAAAGCAAGCCAAAAAAGTTTGATATGACTAGGAACTTTTTATCTTCTGACCGCCCGTACACACGTCCTACCGACAACTTGCTTTTTACACGGACCAAATCCGACGCAAGTCGACAATACCGAACGAGTGTTTTGCATAAAACGGGCTCACCAAAATTGTGGCGCTGCAAACGTCCTTTGGATCACGCGTACAGTTCCATATACAGTTAAATTCATTTACTTTTTCGATCTTGACTTTCAATGAAGGAGGAGTTATAGCCGCTTCTTTCACTATCATTGCCAGACAACGTGGTTACGAAGCTTATACCACTCTTTGATACCTGTTACATGCTGTTGCACCCTTCTCTCTCTCTCTTTCACATTGATATCCAACACCGAAATATGGTATAATATGTGCTAAACGTGGCTTCTCCTTACGGCGCGATAACTTGTTCCCCGTGTATACGGGCAGTGATCTAGATTTTGGTGACTTTGGCAGCCGAAACGGTAGTGGATAGAAATGAAAACAACATGAACTTTTTTGAAATCGTCTCTTGTTTAATTTGTCAACCAGCTATTTCGTTTTGCTTAGATTTCGTGGTCAGATGCTGTTAACTTGTTAATTGTTATAGTGCGCTAATGCCGACAGGTGTGTTCGATTCATGTATGAGCTTCTGATGAGGAAGTTTTCTATTCTTTGAAGCACACTTAAGATGATGATCTGAGTAAATTGAAGTAGGTACAGCACTAAAAACATTTTTTGAATATGTTGAAAAATGACGAAGTTACGCTACCCAGAAGATTCTTATTTGGAGAAATCTTGTGTTGAAGTGTGAGACTGAGTGTTGACGTCACATGGCACTAGCTACCATTGCTACCATAAAGCGGTGCTTTCGCCGCGTAGGTTTCGCTTATTTACGATTTACTGCAAAAATGGGGTAATATGGGTCAGGCCATCGACGTATAAATACTGTACTGAACCTAGCTGTACAAATACAGGCCTATCAACTCCAGAAAAACACGTGCCAAGACATAGAAGAATTAAATGAATGTGGTGCAGTGTAATGTACTGATGTAAATATCATTTTGATGTTAGTATAGGTCTATGGTTAAAAAGATCAAAATAAATATTACATTTTTTTTGGCGATAATGTAAGTATTATGACAATGATCATGCTGCGGCTGAGGGGGAGTACTCCTTGAGCCTTGTCTGCGTCGACGTTAAGATCCATAGGGGTGGTTCAGAAACCAAAAAACCTGACCAAAAGTGTCCAAGAAATGTGCAATTGAATAGTGACACGTTTTATAATCAGCTGTATTGAGCTGTGGCAAAATGGATTGCGAAGTCGAAAGTATGTAGTTATTATGATATTACATTGTATTACTCGCCAGTCAACACATAATACTATACGACAAGAAAATGTAATTAATATTTTTTCCTTTATTAGTGAATTTAAAAAGAGTTAAATAACCTTTATTTTGAATAGTAGCATGTTTATCAGCCACCCAATTAAAAAATATATCAATCTTGGTCGCAGCTGACTGCAAGTTTGGCAACTACGCGACATGATACAATAATACGTAAATAATTATAATAAATAATTAACCGTAATTTGAGTGCAATCGACAAACTTTTTCAAATCTAGCCGTCATACTGGATCCACCATTCAGATTTTTTAAGAATCGAATTTTTGATTAGTTATTAGCGATCTTGAAAACATTTGAAACCTAATTTTGAGCTCAATCAAAACATTGTTTGCAAAGATGTAGACCATATTAAATCCATAGTCAACCGCCATTTTGATATTTGAAAAATGGATATCATATTCGTTATCAACGACCTGAAAAGCAGAGAAACATATTTTCTTGTAAAATTTAGTGAATCTTTCTAATTTTTGCCATATTTGAACCGCCATGGAGTCGATCGCGTGTGAGCTTAGTTATAGATAAGTGTTAATGGGTGCCAAAGCATAAATGTTTCGCATAGTATATTTACCCACTATTATGTCCACCTTTGGAAGATTAGTGGAATCGGTAGGCAGAAAGCCTTCCATTTTATTTATTGTATATCTACTATCATATCGCTCAGTAGTCTATGTTAAGATATAAACAATATATTGCAACTGGTCAGCTTCAGCACCAAGGGTGAATGCAAGGGCCGTCGCCTCGTCCCGCCGCGTCAGCTCAGAAGTCGAACTTATGTCATGTGACGTCACGATCGAACTTCGACGAGCGAGGGAGGTCGGCTACAGCACCAACACATAAAATGCCAACTACTTGAAATTTTAGGTTATAGGGATACATTTAATACTGAAATTAAATAAAATAATAAATAAATTTTACTGTTATATGCAAGTGAAACCAGCAGTACTTTTGACTATAGAAAACATATATTTAGAAGGAGGCTTCCTGCTGTGTTTTCTTGCCCCCCCCCCACTTTCCAGAAAAGCTAATACTATATTCTAAACATTTTTGTCACATGTACCTATAGATATTTTTCGAAGTACTTATTTACTACTTACTACTATATATGTATGTTATACTTAATATCACTATGAAATATGTATAACCGTTAACTAACGTATCGTACCTGAAGGCAGCTAACCTAGTGCTATATTCCCGCAACCAAAAAATTATCAGCGATAAGATGAGATACCGTAGCGTCATCTATGAGAATTTGACACAGTTATCTTTCTCCTTTCCACACTAATGAGAAATCTAACATGGCGCTATGTTCATGAGCATACACATCCGTAGGTGGCTGCACCATCTATAAGACACCAGCATTTTCCAGGTATAAATATATATTAAATAGATAAACAGCTGTGAGAAATTCTCATAGAGCTTTAAGGCCCGTATCGTCAGTCGTCCCTACAATTGTAGGGCGCGTTTATGGCCTCCTTGATTATCATAGTTTTCTACTTCTCCGTGTCAGAACTCTATTTTGAGGTTATGTCACAAACATCTATTTGCATCAAATTGTGCATGTTTTTGTTTTATATCATGTTTTATCAGCCCAAAATTTCCTACAATTTAAAAAGAAAACATATCTTCACAATAGGAGAGCGCTGACGCTGACACGGGACAAGTGTAATCTAGAAATTTTTGAAAGTGTTAATGGGTGCCAAAGCATAAATGTTTCGCATAGTATATTTACCCACTATTATGTCCACCTTTGGAAGATTAGTGGAATCGGTAGGCAGAAAGCCTTCCATTTTATTTATTGTATATCTACTATCATATCGCTCAGTAGTCTATGTTAAGATATAAACAATATATTGCAACTGGTCAGCTTCAGCACCAAGGGTGAATGCAAGGGCCGTCGCCTCGTCCCGCCGCGTCAGGTCAGAAGTCGAACTTATGTCATGTGACGTCACGATCGAACTTCGACGAGCGAGGGAGGTCGGCTACAGCACCAACACATAAAATGCCAACTACTTGAAATTTTAGGTTATAGGGATACATTTAATACTGAAATTAAATAAAATAATAAATAAATTTTACTGTTATATGCAAGTGAAACCAGCAGTACTTTTGACTATAGAAAACATATATTTAGAAGGAGGCTTCCTGCTGTGTTTTCTTGCCCCCCCCCCCCCACTTTCCAGAAAAGCTAATACTATATTCTAAACATTTTTGTCACATGTACCTATAGATATTTTTCGAAGTACTTATTTACTACTTACTACTATATATGTATATGTATGTTATACTTAATATCACTATGAAATATGTATAACCGTTAACTAACGTATCGTACCTGAAGGCAGCTAACCTAGTGCTATATTCCCGCAACCAAAAAATTATCAGCGATAAGATGAGATACCGTAGCGTCATCTATGAGAATTTGACACAGTTATCTTTCTCCTTTCCACACTAATGAGAAATCTAACATGGCGCTATGTTCATGAGCATACACATCCGTAGGTGGCTACAGCATCTATAAGACACCAGCATTTTCCAGGTATAAATATATATTAAATAGATAAACAGCTGTGAGAAATTCTCATAGATGACGCTAAACTATCTCATTTTATCCCGGATCATTTTTGGACGGAGGAATATAGTATTAGGTTAACTACCTTCAGGTAGAATACGTTAATCAATAGTGTAACAATCTGTCTTGCATTGTAGAGTCCATCTAGTCTGACACTTTTCACTAAATTACAGATGGGCAAAAATATCAAACGGCAGATGCACCCTCTTTGAGTTTATTATCAGATAAGGCTTTCACACCTCTTGCTTTCTTATTTTTGGAACTTGGCAAACCTATAAAGCTGAATTACCTTGGAAGGTTTTTTTAATTATCCTAATTTTCAGCTTAAAGCCGTTGATATAGTGTGATACTCATTTTATTGTCATCTGGTATTCCGGCAATCCGGAAGCGTTCCTTCGCCGGTCCAACTGGAGGTCGACCTGGAGATCCGGATTCGAACCTCTGGTGTAGATCCCGGGGCATGCCCGAGAATCTGCGACACGACTGAGTCTGGACTGAGACTCTTTCTGGGTGGAGGAGACGGCCGGACAGGCGAAGACTTGAAGCTCTAGGTTCACACCGAGGACCGGTTCCGAGCTGGCTCGCTGTACCACAGACGCGGCGAACTACTTTGCTCGGCGGGGGACAAAGCATGACATCGCCTGAAAAGTCGGCGAGGCCGGAGTTCTAGAAAAACCAACTCTGATTGGTAGTTCGCTGCTCGTAGTACCTTGACGCTGGGCCTGGGGCGCAAGCTGCCCTCGTGCCGTCCTCGTGTCGACCTCCTGGTGATCATCTTCCTCGTGAAGCTCAGCTGGGTTTCACTACTGCAGGTCGATGCCCACAGGTTTCCCTTGTTCGCCGGTGTTGACGAGAAGGAGCTGTTGGTGTGATTAAAAACCACCCACTATGTCACACAACCCTTTTTTTGCCCTTGAGCAAAAATACAAGGTTTTGAAAATGCATATTTCTAACCGACAGCTTGTACCTACTAAGTTGCGCACGTTGGCCAGTCCTCAAGGCTTCAAGGGGACGCTACCGGGCCAACTTTTCCAGTACCTAAAAGATTGAAGTCAGAAATCTGCCAACAAACGTTCCAAGCTGTCCGAATCGCAGTGGTCGGACATGAGAACCTGCATGACCATCATGAAAAAACCTATAAAACGTCAAAAAACCTATAAGATGTCATCTTGCAAACTAGTTAGTTTTTAGGGCGCAAACAGTCATTCCACGTTTGCTCACTAGGATCGTTGTGAACGTCCATCTAAGGAGGAATTATTCAACTAAGCTACACGCAGTATTGGTTGCATATGTTTTGTGAAGCCAAATGGTCCTTGTCTGTAGTATTTACCTCTGAGAAGAAAGTTGGTTGAATAGCAAGATCGCATCTGGATGATTATGTGTATCGGTCTGCATGTGTAAAAAACCAGTGATATTTCCTGTGTGAGAAAATCATTACTGAATATGCTGCCAATGAAATATATCTATTGGTTATGCCCAACGGGTTATTTTTATGTTGTGCTTTCTGAAGAGAGGTTATGTTCAAAGTTATAAATTACGAAAAACTGAGGAGAATTACGGGAAATCATCACGCGCCAGGGTTGTGTGTAATTACTGTTAGCATGTATATGCTTTGTAATTCGACAGTGTACAGTGAACATAATTATTTCTTATCTCTCTCATTTTTGAAATTCAGCAAATTTGTATACCTATGTAATTTCCAGAATGGATAAGAAAAAGTGTATGCGCAACTAATTTCTAGCTTTAAATCACAATTAAGTGTATTTGAGACAAGAACCCAATGTAATTATCATCAACACATACAACTTATAGCTTAGAACTCCAGTAATGCCATCTCAGAAGCAGATTTTACATCACTTCAGAGCCAAAGAGTGATAACAAGCCTCGTGACGTTTAGGCAACACGGACAACTAAGTGCTAAGTTAATATCTTGTAGAAAAACCTACATAATGTCAAAAAACAGTATAATGACAAAAGAATCGGCATAATGTCACTTTTCAAGATACCTGATACTCATGCGGATCGTCTGAGTGACTCGAATGTATCTTGTTCAAACCGTGATTCGAATGAATCTCGTCTGAAACCCGTGATTCGAATGCTAGGGCATTTTTTGCATTCAAACTTACTGTTTTCGATTTCAATGAATTTTGGTACGATTGAAAATCTAATTATGTTTGAGACAACTCTAAAGGATTTTGCTCTCTAGCTCAACGTGAGCTACAACTCGCGGCTCGCGACATTTGTTTCCTTGCCACTCTAGACTGACAAATAAATTTGGTACACGCAATTGTTCCTTGGAAAATGTTAACTATGAGTACTACACTGTGAGTAACAACCTTATAAAGTCTAGTTTTTCTACGGGTTGTAGAAATAAATAATATTTCGGACCTCCTTGCCGAGCTGGCAACGTTGCGTCGCTCCAAGCAACAATCGCCATGAGTCAGAGCCGCTGCTAGTCTCGCTCATACCGTTGGAAGGTGAGGTGGACTTGTTTTGACGCTGGAACGTAGGCTCTTACGCGAGCTGTCAACCGACCAAAACATAACCTACGCTGGAAAAGCGCTTTGCCGCATTTAACTGTATCGCGAACGGACGTCGTTGTTTTTTGTTGCTTTGTTTTGTGTTTGTATCGAAGTGTGCTTTTGTGTTGATTTTTCTGTTGTGCTTCTTTTCGTTTTCCGTCATGTTCGTTGGTGCGAACATGTGACTGTTTTGGTGTCAAGCGGCAGCTTCGGAAGTCGTTGACGATGTCCAGACGAAAACAGAGCAACCCTAAACCTTTGAAAAGTGAGTGTCTCTGTCTGCGTTTACTTGCATGTTATTTGCGTGTTTGCTTTTATGTGTTTGTGAATGTATCTCCACTGAAACACATTTGCAAATAATTGATTTTTATCATAGGTATTTTATTATAACAAATGCTCTATACTTACTAACTTATCATATCCAAGAGGACTCGTCATTCATCAACATAAATATCCCAATAGTACATTTGTGTAATAATTATAATAACATGCGGCTACTTATATATTTTCTACGTGTTCGGATAGCACGCTGAATATAGTATTAGCGGATAGATTAAAATTTTTTTGAAAAGTACGGCTGGCCACTTCAAATGGAATATTTCACTGTAATTTAGTTCTAACGAGTAGTTTTTGACACTCGCAGATTGTGAACTAGATGAACAGAACCAAGTCCGTGACATTATTGCCGTCAGCTGCATAATTAATTGATCTGTACACAATAGAAAACAGTTTGAAACTCACAAAAACACTTTGCTGTTCCCCTAAGACATGTTCGCTAAGAGACAATACGGACTGAGTATATACAGCATATAGTTACAGTCCACCCGCAATGCTTTGAAGAACAAACATTAATGGCGTCAAGCATTCGGACCTTGCACTTCCCACGAAATGCTGCCATCCGTTTATAAAGAGTTATGTTCGGCACAAGTTAATCATTTGAGAATAAAAAGTTAGCTAGGAACATTTAATAACATTACGATATAGAAATATCTTCCCTGCCCTACGGACAGTACCGACCATCTGGCAACGTTGTAATAACTGGCTTTGCTGTATGCTACGGTGACCTCCCATCCGTCAAACCGGCATGACGGTAGACCCGTGAGCTGAAAATATTTCTTTATCATTCATTCTAAGTTTTGAGGACGAGAAAATCTACGATGTTTAAAATATGTCTATTAGGTGCCTAGAATCATTGTATAGGTAAACTAACGCCAAAAACTTGCCACCTACGAGGACTGTCTTTTAAGTTTTGCATATGGAAATAAAACACCATGGTAGATAGTTTTAAATGACTTTATTGTTTTTCGAAGTATTCTCCACGAAGATTAATACACATCTACATGCGCTCGAACCAATTTTCGAAGCTCTTATTCCACTCGTTTTCTGGCAGATCCAAAACGGCATTTTTGAATGCGTCAACTGCTTCTTCTGGTGACTGGAACCTTTGACCACGCAGTCTGTTTTTAATTTTCGGGAAAGTCAAGAAACCGTTAGGACTTCTATCGGGACTATATGGAGGATGGTGCAATAATTCCACGTTTTCTTCCGTTAAATACTTCCTTGTTTTTTGGGCTGTGTGCGAGCTTGCATTGTCTTGGTGGAGGATGATTCTTCTTTCGGGGTTGATTTTTCGAAGCTTGGTTATGACTTTTGACAAACAAATGGTGGTATACCAATCCGCAGTAACAGTTCTTTGCTCATTAAGAGGAATTGTTGCAATATGACCCGCTTTTGACACAAATGTCGCGACCATCTTTTTCGAAACACTTCGAGAACGATTGACTTTTGTTGGCTTTTCTTCACCTTGGAACACCCAAACAGCCGACTGTCGTTTATTTTCTGGTTCATAACAGTAAATCCACGATTCATCACCACTAACAATGCTGTACATATTTTTTGAGTTTCCCGAATTGAAACGGTCAAGCGCTTTTTGTTACCAATTGACCCTGGCTGCTTTCTGCTCTTCAGTCAGCAGGTGGGGTATCCAACGAGAAACTAATTTTCTTACTCCTAATTCTTCATGTAAAATTTTTTGAATTGAGGTCTTTGAGATCTTCAAGGACGCCTCAATCTCGCGATATGTCACATGTCTATCTTCAATGATGAGTTTGCGCACAGCATCGACGTTTTACTGGGTGACTGCCGTTTTTTGGTGCACCTACCCTGGGATCGTCGCTAAGACTCACCCGTCCACGTTTGAATTCTCCATACCGACGGCAAATTGTCGTTCGTTGCCGAAAACAAACAGTAACTCAGTAAGGCATTCTTGTTGCGCGAAAATGTTCTCGGTTAAGTTCCATTTTTCTAATGACTTGATGACACTTAAAAATTCACTGTAGTGAGAACACTGCACGTATTGTTGTGTAACTTTGAATTTAAGTTTACTAAAGAGTGAGGTTATGATTCAGTACTGACGTTGGATCCGCGCGGCCTACTATGTTTCAATATGCAAAACTTAAAAGACATCCCTCGTACTCTGTCCCACCCCGAACGACCCCCAACTCCAAATTATTTACTCAGGCACAAAATGAAGTTTCAGCAATTTTTATTCTTTGGCTTTCTGCCCCTAGCTTTGACGCCACAAATTTTCAAAAACTACAAAGCCTTTTCATCCTTGGCAATAGTAGAAACCTTGTGTGAAAATTTCATCAAAGTCCCAGTGGTACTTACCAATTTATAGAAATGGTTTTTCGTGATGTCATATAACATAAAAAAATTGAAATCTCATTTTGAAAATTTTTCCCTCCTCGACAGGGGCCTGGGGAGTAAAACACATTCAAACGCATATTACTGGGCGAAAACTGCATTTTACACAACTTGGCATAGAAGTACGGCAAGTAGTAAGCCAAGCACTTTTAATATCCTGAGGCGTGTAACCTTCTCTACCAAGGCTCTCATGTTAGGAACAATATGTTGGTTAAATCAGGTTATATATAAATACAGGGTCCGTCAGAAAGAACGCATGTTTTTTAAATGAGTTGTACAGTCAAAATAAGTATGGGAAAAATATTTTATCATACCATTTTTTTTGAGTAAAACAAAATTTACGTTATAAAAACTATGTCGGCCATATCGCGTCCTTGAGCCGAAATGCAGGAAGCAAGCCTCTTCGGCGATATTCCATTGCCCCCTCGCTCCCCGGACCTGTCAACGTGTGATTGTTTTTATGGAGCTACCTGAAATCAAAAGTTTACCAAAGCAAGCCTCGGACCCTCGTCGATTTGCAGGAGGAAATAAGAAGAGAAGTAACACAAATTCCTACACGGATGCTGGCCGACGCAATGGGCTCATTTCGGGAGAGGCTTGATCCTGCATTTCGGCTCAAGGGCGCCATATGGGCGACATAGTTCTTAGAACGTAAATTTACCTTTACTCAAAAAATGGCATGCTTTTCTGAGTATTTTGATATAATATGTTTTCCCATACTGATTTTGACTGCACTACTTATTTAAAAAACATGCGTTCTTTCTGCCGGACCCTGTATATAAAGGACGCAAATCCCCAATGTTTGTCTGGCTGAATCAAACCACATATACCTATGTTCTTTCCTAGAAGACAGACAAATAAAATATATTGCCAAAAATGTCAATTGTGCTTCTAAAAGGTTACCGTAGGGACCGAAACGGCGTACAATAAAGAAGAATTTTAAACACATGTATGGTTTGATTCGACCCGACAAATATGGGGGACTATCAGCATTAAAACCACAGATAACTTTCGGATGTTACATATCTATATAAGTGTATTTGTGTATTTTGATATTCATTAGATATGTGCGGCATATATTTAACAGTCAGATAATATTTTGATTTTGACAGCCATTAAGGTACCGAGGGAAAATGTGTGGCCAGGAATGTGATATTTAACCCAGGAAAAAGGTACTTTAAACGTGACATAGATATCACTTGCTGAATAAATTCAATAGTTTTTTATTACAAATAAATATTCGGTTCCATCTGTGTTCAAACAGGAAGGTCGTATATACTGAGAGCTCATAGACTCCCCAGGGTAACGGTTGTGTTTGGAAGCTAGATATTTTCTTGATAGCGGGTCGCAGCCATTGCATTCATTGTTCATAATATTTTTTATCGTAGCAAAATGACAAAAAGTGGAAAGAAGAAGAATAGGTGACATAAACTGTTATAGAAGTCACGCCAGGGGGTTGTGACAAAAACGTAAACGACCTTGGAAAAGTTTAAAATCCATTAGTTATGATTGATGACTTTTGTATTCAAGAATCGTTGCTTCTTACATAGTTGCTGTGCGTATGTCATGTATATCACGAAAAACAGTTTCATTCATTTCTGTCAGTCTGTCTGTCTGCCTGTCTCTTTGTCGATCTGTCTTTCTGCCCGCTTAATCCCTTTTTGAAAATCGGTCCAGCGCCGGCGAAGAAAAAGGTCAAAGATGAAGAAAATCAAAACAGTTTAAACTTCGTTTTTTAAATTTAAGAGCAACCGGTCTTTTTTCGAAAAAATTTAAAGGTGTAAAAAATTAGGGGAGAGGGTTGTAGGGGGTGAGGAGAACTATCTCAATTTTGTTATGTTAGTATATCTACACGCTCCCAACATCGGTAATTTTGCGCATTATCATCATAGATTTTCTCCGTATAACGATCTTAGATAAAATTCTGTATGCATCTAGTGGTATCTAAGAGCTAAATGTCCAATGTATTACATTTTCGATCATCACATTTAAAACTTGAAAGTAAACAAACAGAATCGGATGCTAACAAAGGATACTTGGAGAAAAATGTAAATGTACTTACTTTTATCCGGCACATAGCCCTGAGCCCGCTAACGAGTGAGTAATTGTCCTTTTTTCATAATCCTAGGCATCCCATATATGTTTCTTTAATCTTCAATTATTGCAGCAATTCTATTAACAACAAAGAAGCAGAAATACGTTGCGATATTCGTTTGTCCAAAGTAGAATCGTAGGTACGTTATGCCAATTAAAAGGGAAAAACTTGGCGCGACAAAAAAGGTGTGAAATCCTATATAGGTATCAGCAGATCTTACGAACTGTCGAGCAGTGACCCAACTGTATCGTGACGATAGCATGTGTAAAAGTGGAAACAGTTTACGAACGCCAGTAATCACGCCGCTGCTGTACCAGTTATTTATACAGGGAGAACCAAATTTGTCTGACGGCTTGAGTTTATTGTGTAGGAGAGAGAAGTGTGTATCAACACATGTTAGAAAGAGAAAGAAGACGTCTGAACAGCAAAGGTCATTACCACATTGCCTAGCAACGTTGACGCAGAAGTTGTGCAATCTGCCGCGTTGCCAATATGTTACAGCAGAAAATGTTCGCACAGGCTTCTACAATCGGTTAGATTACTGTCAAACCCAATAAGGAGGTCTTTTGTTTTCATTTTGATTAGAACTCTTTATTTCAATTTTGATGCGTCTTAGTGTTTTAATTTATTTTAGAAATATTTTTGATTTCCACCGATGGTGTTAAAATCAACATATGCTGAGTTATGCGGTCGGAAAGTTTAACATCTATGATCATGGAGGTGGAATTACCTTGCCTTGGAATGTATGAGATGCGGTATTGCCAAGCAAACCAACGTCGCAATGTTGTAGAATTTGTGGCGAACCTGACCTTTCATTCAAACCTAAAATGGAGCTCCGTTAGGACCGATCCGCAATCGATCGTAAACAGATTCGACACAATTCACAATTCAAAAATGTGTACGCTCGAAATAAAACCAGTATGTATTTGGGCGTAGAGAATAAACTAACGCATATTTTCAACAAATTGGCAACGCGGCAGATTGCTGCGTCAGCGTTGCTAGGCAACGCGGTGATGAGCTTCGCTTCTCTCTCGTTCACATTGAACTCAAGCCGTCAGATAAATTTGGTTTTCAGTGTAAAGGATTTCACATGTTTTCTGCGGCTCCGTTTTTTTTTGCTGTTTCATTTAGTATTCGAATACAGGACAGCGACGAATGATACGTCTTTGATATGAGCCAGATCAGAAAGGGCAAACAGACCCGACAAAGAATAACGTGCTAAACAATAAAAAAATACCTTGCCAAGAAAGTGTCCGGGAATTAATGTCGCTGTATAGATGATGTGAGGTCTCTCCCTGTATTTGTAACCTCAAACTCAAATAGCTAATATTTGATATTATGTTCCCAATCCTCCAAAACCATTGCCCTGAAAACGTCTGTTAGCTTGATGGATGCCGCTGTGGATGTTTCATAGCATCATTTTCATACTACTTATCTTATGCTTGTTATTCATTATATTATTTATAAATTTCACATACCTCATGCAAACCTTGTATGAGACGATCTAGATAAAAAATGCACACGACCTATGCTAATAGGAAAGGCAACATAGCAGGGAAAATAACGCAAACGATAAAAACGCACACAATATGCCGACTTTATAAAAATATTATACAATATACTGATCAAGTATATATTCAGAAGCGATAAGGATGTCGATAAAATCTGGAGAACACCCAGTATGCTATTACGTGTAAATTAACGCTTTTGATACATGGAAATAATTAATGCATTTTTTAACCTCATTATATGTTTAAATTTACTTTGGCTGCAACGTGTAATTTCGTCCAATATCTCCACATAAATTCAGGAGAGGGATACCAGTGGGCCACAAATCTGCTCTTAATACCAGAACTGGTTTTTTAAGTGCTCTGTTGTTAAATTCCTTATTGAACAGGCATTTAAAGCAATGAGATATAACGTATGTGTAATCTGACAACACAGGGCACAAAAGAGATTACTTTCACATTTTATTGCGAATTACAGTATAAATCACTCATTTTGTTTATCGGACCGCCTAAACACTTTATCGCTTATAATTTACAACTTCGATCGACGATTTAAGCTTGAAGCGTTACCGTTTTTCAAGTTCCTCAATAGATCTATGATTTTTAATGTGTTCTGTACTACCCAAGTTATCTATTTTCCACCATTGGTAGCTGTAAATACGATCCTATTTTGAAAAAATGAACAAATGGAAATGTTGCGCAGAATGTGTTGAATTTGGCAACCAAAGATAAGAAATCAGGAATTTATTTTGTATAGTCATATTTTTCATTAAACTAATTGGTCGTAACATATCATATAGTTGATCTTCTAATGGAATCTCTACTAATTTAATTTGACCATGAGTCCAATTAATCTGAGGATTGCAAATCTTTTGAAAATGATCATTCGAATATCTATCGCCGATTTTTTGCGAAATGGCTTTCTTAAAAAATTCTCAAGAAAACCATCCTCATATTTTTCTGTGATATTCAGTATTCCTTCCAAATGACCAGGTTAGCTGGTAATTCACAATTGATTAATTCCCACTGTCTGTGTAGGGGGAGATAAAGCATTATTTCCTTTGTCTTCTTATTCCTATAATGATAATATACGTTGTGATATGTGGCTCCACGTGAAAATGCCTTATCTATCCAGACCGGCAGGTACTAAGTAGGTCCGATAAAGGCCACAATAAATCCTGGCCGTGGCTATCTAAAACACTTTCAGAAAGACCCTCCTCCTTGCCAAGAAACGCGCACACTCAAAAATTTTAGTCCCAGAGATGCTGGTAATCAACTTCAGCAATGTGATACGGAATATAGAAAGAACACTCTGTCTATAGTGTGGGATTAAATGTTCACTACATGTTAACGGATGCAAGCCTAGCAGGTTATACATAGAGGGTGTTCTACGAAGAACTTTGGGAAGATAACTTACAAAGCAGGCGTTACATAGTTACGAAAAATTGTGGTCTTAATAAAATTGAAAGTCAAGTAAGTTAATAACGTTGAAAACACACATAATATAGAAAAATATATTTTAATTGCATACAATAAAACGAAACTAAACTGTCATTTTCAGTTTTATCTACGGCTTTTTGACCAGTAACTTTGTCGAAATATTTCTTCTTTATTTTCGAGAGTTATGCATAGTATTAAACTTCATGCAAACGAAACAGATCAGGTAACCGATAACTTGTATATATAAAGGTGTGTATGGAAAAACTTGCTTGTCCAAGTGCTTGAATTTCTATCCTGTCACTTCTCGTGGGGCTTGTGCAAGTGCATATGAAGTACATACGTATGTATTACCTCCGGAGATTTTCGTAAATCTATTTTTGCATTTCAAACCTGCAGGTAGGCATTGTTTACACCAGATGCTGCGTCTTTCTTTATTATGTTTTTGATCAAAGCGAGAACGGGGTTGTCATTTGTCTTTGTGGTTTAAAATGTTGCTGTTCAAGCCCGCTTGTACCGCCCAAGGAATCCGAATAGATTAGAAGCAGCCAAACTTATATGTTTTTTGAGTTGCATTGTTTGTCGCTAAAATTGCGTAGTTTTTGGCTCATTTAATTACCATTGCCTACCAAAGTGACAACGGTGTATCAACATAATAATACTTACCGGTGCAAAGATCTACCTTCATTAGGCTTATTATGCAACAAATACCATTTCTTAAAATCGTCTAATACATGATTTCTGTAAATAAATGCAATAATCAAAAATAATACGAAAAACATGAACAGAACTGTCAAAAAATTAAACGTATGTCAAGCCCACTTGTAGTATATGCACTTCCATCCTGATTATAGACTTTGGAGAGAAACAACTTGTAGTCTTGCTTCTTATACCTAGTCCTAATACATTGATACCCCCAATTGCATGAAGCAAAAATTTGTGCAAGAGTATTCAGTGACCCTTGCCATTTCCTACTTGCGTAATAATTGTACAAAAAACACATATATAAGCTTGCATGTACATGTTTTTGATGCGGTTGAGTGTGTAGCTTCCAACAGACTAGTTTGTTGTTCAAGTACTCACACGATCCATAATACCCTCAATTATGTACAGAAAGAAACAAACGGCTGATAACACCGATATATCGGCCTCTGATATATCGGTATCGCTCGATTATTGTTGTCGGATAAAATCCTACATCGCTCCATCTTTAACTTGAATACACCGCAGACCAATGTCTAGATGTAGTTGTTGCCTTGGTTGTCACCTTATTTGAATTCCTACCGAGTGTGGATCCTGTCAAGTCATGGTGGCGCTACAATATTACATACTTTGATGAAGCCTCACTATCGTACTGAATAGTAAGGAATATTTATCCCCCGAAACACATCATATATTATGATCTTTACGATTCCACTTTGTCTACTTACTTTACTTTTTCTCAGTATTTCTTTTGTGTATCCAGTTTACCTTTGTTGAAAAGAATAAACACTTTGATTTGGATCTCTGTAATTTTTAAAGGAAAGAAGTCTAATACGCAAATGAGAAAGATGATGAAAAATAATCATAAAGTCATCAGTAAAGATCCGAACTATTATTCTTTGGCCACCTCAGTTATGGTAGTCCATATGATATGTATTGTGATTCTCTCAGCGTCTACACTACCGAGAGGCCATCCGAGTGATAGGGATGTTACCAAGCTCGTTTTACGTGACTCTTTTTTTACATCGTCATTTTATGTTGAGTACGAGAAAAAGAAAACAAATCCTGTATTGCTACATTTTATATGTGAACAGTACGTTTATTAACACAAAAACCAATAAAGATGGGATCAGAATCGTCTTGGTTGTCTCTCGTTAATGCCAGCCAAATCAATTTTAGCATATCTGCATACACATATTTACATACACAGACACACTATATAAACAACTAGACTTTCACTTTATATTGTCCATCGCCAGTAAACGAGGTCAAAGGTAGCGATACCATCGATATATCCAACATAAATAAGCTGCTTGAATCGAATCCCTATTGGGGTATAACGAGACGAAGCCTTTTTATGTTATTTGTGAGATAACGTTTACGTGTACGCGTTTCGATTGATTCAGAAATGGATGTAAAAGGTTCCCTAGGGAAGAAATTCCTTGAAATACTCGAGAAAGCCCTGATACCTCACCAATTCATGAAGAGTAACTTTTGCATTACGTAGTGAACATAATTACCAAATAACTACGATGCCAACGTTAATTCAAAGTTTGGGCTTTTACTTCCCACGCCTACTGCTGAGGAAGTATTGTAATCGTGAAAAATGAGACATTATGTTTTTTGGTGATATATCACGAAAAACTATGTTACTCATTTCCGTCGGTCTGTCTGTCCATCTGGTGGTCTGTCTGTGTCCATTGGTCCGCTAATTTTTGCCCCGTCTATAACTTGGAAAGTACCGCTCGGATATATTATGTAGATGAAATTCATTAAATTTTATTATTAAATGTTACTACTATGCCAAGGATAAAAAGCCTTTGTAGTTTTTGAAAATCGCTCCAGTGCAGTCGCTGCGAAAAAAGGCCAAAAATGAAAAAAATAAAAATCGCTCAAACTTAGTTTATTCACATTTCAGACATATTTCACTCGTAGTAGATGTATCTACAATCTACATGTACCCATTCCAACTGAAACCTTAGCAACTCAAAAGTAATAATTTTGTAACCGAGTTTTTAAGCATAAAATGGCCATTTTTAGGGTTTTCCAGACTTCAAACAGATTATAATCCAAAAACAGTAATTAATAGGGGAAACACGTTTTTGGTCCCAAAAAAATCTAAATAAATTTTAAACAAGGTGAAGAAACCGACTAAAGGAATGCTTAAACAATCAATGCCTTTTTGCTCGGCAACCTCTTGACTCATGTTAAGGGGCATCCAACAAATCCATTAGAAAACAATATCGACTTGTAAGAACAGATATACAATGTTCTGCATCCCGCTGTAGTACTTGTCTCCGTGGCCGATGTTTGTCAGCAGGTGCAATATTTATTATCAATTTATACAAAGATACTTTTATTTGCAATATTAAAGTATAGATAAACCAGGCGTTTTACTCATCTTTGTATCAAATAAAATCTGTGGTTCCTTCGTAACACTACCTATAAGATGACTTTTAGTCGATGGAAAATATTATCAGAGAGTTATCTCCAAGTCAAAAACACTATAAATAAAGTACGAACAGAAATAAAAACAATATGAATTATATCTGGCTTATTTACCGACTAGCCATAAAAATACAGTGTTATCTTATCGTGGCTCGCCGGTTGATAATAAAGTTACCGATAAGGCTAATTCAAAGAGATACGGTGCCCACAACATACAGCGCAGGCTACTTGATTACATAGAAGCAGTGTTGACATACTAACGTTTCATTTATATTTTCGTTTTCTTCGCAATGTGGATCAAACCGTCCGCCGACAATTTTATGTATATTACTGGGACGCTAGCCTTAATCATCCAAAACAGTGCGGTGAAATGTACGCATAAGTTCCATATTTAAATAAAAACAATAGCGGTGCTGAACTCCGCTAGGTAGCCGAGCAGATAATAAGCTAATTTCTAAATATGTTATTTTGTAATTTAATTTTGATAGTCTATACCTAGGCGAATAAAGAAAATCGCGCCATGGAGTTCGATCCTGTACTTCTCACGCAACAGTGCTACCTACGGACATGTATAACAATGAATGAGTGAAATGGATGAAGTCAGTAAAACAGTACCATACATTTATGCAGAGCCAACAACGATATAGAAATTTCTTTCCAGCCCTACCGTCAGTACCGACCAACTGGCAACATTGCTATGACTAAACTCACCACTTGCCAGCCCCCCAGCAGCTTATCGAGGACACGTCTGTTGAACATATTCTTGAGTTTAAGTTTTAAGGGCAAATATATGCAATTTATGATGTATGAAATATGTCGAAGAGGTGCGAAAAAATACTGAGGCTAAAGCGTATGAATATAATAAGACAACAAATTTTAATCATAAGAAGCTGAAATATCAAAAACGACGTTAGAGCGATTGTTATTTTTTTTCTTTTTTTTTACCCCTAGCTGCGTCACCACTCAACTAGTTTTTAAACATTGTAAAGCTCTTTCATCCTTGGTATAATAGTAACTTTCTTTGGAAATTTCATCAAAATTTTAGCGGTAACTTTCCAAGTTACAGGCAGGTCAGAGGTTAGTTGACAGATAGGCGGACCGACGGAACTGAGCCTGGTAATAAGTGACATGGCTATTCGTGAGGTTGATGTCAAACAGCATCCAAAAAATATGGCATGGGAAGTAAAACCTTTGAAAACCGTCAGTCATCCACGACGTCGAATATATTGAATATTGATTCCGAGCTGAGATGTCGAGCGATGTGCACGTCTGTGAGCGATGCTCTGATAATTTCATAGTAAACGCTAAATATGTGCTGTGCAAAAGTTGCAAAAAACGGTATCATAGTCAGTGTGTCTCAGTAAAAGATGATGTGCAAAAGTTATTGTTGAAGAACGGTAATTTTTGCTGGCTGTGTGATGTATGCAATTCAAATTTCAAGAGTGTGGCAGAAGATTCCAATGATAAACTGGACTTGTATGTGAAGGAAATAGACTGTTTAAAACGTGAGAAGCAGTTGCTGGAAAAATTATTAAATGAGTTCGAGTTTTCAAATAATCTCTTAAAATCCAAATATAATATCGGAGAGAAATCCTCTGACACAAAAACAGTAGGAACTCCCTCCGTAAAAACGTCAGTGTTTTCGTACAGCAGTGCTCTGAAAAAAGAAAAAGAAGCAGCTGTTTTGCTAATTAAATCTAATGAAAACAAAGATGATATTGACGTTATTAAATCGATTAAGGACAGCATCAATCCAGCTGAAATAAAGGTATGTGTTAATGGTACACGGAAAACAAAGCAGGGTGCAGCCGTTTATTGCAGAAACAATGACGACCTGCAAAAATTGAAAATTGCGCTGAGGTCTAAATTAGGGGCGAAGTATCACATTAGTGAACCCGTAAAGTATAACCCTCGCATCCTTGTAAAAAACTTTGTGAGTGATGAAGAGCTGGACACGGATGCTAAACTAGTTGATAATATTGTTAAGCAGAATGGCATTGATGTAAATGATGCCAGCATGAAAGTTGTTACTATGCTGAAGATAAGTATCTAATTTTGGAGCTTTCTCCACACGCCAGAAAGCAAATTATTGATAAAGGCTTCATATACGTTGGTTGGAGAAGATACAAGGTTGTTGATCATATCAACATAATTCAGTGCCATAAGTGTTGTGGTTTTGGTCACAGTGCAAAAAATTGTAGGGCTAATTCCGTGATTTGTCTAAAATGTTCAGGTAGTCATGTAGTGAAGGATTGTAAAGGTGATATGGAAAAATGTATAAATTGCCATAAACATAACGAAAAATTTCATACCAAGCATGGTACTACTCACAAAGCAAATGACAAAGAATGTCCAATGTATGCAACATATTTTCAAAATCTTAAAAGTAGAGTAAACTATGGCAGCTAGAGAATGTGTTTTGAAATTTGGCCACCTCAATGTACGATCTCTTATGTCGGACTTTGATGCAGCTGTCAACTTGGTAAATACTGATGACTTGGATATATTTGCAGTGACAGAGACGTGGCTCAACACTGACGTCACTGATAATTCTGTAAGTATCAATGGCTATGATCTCTTTCGTCGTGATAGGGAAGCGCGCGGAGGTGGTGTGGCAATTTACTTTAAGTCTGACTTGCGTGTTGAATTTTTAGACCTAGATGCGCAAGCAAGCAATTGTTTGGAATGCTTGTGGGTAAAGATGACCATCAATAGGCGAATAATTGTTATAGGGGTGATGTATAGGCCGCCAGGGCAAAATATCAATGAATGTGTCAGGTTGTTGGATGCCCTTTTACCTGAGGTTTCGGGTAAGTTTGATAATGTAGTTGTAATGGGTGATCTAAATGTTGATTTTTTGAAACAAAATAACATAATCTCTCCTTGTTTCAATTCAACTGGATTTGTCCAATTGGTTACCTCCCCAACCCGTGTAACGCAGCACGCAGCAACATTACTTGACCCTATATTTACCACCAACCCAGATATTTTTGGTGACTGTGTTGTACTTGATGCAGGTTCGGTATCTGATCATAAACTTGTCATGTGTCAGCTTAGGTTAAATAAATTCAAGAGAAAGCAAAGTATTGTAACTTTCAGGGATTTTAAATGTTTTGATGATGCAGCATTCCTTAATGATCTCGCTAATTCCTCCGTCGATGATCTGTTTTTTATCCCAAACATTGACAGTAAAGTTGACCATTTAACAAATATCCTAGTCGAATTATTCAATAAACATGCTCCACTCAGATCTGTACGTGTTTCTAAGCCACCTGCGCCATGGCTGACTGATGAAATAAAAAAAGGTATGCACGCTAAAGTTACTGCGTTAGCAAGATATAAGCAAGATAAGACTGCAATTAATTATGAAAACTATCGTCGCATTAGGAATAAAGTCCTTATTGATATTCGAAAGGCAAAAAAAGAATATCTGGCAGTACTTTCTGAGCAAAATGAATCGAGGAAGATTTGGTCAGGCATAAATAAACTTAATATAAAGTCTTGTAACAAATATACTTTGCCTGATAACATCAGTGATGTTAATCTGATAAACAGGTATTTCATGTCAGTTTATAATGTTGATAGTGTGCCGGAAAATGTGTGCGAGTTTTATAGAAGCAATAAACTAAATCCGTCTAATTCTTTTTCTTTGAGAATCTTAAGTCCTCAAGAGATCTTTGATATAGTAAAAGGTCTAAAATCAGACGCTAAAGGCCTTGATACGCTGTCAATTACAATGATCAAAGTTAGTTTACCAATAATATTTTATCATATTGTACACATAGTTAATACTTGCATTGAAAGAGGCTTGTTTTCCAAAGCCTGGAAGAATGCATTGATCTTACCAACGCCAAAAAACAATAAACCTACTGATGTTACTCATCTAAGACCCATAAGTTTGTTGCCTGTGTTGTCAAAAATACTGGAAAAAGCAGTTCAGTTTCAAGTAGAGTCTTTTATTGAATATAATGGCATCATTCCTTTAAATCAATCTGGATTTAGGAAATATCACAGCACAACCTCTGCATTATTAAATCTGTGCGACAACGTTATAAGAGCTATGGACAAAAAAATGGCGGTTTCCCTAGTTTCAATTGACTACTCCAAAGCATTCGACAAAATTAACCATGTGCTTTTACTTTCTAAATTAAAGTACATTGGATTTGACAATATAGCTATCCAATTCTTCAAAAACTACCTCTCACACCGTATGCAGTGCGTTTCTGTAGGCAGCAGGCTATCAGAAGTCAGTATGATACCATCAGGAATCCCTCAGGGCTCCATACTAGGCCCTGTGTTATTTCTCATATACACTTTTGATTTGCACAAATCTGTCGCACATTCCGATTTACTAAGCTTTGCTGATGACACTCAACTCATTCATTATTTTGACGCCTCTTGTTCGCAGGATGCTGCTGCCTTATTAGAGCAGGATCTGAGCAAAGTGCAAAAATATTCAAGTGACCATAATCTAAACATTAATCCAGATAAGACTCAAATATTACTATTTTGTTCCGACGCAAGGAGAAGTGTCGTGGAGAATACATTTAAAGTTAACCTTGATGGCTCGCTGCTGCAGATTGCTAATTCAGCTACAATTTTAGGTGTTGAAGTAGATAGCAAATTGAGATTTAGGGAGCATGTTATGTCCTTAGCTAAAAAAACGTATGGTCGAATGAGAGCGTTATATGCCAATCGCCACCTTCTGAACTTTAAACTGAGGAAAAAACTTTGTGAGTCTCTTGTGTTGCCAATTCTCAGTTATTGTGATATTTTATATTACCCATGTCTTGATGAACGGATGAAAAGCAGGCTTCAAATAATTCAAAACAATTGCATTCGCTTTATTCATGGATTGAGGAGATTTGACCATGTTAGTGACAAATACAGCCAAATGAAATGGCTAAGAATTGATAAACATGTGCGGTGCAAATACTTAGTGTTTTGCACAAGTTGATAGCTGCGTCAAGACCTGCATACCTGAGAGAAAAGATCATATTTAATCAAGAAATTCATGACAGGATTACCAGGGACCGTATTATGATCAGGATACCTCCATACTCTATGACACTCTTCAAGCGTTGTTTCTCGTATAATGCTGCCGTATTTTACAATGCTTTGCCCAGAAAGTACAGGGAAATGTCTTTTGCTCGTTTTCGAAGGCAAATCAAGCAATTTATGCTCACTCTTCCCTGATATTTATATAACTGATTTTCTGAGCCGTTTAGGCATACGTGTACATAGTGTATATAGTTGTAGTGTTCTTTAGTTTAGTTGATTAGTTATTTAACCTTTCTGTACTCCTTAGTTTTTCTTATATATTTTTTTTTTTCTCTTTTTTTTTGGAATTGCACACAACATCGTGCTTAAAGTACAGACAAAGGTAGTTAAGTGTAAGAGTAGCTCAAGCTAAACTTCGCTATCTTTGTCCCTCACATGTACAAAATATGAATAAAGGCGTTATTATTATTATTATTATTATAATATGCTGCTATCACAAATAATTCGTTGATACAAATGACAAAATACCAAAGTGTGTCAGCTTTGTTCCTCTTAACTTTTATCTTTAGTGGGTGTAGTTTCGGAAACTGTTTGGCATAATGTATAGGCATTGAACTGACAGAAAAGCTCGACAGTATTGCCTGGTCTGTCCGAAGTGTGAGATTCTCCAGAAATGCGGACACCTCCTAAAATCTATCAATTATTCGCTTCACATCCCACTATGCTAATGCTAGTAGCATTTCGTTATGTTGGATATCATTTCGGAAAGTTTTATATCAAAGGTATTCAAAACAATTGCATTCGCTTTATTCATGGATTGAGGAGATTTGACCATGTTAGTGACAAATACAGCCAAATGAAATGGCTAAGAATTGATAAACATGTGCGGTGCAAATACTTAGTGTTTTGCACAAGTTGATAGCTGCGTCAAGACCTGCATACCTGAGAGAAAAGATCATATTTAATCAAGAAATTCATGACAGGATTACCAGGGACCGTATTATGATCAGGATACCTCCATACTCTATGACACTCTTCAAGCGTTGTTTCTCGTATAATGCTGCCGTATTTTACAATGCTTTGCCCAGAAAGTACAGGGAAATGTCTTTTGCTCGTTTTCGAAGGCAAATCAAGCAATTTATGCTCACTCTTCCCTGATATTTATATAACTGATTTTCTGAGCCGTTTAGGCATACGTGTACATAGTGTATATAGTTGTAGTGTTCTTTAGTTTAGTTGATTAGTTATTTAACCTTTCTGTACTCCTTAGTTTTTCTTATATATTTTTTTTTTCTCTTTTTTTTTGGAATTGCACACAACATCGTGCTTAAAGTACAGACAAAGGTAGTTAAGTGTAAGAGTAGCTCAAGCTAAACTTCGCTATCTTTGTCCCTCACATGTACAAAATATGAATAAAGGCGTTATTATTATTATTATTATTATAATATGCTGCTATCACAAATAATTCGTTGATACAAATGACAAAATACCAAAGTGTGTCAGCTTTGTTCCTCTTAACTTTTATCTTTAGTGGGTGTAGTTTCGGAAACTGTTTGGCATAATGTATAGGCATTGAACTGACAGAAAAGCTCGACAGTATTGCCTGGTCTGTCCGAAGTGTGAGATTCTCCAGAAATGCGGACACCTCCTAAAATCTATCAATTATTCGCTTCACATCCCACTATGCTAATGCTAGTAGCATTTCGTTATGTTGGATATCATTTCGGAAAGTTTTATATCAAAGGTATTAGTCACTTTGACCGCGAAATGCTATTGATCTTTACTGAGACTGATCAGCACCGTCCAGGTTCAAAATAGTCATACCACCGACCGTCCGTTAACGTCAGAAAGGTTTGGAATCGCCTTTTAAGGAAATATTCTGAATAGCGTGGACAGTTTACAACAGTTGGGTTAGCAGAGCTAGAAGGTACTTATTTGCTTCTTATAGATAACCCACTTTCTTCTCGGCAGCTATTGCGGTCCATCAAAACAGGACGCGCTTTTGAGTGTCTTTTATTAGTTAAGATACTACCATACCCAAGCAATGATATCTTATAGGTCTTATCTCAAAAAAGGAGTAGTTACCAGGCTTCTTCTTTCAAACTTTATATATCTTGAATATCTCAAAGACATTTGGTAAAGTATGACATACGTTTCTCTATTATCTAGCCAAAAAGAGTTTCTCAATTTAGCTTCAAAGGCTTTTGTATTTTACGGACATTTCTTATCCTGAAGGGTTTAGTAGTCTAGTTGCAATCTTGTGACCAAGTCCATATTTCGGCCTATAGAGATTGATTGCAAAATAATCGTAATACAGGCATACTTCTGTACTATAACGTTTTGCATGGGCATGAAATGATCAAGGTAATATTATGAAAAAATTCTAGCAGCTATTTTAAAATCATTCTTGATAATGAGTAAATACTAAAAACAAAATCCAAATTGCGTTGTTTTGTAGATTCTCAAACTTTCAAATGCGGAATAACGAAATAATTCATAACAATATCATCATTCTAGCAACAATTATCAAAACATGTGTCTTGAGTTGTCTATCTGCCAGTGCAGTAGAATAATGCAACAATGACTTTTTTTAATGAACAGTGCAGGTAACTGGCACGCCTTGTCTAGGGAACTAGATTTGACATTAGAGGCAGTGATGGTTTCAACAGGCGGAATCGAATTTTTCCCATTTTTGGGCGAGCCCGTGGAGAATGGCAATGGAGAATGGCAAGTTGAAAGATATTACAACCAATCCATAACTCGTAGAGCATAACTGTGAACAAAACTGATAAACAAATACCTTTGATTATATAAATCATTTTATATTCAAATATGAATAAAATAATATCTCTGGTTCAGGAATGTACTAGCACTATTCAGAATTTAACCCAATTTAGAGAAATTACCTTGCTTTGGCTCCACGGACACAAGTGCCGCTTAAAGAAGGACCTATTAACCTGGTTAGTTTAGGGGCCAGAGGCACCTGCATCTGTCCTGAACCTAGATTGAGCATAAGCAGATTAGAGGTCAACACCGCGCTGAATAAGGGACCTGAGGAAAGTGTGGCGAGAGAAAGATGACTGCAGGTAGGCCAAGAGGTTTGTAGGAGCCCCAACCAACTTCGGCTATTGGATAGAGGTAGAGAATCGCCCACCACTGTAGACTGAGCAGTCACTTGATGCTTTACACTGTAAAAGAAGATTCTGAGCTGGCAGGAGGACGAGATAGCGTTCCACTTTCTATCATTGTGCCTCGTATATTGTAACCTAAGCGCTAAAATATTCGGAATCATGGCCGTTGTTAGTGAAGTTGCATACTCAGCGAAGTTGTTGGCATATCCTGACCTTCATTCGATAGATAAGTGGATAGGTATGAGTAGTAGAGTGTTGGTACATTCGGAGTCGGCAAAAAAGGCCAAAAATGCACTACTTGCCGGACTTAGCCTACCAAATACTACTACTACTAGCTGTTGACAAAACTGAATGCGCAATGTTTTTGGTCAGGAAATAATACTGCAACAAATGCCTAGGTTAAGATTAGTATCTGAAGCCTGATACATCTTTAACCAGTTATAGAAGGCGCGTTTAGTCAAATCGAATTCAAGAAGATTGGAAGCAATTTCTTTGTAGTAAAGTCATCAATGTCATTTGATTTACACCTGCTTGGTATGAGCATGATGAACATAATCATGAAAGACATTGTTGTAATTAAGTGGAAGTCCATTATGTGACGGGAAACATCATAATTAAAGCTTAACAATAACATAGCCCAAAAATCGTCACGTTATCAACACTGGTATCAACATGAACGCGTTCTAGGCCGCTAAGTGCAGTTCAACGAACCACATGTTAGATCACTGTCGCCTGGTATGATACGGACGATAATCATTATATTTTCTTGGCCTCGAACTGCCATCGCGTCGATAATTTAGATTTAAATCTTCCATTAGGATTTTTTCCTTTTATTTTGTGATGATATCCTCGACAAATATTGATTTGGTATGCGTAAGTCGAGTCGTTCCTTCTTTGTAACTTGTCACTGATCGCGGACGTGTTTTGACACTATCTAATTATTAAAATTTTTACGGACGGGTTCCTCGACTGGTCTTGAAGTCGCAGCTATGCTATCAACCATGAGCGTGCATAAATATTGTATGAGCCATACCCCAACTTCTCAATGAACTTAAAAATTAGTTGGACTATGCTGTTTGGGGATCGATATACTTAATTCTATTTTCTAAAAGACTTTGTTCCTCCGGGCTCTACTCCATGATGTCGCCGCGTTTTGAGCCTGCCTCCAATCCAAGCTCCATCGAACTTCGTACATCCAAAGCTGGCTGGTATGACCGCTTTTTTGTTGTTATGACGTCTAGATAGTGGAACAATCTGCTTGAGGAGGCTTTTCCCAGTACTGTTATCTCTAGGCAGTTCAAAAATTTAACCTAGGTGTCTTTAAGCTCCTACGGTATTCAGGTTTCTGCCTATGCGGCTCAGATCAGAGGCTACTTAACCATCCAACGGAATTCAGTTTTCTAGCTGTAGTAGTGGTGGCGAAGCCTGGCATCTAGTCCACATTTGACCCTTTTTGCCGACTGTAGTACCAAAACTGTACTGCTCTACTAGCCATCTACTGGCAGCTGATATAACAAAACCAGCGATGAGCTGCACGTACATAACACAACATCTACGGCACGAAATTAACTTCCAAGGTGCTAACCAGCGAGCTACCGAGTCTCCCGGTGATTCCACTAAGTTCTGCAGATCTATTTACTCCCAAACTTATTCTAAAAGTACTTCCCCGAGTAATTGTTTTTTTTGAAATATACAGTTTAGGGCCAAATAACAAACCTATTGAAAACAGCTCTTCTTATTGTTGATCATGCTCACTGAAGGTTTATACGATTGCCATAGGCTGTGACTATTATGACTATACTTAAAGCCACCAAAATCTTGTTAAGACTACTAGATTTGCAGCAAATTTCTAGCTACAAAATTGAACTATGATCTGTTTGAGTTGAGTTAATAAAAAATGCAGGTGAAATTAGTATTGAGGCTCTATTTTGGCATTGAGGTATAGAGTGTCCCTCTATAAATTGACCCCCTCTATTGTTTTATTACTCCGTTAAGAGAAAAGTTTTATACAATAGTTGTAGAGGATAAAATAAAGTTTTTCATGAAACATCTTTTTTGTATACAGGGTATCTCACAGACAAGTGTTTATCTACAGTGAAAATTATGATCGCTTTTTCTCTGGCTCCAAACATAGTGTTTGCTATTACTACTACTACTACGCATTACTTTCATCAAAATCTTGAATTTTGTGTCTCACTTATTCATACAGATCCAAGCTCAAACCAGTTTGCATCTAGAGATTAAGCAGTCTGGTATAAGGTTCGAAACTTTATGATTAATTGACAAACAGAATTGAGTTCTCTATTTGGAATCAGAAGAATAAGCTAAAATATGACTTTATTCAACAGCACCTTTATGTATACAAATAAGACATTATAAGAAAACCTTTATGTTATGCCTTTAGTTTTTTTTTGTTGACGGTCATACAAAACAGAGCGGCAGGGGTATTATGTAATAAACGTCAAAAAGAGTAGGTAGTATGACCGCTGTTCGCTGAACTCTAAGCAGCACGTACATTTACAAAACGAGTTCACAACAAGTGTACCGCAACTTATGCTAACTTAACATCTTGCAGAAAAACCTACGTTATGTCAGAAAAAACCTATGAAATGTCATAAAACCGACGGAATTTCACTTTTCAAGATACGAAATACCCGTGCCGGACGGATTACACAAGAGCTTTGTGCCAGCTTGAATAAGTGTGATTCATATGAATATATTGTAGTTTTCAGTCTATGCTACCTAATTATTATATCCTCATAGCTTTCCTCAATGATTCCTAATATTCGAAACCCTTAGTCTTGCCAGGCTTTCGCAGCGTTTATTCTGTATGCTTCTACACTCATGCACTCTCTCTCTGCTCTGACTGGTCGTTTGACCATTTTAGGGACTTTTCGCTGAAGCACCTTTGATGCTTTAAGGGTGTTTTAGCTGCAAAACAGAAAAACTCTTGGCATATCAAGCCATTGAACTGCATTTTTTAGAACATGATTTTCCATCTTTTCACTTGTTTTGTGGCCTCATCGGTTTGTGGCCTGGTTAAGAGGGCCTAGATGTGAGAAACCTTTACTATTCACAATTAAAATGAGGTCTAGACATTTTTGCATTGCATTCCTCTATTGCCGGGAATTGTCAAACTTGTTTAATTGAGAATGCATTTCTTAGATTTTTCGATGTTTGCTTCTATAAGAAAAACTTTGTGACTCAATAGCTTGTAGAAGTTAAGTTAAACCTCCATAAATAAGACAACTGCAAATACAAACCAACCTCCTTGGGAGTCTGGGAAAATCAAGCCCATATAAGTGACTAAAAATCTTAGTTCTCTTGAGATCCCAGCTATACAGGTTTCACTGTACTTTGAAGGCTGTTTGCTTATTTCCGCAGATGAATTCCGTCTAATTTCGCTTTGTTGTCTCAGTAAAAAATATTGCTGCTGCTTATACTAGTAAC